>JAYESA010000016.1:138291704-138891704 GCA_036927795.1 Iris macrosiphon | reverse complement strand
TCCATCGAAAACCAACAACGAAAACCAACAGCGCACGGGTCTTGAGGCTTAGACCCTTGTATAGAGTTTACTTCCCAAGACACCATGCACTGCATCTTGGGAGCAACTTCTAAGGATTCTATCCCATAACGAGGAACGGCTCCTCGTTTCTTTGTCTCGATCAATCGATATCGGCAAGCTTTTTCCATTTTCTGATTCCGACTCGGCCATTCCAGCCGCTATCCCACACCGCGCTCGGCAATGATATCACTGCGCTCAGCAACGGGATCGGGACACTACACTCTATAAGCTGGAGCATAGATGTCAATAAAGTCCAACATGGTTATAGAGTTGGAACAAAGTTCGTGGAAGAGCTTTAGGGAGGATATTGACCAACTGAGAGGTAGTAAGAACATGCTGAAGATAAACATCTTGGAGCTTGAGCTTGCCTGAGTGAAGTGGTAACCAACATGCTTAGTGCACTTAAGGAAGACCTAATATTCGGCAAGATGGAGCGGCTTGCTTGTCGGAATAGCGAGATGACAGCGAAGTGAAAGACCAAGATCAGTGAGAAGTCTCTTGAACCATGTAAGACAATAAATTGCATGAACCATTGAGTGATACCAACGTCAACAGGAAGAAAGTGCAACGACGGTCTGCTATTTGCTAAGTTACGTCCCAAGGTTGCAGTAGAAGAAGGTGCAATATCCATTTGTAGAACGTTGATCATCAATGGACCCAATATAGTCACATTGGCATAGGCCTTAAAAGATAAGGAAGACAGTTGATACTGAAGTCCCTGACCTGGAGACTTCTTCATATACCTAGAATAAACCCAGTGGCATGAAAACGAGGGATTGCTTCTACTAGCTTACAATGCTAACAACGAAGGAAATGTCGGGGAGAGAAACAATAAGGTAGATGAGTTTGCCGACGAGTCGACGATACACGCTGGGTTAGGAAAGAGGTGAATCATAGGAGGAGTTAATGTTGTAGAGAGAACATACAAATCCATAGGAGTGACAACTGGACGACAACCGAGAAATCCACTTTTCTCCAAGAGATCTAAACAAAACTTCCACTTCGAGAGAAATAAGGAGTCTTTTCGGCAAGCAACCTCTATATGCGAAGAAAGTATTCCAGGTTTTTGGTATGAAAGTGGGAGGAAAGATGGATTTTAATATTGGAGATTCCAACAAAGTTATCACTCATGATAAGGATGCCATCCACTTAGGCTAGGAGAACAATAATAATTAATAAACATAATTTTTTTATTAGTGCACGCTTCTAATTTTAAACTCTTCTAAGTAGTCGCGTTCCTCCGCTCCCGCTCCTGCTTCAGTCCCCGCTCCCGCTTTTGGCTTCTAAGAATTTACCCAATATATTAAACAGCTATATTAATTGTGAATCCCTATCAATGTCACGATAGACTTAAGGCATGGGTTTGTGGACAATCTATTTAACAAGCACATTTCAGTTTAAGGATATACTTACTACTAACATGATATCTGTTTTGGTTAATGTTGAGAGTATTAGTGGGTGTTTAGTCCCACATCTAGTAGAATAGTAGAGAGAGGGATTAGTCTCTCCTATATATATGTAGCCCCACACATCAATAAAAGGAAGCCAAGTATTCTACTAAAATCTATTTGGTATCACAGCCAAGTTTCTCCTAACCCTAACCCTAGCCGTCCGTCTCCACCGCCCTCCATCCGCCCCATGCCCGTCTCCACAGCCCCCTTCCCAACAACCACCTCTCTCAACCCGCCTACAGCCGCCGCCCGTCTCCTCTCTTTCTTCCTCTCTTTCTTCCCCTTCTGCTTTGTTGGAATCGAGATTTGGAAGACAAACTTGTTTGTTGAAGCTTCCAAATCTCGATTACAACTTTTGGGCCGGCAGAGGATAGACTGTAAAGTTTATCAGAAGTTCTGTGTGCCTTGTTCATTCATCTTTCTTGGAATCACGATTCTGGAAGGCAAACTTGTTTGCTGAAGCTTCCAAATCTCGATTACAACTTTTGGGCCGATAGAGGGTAGACTGCAAGTTTATCAGAAGTTCTATCGGCCTTGTTCTTCTCGTCAGGCTATGTGGCCACGGGTCGCAGCTATGCACGGGACGAGCGGCGGCTCTCGAGGACACCGTTGCCGCTGAAGGAGGAATAGTAGACATGGAGATAACGACGATCAAGATCTAGATCCGCCACCGCTTTACTGATGGAAGAAAAAAGAAGACGATGGGACGATCTACGACAAGCTGACAGCCCAAGAGATGAAGACTTTGGTGGACGATCTCTTCTCCAGAAGGCTGACCGAGACTAGCTCCCATGCTGCACACGCAGATGTGGATCATGCCCCATACAAAATGGAAAAGTTGGAGAAACTGGAGGTAAAGTTGGAGGGTACTTCTAACTACTTGAAGTGGTCGCGTCAAGCGATGCGGACTCTGAAGGCAAGGGGCTTGGTGGGTTATGTGAATGGCCAAACCAAGGCACCTGAAGATCATTCCTCAGGAGAGTTTGCTGTGTGGAAAATCGTCAACAATGTTGTAACTGGATGGATGACAGCCTCATTGACTGACCAAGTGTCAGGCAACGTGGAAGCAATAGAGTGCTAGTGACATTTGGATGACGCTGAGAGACGTACTCAGGGACATGCAATCCTATGAGGGTCTTCCAACTACATGATGAACTTGATAAAGTTGTCCAAGAAGATCACACTATTTTTGAATATGCTGCCCTGCTGAAGAAGTATTGGTCAGATCTTGACCACTATGATCCCATTGGCATAGAGGATGAGCAAGTGGAACCAGCATTTGCGAAACATTATCAGAAGTTCATGGAGTATGTCTCACGACAGAGAATGATGAAGTTCCTGAAGGGACTTAGCCCAACATTCGAGCAGAGGAGGAATGTCCTACTTGCACAACCCAGGCTGTCATCACTGGAGGAGGCCATAGCTGCTATGACACAAGAAGCACGACTTAAGCTGATGCCTAGAACCACTAGCTCTCCGGAAGAAAAATCAGCTATAGCAGTTTTTAACCAAAACCCTTCCGGAGGAGGAGGGTGCTACAACTGTGGAGACCCTGGACACTTTATCAGATTATGTACAAAATTCCTGAGAGGCCAGTCTAGTGGCTGCGGACGCAACCGTGGAGGACGTATGGGTGGCAGAGGAGGCTATGCTGGTGGCAGAAGTAATCATTCTGGAGGGCACAAGGCAAACCTGGTAGAAGAGGAAAATGAGAGCCAGTCATTCGATATGACCCATAGTGAGAGAAAAATGTTAGAGATATGGAGAAGCATGAAGCTTGGAACTAGCAACAGTCGAGCCAACACCTCTGGAGCATCAACTCCAACCACCTCCAGGGGTAACATCACCTACTATGCCCATACAAGTACAGGTATACCTGCTCATACCCTGGCATCTATCCACAGACCAGGTTGGATAATTGACTCTGGGACATCCAGCCATGTCACGGGTACCCATAATGAGTTTGAAGATTACACTCATCTAACGACGCCTGAAAGCATTCAGACTGATGATGGTACGGCTAGACCTATTATGGGTAAAGACACAGTTGAATGCACCCCTTCCATATCCCTTACTAATGTCTTGCATGCTTCATCTTTTCCTGTTAATCTATTGTCCATTAGTGCCATTATTCAACTTGTGTTGTTTTCTTTGACATTCCTAAGGTGATTTTTCAGGAGGAGGAAACGGAAAGACAGTTGGGGACTGACACTTGGCATAAGGGGCTATGGTTCTTGGACAGAGGTGGGCTGGACGCAGCACTAGCGTCACTGGTGGAAGAAGCACAACCTGAGGAGCCACAAAGAACTGTGGAAGCAGAGTTATTACTTTAACATCAGCGCATGGGACTCTTCATTCAGTCTACTGAGTCGGACGTATCCATCTATGTATCAAAATGCTAATAAACAAAAGTTGGTTTGTGATACTTGTGAGCTTGAAAAATATACCAGAAGCTCTTGTGAGTTATGGAAATAGAAGTTTAGTTGTTTTTGATATGATACACTCTGATGTGTGGAGACCTTGTCATACAACTGTTGTTAATAGTTTTAAATAGTTTGTCACTTTTATTGATTGCTACACTCGTGTCACATGGATATACCTAATGAAGAGTAAGAGTGATGTTTTTGCATGCTTTCAAGATTTTTATCGCATGGTTACAACACAGTACAGTACTAAAGTGGAGATTTTGAGATCTGACAATGGGACAAAATACATTAACAAGGCTATTGAAGGGTACTTATCAGTCCATAGGATATAGCATCAGACTTCGTGTGCCTATACACCAGTACAGAATGTCATGGCAGAACGGAAGAACATGCACCTGTTGGAAGTAGCACGGTCAATGATGTTTGTCATGAATGTTCCTAAATACTTGTGGGGGCATGCCGTGTTGACGACTCCATATCTCATCAATATGATGTCCTCTCAGGTGCTAGGATGGACGACACCGTTTGAGATCCTTACAGGGGAGAATAAGTACATTGTTCCCCCAAAGGTATTTGGATGTGTATGCTTTGTGAAAGATAACAGGCCTACGGTAGGAAAGCTGGACCCTCGGGCAGTGAAGTGCGTCTTTGTTGGCTACTCAGGGACTCAGAAGGGATACTCTTGTTGGAGTCCGGTGGAGCAAAGGCTCTTTGTGAGCATGGACGTTACATTCAGAGAGATGGAACCATACTACCACAATGGTTCAGGTGAAGGCTCTGTATTTGGTGACACACCTAACACAGGAGGTGTTAGGAGTGAGGGGGAGATAGGCCCAAGCATGATTGTCGAGTTAGTTCCATGGCCAATGATGAAAACTGGTCCAAGGGAACAAGGGGGAGATAGCGAGGGTGAGAAAGGTGATGAGGATACACGCAATCAGGAGGAAGAAAGTGATGCTCCAGTGCAGGGGGAGGAACAGACTACAGAACAATCTACAGAGCTTCAAGTCTACAGAAGGAGAAAGCAGCAGTCCCCTTCTGTGCCTATTGCCCCTACTGTGCCATGTCCCTCGCCTAACCCTGCCCAAACTCTTGAAGATGCACCTCCCGTACTGGATTCCTCTGATTCGGTTGTGGATCCTTCTGATTCGGATGGTATGATCTCTCCACCACTATCTCATACTCCCTTAAGGAGATCTTCTCGCAGTAATATGGGAAGTCCCTAATCTCGTTATGGTTTTGAACATGACATTGCAAATTTTTTATCCTACTCTAATATATCTCCTACTTATCGAGCATTCATTGCATCGTTAGACGCCACCTCCTTGCCTAAGTGTTGGCAAAAAGCGAAGGAAGATCTAAGGTAGAGAGCTGCAATGTTAGAGGAACTTGGGGCACTCGAAAGAAATGTGACATGGGAGCTTGTTCCGTTGCCTAAAGAAAAGAGAGCAGTTGGATGCAAATGAGTCTTCACAGTAAAAGAGACGCCAGAAAGTAAGGTGGAGCGGTACAAGGCAAGGTTGGTTGCAAAGGAATTCACTCAATCCTATGGCATCGACTATGATGAGACATTTGCTCTGGTGGCAAAGATGAGAATTGTGAGAACCCTGGTCTCCCTTGCAGCGAACCATGTGTGGCAGTTGTATCAATTGGATGTAAAGAACGCTTTTCTTTATGGGGATCTACAGGAGGAAGTATACATGGAGACCTCCCCCGGTGTTTTGTATGAAGCAGTCGATGGGAAATGTGTGCAAGCTGAAGAAATCACTGTATGGACCCAAGCAATCTCCTCGAGCCTGGTTTGATAGATTCAAGAATGCTGTCACAGACATGAGGTACCGCCAGACCAATGCAGATCATACCGTCTTCTTCCAGCATGCAAGATGCCACATCACCATACTTGCAGTGTATGTGGATGATATAGTGATCACAAGTGATAATGAGGAGATCACCCAGCTGAAGTCAAACCTTGCCAAGGAGTTTGAAGTGAAAGACTTGGGAATGATGAGGTATTTTCTCGGGATCGAGGTGGCTCGAGGAAGAGATGGGATCGTCCTCTCTCAGAGAAAGTATCTACTAGACCTGCTCATAGAGACTGGTAGATAAGTTAGGGGCAGAGGCATGAGAGTCTGTTGATCGTGAGAGGTATCAGAGACTTGTAGACATATTGATTTATCTAGGCCACACTCGTCCTGATATCTCATTTGTTGTGAGTGTAGTGAGTCGTTATATGCATGATCCAAGGAAGGGCCATATGAATGCAGTTTTCCGTATCCTGAGATATCTGAAGGGGACTCCTGGAAGAGAGCTATGGTTCAATAAAAATGGACACCTGGATGTTGAAGGGTACTGCGATGCAGATTGGACAAGCTGCATGGACGGCAGAAGGTCTACCTCAGGGTACTGTGTCTTTGTGGGGGGTAATCTAATCCCATGGAGAAGCAAGAAACAGTCTGTGGTAGCACGATCAACTGCTGAAGCAGAATATAGAGCTATGGCTCTGGGAGTGTCAGAGTTGCTGTGGGTAAGAGCATTGCTGACTGAGTTGAAGCTGGACCAGGAAACACCATTGTGTCTTCTGAGTGACAGTCAAGCTGCAATAAGTATAGCTAACAATCCAGTCCAGCATGATAGAACTAAGCACATCAAGATCGATCGGTTCTTCATCAAAGAAAAGCTAGAAAAAAAGGATATCAAAGCTCGATCACGTTCGCTCAGAAGAACAAGTTGCAGATTGTCTGACTAAGGGTCTTAATTCATCGAGTCTTTTGAAACTATGTAACAAGATGGGGATACTATCGTCCATCTTGAGGGGGAGTGTTGAGAGTATTAGTGGATGTTTAGTCCCACATCTAGTAGAATAGTAGAGAGAGGGATTAGCCTCTCCTATATATATTTAGCCCACACATCAATAAAAGGGAGCCAAGAATTCTACTAAAATCTATTGTTAATCCATCGAGCAAGACCTGTCCATGTGATAGGGTGTTTATGTGAAGACTGAGAGGCAATGAATCTTTATATTTTCAAGAGCTTTACTAGGGAGGCAATGAGAGAGCTTCTTGATTGTAGGCTTATTTTGCCACAATAGTTACTGGATATAGTGCTGTGCGGCAGTTGATTGATCATTTTCTACATTTTGTTGTAGCTTCTAAAATCCTTTATACCATTTAATTTTTATCACTAGATTGCATTAAGTTTCAATCTTCATTGATACTTCTAGAGAAATTCAAAATTTCATGTAGCACACTATTGAATGATTTTCCCTAAACCTGGCAGGAATTACATGATCTAAGACGGAAAATGTCTGCTCTTCAAATGCAGCAATTTGTAGGTGAAGAGAAGAACGAGTTATTGGACTACCTAAGATCACTGCAACCAGAGAAGGTGTGAATCTCTTGCTAAATTACTTTTATCTGATAGTTTTCTGCAGCTCTATATCTTTGTTCTCCTAGTTATTTTTCTAAGTTCAAATTCAGTGTATTGAGTGTTTCTTCTTTCTTTAACAAGTAATAAATAACACTTATGAACTGAGGACGGTTGATTTTATCTGCCCAAATGTCTTGACTATTGAGCTATTGTTAGAATTTTTTGGATTACATCTTGAATGTGTCTTCGATGTTAATCCCTTGAAAAGATGCCAACACTAGCTCGCAAGATAGTATTCTTTAATATTTGCTAACACAAAAAAGTGTTAACTTTTGGAAATCTTATAGAAATGAGGTTATAACTTAAATATCATTTCATGCATCATGTATATTATTCAATGTTAATTCCCCTGCAATTAATGATAGTTATAGTTAAATAATCATATTGTAATACTACCCTGTGTTAAATGAGTCTTGGACAAAGCATTTAGCAATTACCATTATGTTAAAATGTTATTAAACAACTTACGTCATTATTGGTCAAATATGATAAATAAATCTAACTCCCATACATCTCATTTCAACGGTGGAGTTATTTCACTTACTAAGTTCGATCCTAGTTGTTCAAGTTAAGGTGGATGACTGGGATGCATTTGATTGCCATTTTCTAATATATTGTGCATCTCACCAATCCATTTTTCAAAATGGCTTGATCTGCCACATAAGGTTGTAAAAGTCGCTAGGCGGTAGTCGGACGGGCGCCTAGTCCGCCTAGGCGGTTACCTAGTTCTAGGCAGGCAAAAAAAAAATCATGCTGAAATTGGCTCATAAATCCTAAATAACATGCATAGTCTTACATAATCAAACATAATTGTCAAATTCAAAGCAAGGTTCAAAGTATCGGTATCGGACCATTCCTACGAATATCGGTATCGACGTTATCGGTAGTATCGGCGGTTTCGGATCATAGTATCGGTTTTTTTGGTATCGGAAAGCAAATAGCTATTAGTAAATTATTAATATTTTAGAAAATATATTTTATACATTTAGGCATAATTTTAAGTATTTTCAGTGTTGTTTCCTAATAGTTTTGAAATTGAATGAAATAGTAGTCACCCTTGCCGATTGATTTACATACGATTGATAAGTTTTTCTCTTTTACATGTTTTTACAACCTTACTATGCTTTTACACCTTACTAATTGATCTTTTTTGTTCAATTTTCTCTGCAGAATTGACCGAAAAGAGACCTCCAATGTCGGTATCGGTCAGTATCCGTCGATATCGGATCGGGACATATCAAACCGTATCAGTATTGGCCGTATCGGATCGGTATCGGCTGATATTGAAAACTATGATTCAAAGTAGAAGTACAAAAATAAAATAAAAGTTTTGAAAGGCACAAATAAGAAACTCTCATCTCTTTCCTCAAAGTGTCTGTCTACATCCCCACGTACCCCATTTCTTCATTTTCATAATCAACAAATATTGTAGGAGGATCATCATATTCACACTCAACTTTCTCATCTCCCCCATCTTCGGGGCTATCATCTAATTCAACTTCTTGTACGTTTGGCACGACAATTCTAGTATTTAGGTTGTAAGTAGTCATCTGCATCCGATGTTTGTGCAACCATTGCCCAAGTAAATCCCGAGTGTGGTCCACTATCAACTTCATCATCACCACCATCTACAACCCATCCTTGAGCATGTATTGGCTCGCTAGCGTATAGCCCATCATTTACCTCTATTTTCTTCTTGTTGAAGAGTTTCGTATTGAATTGCACATAGAGTAGATTGTTCAACATTTTCACATCTAGCCTATTTATTTATTTTTTGTATGTATCTACATAAAAAAATCAGAAAAAGTTTTGATATTGATTGTAATGAATAACTAAATATTATGATTATATTATACTAAACCCCTCAAAGGTGTTACAATTTTTCTCACATCCGGATGGACTTGAAGTTAAGGTGAGATTTTTTTTTTTTTTGCAGTTCTTAACAAATTGAGGGTAGAACCTTCGTAGTTTGACTACCAAAATACTATTAATAAATTTTTTTTGCAATTATTAGCAAATAACAATTCAATTTCAATGAAACTTAAATCATACCTTAAATAATTATATAGTTCTAATTTTACGTTGATTATACTAGCATCATTGTTCACACATCCTTTTAATACCAAGGCTCTTACAAATGAACCATCTTTCATCGTGTACTTGCACAAATCCTTATTTATTATTCGATCTTGCATGTCTAAATCATCGAAAAATAAAGTCTGAACACATTGTATTAGCCCATCATTAAGAGTTGGATCATCAAAGCTATTATTATTCTAATATGCATAATAATGATTCAATAAGTAGCCTGTAGTGCTCCATTCTCCCTGTTCGGGGAGCGCGGCTAAGAAATACTTGGTATCGTTCGATCGAGGCAGATTGAATCAAGATACTTTCCTCGTTATGGATTGGTTTCTTCGGAATCAAGTTCCACATTCAGCGGATCGTACCTCAAGGAAGGACTCGACGACATAGTCGCGATGGGGCCTTTCTGTTGCGCTGGTTTTTCTTGCCCGTTTTCGATGCCGCTTGGTTGCTTTCTTGTTGGTTTTGTGACTTGCGTTTTCTTGAACGATTTTGATGGATTTCATTGTTTTCGTTCTTTGAACTTCGCATTTCGTATCGAACTCTGGAAGACCAACTGGTGAGTGGCCTTACTTTCTATTAGCTCCCTTCTTCCAAGTCTTCACTTAGGATAATTTGACTCGTTTGTGCGTTCCGATCAGCGATACCATAATAATAATAAATGAGTCAAGATAATAAGTAAACATGGAACACTTATGTTTGTCACACAACTTCATCGTACGATCATATTGTTGCGTGCTTGTCCGCTGTGCATATATCCTTGCTATGTTTCAGTTGCAGCTAGAACTTATTCATCTATAACTGTGCAATGTGAAGTACCAATTTTGCAATATGATCATTTGAACATATAGACTATGCCCTTGCACTGTGCTAAGTAGTTATGCTTATTTTGATGTTTTGAAATGCTTTGTATGATAACCTAGTATTGAGACGTCGTATGGTCACGGACAACTTGTGCACAAGGCTTTCGGTTCCTGTGGACGGTCGCTGGGGCACCGGGACCGATCCGATCCGGACGAAACAATTTCGATAGTCGTTTGAATCGAACGGAATGCGTGTGCAGCGGAGCCCGCTACCTGCGTTGCACCCCATCTCCGTTCATAGACTATAAAAATCGTCCAATATGACTTGTGATGCCAGTGACCTTATGTATATTTTAATTGTACAAGCTAACTGTCTTCTTGGCAGGGAAGGTCATAGTAAGATTTGAGCAGGTGTTTCAGACGGGCAGGTAAAGTCACCAAGCGGTGGCATATTTATTTTAGACATTTCAATCGTTTGCATGTCGTAACTTGAACTAAGGCAATGTAGAAAGACCATAATAATAATTTGTATGCTTCATAACATGAATATTTGTGTCGATTGGGTTAGTTGGGTTAGCTCGCCCTCACCGGTACTTTTCAAAGTACTGACCCTCGTTGCAGCAGGTTCTCCGAGCCAATGTGACGCGGCGAGGAGCTGATGCTTCTTCCCCCAACCAGTCCATTGATCGGCGCACTCCATTCGTGTCTTTTGAATCTTGTATAAACCACCCCGGAGCTCGTGCACATTCTTTATGCAGCTCCGAGGCAAGGCGATAGTTTCGTCCGCAGGTCTATTATCTTTTGAAGTTCTAGTAAGGGATGTAATATAGGTAACGGCTATCTCATTTTGGGTCCCTTTTGTAAGTCCGCGCGGCACCCCTTTACTTTTGAGTCAAGAGTTTGTAACAAAGATGTACATTATCAATAAAGAGAAAAAATTTCGTGTCAATGTGTGTTCTTTAGCTTCCGCACTCTGCTGTTGTGTTTCTCTATATATATCATTATGCTAGGCCTTGTGCGGGCGCGCTCTACGCTCGCACGACATCACGCCCTGGGGACGTATAGCGGTTTTGCGGAATTGGGGCTTGACATAGCCCGTCAAATGCAATGGACTATTAATGCAACATGTGGCTTTTGAATTAATAATATCTATGATCAGTCGGTAACTCATTTCATTTTTCTGGCACACAACCTTTATTTTCTTCCTTGCTTAAGCTCCCCATAAATAAATCTCATTGATGACTTTTTATTTCCATCGGTTAATCTAGGTAACTTCACTAATGAAGCAAACACTCGCAAACGTAGTGCTACACTAGCTCAAAAGTGTTGGGAATGTGGTGTGACCCAAACTGGAGTTGGTCCATGAGGTGCGATATTGGACTGGGTCCATATGCCTTAAAAGAGAATTTTCATGTAAGACCTGAACCAATCCTAATTATCTACACCTCATGATCCCACTTTCTACCCGATGTGGGACTAAACTAGCAACTCCATTGTCACCACATTTTGAGCGCTCAACCGGAAACGAGATATAATCCAACAATCTTCATTTTAGCTTGTTTCTACTGACCGAGCAACCAAGCACATCCCGACTACTTTTGCTCGTTTTCGCTAGCCAAGCACCTTGCTCGTTACTGCCAGCCAAGCACCCAGGAGATCCAGCATATTGTCATCTTGATTCGTTTGACCACAGAGCCAAACATACACGTTTATCCACACCGTCATTTGTGTGTCAACCATAACATCTTGCTCTATCTTGGAAGCGTCAGACCCATATTTGAAGCCATTCGTGTAGTTGCCTCTAACCTTAGGTTTAATCCGCCTTCAGACCACTTTATAGAGGATGCTGCTACTCCATCTTGAGAAAAGAACCCGTATAATCCAATTATACGCATGAACGTTCAGTACAATCTGTCTCGAACCAATTAGAACTACCCAAATCAGTCCCGTAATCTTGGGCTCTGATGCCACTTATTGGGAACATGGTGTGACCCAAACTAAAGTTGGTCTATGAGGTGCGATATTTGATTAGCCCCATATGCCTTTAAAAAAAAATTCATGTAAGGTCTGAGCTAATTCCAATTATCTACACCTCATGATGCCACTTCCTATCCTATGTGTGACTAAACTATCAACTCCACTATCACCACCTTTTGAGCGCTCAACCGGAAACGAAATACAATCTAACAAAAAGGTCGCACTCACTACAGTAGAATGTCTTCTTCCCTTTAAAGGCATCATGGCACAATTTGCTCGTTTCCCAATCAGAAAAATCTACCATTGTATGAAATTGATGCCTCTTATTATACAAACTTTGTAAAGTCAAGAAGGCTATTGCAAATCGAGTTACATTCGGTCTCACTATGTCATATCTTTTTTTGTGTATTTTTTCATCATGACCAATGTCCTATGGTGAGAATAAATTAACTTCGTGAACGCCTTTACTTTCTCGATTACTTCATTGAACTTTGGTAGTTTAGGATTCCCTTCAAGCACGAGGTCTATTGTGTGAGTGACACATGAGCTTCAAAAAATAGTATGCCTCTACTCTTTCAGCAACTTGGTTGCCACCATGTTATTGGACGCATTATTCATCACAACTTGAACTATACTTTTTGGCCCAATTTCTTCAATGCACATGTCAACATATTGAAGTATGTATTCCTCAGTGCGTGCATCTGTTGAAGCTTCCTGTGAAGAAGGAAAACTTTTGCCTTCAACACAATTGATGCACTAATTCATAATACTTCTCCTATTGTCGGTTCAAGCATAAATAATTATTGAACAACCACTTTTAACTCATTCTTCTTCGTGCTTCTTGAGTGATTCTTTTGTTTTTTCATCTCTTTCTTCAAAAGTGGTCCCCTCGACATATATATATGGACGATTGACTTTCGATAACCTGGACCGAATTGACCAACCGTTTCAATGGGCTGGTCGAAGTTATCAAGGTTAATAACATGAAAGTATGTATGCCTTATACACCAACTTAGCCAAAATTTGATGCACAACTTTTGTTATTTTTTTGAACAATGCCTCATTGATATTTTGTTTGCCTTGTTCTCTTTGGCGGATTCCCCCAATCTGGATTGATGGTTGAAGTCCATTTGTCCATATAGCTCAAAGAATTTTTTTTTCTTTGATTCTCTAATTTAAATTCTTCATCTTTTAGCTCATTAACTTGTACCTCTTTTCTTATATTTTTCTGTTGTTTTCCTTCTTCCTGACTTTGCTTGCTTCAAAAGTCATTTTACATTTATCCTGATTTTCTTTCGAAGAACTTGGACATGAGGCCACATTCCCGTTAATGTGTGTTATGTGTACTTGAGCCTATAAATTCCTCCAGAACTAACTTTGCCACATAATTTACACTTTAATCTATCTAAATTTGTAGGGTCAACTAGTAAAATATATTTCCATCCAACATCAGTAGAGGAAAGTCTAAGTACTCTTGAAATTGAAGTGTTGTTGGAGGAAGCCGTGTTAGATCTAGTTCAAAACATTTTTGGCCACTTTCGTAATTTCACATAACAAAAACAGCAATGGTTGACCAGAAACACAATAATTTAAGTATTTCATTGAATCAAAGCAAAAGAAAAATAAAATAAAATCTCAATAAATGACAAATCTCGGACTTGATGGGAAAAAGGGGTGCTCGGTTGTGAAGTTGGGGTTGCCGACCGTTACCGAGTCATCCTGTGCAGTGGGGGTGGTCGACTCGCAAGGGGGTGGCGGTACAA
The DNA here is from genome assembly GCA_036927795.1 of Iris macrosiphon. Taxonomy (NCBI): domain Eukaryota; kingdom Viridiplantae; phylum Streptophyta; class Magnoliopsida; order Asparagales; family Iridaceae; genus Iris; species Iris macrosiphon. Next base: position 138,877,713 of record JAYESA010000016.1, on the reverse strand, counting down.
ATCTCGACCACTCGTCGGTGCTTTGCTGCTTGCGGAGTGGTTGATCGGCATCGCAAACTAGCAAGGGGGTGGCGGCCGTCGGTAGACTCGTCCGTCAGGGGTGGTGGCTCCCTCTTCCTGCTAGGCAAACTTTCTTTTTTCTCCTTCAACCTTAGAAGTATGCCGACTTTGGGAGGGAATGGACAAACAGATTTCTAGGTATCTGGGCCGGGCATTTGAAAATAAATAAATAAATAAATAGGCTCACTACATCTAGGTGTCCGGTTAGAGGAGTCGGTTACTACATCTAGGCGACCGATCAACCCCGATTTATTAGGCCATCACATAATTTTCAGACTCAGTTGAAACTTAGGCGTCCCATGACCGCCTAGCACCTAGGTGCCGACTAATTCCGCCTTTTAGAACACTGTTGTCACACTATTCCAAAAGTGATGATTAAAACTAAATCAGGATATTTATTAATAGCCTGTTAATATTTGCTTGAAAGATCAATTTTCAGAGTGATAATTCTTAGCATTAGATCATTAAACATGTAAATTCTTGCACCTTAGGGATTAAAAATGACCACTAGTGTTTTCTCTCGTGGCTAATATTTTCTGTAACTTATTTGATATGCAGATAGCTGAACTTTCAGAACCAACTACCCCTGTAGTGCAAGAAATTGTTCAATCTGTTGTACATGGTCTCCTTGCAACTCTCTCACAAAAGATGTATCCAAGCCCTCCACCTCAATCTGACAATACTATAGGTGGAACCTCAAATGTTGGGAAGGATGATGGCGCAGAACAAGTGGAGAACTCATCCCTTCAATTCAATCCCCTTATTTCAGTCCAACGGGACTATTTAGCTCGTCTTGTGTTCTGGTATGCATTGTTTCCTTCTAAAATATGTTGCTAGGGCCACAAACTTTGAGGTATTTGCTTAGTAAGAGAGAGTTGTGGCCTTGTGTGTGTGTGTGTGGGGGGGGGTGGGGGGGGGGGGGGGGGTGGATGGATGGAGGGATAAGCTTAGTGAGACAAGAAAAACAGGTGAAGAAGAAAAGAAAAGGAATGTGGGTTTTTTTTTGTCCATCAGATTATAGTCAAGTGTGAATTCTTTGGTCGCCAAGAAGAAAGATGAATGGACTACTTCCTTTTCTCTTTTATTTTTTTAAACCAAATGATGGCAAGAAGCCTTTTAGATGGTTGGAAAATGAACCAAGCATGCTTCTGTTATGGTTTTCAGGTGCATGCTATTGGGTCATTACCTCCGAGGCCTCGAGCATCGTCTGGAGCTGATGCAACTGTTAAAGATCTCTGGTGATGAAGAATCTGTTGCTCATAATGACGACTCTGTCGCATGAGATCACTATTGACTGTTGCATGAGATGAACTCTTCTGATCACCAGTGGCATTGGCATTGCTATATGTTGGCGGTCCAGCAAGAAGTATTGTTTCCCTCCCAAGCAAATGCTTTCAACGATTGGAAGGATAGATTACGGCCGAAATCAAATGGTCCTTACATTGTAAGATTCAACTTCCAGCCTCACCTTCTCAGTAATGTCTCTTGGGAAATGGATAGGTAGTTTGTGAATGAAACAAGTATCAAGGATTGTATGCAACTCAATTCATATTAGGGAAATGAAGTAGCTTGCTTCAATTAATAGCATCATATATGTTTTTGAAGAAAGATGGATCATTGTCATCATGTATGATGTGCTTGGGAGTGTATAATTTATCAGATAGTAAATACATTTGATAAAGGGAAGTTTGTACAGTTCTATTTTAGGTCTCTACCTCTTCGTTTACCATTTCTCCAGTCTGATATGGTTATATTTGTATAGGTAAGCAACATCTTAAAACATTGCTACCTCTTCGACTTGTTATACTACTGCACTTTGGAGGTAAACTACACTACATTCTGTTTCCAGTAATAATGCTTTGGTGTTTACTACTGATATAGGTTTGCTGTTGTTTCTCATCATTACAAGTCCAATTGTTAATTAATTATTGTATGGGCCAGGCAAGGCACAGTGCATCCGATCCCTCTCCCATCGTTAGATTGTATAAGAATATGTGCATGCACACATTCCTATAGCAATCTAACGGTTGATATATGAATGGTACATTGCGTCCGGTACACCCAATAATTTTTTGTCATGGTGATGGTGGCGGTGGAACCAACATTTAGTTGTGTGCTAGTGTTAGGTGGTTGGTTGTTTCGATTTGGTCAGAAACTGGACTGTTTTTGCATGTGGAGAGGCATTGGGTACAGTTCAATCCACATGTTTGGCTTAGTTCATGTCGGCCATTAAATGGCTCTCTTTTTATTGTTTGACATTTGTGTTTTAAATATAGATGTGATATTGTACGTATTTTATAGATAATTATTAAAAAAATTAAAAGACAAATATTCTAATTATTCTAATATTTATTAAGACTATTTAGAAAGTCTAAAAGACACATACTTAACTATTCTAAATTTATTATTATGTTATTATATATATATTATTTAATATCTAAGACTATTTATGAAGACTAAATGACAACTTTTATAATTACAGCTAGTTGTCCATATTAACTTTAATGAACACTTTTAATTAGTCAATATATGCAATGGTATATATTTGGGAAAAAAAAGTTTCACAGTGAAGCCAGCTTTTGATATTATATAGTAGTATAGACAAGTGTAACCCATTACCTTTCTTACATTGATTTTTAATAAGTGCACTAATTAGTAATAAATTTTAGTTATTAATTTAAATTAAGATTAAATCTGGATGGATTAGTTAAATATAGATCTTGTTATTAAACACAATAGCTAGAAAGTATGTACCCTTCAAAAATCTGGACCAGGACACTAACACATATCCGGAACGTATCAGATACACAAAGGATATTCCCAAATATAATATACTTTTTTCCAATATAATATTATTTAGTATATTATTATTAGATAATAAAATATTTGTTAATATACATAAATTAAAAAAAAAGTTAAATAACTTTTTTTGGTTTAATTAAGGTTATCAATATTTGGTAATATACAAAAATTAAAAAAAGTAAAATATTTTTTTTGGGTTTAATTATGGTTATCAATATTTGATGATATACACAAATAAGAAAAGTAAAATAATTAGTTTATAAATTTGTTTGGTGTTAGTTAATTAATTATTTTTGTTATTATTATAATGTATTTTCAGAATTTTTTTTAAAAAGTAATTAAATAGAAAATAAGATAATAAGTATGTTAAAATTCAAAATAGGTAATATGTCGTCACTCTTTTTGGCAACATGAGTGCATGCACTAATATTGTCAATAACAATGACAGCATGAATACAATTCTATCTTTTTTTTATAAGAAAAGGTAAATTGCTTTTGTTTTGCTCCCAACTTGTTCTGCCCACCAGTAACTAGGGATGCAACTCGGACCGGTTGGGTCGGGCTTGAGCTCAACCCAATGAATTAAGTCTAGTCCGAGCTCAAGTCCAACCCGACATTGGGTTCAACATATGTAGTCCAAGACCAAGTCCGGAGGATCGGATTGGATCAAATCCATCGGGTTTATCGAACTCTAAATCTAATATTTAAAATAATTTTAAACAAGATTAATATTAAATACATAATCAAATAACAATCAAGTCTCAAGCATTACAAATACTAACTGAAATGAGATTTATGATAAATAGTTGAAGAGTTTGGGTGAAAAAATTTAGAATTTAAATTTTTATTTAAGAAAAATAAAACAATATATATATATATATATATATATATATATATATATATATATATATATGTGTGTGTTATGTTTCGTGTTCTTCGAAAAATCCAACACATAAATCCGGACCCAAATCGATACTTGATCGGGTTCACGAATTTATTCCATCGAGTTCGCATTTAGTCCGTCGGAGTTGCACCCTACCAGTAACAATGGCGACTTGACAGCTGAAGGAAAAAAAAAAACCTCACGCCATTAACAATGGCGACTTGCTTGCATTGATTTGCTGCGTGCAAAAAGTGCAATATCATTTGCAAGCTCAAAGCGTGCTTGCATTGTTGTGTGCTTGCATTGTTGTGTGCTTGCTACACACTAAGAAAAATGTCAAGTGAAAGCCGTTTGCAATGGGAAAAACTACGATAACACCGTCGGTATCAAGACTTTGATGTAAACTTTTGTCATCTGTCAAACATTAAATATAATAATACTTGATCTCTACTATATAATGCCAAAACTAGGCTTCACCGTGAAAAATTTTAGTTCCAAAAATACCCTTTAACATATTTAGTAATTAAAAAGAATACCTACAATAAATTCCACTGACAACCATTTAAGAGATGCAATAATGACAACCATTTACGGAAATCAAAGGGTCCATGCTACTTGCTAAGTCTTTTTAATTGTTACCAAAGAATTCGAAGGGTTGAACCATTAACCTATATAATTAAAAACAGTAGAAATAAACTAACTCATCAACATCATTCACTCCAATATACGTGCAAAGCACGTGCATATATACTAGTATATTTAATGTGTTCATTTGTAAAAGTCAATACATTTGTCCAGTTCTTTAAATAATGTGTTAATTTAATAAATACATAATGTGTTGATTTAAATAAGCATCGGGTTTAACAAATACATTTGTCCAGTTCTTAATGAGCCGTCTACTAAAGAGTCTTATTTATTTATTTATTTATTTATTTATTTTCTGAGTCGTCATATTTTTCAACTCCTGCTCCCAAATATAAAATCATAGGGACTTTAAAGTTTGTGATTTCTTTTTATTCATTCATTCTAAAAAACACAAACATAAAATTGTTCAGCCAATACATCTTTAAGTGCTTTGCTGTTTTATTCTCTTTTTTAATTTTTTTAATGAGTAATAGGTAAATATATTTTTCCTAAGCATTCTATAATTTCTGTAATTCTCAACCTTATTGTTGGAAAAAAAAAAGCATTTACGTCCAAATGAGTGTGTTCTTCAACCCATAAAAAAGAGAGCAGAAGATTGCCTACAGTAAGATATAATCATTTAGTCCAGTACAGTATAGAAAGTAAAGATCTAAAGGCATCAAATGGCTTTAAGAAACCTAATTAATCAAAAACTTCTTTTAATCATGGTTTCAATATGTCAAAAGGAGAAGAAAACTATATTTCCAGTTAAAAAACCAAGAAGAAGATATAACTTCCAAATTCATAACCCAACAAAATATTAGAATGACAAAAAATTGATAAACCGGTAAACATATCAACCGTCGTACATTTTCCAGTTAAAAACTATATATGTTTCCAGTTAAAAAAACAACAAGAAGATATCACTTCCAAATTCATAACCCAACAAAATATTAGAATGACAAAGAAAATTGATAAACTGGTCAACATATCAACCGTCATACATTTTACATGAGGCACATACAAACACCACAATGTAAAAAAATAATTAGTCACGTCTTCTTGCTTTATATACTTGGAGAATGGGTACGTTCTTGTGGCTAATCTATCCCCTTGTGTATAGTAGCCCTGCAACACATATAGATATATACTATTATAAATATATTGTTGTGGTTTGGTACAACAAAATCATATAGAATATCAAGTTTAAAGCAAAGTAAAACATGTTGTATTCAAAGCTCAAGCCTTCGTGCTGAATAAGTTTTTCTTGTCATATTCAGAGTTTCCTATATAATCCAAAAGTCACAAATGAGATTAGATAGCTAGAAATGATTATCTTAACCTCATAATGTAGTATATGTGATTGACAAATACACCTTTAAAACAAGAAATTAAAGACGAATTCAACCTGATTTAGCGAGCCATTGTGTTCTCGTCTGGAATGAGTCATGACATTGATAGAAGTTTGTCCCTAAATATCAACTATACAAATTAGTACAAGAAGTAACATCATGTCAAAATATATAATTGCAAGGTAATACTTTCAGACTAGGTTTCATAAAATTCACCTGATTTATGTACTGGACATTTCGACTGAAAATGATAGGAGTTGATCTTCCTTTATGGTTCTTTAGGTTGACCTGCAAATAAATGAAAATTATCAACAGCAAAAAACAACTTTAAATATTACAAATAAATTATTTTGCTTCTAACTAGAATTTAACAAAACAACCACCTGATTAACACGAGGCATTTTGGCTAGCAAAAACTGGTAAAGACTGGAAAAAAGCAAATTCTCGTGTTGTGCTTTGTTGGTTTTGACTCTCAGCCAATTCCTGTCGTGCATACATCTATATTGAAATTAATTCATGACTTCCTTAAGAAACAAGATTTATTAAGATTGTGTTTAATTATAACAATATATATGATTGATGATATAATTACCTGGGAAAAACCTTCATGGCAAGAAGTTGTCAGAGGCGGATCACTATTTTGGGTTGCACCAACTTTTTGAATATTCTTTCTCTTTGTTGACCCCCCCTCTCTCCAAAGCACTCTTAAATCTTTTACTAACTTCACCTCTTTTTTTTCTTTTTGTGGCAGGATCCCTCAAAGTTACATGATCATCAATAAGATGCACATGACTTTGTATTTCTTGAGTTTGTGATGTCGTAAGTGTTACTTCTCTTTGAACTTGATCCAATTCTTCTAAGCATGCTTTTAGATGCCATTTAACCACAACACTAGAGAGTTCATCTGTAGAACCTTTCACGGCTACAATAAGAGCAAGATGGGCTAAGTCACTATATCTCATTGTTGAAGAGACTTGATGGTGAGGCATGACACTCAACATCATCAATTGCAGACACTTTCAACATCAACAATTGCAACACCAGATTTTGCCTCTTTTGTCCACCTCTTCAAAAAGTACTTAGAAGGAATCTCGACAATGCATCTCGCAAGAAATACTCTCAAGGCATGAACACACAAAATGCCTATAAACTCATCAAAACTCTTGCAACTACACTGTATCGTGGAGTCATTAGAGTTAAAATACACAATTCGACTTCTGTCGTGGCAAACTCCATCTAACATATCCACTTTGTATGTGTAAAATGAATCATTCTCACTTTCAAGTTGATCAAAATAACATAGTATATCTCTCATTCCTTCCTGAAATGTTTTAAATGCCTTCCTTGTATAAATTTGTGATGCTTGCTTCTCTATCGGTGACCTTGATGTCAAAATTGGTTCACTTTGCTTAATTCTAAAATCTTCCTCTATTTCTATTAGACACAAAATTGATACTGCTTTTTCATATTGGCTTATAAAGTCTGTAATACATAGAGTGCCCTTAAGATAACCTTTCAACGAAGCATTAATACTCTCACTTCGTTGGGTTGTCGTCATTCCTGCACAAAAGTGCTCCCTCCCATAAACTAGTGCCCATTTCTCTCGAGTTTCATACAACTTGCTCAACCAAGTATTATCAGATAACTTATATTTGTCAATCATAGAATTCCAACATGACATGAATTCTTCTTCTGTTTCAACCTTGTAGATGCAGTTCTTAAATTCTGTTTTAAACACTACAGAATAAGGCAAATTAGCGACGCAGGAAAGAGTCGCCAAATCGCTAAATTACGTCGCTAATACTAAGTAGCGACATATTTAGCGACTTTTTGATTTAGTCGCCAAAAAGCTAGTCGCTGATCAAAACAACGTCGGAAAACGTCGTCGTAACGACGTAATTTAGCGACGTTTAAAAGTCGCATGAATAGCGACTCTTAGCGTCTCAGGTGACATTTTATTTTAGTCGGTAATTGTCGTTAAATTTAGCGACAACTTGCGACATAATCAGCGACGAAAAGCTGACATGACAATTTAATATTTAGCGACGTTTAGTGACTATCAGCGACGTAAGATAAATTATTTGACAATTTACCGACGTCATTAGCGACTCCTATGGACGTCACTGAACGTCCTAAACATCGCTAATATTGAAAAATAAATAAATAAATAAATGCCTGCAATATCACAGTATAACATGTCTGTAGTATGATCACATTTCAAATAGATAGATAGACCCGGAGCAACCCTCCGTTGAATTTTCTAGGTTTGTCGACCCCTTCGGTGGAACACTCAACACCGGTACAATCACGCAACAACAATGATGAAATAAATCAATAAAAAGCTCTAAGGTCCGAATGTAGTCACACAATATCCAGTCACAATAAAAATGTACAAATAAGTCACACAATAAAAGTGTACAAATAATAAGTACAAACTTCCATGAATGGGCCAATACACACATGTCGAAAAAAAACTACTACTGATCAGGAAGAGCCGCGTCGAATATGAGATAATAGAGCGGCAAACTGCTCATGTGTAAGCGTCACAGAACCCGATGCAGGGGTCGATGTAGATGACGATGCAGGCGGAACATGAGGACGTTGTTGCTCCAACTCTGTCAGTCGAGCGTCGCAAGTATCCATGACAGATAATATCCTCCTAGTACTATGCTCCACTCGCTCGCCCATCTGAAGATATGATGCCTGCATCCTCGATAGTGAAGCACCCACGGCCTCCACTCGCTTACTCATCTCAATATGTGACGCCTGCATCCTCGATAGTGTAGCGCCCATGGTCAACTGCGACTCCTACAGCGACATCATGTTGCGCTCTGTCGACGTGGCCAGATCCCTCAACTCCATGATGCTACGCTCCAGCGATTCAAAATGTGCCATGAGCGTCGCATCGTCCGTCTGCGGCTGCGGCTGCACCGTAATCCTGTTCATCAACTCATCACGCAGAGATGCGATCTGAAGGTCAACTCTCTCCTGGGCTCGTTGCGACTCCTGGTGTCACGTCCCAATCTCTCGCAAGCTCAATCGTCCCTGCTGAACGTGAATCACCATGTTACAGCGCTCCCGCAGGACAATCGTTCTCATCGGGACGTGATACCGTGCGAGCCTGGAGTTGCGCTCGCACAAGGCGATGATGTCAAATATCATAGGTATCATCGAAACGACCAAGTTGTAGCGAAAGTCAAGTATTGTGTACCAAACACACATCAAAGTATACGTAGCAAAGCTCTCGATAAGGTCCAAATAAAAATGCTATGAAGGAGAATGCCACAAAGGCGATGCAACACTCTTGCTATTTTTCTTGCCCACAAAGGTACTTACCGTTCCATACATCATGCCCCGTATATCCAAGCAGCGCCACTACACATGCGTACCTGAAATAATATCCACAAACGTGGATCAGTACACAGCTGTACTGGTGAGCGGGGTAACCCACTCGTCTAAACCGACACTAAATAGAATAGTGAATGCAAACAGTTATATGTTGATCTTTCTACTTGAATCCTAGATTTGTTTTATGGCAGAGGTATGATATATTAAGGAAAATTGTAAAGCATGTTAAGTATGCAAGCCTTCAATTCAAGCAAATATACAAGCAGATATATCCAACTCAAAGAAAAATAGTATGCAAACCGTTCTACTCAAACCCAAGCAACGCGTAAACCTATCGAACCACAATCCAAGCCTCAATATACATCCTCAAACCATGCCACACTCCAAGCCTTACTAATCCAATCATCGATATACACTCTTGCCCGAGGCAAGGTGACCGTCGCCTATACGAAAAGCACAAACCAAAGAAAAGCAAAGCAAACCAACTCTTATCTATATAAAGTCATTGGCCAAGCCATAAAGGACTAATCAACTGCAGTTCTACCCGATCCAACGCTGAGTAGCTAGCCCGCCTGGTCGTATTGAACTACCGGCACTGCGCCCCAAGGCACGTTACCACTTGTCTCCTCCATGGTCGAACGGTCCCGGTGCCCCGGAGCATATCCCGTTCGAGAAAACCAAACCCTATGCGCAACAGGTTGTCCGTGACCAATGCAAACAGCAAGTAGGTATGACGAGAGAATCGAGCCTTCTCGCTCCACCAAACGATACTCACCTTAATCCATCCAATTATCCATAACCATTCTCCAACTATATTCCAAGGCACCATCTCAAGTTATCCCCATAGGCACTATGTCGCTTCGCGACACAGTGTTCCAATTGGTGCAATACCCCTCGCTCCGAAAGCTCCGTGGTACAATGTCCCAACATTGGCACAATGCCCTCACCGATGCAGTTGTCCGATTTCAAACCACAACTGCACGCTTTGCTTGACAAAGCGCCCAACTTGATATTTGTGCGCAACGCATGCTCGCTCGCCCAAAATGTCTCGATGTTCCAACCAAAATGATTCACTCAAGCTCCAATTATCGAAATATAAGTCCAACTCAAGCTCCAACTGCCCAACGCAAAACCAACTCAAGCCACAAATCATATCCAACCAAATGACACACACTTTATGCATGCCACAGTGCGATAATTTTTATGTTCCAGTCCAAGTGTCCAAGTCTTATTACGTGTTTTTCATATTATTAAGCATGAAGGAGTAGAGGAGAAGGGACAAAGCCCACTCACCAAGTCTGATTCCGCTAGCACTCTGTCTTACCGATACGGTCGATCCCTTGAACCCGTGGTCCGATGCAAATCACGATATACTCAATTGGTATGACAGTGCGAGCAGGACGTGCTCTCAAAATTATTTGACCGATCGGACTAAGGAAGATGACATTATCTCTCCAATCCAGCTATCTCACTACTGCTCTGAACGAACATATGATTCCATCAACTCCGCTTGCGATCTTCACATGACCAACTCAAATCAATACTTGTTCCCAAGTCCAACAAATCAAAATATAATCAGCTACTTCCTCATTCAATCCGACTCAGCGTAATGCACCGTGCGGTTACGGGGCATTACACTTGGGAGGGCTGTGGGGTATGCACATCGGCAGAGGGTGTCCTAGAGGACTGTGATGCAACATAGGCATCGTAGGATCCCGTACCGTAGTACGTATCCCTATGTAGACCACCAACGGCTCTTATCCACGCTCATCATCCGACGGGGCTGGGTGGGTCGGGGGTTCCGAGGAACTACCCCCTCCAGGTGTGGGCTGGGTAGACTCTTCGCGGATCCTCCTATACTCATCCTAGAAAAATATGTATCTTTAGATAAGCGTGCTACTTACTCTATATCTTAGGTACTTATTACTAATTAAACGTATTTTTGCTAAGTTATATCAAAATTAACATAACATAAGAGTAATACTTACGTAGCTCTGCGACGCCCTATCATCGATAAGTTGTCCCCCCTTCCTATGAGTGGCGGGGAACACTGTCACCATGTTCGAGTTCTCACCCCTCTGGACCTGTTAAGAAATATATTATTTGTTATTAAAGTGAAAAAATTAGGCCACGATGATTAAAAATTGTACGTATACAATGAAAGACTAACCAGCGCCGAAAATGTTCCGCCATCGGAATTGACCCACCACACCACTTTTCTGCCCTCTGCCGAACCGTATTAGCCTTCTCCGAATTTTTCCTATAACTATCCTCGTTGAATCTAGCCCTCATCGCAGTCCACTGTTCAGGCGCGATCCAGCCTTGGATAGATTTTTCTTTGCGATCACGAGCTTTCTGATCATCCATAGCATCACGGATGAGCTTGGCAGCGACAGAAGAAAACTGTTGCTTGATCTTTGCGGCCCGGTGTGGTGGATATAAATATGTTCTCTACAAGAGGTATAATAGTTAGTTATAAAATATTAACATAAAAATATTAATGATGTTAAAATCAAATATATTTTTACCTTGAAGTGCCAAAACCAGAACGTCTTTCTCTCTTCTGAGACATCCGAGTAGTTTATTCATGGCCCACTATAATTTTGCCTCAGAAAATGTCCCAATAATCTCTGTACCGCCAGGGAACGATATCTATATATACATTGATAATTAAACTCATTAAAAAGTGAATATATTTATATATTCATAAGAAACAAATAACTAATTAACTTACTTTGTAGGGCCATCGGCCCAAATCTCCATTCTCGTCTAATCCGGCGAAGCGCATGGAGGATCGCTCTGATATGGGTACGGAGTCGGCTTGACCGTCATCTCCTCCTCTGTCTCCGTGGTACCGTCAGCAGCAGGAACACTAGACGGAGTAGAAACACTAGACGGGATAATCTCGGGCCTGGAACTGCTGGTCCCAGGAGTACTGCTGGTCCTAGAAGTACTTCCACGTGCGGTCGTCGCAGTCTGAGGTACTGCTGGTCGATAGTATGGAATACTCGGGGACGAGGATTGGGAAGGAGTATCCGTGTCCTGAAGAGGACGTCTAGAGGATCTACCAAGGAAATAGGATCCGCGTCGTCCAGACATATCTGAGAACAATATATAATAATAAAATAAATATACTGAGATATTTAGATTACATGACAGAAAAAAATACACAGAAGTTGTGAACTAGGCCACAATAAAAGTCTAAATGATAAAAGTGTCACCATCACAAAACATAAGTATGTATCACCGTCACAAACATAAGTATCACTGAACTAGGCATACACAGAGATAATTATGTATCACCGTCACAAACATAAGTATCACAGAACTAGGCCACAAAAAAGTAGAAATAAATTTTATTTAATTTTCAATCACCATCTAAAAATTTATTTTGTTCGTCTTCCTCCTCCTCCTCTTCTTCCTCTTCATCTTTACTTTCATCTACTTCGTCATCGTCTTCTGATACTTCTACCTCTTCTACTTGATGAAATATGTCATGAGTAACTTCCGTTGAGTCCACATCTACAATATTTGCAACCAGAGGTAGGTCGTCTTCCTGATAAGCTATTTCGTCAACGTCAAAGATATTTCTAGCTTTAGTCTTACAGACTGCCCACCAATCCGACCTCCCGGTTCCTCGTTTAGGATAAGTTGTGAATTGCACTAGCTGAGCCTGACTTGATAGAACAAATGGTTCATATCCTTGATATCGACGCTGGTAGTTTATATCCACAAGACCATGCTTGTCAATTTTCCAACATTGATCTTGGATGGGATCGAATCACTCACACTTGAATAACACGATCTTAGCAGTCTCTGTGGCATAATTATATGTCAACTTTACAATCTCTCATAAGATACCAAAAATATCAGTGCTTGGATCGACGTCTTTTGTCACGCCCCAGTCCCAAAATACGTAGGACTAGGAATACGTAACACGCCAGCCGTATGTATACGAACTCCAATATATGGAAACCATATACACACGTACGCTGTACATGAATATCCAATCCACAGTGGTAATATACTGTCACAACAAGTCACACGCAATCTATATCTCATCCACAGCACAAATAATAGATAACTGGAAATCAATAACTGAATATCAAAGAAGCAGTCTCAAATAAGAAATCTCAAAGTGTGATAGTCGGATGGAAACAAATCCACTGCAATTCGACTATAATAAACTACTAAAGAGAGAAGAGAATAAAGTCTAATATAAGAATAAATGTCTCGAAAAGAATAGCAACTAGAATCTCTAAACAGCTGCAATGAATCACATATAATCAGAAGGTAAGATCGCCTCAGACTGATAGCTAGCGTCAGGTCCAGGTCCATACTCCTGCGGGTACTCCTGCTCATCTATATCTGGAAAGGGACCAGGTCCTCAGAGGGACGTAACAAGATACATATAAACATGCCAATAAAGTACTGAAATATAAATATCCATTGGGGTCGCCTAACCGTCTAAGTGAATGCAGTTAAGAACACATTTCCCCACAAGTGAGCTATCTGGCTGAAAACTGGGATTTGGCATGGTTCTCTATTGGAGATCCAGGGGCCTAAAAAGGCACGTCGACTTTCGAACGCCGGAGGCCCGCCTGATAATATATAATATATAGTGGTCATCACCACCCGTATCTCCGGCGGAGAATCCGGGCGCACAATAGAAAAAGTGCAAAGAAGCTCAAATGCGGTACTTGTTGTTCTTCCCACCCAATGCTCTAAGCATGTCATGTCCATGACACGATAAACCTCTAATAACCGCCAGGTCTACTAGCATGCAAAATTTCTATTGGCAGTTATCCCTATCCGTCGCACGACCTATACGTACCAGTGGCCAGCCGAGTACGCAAGTCCGTGTCCTACATGTGACTCACACTCGTGTAAGAATAGTGTCATGGCCAATGAAACATAAATATCTCATAAAAATGGGGTGGTCTCATAAAGTAGGTCCAATGCATATACATAAATAAAAATATAGTACGACGACACCGTCGTTGCACCCAAGTTTTCTTGGACGCGCAATTTATATAACAGTTAAAATAAATGAACTAAAATAAGCAGAAATAAATATGCATGCATCATATGGAATGTAAATACAGTACAATGGCAAGGTATACTTGCCTGGCAAGAAATCTGTAAAGTGTAAGCATCCAATGTCAAGGACACGGGATCTGGAACTAATGGCCTCCGAACAAACGTCTCCGGATGCTGAAATAGACATCACCAACGTTTCCGAAATGAGCAAAATAGCTAAAAAGCACTTCCCTTTAGTCCAATTTGGACACAGGGGCAAAACGGTAATTTCGGATAAAAGTAGGGTCCACGTGTGGCCCACTTTGTACCGAAAAGCGTGCCAAGGGTAACAGTCTCTAAATGGGACAAACTATAGGTCAAACAACTCTAAATGTCAATACGAACCCAACGGTATGTCCAAATGTGAATTCCGATGGGCCGAACACAATTTTGTCCAAAAAGTCAATTGTGGGGCCCGCCAATTGGCGACTTGGTCAACCGTCTCAGAATTGCGTAAAAATTGGCACTACCAGAATAAGTCAAATTAGCGACGCCTAAAAACGTCGCAAAATAAGCAAAAAACGTCGCTAAAGTAGTTTAGCGACGTTATACAGTTGTCGGAAAAAATCAAGTCGCAAAAAAAAAACGTCGCTAAACGTCGCTATACCGACGTTTTTTAGCGACGTTAATGTGTCGCAAACGTTTGCGACGTTCAGTGACGCAGAGTCACTATTTAGCGACGTTATGTAAAGTCGCTAAACGTCGCTAATTAGCGACTTATATAGCGACGTTACACCGACGTCTTTAATGACCTGGCAATACTGCCGTGTCAGCAGTTGGCGACGTCATTAGCGACGTCATTAGCGACGTCTATAGCGACGACCTGGCTATATTGCCATGTCAGCATTTGGCGACGTATAGCGACGTCATTAGCGACGTATTTAGCGACGTGTGACGGCATCGCTTCGCTAAACGTCGCTAAAAGCGTCGCTAATTTTTAAAAAAATTAAAAAAAAATATTATCCAGATTGGTGATTCCCTGCAGTTCTAGTCCTCCTCCTCCTCCTCCTCCTCCTCAATCTCCTCTTCTTGACACCACAAGAACCACCCTTCTTCGACTCCTCCTCCATCTCCACTATATAATCCAATTAAATCCACTATATAATCCAATTAAATTAAAGACCACAAGAAGCATTGTTGAAGTATCAATCCAATTAAATTAACTAAAAAAATAAATACCACAAGAAACGTCAGACATCATGCCTATTGTTGAAGTATCAATAATTCATAATATACAATCGCATCATAAATAATAATAAAAATAACTATACTACTGCGGATCTGCAGGAGGCTGACCACCGGCGCGCTTGAAGGATAGGAACTCCTCATACTCGTCCCGTGGAATCGACACCGATGTCGATGGATAAGGCAGTGACGTCGGTGGAGGCCGTGCCCGCTCCAAGTCTGCGAGTCGCTGGTTGTAAGAATCCAGGGTAGATAACAGCCTCGTACTGCTATCACCCATTGAATCCTGCATCCTCGTCAGCTTCTCGCCCATCGATAGCTGTGACGCCTGCAGCTCCATGATGTTGCGGTCATTGGAGGCTCTAATATCATTTGTCACGTCCCGTAGCTCCGTCATGCTGCGGTCGAGCATATCCAATCGTGCGATGAGCATCGGATCGTCCGCCTGCGGCTGGGACCGGGGCTGCTCCTCCATACTTCGCAGCAAGTCGTCACGGAGAGACGCAATCTGACGGTTAACGGCCTCCTGGACTCGGGCCGACGACTGCGAGGGCTGCGACTGCGAGGGGTGTGTGGAATGCGCAGCTGTCTGGGAGGCCCTAGATGACTGCGTCGCAACCAGGGCGCCATAGGAGCCCGTACCGTAGTACGTACCCCTCTGGAGACCACCAGCTGCGGTCACCCACAGGTCGTCCGCCGACGGAGATGGAGCGGGCTGCGACGAAGTACCAGCCTCTCCAGGTGTAGGTGCACTAGCAGTCGCCCGCTCACCCAGCCTAAGATACTCGGCCTAGAAATGGTTTGGAAACTCGATAATTGCCTAAGTTATATTAAAATAAACACAAAGTAAAGTAATACTTACGTAGGTCTGTGAGGCCCCCTCATCAATGAGATTTCCGTCCTTGCGATGGGTGGCCAAGAAGACGGTCACCATGTTTGCATCCTCACCCCTCTGTACCTGTTAAAAATATATTATTTATTACTAAACTTAAATATTTTTTCCAATTATCATTTTATGGTACTTGTATTAAAATAATATATTTTAAAAGAAAAAATATACCAAACGACGGAAATATTTCCTCATCGGAATCGAGCCACCACACCACTTGGCAGCATTCTGCCTAGCCGCCTTGGCCTTCTTAGACCTTTCCTTGTAGCTCGGATCATCGAATCTAGCCCTCATCGCAGTCCACTGCTCAGGCGTGATCCAACCTTGGATCGGTTTTCCAGCACGATCACGAGCCTTCTGGTCATCCAGAGCATCTCGGATAAGCTTGGCGGCAACGGTAGGAAAGAGCCGCTCGATCAACTCGGCCCGGTACGGAGGATAAAAATACGTTTGCTATAATAAATAATTCATTAAGTTAGCAGCACGAATAAGTTATATAATATGCATAAATTAAAGGATTTATTTAATATACTTTACCTGGAAGTGCGCAAACCAGAACGCCTTCCTCTCCTCCGGAGCCTCAGAGTAGTTGATCCAAGGGCCACCGTAGTTGTTCCTCAGAAATTGGCCCAGGCGTCTCTGAACCGACGATGGACGATATCTATACAGAGATAATAATTTAGATTACTGAGCCGGTCAATATACGATGAATAAAGAGAAACACAAATCTAATTGACTTACTTTGTACCGTCGGCCCAAATCTCTGTCCTCGTCTCCTCCGGAGGTGCACATGGAGGATCTTGCTGATGCTGGGACAACGTGGGCACGACCTCCTCGACATGCTCATCTGTCCCCATGGTTCCGTCAGCAGGAGGAACGCTGGACGAGGGGGTACTATCACGCCAGGAACTACTCGTCCCAACAGTCGGAGATGTGACTGATCGATATACTGGAGTACTGGGCGATGATGATCCGGAACCAACAGTAGGCAGTACCGGAGTGGCACTCGGTCTACCTCAGGACCTGCCGAATCCTCCGCGTCGTCCTGTCATATCTGATAACAACATATGATGAATATAGAGAAACACACATATATACTACATTCTCCAGTCGAAATGTGATACATATCTCAAAGCATTATACAGTCAAAATATAATACATATATTCGTTAATGGGTACATCTACTTTGTCAATTTTCCAACATTGATCTATATTCTACAGTCATAATATAGTTACATTCTACATGCAATATTTTTTAATTTTAATCATCTTCAGAAAATTCATCTTGTTCGCCTTCGTCGTCCTGCTCTTCCTCTCCCTCGTCTTCACTTTCATCTACTTCGTCGTCCTCTTCGGATAATTCTACATCTTCTACATTATTACTCGTGTAATGAGTAACTTCCGTTGAGTCCACATCTACAATATTTGTTACAAGAGGTAGATCGTCCTCCTGATAAGCTATTTCGTCAATGTCAAAGGTATTTCTAGCTTTAGTCTTGCATACTGCCCACCAATCCGACCTCGCTGTCCCCCGTCTAGGATAAGTTGTGAAGTACACGAGCTGAGCCTGACTTGATAGGACAAATGGTTCGTAGCCTTGATATCTACGCTTGTAGTTTATATCCACAAGGCCATGCTTGTCAATTTTCCAACCTTGATCTTGAATCGGATAGAACCATTCACACCGGAATAGCACGATATTAGCAGGTTTTGTGCCAAAATTATATGTCAACTCCGCAATCTCTCGTAAGATGCCAAAAAAATCATTGCCCGGATTGACGTCTTTGTAGTTTGAAGATTTGATACACAAACCACTATTTTTCGTGGAATCAAGATCCAGAAAGCTGTCTCTGATAGGAGCATTTGTTGACTTGAACCTGAACCCATTCACACAGAAACTTGGCCATATTTTTACGGCAGTAATTGGTCCCTTGGCTAGAGTCCTAATAGATTCATTCTCGGGTGATATTAGACGATCGACCTAAATACCAAAGTAGCGATAGTAAGTTATTTGTTTTGCAAGTGCAGAAATAAAAAGTAATTACTAAGTATCTTACATATGCGCTCAACCAAGAAGGAAAATTGCATCTCATATCTTGTTCTACTTCTTCGTCTGTTATGTAGGGTCTAACCGACCTCAACTCATCATTATATGTGCTGAAAAATAATGAAGCAACTGCTGATTAGTAGCATAATAATATCTCATACTATTACATTGAGATGATGTAAACATAGACGTATTAATTACTTACCCCTCTAGCTTCTCCACTTCATCCTCGTCGCAATTGAGTAATATATACAATTGAGCAGCCCTTAGCTCATCGTCATTCAAATATCTCTTCTTCATTTTTCCAGAAGGCTTTCCGGATGCATTGAATACTTTGAGTATTGCATCATTAGATTCCTGATATGCATCGTCGTTTCTGGGAGCTTTCGTCCTATTAGTAGCAACATGCGGTTTGAAATACGTCGAGCAAAAGTTTGTAATCTTCTCGAGAACATAAGCTTCACAAATAGATCCTTCAACCCGTGCCTTATTTTTTACCTTTCTCTTTAGGTGATTCAGATGACGCTCGAAGGGGTACATCCACCGATAACCGATAGGACCACCAACACGTGCCTCATAGGAAAGATGAATTGGCAAATGCTCCATAGAGTCGAAGAATCCTGGAGGAAACACCTTCTCGAGCTTACATAGTGTTACCGCAATGTCCCTCTCTTGCTTTTCTAGACGATCGACGAGCAACTTAGTACAACAAAGATCTCTGAAGAATATGCTCAGCTCTGTCAATGGGTCCCAAACGACCTGCGGTAAGAATTCCTGAAATGCAATCGGAATTAACCTCTCCATGAATACGTGACAATCGTGGCTCTTCATACCTACTAGTTTGTTCTCCTTGAGGTCGACGCATCTTCGCAAGTTCGACACGTACCCGTCTGGAAACTTTAGACCCTGAATCCACCTACAAAGTCTACCTTTATCCTCTTTATCCAGTGAGAATACTGACTTTGGTTGCTTTAACTTTCCATTCCCCTCCTCTATCAAATGCAATGCAGGACGTCTACATATGTCTTCTAAGTCCAACCTGGCCTTCGGATTATCTTTCGTCTTCCCCTTTACATCCATTATAGTATTAATTATGTTATCAAACACATTCTTCTCGATATGCATGACATCAAGGTTATGTCGGATCAGATTGGTGCTCCAATATGGCAGATCCCAGAATATACTCCTCTTCGTCCAGTTATGGGTGCGACCAAATCCGTCACACTTGTACCCCTTAGCAGGCTCTTCGATAGCACTTGGTAAATCTTTTACCTTTTCCCATATCGTGCATCCGGGCCACCTTGGCGGTGGATTGGCCTTCTCCACAACTCCCGCACGAAAAGCATTCCGATTCCTCCGGTACGGATGATCCTTCGGCAAAAATTGTCGATGACAATCGAAGAAGCACGGTTTGCCTCCGTGTTTCAAACGGAAAGCCTGAGAACGGTCCATGCAATACGGACATGAGAGACGACCATGGGTGCTCCATCCCG
Organism: Iris macrosiphon; assembly: GCA_036927795.1. Classification (NCBI taxonomy): domain Eukaryota; kingdom Viridiplantae; phylum Streptophyta; class Magnoliopsida; order Asparagales; family Iridaceae; genus Iris; species Iris macrosiphon. The sequence continues at coordinate 138,857,951 of JAYESA010000016.1, read as the reverse complement.
ATAATATTCCATAGGCCGGAAAGTCGTTGATGGTCCACATAAGTGCTGCCCTCATCTGAAAATTCTGCTTCCTAGAAACATCGTACGTGTTGGCACCTACTTCCCACAGCTGATTCAACTCATCTATCAAAGGCTGTAAATACACATCGATGTTCCTCTTCGGATTGTTCGGACCCGGGATAATAACGGTTAGGAACATATACGGAGTCTTCATGCACATCCAAGGCGGTAGATTGTACGGAGTGACGATCACAGGCCAACACGAATACTGGGAGCCCGAAAGTCCGAATGGGGTAAAACCGTCAGAGCAGAGCCCCAATCTGACATTACGTGCTTCCTCGGCAAAATGTGGATACTCTCGATCAAAGTGCTTTCATGCTTCTCCATCGGATGGATGATCCAATACTCCTTCGATCTGTTTTCGCCTGTGCCAACTCATATTTTCTGCAGTCTCCTTAACCATAAACAACCGCTGCAACCGCGGCGTCAAAGGCAAGTAGTGCATCGAATCGGTAGGCTTCCTTGCACCGACAGACTTTCCTCTAACAGTGGCCTTGTAGCGATCAGCACCACAGAATCTGCACGCATCTTCATCCTTGTCGTCTTTGTAGTACAACATGCACCCGTTGCGACATGCATCGATTTTCTCGTATCCCATCCAAAGCGATCTCACCATCCTCTTAGATCGATAGAAGTCTTTAGGCAACTTTGCACCCTCGGGCAAGATCTCTATAATCAAATCGAGCAGTCGATTATAGCATTCTTGCGACATGTTAAAATCGGACTTGATGCTCAATAATCTTGTAACCACCTCCAACGGTGAATGATCCTCACAACCAGGATATAGTGGAGTCCTTGCATTCTCAAGCAACTCCATAAACTTTGCAGCATCGGCATTCGGTGCCTCCTCAGCTGCATCATAATTGTCCGGATTGAAACTAGGTTCCGCCGCATCATAATTGTCAGGATTGAAACTAGGCCCCGCGCATCATAAAACATGTTCACCAACCCGTCGTCGTAAGCATCGTGGTCTTGGACATTCATATACGGCTCCACATAGGGCTCCGACTCTGATGCTAGAGATACAAGTTCTCCATGCGCGGTCCACTGATAGTAATTCGGCGTAAAGCCCTTCGAGTATAAATGATATGTAACTTCCACTTCTGGATGATATTTCCTGTTGCGATATCTCACACACGGACACTTAATTTTGGTACCGTCCATGCACTGAGGGAATGCCTTGGTGAACTGTAGGAACTGCTGTACACCCTCAATGAATTCATCCCGCACACCGCACATGTCATCAGGATGACGGTTGTACATCCACGAACGATGACGCAGATAGTAATTCATATCCATTTCTAGATACTTCTGCAAAAATGACAGCATGTATCATATAAATCATTACATACAGTGGTTTATCACCTAGCTTCATAACTTAACCGTACTATAAAAATCATATCTGATATAATACATACTTTCATTTATCAAAGTCTAAAATAAGCAATATTCAAAACAACTAAAAATAGGCCAAGTCTCTTAGTTTTTTAATATTTTATACTATTGGTAAAAGCTTGGGTTCTTTACTGTATACAATGCTTACTAGGACATATAGTTACTTAGCTAACTACTAACAAAATCAAGTATATCAGTAAGTAACTATTTAACTACACTAACTATGTACTAATTTAATACTAAACTGATACCCTTAACTTCTACCCAATAACTCATGCTAACCCATCTTAAACCAACTAACCAATACCTGGACACTAAGCTAACTAAAACTAGTATACATAGCTCACTAAATGCAACTGAAAACGGATACTGATACCTCACACAGTCCCTGATACGTATCAGTGTATAAGTACTGATGACTGATACCAAACTGAAACTGAGATGCACTAAGGCATGCCTCTGCAGTGCCTAGGGACTGCCCCCAAGCCTAACTGACAGGCACCATTTGGGTGCACTGCTGCAGTGCCCCATGCCAGAGCCCCAAGTCTGTAACCAAACTTCATTTGGTCTCCTCCATGTACCAATACTAACAACAGATAATATACTAACTGATGACTCCACATACTAACACTTCTAAAGTGTATCACTTGCAGGTAATAACCCTACTACAACTGTCACAATCCCTCACATCTCGAGCTTAGTGTCTGTGTCACTGTCTGTGTCCATGTGATATTAGTGTCTGTGTCCATGTCAAAAAACTTAATCCTAACCCTAGGTCCTTATCAGTGTCTGTGTCAGTGTGTGTGTGTGTCGTGTCGTGTCTGTGTCACCATCTGTGTGTGTGTGTCGTGTCTATGTCAGTATCACATGTGTTCTGAGAGAGAGAGAGAGAGAGAGAGAGAGAGAGAGAGAGAGAGTTAGGCTTTACCTAGAGCTCGAGGAGGAGGAGGGGGATGCCGGAGTAGCCGCGGGGGAGGTCGACGGAGCAGGCGGTCGACGGAGCGGGGGGGGCGGGGGAAATTTTTTTCGTTTCAAAATTTCAACAGATGGGGAAAAACGAAACCGAGCCCTAATTAACCAAATTTTAGCGACGTTTAGCGACGTCAAATAAGGACGTCGCTAAATTAAATTATAGCGACGTTACGGTCGTCGCTAAACACGTTGCTAAATATTTTTAATATAAACGTCGCTATTTGCGTCGCTAAACGTCGCTAACTTAGATATATTAGCGACGTTTAGCGACCAAAATTGAACTTATAGCGACTAATCTTATAAAAACTGAACATAAGTCGCTAAACGTCGTAAAATGTCGCCAATTAGCGACGTCTACCGACGTTTTACATGGAGTCGCTAAATTAGCGACGTTTTTACCTGGAGTCGCTAAAAAATGTCGTTAATCCCGCTTATTCTAGTAGTGTGGGTCACATGACCTGCGCGTTACCACGAGTCCAGTGGCGCAAGTTTCGTCGTAATCTGACAAGCGTGCACAAAATGCGCGCGACTTCCACAAAAGTTACGACACAGGGTGTGTCCGCGGATACGGGCTGATTCCGGCGCACACACGCGTCCGAATCAGTCTCCGCAAATTTTTACGTGTCCGATTACTCTGCGTGCACCGTTCGGTACAATTGGTACACGACGGGGCGGTCCCGTTTGGCGGGGCGCGCTCCGTTTCACAACTTTTGGAAATCTGGAAAAAGTGGGTTCGCGGGGTTTTGTGACGAATTTAATTCTGTCCACAGCAGTTAATAATCTAGGATTATTTAACAGAAATTAAACTAGGTCAACTGGTCTACGCATACCAAAAGGAATCACCGAATTCAGATCTCTGTGGTGGGAGATACGAACTTGGCAACATGAGTGGTCACCGCAGTTTTCTGCGTTCCCAGAATTGGGTCTGTTTGCGCCAACTTTGGTGCTGTTTTCGCCTAGGGTTTCGTGTTGTTCGAGGTCTGCTATCATACAGATATGGAAGTGGGTTAAGGGGTGAGCATACCGGTGAAGACGGGACGGCATTTGGTTGAGCGAGTCGACGGGAAGCAACTCCGGAACAAAGGTACCTCGTGTGGAAATCTGCAGTGCGCGGGGTCGCGGTCGTCGGGATTGGTTTGGACGGCCTGGCGGGGTTCTCTGGCTGCGGTGGCGGCGCTCTCTAGGTCTATATGGGAAGGAGAAGGGTTTGGATGATTGTAGGGTTAGAATTTTATAAATAGGATAATATATATATATATATATATATGAAAGGGAGAGAGAAAGAGTGGGTTGGTCGCGGGTCTGCGTGGAATTGCAAAGGTGCGCGGGTCTGTGTGCTTTGCTAGGAATGGTGGCGTTGGTGGAAATGCAAAGGAATAGTTTGCTGCATAGGTGGTTGCTTTGGTTTGCTTAAGTTTTGCTAATGTTGCTTTGTTGGAATGGTTATTAGTTATATTTCTTATTAATATTAGTTTATTATTATTTGTTTTTCTTTTCTTTTCCTTTTTCTTTTTAAATATATATATACATATATATATATTTGTATATATATATATATATATATATATATATATATATATACTCATAAGAAAATTTATAGATTATATTAATGCACACTGTTAAGCTAGCAACTGCTCAAGGGGTCTCCTACATGAAATAAATTCCGAAAAATTCTTGATGGTCCCATAAATCCTCTAAGTGCACCAACACCTAAAATAAAAATTATTAAAAATCTATTTCTCCTAATTAGCCACTAATTACTACAATTAAATTAATAATTAATAATTAAAAAGGGTATATACGATTTTTAGGAAGGGGGTTTTACATCTTTGTAGTTCGAAGATTTGATACACAAATAACTATTTTTCGTAGAATCGAGATCTAGGAAGCTCCCTTATTGGGGCATTTATTGACTTGAACCTAAACCCATTCACAGAGTAAGTTGGCCAGATCTTCACGGCATTAATTGGTCCCTTCGCTAGACTTCTAATAGATTCATTCTCAAGTGTTGCCTCTGGACGATCGACCTAAATATCAAATAAGCGATATTAAGTTTAACGTTAATTATTGTGTAAGTATACATACACAAAAAGTATTAACCGAGATCCTTACATATGCTGTCAACCATGAAGGAAAATAAAGTCTCATTTCCTGTTCTACTTCTTCATATGTTATGTATGGTCTACTCGACCTTACCGCATCATTATATGTGCTGAAACACAACGAAGCATAGGCGGGTTAGTGTAATACTTGTATTGAGATGACGTAAACGTCGACGTATTAATTACTTACCCCTCTAGTTTCTCCACCTCATCCTCGTCGCAGTTGAGTAATACATACAACTGAGCGGCCCTAAGCTCGTCGTCATTCAGATATCTCTTCTTCATTTTACCCGAGGACTTTTCGAAAATATTGAATACTTTCAGTATTGCCTCATTAGATTCCTGATACCCGTCGTCATTTCTAGGAGCTCTCGTTCTATTAGTAGCAACATGAGACTTGAAATACATCGAACAAAAGTTTGTAATCTCCTCGAGAACATAGGCTTCACAAATAGAACCCTCCACCCATGCCTTTTTTTACATTCCTCTTGAGGTGGTTCAAATACCGCTCGAACGGGTCCATCCACCGATAACCGACAGGTCCACCAACGCGTGCCTCATAGGAAAGATGAATCGGCAAATGCTCCATGGAGTCGAAGAATCCAGGAGGAAACTGTCACGCCCCAGTCCCAAAATACCGTGGGACCGGACGCGTGATAATGGCCAGCAGCACGTTCCGATGGATAAACCCAATTTAATGGATCCATCAGGGAATACTTAAGCTGTAAAACAAGTCTACGACAACATGGCACAACTAATCTCATCCACACAAGATATAAAATAAGATCCACAGAATAAATAAGGAATGTAAATCATCAGCTAGTCTCAACAAAATGCTTCGGGGAACAACCCGATAAATATCTGATACAATAGTTCAACAGACCAGAAATGAATGACTGAAATAAATAAGTAAATGCTGAGCATGAACATGGATGCTCAGGAGAAGTCTTCGGTTAACACCTCGTCCTCGGATGGCGGTACAGCTCCTGGATCAGCTCCTGCTCCGGTCCCGTATACCTCGGGATAGATCTCGTCCTCAAATCCTGGGGACATAATCCGGATCCAGGTCCTCAGGGGACATAGCAAGGTACAAGAAAGCTCATGCCAAAATAAATGCAGTGCAGAAAAATAATGAAATCAATAGGGCAAGTAAGTAACCATCTAAGTGATAATGCAAGTGAGAGCAGCGCGAGTACTCAGGCTGAGCCACTACAAGCTCTGTGTCGGGGAGCCGGTAGTGGTAATAACCGGTAGTGGGTCTAGCTCTGCTCCGAGAGTCTATGACCTCTCAATAATAGTGGATGTATATATATATGGAACAGCCTGTAGCCTGTGTGTCTCTTCCCACCCCATGTAACCACGCATATCATGACCACAACGTCTCATGTCCATGTCAAGCGGGATCATAGCTAATGCAACCAGTCATACTATATCTAAAAATATAATGTCCATGTCCTGTATCCTATACAGAATCACCACGAATATCTCGAGAAAATCCTGTCTCATGAATAGTGTCAAGTGTCCTGGGTCATAGTGTACTTGGTAAGACAAGTACGAGAATATAAAGTGTCACGAATGTCCATCTCTAGATGACAGTACCCAACACCGCGTACAGTGTTGGCACCCGACTAGTAATCGGACGCTAAGTACGTCACACTGTCCTAGGTTAAGCATGCACAGTAATATAATGAAGCAAGGAAAATATATAACAATACTGCAGAGTTTGGCAAGGTACACTTGCCTGAGGTTTGAGTATCAACAGTCGTCCCAGTATTAGTGGATCCGGTGGGTACTCCTCCAAAAGCTGTAATAAACATCACCAACCGTCTCAGAAGATGTCAAATAGCTAGAAACACCTGTCCTTACGTCAAATTTGGACACAGGGGCAAAAAGGGCATTTTTGGGCCAAAGCGGGTCCACATGTGGGCCACTTTGCACCGAAAAGCGTGTCAGGGTCAAGGGTCTCCAAATTCATCAAACTCAGTGTCTATAAGTCAGGAACAATGATACGATCCCAACGGAACTTTCAGAATTGGATTCCGATGAGCCGATCACAAAATCGTCCGTCAAGTGGAGCTTGTGGGGCCCACGATACGCGATTTTGTCAACGTTCTCAGAATCGAACCAAACTTGGGTCACAGGACCAGCGTATTGCTACGAGTCCGATGGCGCAAGTTTCGTCTCGATCCGACGTGTGTACACAAAGTTACCGCGTGTTCCAGAATTAACGGATACGGGGTGTCGTCAGCGGATACGCGTTGATTCCGGTGTGCACGCACATCCGAATCGACTTCTGCGAAATTTGACACGACCGTATCAACGTCGCGCACGTTTGGTAAAGACCGCGTGCGACCAAGTCGTCCCGTTTGGCGGGGCGCACTCATTTCCGGGGTGAAACAGGGCGTTGTTTTTCCTGTTTTTGGATCGCGGTGTACGATCACCACAGGACACGATGCACCGAGCGAGTTGCACGGGCACCGAGAGGGTTATACAGTCTACGCGTAGCAACTGACGGAATCTCAAACGGAGTTACGAGGCGAGAGAAAACGATACCTGAACGGGGCTCCGTGAACGCTGGATTCCACGTGTCCGAGAGTCAAATTTGTGTCCTGGTCGTGTCCTGCGTCTGCTGCTCGCGTCCGAATTGAGATCTCTCATGTCCGCTGAGAAGCTGTGTCGAGTCTAGGGTTCTGACTCGGGTCAGCGGGGTGGCGCTCGGGAGGCGTCGGGTCGTCGACGACAGGTGGATCTGGGCCGGGTCGACAGCAGCGGGTCTGGTCGGGGTCGACAGCAGCGGGTCTGGTCGGGGTCGACAGCAGCGGGTCTGGTCGGGGGCAGCGGATCGGGTCGACGGCACCGGAGCTGAGTAGAGGGGACGTCGGGTTGATCAGAGGGGACGGCGCCGGGGTTGGGGTGCTGAGGCGTCGGGCTGCCGCTGCGAGTCGGTAGAGGTGTCGAGGGATCGTCGTACGGGGCTGAGACGGGCGGCGAGGGTCGTGAGGGGGCATCGAGCACAGCGGAGTCGGGTCGGCGGCGCTCGAGATGGGAGAGGAAGGGTGCTGCGGCGGCTGGGCACGCATGCCAAGGGGTTTTATACCGGCGGCTACAGTAAATCCGGTAGCTAGGGTTTCCACACGTGTTTCGGGTCGGGTTTGGCTCAGATCCGACCCGACCCGACCCAATAGGCTGGGTTCGGTTCAGGCAGGGTGGGTTTGCTCTGGTTTGGTTTGGTTTAACAATCCCAAAAGTTTATAGGTCCTAAAACTCGTTTCCGGAGTCCAATAAATTCACCGAAAAATACCCTGCGTCCGGTTTTCCATTTTACACCATAAAATCTTATTTCCATAATATTTTAACACCAATAAACTGCATAAAAAAATCCTTAACTCCCAATTACCTTGATTCGTCTTCCAGAAAATACCGAAAATATATAAAAATTTATTCTAAAAAAAATAGGTTGTTTACAATCTTCCCTCCTTAAAAGGATTATGTCCTCGCAATCAAAGAATAAGCTACTAAAGAAGAATTATGGAAATACAAGGTTGCTTAGTTTACAACTGCCTCCTCGAACAAGTAGGGGTAACGCCGGCGCATACTGTCTTCTAGTTCCCAAGTCGATTCGCCAGGAGAATGATGTTTCCATGCTACACGAACCAGTCTGATTGTCTGTCCCCGCAATATCTTCTCACTGACGTCGAGGATACCAACTGGTTGTTCTTCATATCTCAAGCTTGGGCCTACTGCGATCTCTGAATGATCGACTACGTGACTTGGGTCAGTCACGTACCTCCTCAGCTGTGAGACGTGGAATACGTCATGCACTCCCTCTAAGGATGGTGGTAATGCAAGACGATAAGCCACCTCACCAATGCGCTCTAGAATATCAAATGGCCCGATATACCTTGGGCTCAACTTGCCTCTGCTCCCGAATCTAATAGTACCTCGAGTGGGCGAAATCCTCAAAAACACGTGCTCTCCTTCTTTAAACTCTAGGGGACGTCTGTGCGTATCTGCCCAATGCTTCTGTCTGTCCTGAGCTGCTCGTAGATGATTCTGAATCTGTTTCACCTTCTCCACTGTCTGCGTTACCAATTCTGGACCTAGTATTTGACGTTCACCAACGTCACTCCAACATATAGGCGATCTGCATTTTCTTCCGTATAATGCCTCGAATGGTGCCATCTGAATGCTGGCCTGATAACTGTTATTGTAGGAGAACTCCACTAAGTGCAAATGATCTTCCCAAGATCTTCCAAAGTCCAGCATACATGATCGTAACATATCCTCCAAGATCTGAATGGTGCGCTCCGATTGGCCATCTGTCTGTGGGTGGTAAGCCGTGCTAAAGTTGAGTCTAGTGCCCAGACTCTCTTGCATGCTTCTCCAGAAATGAGATATAAATCTCGAATCTCGATCCGATACAATACTAACCGGTACTCCATGTAATTTGACGATTTATCGCATATACATGTCGGCTAGTACCTCTGTGGACTGTCCAACTCTAAATGGCAAGAAGTGTGCCGATTTAGTGAGTCTGTCCACGATAACCCATACCGCATCTCTTCCGCTGGGGCTCCTTGGAAATCCTGTGACAAAATCCATCGTAATATGTTCCCACTTCCATTCTGGTATAGGAAGCGGCTGTAACATACCTGCAGTCCTCTGATGCTCGGCCTTTACCTGCTGGCAGACTAAGCATTTGGCCACAAACCTTGCAATCTCCCTTTTCATTCCATGCCACCAGTAATACTGTCTCAAGTCTCGGTACATCTTGGTTCCTCCTGGGTGAACAGAGTACATGGAGCTATGTGCTTCTATCATTAACTCCTGTCTCAATTCTCCATTTGGAACATACAGGCCATTTCCAAACCTCAATGTTCCGTCTTCGTGTATGCGAAGTCCTGTCTGCATGCCTGCTTATGTCCTCTCTTTGAGTCTTCTAAATCTAGCATCGGTGGACAACGCCTCTTTAATCTTCTCCACGAGTGATGACTTAACTTCAAGATTAGCCAGTAATCCACTCTGTCCTGGTAGAACAACCTCTATCTGAAGCTCCTGTAGATCTCTCAATAACTCTGGCTGCATCGTCAAGAAATAAGTCGTAGGCTTCCTGCTGAGGGCATCTGCCACGACATTCGCCTTTCCCGGATGGTACTGCAGATCTATGTCAAAATCTACCATTAATTCAAGCCAACGTCTCTGCCTCATGTTAAGTTCCTTCTGAGTATATACATACTTCAGACTTTTGTGATCTGTGAAGATGTCTACTTTCTCCCCATAAAGGTAGTGCCTCCAAATCTTCAATGCAAAGATAACTGCTGCTAACTCCAGATCGTGTGTTGGGTAGTTCTTCTCGTGGACCTTCAACTGTCTCGACGCATAAGCAATGACTTTGCCATGTTGCATCAAAACACATCCCAGTCCACTACCCGATGCATCACTGTAAACAACAAAACCTCCTGACCCTGAAGGAAGAGTCAAGACAGGTGCTGTTGTTAATCTTCTCTTCAATTCTTCGAAGGCCTTCTGGCAGTCTTCTGTCCATATAAACTCCTGGTCTTTGCGTGTCAGCTTCGTCATCGGTTCTGCAATCCTTGAGAAATTTTCTACGAACCTTCGGTAATATCCCGCGAGTCCGAGAAAACTTCTCACCTCTGCAACTGATGTGGGTGTAGGCCAAGTCTCTATTGCCGTAACTTTCTCTGGATCCACTGAAAGTCCTTCTCCTGAGATGATGTGTCCCAAGAAAGGCACTTTGTCCATACAGAACTCACACTTACTGAGTTTGGCGTATAACTTCTCCTGTCTCAAGGTCTCTAACACGATTCTGAGATGCTCCTCGTGCTCTTCATGACTCTTGGAATATATGAGAATGTCGTCAATGAAAACAACCACAAATTTATCTAAGAACTGATGGAAGACTCTGTTCATTAAACTCATAAATACTGCTGGCGCGTTGGTTAAACCAAACGGCATCACCAAGAACTCATAATGTCCATACTTGGTCCTGAAAGCTGTCTTCGGTATGTCTTCCTTCCTTACTTTGATCTGATGGTAGCCGGATCTAAGGTTTCGAGAATACCCTTGCACCACTCAATTGATCGAATAGATCATCAATGCGTGGTAAGGGATACCTGTTCTTGATGGTCACAGCGTTTAGTGCCCTATAGTCAATGCATAGTCGTACTGTTCCATCCTTCTTTGGCACAAACAATATGGGTGCTCCCCAAGGTGAAACACCGGGCCGAATGAAACCCTTCTCCAGAAGATCATCAACATGTTCTTTCAACTCCACTAACTCCTTAGGTGCTAGCCGATATACTAATGAAGTGATAGGCTCTGCTCCTGGAGTTAAGTCTATTGTGAATTCTATTTCCCGATCAGGCGGTAAACCTGGAAGATCATCAGGAAATACATCCACAAACTCAGATATGACTCTTGGGTAACCTGTCTCCCCTTCTACAGACAGTACCCTAAGAGTAGGCTGAACTCCTTGCTCTACTGCTCCTCGAAGAAACTCGAATTCTGGATGTCCAGGCGGTCTAAATATAACCCGCCCAAGTCGGCAATCAAGAGTCGCATGATACTGACTTAACCAGTCCATACCAAGTACGACATCATAATCCGGCATGAAAAATATCAGAAATTGAGCTCGCATTTCTCTGCCACAAACTACTACAGAACATGATCTACAGACGTCACTAACCGGAATAATTCCACCTCCCGTAAGAATCCTCTTCATCTTCGGAAGGGGTGCGGTAGCTACTCTATGGGTAGCTACAAAGCTAGCTGCTATAAATGAATGCGATGCTCCAGAATCAAATAATGCTACAACTGGTAATGAAGCTACTAAAATAGTACCTGCGATGACCTCGCCTGCAGTAGCTTCTTGCTCAACAGCTAATGTGAATGCCTGGCCTCTTCCCTGAGCTGGACCTCTCTGCTGCTGCTGCTGCTGAAATAGGGCTGCCTGTGGTGCCAGTGGTGGTCTCTGCTGGTAGCCCCCGTAGCTGGTGGTCTAACTCCTCCAGCTCCTGTCTGTTGTGCTCCTACTGCTGGATAAGCTGGTCGTGGTGCAGGCAAGGCTAGTCTCGGTGCTCTGTCTCTGCGTTCAGAACAGTCCCTGGAAAAATGCTGATTGGATCCGCGGCTCAGACATAGTCCCAACTTACGCCTGCATTCTTTCTCAATGTGTCCTACCTTGTCGCAGTGGTGACAAGTAGGAAGAGGTCTGTTCCTATTTGTTGGTCTCTCAGGTATACTCCTCTGGAATCGTTTTACAGAATCTCCAGGTGTTGTCTTGGATAATGCTGATGTGTTTGGCCTCTTCAGATTCGACTCCCTTCTAGTGACGCGCTCCATGCGTCGTGCTGCTGCAAGGACGTCGGTATAAGATGTAGGTGCGACTGAGCCAATCAATCTCTGGAGCTCGAACTTCAATCCGTCAAAGAACTTCTCATCTTTCTCTTCCTCGGTCGAGATCAATGTTGGAGCGAAGCGACTTAGGCGAATAAATTTCGCGTTGTATTCTTCCACTGTCATACTGCCTTGGATAAGGCGGTTGAACTTGTCTCTGAGCTCTGACCGTGCAACTGCTGGAATGTACATCTCTTGGAAGAGTCTGGAGAACTCTTCCCATGTGACCCGGTCCTGTCCGAGCCTCCTTTCCTCTGCTAACCACCAGTGATGTGCATTTTCAGTTAACTGCATTCTGACTGCAGTCATCCACTTCTCTCTTGGAAGTTCAGCGGCTTCCAACTGATGTTGTATGTTTGTGAGCCATTCATGAACTTCTGTTGGCCCTTCTTTACCAGAAAATGTGCGAGGCTTGAGATGACAAAAATCGGTGATAGATCCCGTCGCTGTTCGCCTCGTTGGTGGATTTGCCTGCTCCAATGCGGATACCAGGCTGGTCCTCAGATACTCTGTCTCCTGGCGATGGGCCTCTTGCTGAATCTGCTGCTGGGCTTGCATCATGGCATACATCATCTGGAACATCTGTTGCCCGTCCATGGCTTGTCCCGACGGGAAAACTGGCATCTGGGGAGTGAATTAGGGTGGAGGTGGGATGTCATCTCTCCGGAACCTTGGATTAGGCTGACCGGTCTGATCGCTCTGCGATGCTTGTCCTCCATTCCCTGGGGTCACTCCGTCTATATAAGTAACCACAGCGTCGTGTGGCGTATCCAAAGGAATCTCGTCTCCGTTCCTGGGATCCATTACTCTGCAACCAAAAGATAAACTGTAAGAATGCTCAGAGGAATCAAACAGGATACAAATTAAGTAACAATTTCGAGTTCGATATAGAGTTCAAACATGGTTTAAATAATGGATGAGATCCTAGAACTTATCCTATCCAGGGCAGGCTGGTTCGGTCCCTAAGTTGAAACCGAACAATTTAGTCGTAGACCTACATGGGCCACCACAAAAACCATGTCACGCCCCAGTCCCAAAATACCGTGGGACCGGACGCGTGATAATGGCCAGCAGCACGCTCCGATGGATAAACCCAATTTAATGGATCCATCAGGGCATACTTAAGCTGTAAAACAAGTCTACGACAATATGGCACAACTAATCTCATCCACACAAGATATAAAATAAGATCCACAGAATAAATAAGGAATGTAAATCATCAGCTAGTCTCAACAAAATGCTTCGGGGAACAACCCGATAAATATCTGATACAATGGTTCAACAGACCAGAAATGAATGACTGAAATAAATAAGTAAATGCTAAGCATGAACATGGATGCTCAGGAGAAGTCTTCGGTTAACACCTCGTCCTCGGATGGCGGTACAGCTCCTGGATCAGCTCCTGCTCCGGTCCCGTATACCTCGGGATAGATCTCGTCCTCAAATCCTGGGGACATAATCCGGATCCAGGTCCTCAGGGGGCATAGTAAGGTACAAGAAAGATCATACCAAAATAAATGCAGTGCAGAAAAATAATGAAATCAATAGGGCAAGTAAGTAACCATCTAAGTGATAATGCAAGTGAGAGCAGCACGAGTACTCAGGCTGAGCCACTACAAGCTCTGTGTCGGGGAGCCGGTAGTGGTAATAACCGGTAGTGGGTCTAGCTCTGCTCCGAGAGTCTACGATCTCTCAATAATAGTGGATGTATATATATATGGAACAGCCTGTAGCCTGTGTGTCTCTCCCCACCCCATGTAACCACAAATATCATGACCACAACGTCTCATGTCCATGTCAAGCGGGATCATAGCTAATGCAACCAGTCATACTATATCAAAAAAATAATGTCCATGTCCTGTATCCTATACAGAATCACCACGAATATCTCAGAAAAATCCTGTCTCATGGATAGTGTCAAGTGTCCTGGGTCATAGTGTACTTGGTAAGACAAGTACGAGAATATAAAGTGTCACGAATGTCCATCTCTAGATGACAGTACCCAACACCGCGTACAGTGTTGGCATCCGACTAGTAATCGGACGCTAAGTATGTCACACGGTCCTAGGTTAAGCATGCACAGCAATATAATGAAGCAAGAAAAATATATAACAATACTGCAGAGTTTGGCAAGGTACACTTGCCTGAGGTTTGAGTATCAACAGTCGTCCCAGTATTAGTGGATCCGGTGGGTACTCCTCCAAAAGCTGTAATAAACATCACCAACCATCTCAGAAGATGTCAAATAGCTAGAAACGCCTGTCCTTACGTCAAATTTGGACACAGGGGCAAAAAGGGCATTTTTGGGCCAAAGCGGGTCCACATGTGGGCCACTTTGCACCGAAAAGTGTGTCAGGGTCAAGGGTCTCCAAATTCATCAAACTCAGTGTCTATAAGTCAGGAACGATGATACGATCCCAACGGAACTTCCAGAATTGGATTCCGATGAGCCGATCACAAAATCGCCCGTCAAGTGGAGCTTGTGGGGCCCACCATACGCGATTTTGTCAACGTTCTCAGAATCAAACCAAACTTGGGTCACAGGACCAGCGTATTGCTATGAGTCCGATGACGCAAGTTTTGTCTCGATCCGACGTGTGTACACAAAGTTACCGCGTATTCCAGAATTGACGGATACGGGGTGTCGTCAGCGGATACGCGTTGATTCCGGTGTGCATGCACATCCGAATTGACTTCTGCGAAATCCCACACGACCGTATCAACGTCGCGCACGTTTGGTAAAGACCGCGTGCGACCAAGTCGTCCCGTTTGGCGGGGCGCACTCAGTTCCGGGGTAAAACAGGGCATTGTTTTTCCTGTTTTTAGATCGCGGTGTACGATCACCACAGGACGCGATGCACCGAGCGAGTTGCACGGGCACCGAGAGGGTTATACAGTCTACGCGTAGCAACTGACGGAATCTCAAACGGAGTTACGAGGCGAGAGAAAACGATACCTGAACGGGGCTCCGTGAACGCTGGATTCCACGTGTCCGAGAGTCAAATTTGTGTCCTAGTCGTGTCCTGCGTCTGCTGCTCGCGTCCGAATCGAGATCTCTCGTGTCCGCTGAGAAGCTGTGTCGATTCTAGGGTTCTGACTCTGGTCAGCGGGGTGGCGCTCGGGAGGCGTCGGGTCGTCGACGACAGGTGGATCTGGGCCGGGTCGACAGCAGCGGGTCTGGTCGGGGTCGACAGCAGCGGGTCTGGTCGGAGGCAGCGGATCGGGTCGACGGCACCGGAGCTGAGTAGAGGGGACGTCGGGTTGATCAGAGGGGACGGCGCCGGGGTTGGTGTGCTGAGGCGTCGGGCTGCCGCTGCGAGTCGGTGGAGGTGTCGAGGGATCGTCGTACGGGGCTGAGACGGGCGGCGAGGGTCGTGAGGGGGCGTCGAGCACAGCGGAGTCGGGTCGGCGGCGCTCGAGATGGGAGAGGAAGGGTGCTGCGGCGGCTGGGCACGCATGCCAAGGGGTTTTATACCGGCGGCTACAGTAAATCCGGTAGCTAGGGTTTCCACACGGGTTTTGGGTCGGGTTTGGCTCAGATCCGACCTGACCCAATAGGCTGGGTTCGGTTCAGGCAGGGTGGGTTTGCTCTGGTTTGGTTTGGTTTAACAATCCCAAAAGTTTATAGGTCCTAAAACTCGTTTCCGGAGTCCAATAAATTCACCAAAAAATACCCTGCGTCCGGTTTTCCATTTTACACCATAAAATCTTATTTCTATAATATTTTAACACCAATAAACTGCATAAAAAAATCCTTAACTCCCAATTACCTTGATTCGTCTTCCAAAAAATACCGAAAATATATAAAAATTTATTCTAAAAAAACACAGGGTGTTTACAGAAACACTTTCTCAAGCTTGCAAAGTGTCACCGCAATGTCCTTCTCCTGCTTTTTTAGACGATCGACGAACAACTTAGTAGAACAAAGATCTCTGAAGAATATGCTAAGCTCTGTCAATGGATCCCAAACTACCTGCGGTAAGAATTCCTGAACTACAACTGAAATTAACCTCTCCATAAATACGTGACAATCGTGGCTCTTCATACCCGTTAGTTTGTTCTCCTTCGGGTTGACGCATCTTCTCAGATTCGACACGTGCCCGTCTGAAAATTTTAGGCCCTGAATCCACCTACAAAGTCTCCATTTGTCCTCCTTGTCTATTGAGAAAATTGACTTAGGCTGCATCACCCTCCTATTCCCTTCCTCTATCAAATGCAACGCAGGTCGTTTGCATATTTCTTCTAAGTCCAACCTGGCCTTAGGATTGTCTTTCATCTTTCCCTTGACGTCCATCATAATAGTATTAATTATGTTGTCAAACACATTCTTCTCGATATGCATGACATCAAGGTTATGTCTGATCATATTGGTGCTCCAATATGGCAGGTCCCAGAATATGCTCCTCTTTGTCCAGTTATGAGTTCGACCAAATCTATCACACTTGTATCCCCTTGTAGGATCTTCGATAGCACTTGAAAAATCTCTGACCTCCTCCCATATCGTGTCTCCGGACCACCTTGGCGGTGGATCGGCCTTCTCCACAACATCGACACGGAACGCATTTCCGTTCCTCCTGAACGAATGATCTTTCGGCAGGAACTATCGATGACAATCAAAGAAGCATGATTTTTCTCCGTGTTTTAAACAGAAAGCCTTAGTACGGTCCATGCAATATGGACATGAGAGACGACCATTAGTGCTCCATCCGAATAATATTTCATAGGCCGAAAAGTCGTTGATGGTCCACATAAGTGCTGCCCTCATCTGAAAATTCTAATTTCTGGAAATATCATACGTGTTGGCGCCTACTTTCCATAGCTGATTCAACTCATCTATTAACGGCTGTAAGTACACATCAATGTTTCTCTTGGGATTGTTCGGACCCGGAATGATAACGGTTAGAAACATATACGGAGTCTCCATGGACATCCAAGGCGATAAGTTGTACGGGGTGACAATCACAAGCTAACACGAATACTGGGATCCCGAAAGTCCAAATGGGATAAAATCGTCGAAGGAGAGCCTCAATCTGACATTATGTGGATCCAAAGAAAAATTGGGATATTCTCGATCAAAGTGCTTCCATGCTTCTTCATCGGAAGGATGATCCAACACTCCTTCGATCTGTTCCCACCTGTGCTAACTCATGTTTTCGGCAGTCTCATTCACCATAAATAACCTTTGCAACCGCGACGTCAAATGGAGGTAGTGCATCAAATCGGTCGACTTTCTTGCACCGGGAGTCTTTCCAGTACCAGTTTCCTTGTAGCGATCAGCACCACAGAATCTGCACACTACTTCATCTTTGTCTTCTTTATAGTACAACATGCACCCGTTGCGACACGAATCGATTTTCTCATATCCCATCCATAATGATCTAACCATTCTCTTAGACCGGTAGAAGTCTGTAGGTAACTTGGCACCCTCCGTCAAGATCTCTATAATCAACTCGATCAGTCGGTTATAGCATTCTTACGACATATTGAAATCAGACTTTATGCTCAACAAACTGGTGACTACCTCTAACGGTGAATGATCCTCACAACCAGGATAATATGGAGTCCTTGCATTCTTCAACAACTCCATAAACTTTGCAGCATCGGCATTCGGTGCTCCTCAGCTGCTTCATGATTGTCCGGATCGAAAGTAGGCCCCGTAGTGTCAAAAACCATGTTCACATACCCGTCGTTGAAATCAGCATGCTCGTGGACATTCATATATGGCTCAACATAAGGCTCCTGCTCCGATGCTAAAGGCACAAGCTCTCCGTGTGAGGTTCACTGATAGTAATTCGGAGTGAAACCCCTCGAGTAAAAATGATATATCACATCTACTTCTGGATGATATTTCAAGTTACGACATTTCACACACGGACACTTAATTTTTGTGCCGCCCATGTACTCAGGGAACGCCTTGGCGAACTACAGGAACTGCTGTACTTCCTCTATGTATTCATCCCACACACCGCACATGTCATCAGGATGACGGTTGTTCATCCAAGAACGATGACGCATGTAGTAATTCAGATCCATTTCTAGATACTTCTGCAAAGATGAATAGACATCGTTAAAGTATATTATCTAAATGTTCATCAAAGTGAGTATTTAGGTCATATCGTTAGTATTCGAGTTGTGATGCGTGAGTATCCATATCGTGACTCATGAGTATCTGTAAAGTACCTTAGCTATTTACCTAGTACTTTAACCCATTACCTATTATCTTACGCATAACACAACACATCTCCCCTCGATACTCACTTGTATCTAGGTACCTATATATTTACCCTCACATATACATCCTAGATAACTCAACACCACTCTCCAAATACAATGCAACATACACACACCAATTTGACACCCTCTCTTCACAGGAACACCTACTCATCAACACACTCATCTACAACACCACTTACTAACACTCATGTACTCAAGTGGTACATTCTACACTTAGACACAAATGCACACAGTTATATATATATATATATATATATATATATATATATATATATATATATATATATATATATATATATATAGCCACATATCTAATTTTCTATGATACACCTCACTATATGTGTAAGCCCCTGATTTTTAAAAAAATATTAAAATTAGAATTTTTTCACAATTTTCTGGAATTTTCTGGAAATTTTTTGAAATTAAAATCAGGGTTTTCAATTATTAAATAATTTTTAATTGTTAATAAACAATATTAAAATATTATGAAAATAATATTTTTGGGTGTAAAATGGAAAAGTAGACTTAGGATAATTTTTCTGGAATTTATTGGACCCCGGACATATTTTTAAATACCTAAAAACTATTTAAACTATTTATTTATTTAATTAACTATTTATTATTAGTATTATTATTATTATTATTTTTTTTTCTTTTAATTCCAGCCCAGCCCGCACTCTGGCCCGTTGGGCCGCAGCCCAGCCCAAACCCTAACGGGTCGGGTCGGGTCCGCCTGAACCCGACCCGCCCAACCCGTGACCCAGCCCCCCCCCCCCCCCGCGTGACCCGCTCCGGCCCCGCGTCTTCCGTCGGCCGCCCTCCGCGCTGCCGCGGCCACGCGCCCCCGCCCCGCGCTGCCCGCCGCCTCCCCCGGCCCACGCTGCCGCCCGCTCTCCCTTTATAAACCCCCCCCGATCGACCTCCACCGCCATAGCCGCCACTCCGCCGCCGCCCTCTCCCCCTGGCTCCGCCCTAGGCTGCGCCGCCCTCCACCGCCGATGACATCGCCGCCGCCCGCAGCTTCCCCCTCCGCCTCCCTCTTCTTCTCCACCGGCAGTAGCAGCAGGCCGCAACGGCAGCAGCTCCGGCCGCCCCTAGCTCGCCGCCGCACCGCCCTCGACCGCCTCCGGCCGAACCGCCTCCCTCCGGCGAGGCCTTGCCGCCGTCTCCGCCGTCCCCGCCGTCGGCCAGCAGCCCCCAAACCCTAACCCTAATTTTTCCCAAATTCCGTGTCGGACACGACACGGACACGGTGAAGACCCGATTTTCGGATCCCCTTCAGGCGCGTGTATCTTTTTGCTCGTAGCTCTGTTTTTGATTCCGCAAATTGCGTTGTGAAGCCTGTATGACCCTCTCGGTGTCCGGACAAACTGTTCGGGGCATCGCGTCCTGTGGTGATCGCACCCCGCGATCCAAAAACAGGAAAAACCAGACCCTGTTTCACCCCGAAACTGAGTGCGCCCCGCCAAACGGGACGACTTGGTCCCGTGCGGTCTTCACAGATACGTGCGCATCGTCGATACGGACGTGTGAGATTTCGTGGAAGCTGATTCGGGTGTGCGTGCACACCGGAATCAACGCGTATCCGCGGACATCGCCCCGTATCCGCCTTTTCTGTAATTCACCCTAACTTCGTGCACACACGTCGGATCGAGACGAAACTTGCGCCATCGGACTCGTAGCGATACGCTGGTCCTGTGGGTCAAGTTTGGTTCGATTCTGAGAACGTTGACGAAATCGCGTGTCGTGGGCCCCACAGGCCCCGCTCGACGGGCGATTTTGTGTTCGGCTCATCGGAATCCAAATCTGGAAGTTCCGTTGGGTTTGTATCAGCGTTCCTGACCTGTTGAGACTAAGTTTGGTGAATTTGGAGACCTTTGACCCGGACACATTTTTCGGTGCAAAGCGGGCCCACCGGCGGACCCCGTTTTGACCCAAAATTATCGTTTTTGCCCTTGTCTCCAAATTGGACCCAAGGACAGGCGTTTCTAGATATTTGATATCTTCTGAGCATGATGGTAATGTCTATTTCAGCTTTTGAACTCATCTCTGGAATTTTCCCCAAGAGCCAAATTAATCAGATCCAAACAACAGGCAAGTACCTGCACTTCAAGTTAATCTTTATATATTGTGATAATTAATTCCCTGCCTTACATGTACCCTTGATGATTACACCTAGTGTTAGAAATGCTGGATTTCCTGTCTTGAATGTTGGAGTTCATGTCTTGTTTTCATGTCGGGTGGGAGAATACCTAGAAGGCATGTAGTTTACCCTTCCCCTTGTCATGTTTAATAGCTGTTGGTACACGACTATACCTCAGCCGGATCTCGATTTCCCCTGTTTAATAGCCGTTCATGACGGCCGGATTAGCCTTATAAACCCCTACATGCCAACTATGTATTCTAAAAATAAACACAAGTTCACACAGATAGTTTCTGGTCATGTTATATTTCTTGCTGGCTGTTGTAGTTTCATTTCCTGTTTCATTTATTTCGGTTTCTCATATTCCTGTTTACAGTTTAACTCTGAGATAATAATGTTCTGTTATGCTGTTTCTCAACATAATAGCAAATATTTAATTGTCATAAATATTTAGTTTAACCTTGTTGTGCACTGTGTACTTTGCTCCTTTCCTGACTGGATCTGTTGATTTAGGCGATGATGAGGATCTTGCCCCTACTTATTATGTTTCCTATGAGGGGACTGATGTTACCTATGAGGAGCCAGAACCCACCCAGGAGACCACTGCTGCAGAGTAGCTAGTAGTAGCTATCTTTCATTTATATTCTTATCTTAATTAATCGGGTTTGTCCCCGATTTCATTCTGAATTGCTGTACTAAAACATTTGAATCTGTTGTCACATTTCTTTTCAGTTGCAATCTTAAGTTTCAATTCTCATTATTATCTCGCCTATCTTATTTGTGAATGAGCTAGTTAGTAAATTTGGATTTGACCTAGACAGCGTACTACCGCCGATTCTGCGGCGTAGGCTGGACGTACCCACGCACTCGTGCCCGAATTTTCGGGTGCGGGTCGTGACAATATGCCCATAAACACATACCCAAATCTCATGACACAATCACAAGTATCAACACAAATACACCATGATACCAAATAAACAACACCAATATAAATTGAAACACCAAAATATTTATAGAATTGATATGAACCTATATAATAATAGATCTAATGCAATATATAGGTAATTGACACAATGAGATACCAAAACACCCAAATTATCAAATCTAGTCATACGTATCATGGCGTATCATAGCGTATCATGATACGAACACTAAGTATCCAATTGTGGACACTTGGACACCACTACTAGGGTTAATGTCCGTGTCCGTATTAGAGTTAGTGTCCGCGTGTGTTTGTATGTCCGCGTGTGTGTGTCCGCGTGTGTCTGTGTGTGTGTGTCCGCGTCTATCCGCATGTGTGTGTCCGCGTGTGTTAGTGTGTCTGTGTCCGTATTAGGGTTAGTGTCTGCATGTGTTAGTTTGTGTGTGTCCTAGTGTGTCCGTGTCCGTATTAGGGTTAGTGTCCGCGTGTGTTAGTGTGTCTGCATGTGTGTGTGTCCGCGTGCGTGCGTGTCCGATTTGGGGTTAGAGTTAGTGTCTGCATGTGTGTGTGTGTCCGAGTTAGGGTTAGGATTTACCTAAGTAGGGTTGGCCTGAAAGGAGAGGGTTGACCGAGGAGGGGGTGTCCGGAGAGGAGTAGGAGCAAGGAGGAGGAGGAGGAGGAGGAGCCCGGAGAGGAGGAGGAGGAGGACTTGGTGGCGGAGGAGGAGCTAGCTCGAAGAGGAGGAGGAGATCGATGGAGGAGGATGAACTCGGTGGAGTCCGGGGTCAGAGGGGGAGCACTGTCGGCGCCGGAGCTGTGGAACCGAAGGGGGTCGCGGGGGTAGGTCGCGCGCGCGGGAGCTCAAAATATTTGGAATTTTTTTGGAGATGGAAAAAAATAAACGTTGTTAACCTATATAAAAACGTTAGCGACACCATAAAGTGACGTCACTAAACGTTGCAGATTTTATAATATTTAGCGGCGTATGAAAACTAAAGTCGTTACACGTCGCTATAATAAAAATAATAGCGACGTCTGGCGACAGTTGGTGACATCTTATTCAATAATATTATTTGCAGTCGCGGAACGTGGCAGACAGTCGCTAACAGCGACGTCCTGTGAAGTTGTAAAATAACGTCGCTAAATTCGTAAAATATAGCGACGTCATAAGTAAACGTCACTAAAAACGTCGCTAATCGGACATATTTTGATAGTGAAAATGTCTGTTGTATTCATACACATATGAAAGATGCTTTGCTGCATTTTGATATATATGCCACAAGCAAAGATGGTGATCGATATGCATCAGACATTACTTGTGCTATTGCATTAGATGTTGCTTGGGCTTGATCAGTGAAAATTATTTTTGGTTGTTTTCCAGACTTTGCATTTAAAAATCATTAAAACAACCAAACAAAAGATTCTGTTGATTCATCAAGCAACAATGCACATCCAAAAATAACTGTCATCCCATGATGATTAACCCCAACTATCGGTGCACACGACATGCTACACTTGTTTGTTCGAAAAGTAGTGTCGAAACAAATGGCATCCCCAAAATAGTCATAGTCTATTTTAGATTTCGAATCTACCCAAAATAAATTACACATTTGGTTATGCTCATCTACTTGGATAGCATAAGGGAATGCTGGATCTTCTCTCATCATTCATCAAAAGTAATTCAAAGCCACTTGAGCATCACCTTCTTTGTATATTTCTCTTCGCCTTTTATAATAATAATTGCTACAATCTTTCTTCGAAAAATTTAAATTTTTTGCCCCTCTATGTTCTGCACTCAAAACTGAAAATGCTTGTGTAGGACCACAACCACCGGAACACAGAGAATCGAGATATTGAGCTTGCACATCTGTAATATTCCGTTGTGATATTAAAAGACGGGCTTCTGAGTCACTCGCAAGCCTATGATTATGCTCTTTAGTAAACTTTGTTACAACCCAAATTCCATCATCTCTTACTTTGAATTGAATTGAAGCCTTACAATCTGTTCGTGTTTCAGGTCGGGTTTTTTTGGTGTTCCTCTTGTATGCTTCTTTCTCGATCCTTCCTTTGGGCAAACATACTCCCTAAACCAAATAGTACCATCTCTTAGTTTTTTCAAATCCCCTTTCCTCACATTAAAGTCTATTCTCCTTGCGTATTTGTTATAAAAATTGTATGCATGATCTTCACATTGAAATGACATCCCAACATTTGGTGTATCTTCGTCGTAACGTAGAGCTTGTATACTTTCTACATCTGACTGATTAGCCTCATTATTATGTAATTCTAAACTCACAACATTTTGACTTACTATTTTATTATCTTTGTCCACTGGATCTAAATTAAGATCACACAGAATCATTGTCACTTGATGAACCTGTATCACTGTACTCCTCAGCCATTAAAATTCTATAACATTGAAAAGTTATTAGATTATATTAAGCAAATTTCCACCACATCCGTATGTATTATTGAGATTAGTTAAAATAAATAAATAAATAATTTCATTATATCATCAAACAAATTTTAACCACATCAATATCATTGATAAATCATGTGCAAAAAATAAATAAACGAATTATCAACATCATGGAGTAAAATAATTTTGATATAATGTTATCTTTATCACCTAGCTAGATAGTTGGTACCATACAAACAAGTAAACAAGTAATAGCAACCGGATAAGAATGTTATTAATTATTTTTATTTATTTATACAAACAAGTAAACAAGTAATAGCAACTGGATCCTAAATCAATCTATTTTGTTTGCTATTTACCATCTTGATATCATACATAATATTCAAATAAACAAGTTAGAGAACATCAATACTTCCATGTAATACAGTGATTAAATCCACTACAATCAAACAATTCACAAAGGAAAACAATTTAAATAATATATATTAAGTTTGAATGATAAAATATGATGGGAATTTCCAACAGAGTGCTCAAAATGCAATGCCTCCTAAAACCATCTCATCCATGTGCAATCCTGGACATGGTTTAATTAGCTAACGCTTTTGACTACATAGAACTTTAACACTCAAAGAAAACCATAGTTCTTAAACAAATCCTGATGCTAAAGAGTATAAATCAATAAAAGAAGGTAGATTTACTTTCTATTGGTTACCTTATCAGAAAATAATCAGCAACCTTTATCAATAATCCATGGCAGAAGTAAAAAAAATTCATATCCATGGCAGAAGTAAAAAAATTCCAAGAGGAGTCTGACCCCTTTCTCACTTTATTATTTTATCAGCCTTCTTTATTAGTAAGTTTTAGTGCATTTGCTGTTGTCGTCTCTCCTTATTAAATAGACAGTAAATTTTAGTATATTTAATGTTTGACAGATGACAAAAGTTTAGATACTCTGTATCTAAGCCTTGATACAGATGGCGGTTTCCAATAATTTGGGTAAAAGAACTAAAGTTTAAACTTTTTATTTAAAAAAAATAAAATATATATATATATATATAAATTATATGTATGTTAGATTTCGTGTTCTTTGAAAAATTCGACACAAATCCGGATTCAAATCAATTCTTGATCGGATTCGGATGTAGTCCGTCCGAGTTGTACCTCTACCAATAACAATGGCGACTTAACAGCTGAAGAAAAAAAAAAATACTCACACCATTAACAATGGCGACTTGCTTGCATTTGATTTGCTGCGTGCAAAAAGTGTCAAAGTCATTTGCAAGCTCAAAGTGTGCTTGCATTGTTGTGTGCTTGCTACACACTAAGAAAAATGTCAAACCAAAGCCGTTTGCAATTGCTACACACTAAAATCGATGTGTTATTTTTTTTTCTAAATACACTAAAAACTGGCGACAATGCTAACGACGGCTTGGACCTTTTTTTTAAATTTATTTCTTCAGGAAAAAAAAAGAATAACAGCGTACCCAAATTTTGCCAAGTGTCCAAGTCGTCATTGCTAATGACGACATAAGTACATACATTCATGTCGTCAATAACAATGACGTTTCATTATTATTTTTAAAAATTTATTACCTTATTTATAATTTAATTATAATATATTATCGTATACGAATTTTTTTGATATACTTTTCACTTTACCACCGCTTTCATAGCCATTCAAAGACAAAAGTGTAAATTTAATCACTTCAATGTTACAAAATATCACATATCCTAACATTAAAAATTACTTTCAGCACACAAGAACTAACATGAAACATAGAAAACATACACATTTCATGTTAGTCCCTCGTTGGATCAAAGATGATAGAACGCGGGCCATAGCAGAGCTGCTAGCGAGACCCGAATGTCCGCTCTCTACTAGGACCCAAGTTGTCGTCGAGATCAGAGATTCACACAAAAGTTCCTCATCTGATATTTCTCGATTCCAATGAAGCACGAACCAAGAACATGTTACAAACTAGCTCCGAAGAAAATGAAGATTACAACAAGCAACAAGTAAAACGTTCTTCTCTTTACGTTCGCAAATGCTACAATGAGAAACAACGAAGCATAGAAAAAATTGAAGAGAAGTTCCTTGCTGGGGTGGTCAAAACCACCGTTGCTAAAAGCAAGATTCGCCGTACAGACGATCTGTCCCCAGGAACCAGCAAGTTCACAAATGAACTTCTGGAACGCTCAATGTCACCATCGAAAACACTCGAGAATGCCATGAGAGAGGGGGGCACTCTAGGTCGCATATGATCTGGTATACTCGATTTTCCATATGTTTTTCTCTTTCTCTTCAAATGAAAGAGGAGGTCATCTATATATATATATAAGAAAACAACACCTATGCGGCATGAGGAAACTCTAGGCCGCATAAGCGCTGACTAAACAGATCCCCCAAAATCTGGGAGTCAAATCCGTAGGCGACGCCCGCGTCGCAAGCATTACCTGTGCGCTGTACTGCACAGAGCAGACAGCGCCGCCAAGCGCCAAAATTTGCAGCCGCGTGGCACAGAGAGCCACTCGCCGCCTGCGCTAACCGCGCCGCCTGCACGCAGAACCCTGTCCCCTCCACATCAGACTCTCCACATAGCACATTGACTCATGTCGACCAGGCAACAAGGCCCTGTCCGCATGAGCACAGGCCGCATGGGCACCGAGCAGCATACGCACCGAGATGCACTGCATGGCCACCGAGTCGCATGCGTACCTGGCCGTAAAGCGCCAGGCCGCATGCGCCACGAAGCATGCTTCCGAGCTAGCAATCGTGCTAGTAAATCGCACAAGAAAAGAGCGCATGAGCGTCATGCGACGATGCTGACGTACTAAGTACAAAGTGCGCCAACAAAGCGCCAATTTGCGCCCTTGAGCACGAGCCCGAGTTCGAGTCGCTAAGCCCCTGCGGGACTTAGCTCCTAAGAAAAACTTTCCAAAGGTGGTGACAAAACAAAGATTGTTATAATGAAGTTCGCACTTAATCCCTCTAGGAAAGTCAACCCACATGGGCCTACACCCAATGTGCATATACCAATACTAAGCATAGCTATATATTGAGATATACACATTGGCGGTTTTTCAATGTGGGACAAAAACTCCCAAAGTTAAGTAAAAAATACCAACAATCCCCCACATATATCACAATATATGGTTGAGCGTTCCTCACAGTTGTCACGCCCCGATCTCCCGCAGGCAAATCGGCCGTTCCCGCTAGGCGGGAATCACCCTCGCCAGCGCTCCCGCGGAACGATCGCTTGACCCATCCGGGCGTGATGCCGCACGAGCGTGAACCGCACCCGTGCAAGGCCATGGTTCATTGGCTGGCGGTAAGAGTTCTAAGCCACAGAGTCGCACAGATTGTCCGAGTGCAGCGGAGTCATGAACGCATAGGCGATCGGTAACAGGTTCACTGAGTTGACAATATAGCGGAAGCATTGAAACACAAGTTGAAGTAAAGCAAGCTCTTTTATTGATATGAACAAGTGTTACAAGCGGCGTATAGCCGAGATTATAAATCGCTCAAGCCTCTCTCTCTAAAACATAAAATCGTGCCAAGTAGCTACAATTGTGGATAATTGTACAAGCAATGTTCAGGCGAGTTCGGGCTATGTTCCAATATTATGTCTTGTATATGTGCTTCTGTTCCGGACGCACCGTTGCTTCGGAGTGATGTCCACGCCTTAGCACGCACGTTGGAGGCATCTGCACCGAACGAGGTTCTCCCGCACCCTGCATACAAACTGGTGGATTATCAGTACATTGAATGCACTGGTGGGGAAGCTACTCGCCCGCTCGACAAATCCAAACACGTAATATAAGTTCCGTGCACCAACTATTAAGTTGTCTTTCTAGTTGCCTTAGGATCAGTTTCATGCAAATATTGAATAGCCTAACGTGTCGGGCAGTGCGCCGTACAACATGAGAGGAAACACGACGAGACTTACCATCTCCTTCCCTGTCCAAGGCAAACATTGAGGCAAACATTGTTAATTTTAGCACGGGCAAGTATAAACATTCAGGAGGCATAGCATATGCAAACACGATGTTGTGGGCAAGATCACGTTATAAGCATACGATTTACAGGAGTATCAAGTGTGTTGCATACAATGATTTTACTTGGAATATATTAGACACCGTTTGGTATCTTTTACCTGACTATCCGAATCACCTGCACAACTTATCATGCCTTCCCTGCCATGGAGACACAAGTTAGTATGCAACAGGTTCAAATATACATGATGATCACTGGCTTGATTGCCATAATGGACTAGTCTGTGACGAAGATGGTTTGCTACGTGCAAGTACGTGAGGCGCCGCATACCACCTTGTCCAAGTACGTGAGACTAAACGTGAGTTCCGTCCGGAGCCGGAACGGTGCCAGTGCCCCAGCAGCCGCCCGCAGGAACTATACCTTGTGCACAAGTTGTCCGTGATCTAACAATAACATTCATTCGCCCGAAGGCTACGTGATTATCGCCCGTAGGCTACGTGCGCCCGTAGGCTACGTGATTATCGCCCGGAGGCTACGTGAATATCGCCCGTAGGCTACGTGCGCCCGTAGGCTACGTGATTATCGCCCGGAGGCTACGTGAGTACAAGACAAGCAGTATTGCATGATTTTTTTTATATTGCATCTACGTTCCATTCATGCATTCGGGATTGAGCTTATACATTGCACAATACAATAACGTTAGACATTCATTAGCAGACAAGCATGCGTTTCTAAGGAACACAAGTAACACATTTGCTCGGACCCGAAGGTAAGCCGAGAGATAAAAACGTTAGGGACTTAGCATGCGAGGGTCTGAATACAAACAGTACTTCAATTTCCATGTTCTAGCATAAGCAATATGAGTTGGGATTATTCCCTTAGCTAGGTGCGTTGGATTTATTAGCATGCAGGGGGTGAATCACCTAGCGACTAGCATGAATATTCCAGATTTTATGTGTGCTGGCTAAGCAAAGACAAGTTCACCGTAGCCACCCACCTTAGCGATGATTCGCCTCGGTAGAGCGATACGTCAAGCGAGCCTCTGAAAGTCCAAGCCGAATTCCTGTAGGGACAAGTCTGGATATCTTTTGCTTCTCGTTGAGGCAAGGCGGGTCGGGACAGTTGCACTATTGCCGTTTGAAACGGCAGTCCGCTTGAGCGGAACAGGGTGTTACAACAGTAACTGCCATCATACATTATGATAGATGTCGCCGACGACTTGAATCTTCTCGCATGGGTCAAACAAAAGTACGATACAAGAATGGACTAGGCCTTGAATTCTGCACCATAACAACTATTCTCCCAACTCACACAATGACCTCAGCTGTGCCATCCGGTCGCACGTTAAAGGCCATGTACTGATCTGGTCTCAGTATATGTATCTTGGACGTCTATAAGCTTTCCCTCAAGAGATGACCTATATCTCTATCCATACACTTAGGTGAGTTCTTTCACTATATAGAGTTTATTATCTGGCATGAAGCCTTGCACTTCTTTGCGATGCTACGCTGCTATGACATGGCCGCCTAAGGCCGAGGATCTCCCTCTTGTGGTGTCATACCACTGTAGCATGAGGATACAGGCATCTTAGTAGTGTCATTACTACACACAACATGGAGCCTTGCGCTCCTGTGCGATGCTACGCCGCTGTGACATGGCTTAAAGCCGAGGTTCACTCCCTCATGTGGTGTCACCCATTGTAGCATGAGGTCACAGGCCTCTTTGTAGTGATGTGATACCACTCTCTATCTCCTTTTAGCATTAGGCTACCTGCTTATGTACGGTGCTACCGCCGCTGTGACATGGCCCAAAGCCGAGGTTCACTCCCTCGTGTAGTGTCACGCCACTATAGCATGGGATACAAATCCCTTGTAGTGCCGAAACTACTTGTGCTTCCTGTAACGCACGTCGGACATTCACTCTGCCCGTGAACTCATTAAGGCGTCAAAGCCATCATTCCACATGAAATGTTCTGATCAAGAACAAATAGTATACCACAGTGGTTCCAGGTACGTATCCCACAATGTCCCTGAGGACTACCCACTGTACCTGATATTCTCCTGGTCAATGGTCCTCCCTTGAACCAATAGCTATGTTACGACCCGCACCCGGTGTAGGGATGCAAGTAGTGAACAACGCTCAGCCTACGTCGCAGCATCGACGGTAGAACGATGTTTGGGTAAACTATCTATCAATATGAATATGCCACCAACAATATGAATACTCAATCACAGAACTATAAGATGGAAAGAAGCACGAATATGATAAAGAATAGAAGAGTCATGAATACAACTCATGAGACAAATAATAATATCAAATGAGTCAGAGAAAACTAATAATAATGCTGGAGACAAATCCAGTACAAAAAGAACTAACAACTAAGCTATGAGTCCTGGGTCGTCTGTCTCAGTTGGGATGAGACCCTCCTGAGCAAGGTCTCTGGCTCTAAGTCTACCACTGTCACGCCCCAGTCCCAAAAGTATATAGGACTAGGAACATGTAAGCATGTCAGCCGCATGAATATGGCAACTCCAATATATGGAAACCAAAATCCACACGTACGCTGTAATATGAATATCAATCCACAAGTGGTATAAAATGTATCACAAGTCACAGGGTATAATCTAAATCTCATCCGCAAAAATCAGATATAAATAATAACCAGCATCTATATAACTAGATCTCAACATAAATATCTAAGGATGATAGTTGGATGAAAACAAATCCACTACCAACTCGAATGGAAAAGTACAACACAACAAATACAATATAGGAATACCAGCTAACTACCATGGGCTCGAAGAGAAGACATCCTCGCAACACAAGTAATCATCCAAATATGCGCTCCTGCAATTACTCAAAAACAGATACACCTGGCAGAGGACCAGGTACTCAGAGGAACGTAACAAGATACAAAAAATACGAGCCAATTTGAATACAGTAAACATGCATATTATTTGAAAATAAATAAGTACGTTGTACAAGACAATCTATATGAATGCAAATGAGGACAACTTTTCGACGTATGGACAAGGGTAGGCTACTCGATCTACCTCACAAATCACACACACGTCAATGGACATCAGAAATCGACATACCGCGGGGGTAGCGACCAGCGAGACTCCAGAAATCGACATACCGCGGGGGTAGCGACCAGCGCGACACACGCCCGTAGTGCGAACTATATACTACAGTTTACCAGAGTGGTTAAAAGCCCATACGCCTAATGATTGTCCTCTCATGATACTAGGTGCCATGTGTGTGTCAACATATCTAATACATAGTAATGACTGAAGGAAAACTACACATGCAAGAACCATACAGAAATGCAATAAATATACAGAAATATACTAAGTATGCAAAATACTGTAAAAAATTTGGCAAGATATCTTGCCTGGGGTCCTGCTGCTGGTATGAATCAGAGTCCAAGTCACAGTCCAAATAGCCTATGTATTACAAATTTATCACGTCAAAAGATAATTTATTTTAATTTATTTAATTCTGGAATAATTACTCAAAAATCCTATTTTAATCTTATTATTCTGATTTTTATGTTAATTCCTAAATTTTGTCCAAAGAAACTGAATTTTATCAACTCGAGACTCATGGCACGCAAATCGAGGCGATCTGTTGACCGAAAAGTCAACCGACACAAACTCAACTTTCATGCATGATTTCCTGTAGATTTCAGCGTTAAAAATATGTTGGAATTTACGGCTCGTCTGAATTTAAATTCGTTTGGGAATTATGGTACATACAAATTTTGTATTGTGCACCGATGGTTAAATTCTAACCTAGAAGTTCTACAGAATTAACAGTATATAAATACTTCGAGTTAAATTCTGGAAAAAATATATGTCAATGATCTCGACATTAGCTTTCCGAAACTTTAAACGGTTCATGATTCTGATTCCTGTTTCTCCCGGAATCGCGAAAATATTGAAACACGTCTATTTTCGGACATGCTGAGCTCTACGAATTTTTCAGAATTTAATACTCATAATTTTGTAAAATAAATTATATAATCAGAAAGCTAACCTCAATATCTTTCTAACGCAAGAAACTAGTCTTCGTTTGGAGTCCGGAGCTATGCGCAATGGCTTGTGGAAGATGAAGGAACCCTAGATGGCAATTCTCCAAAATCTCTCTCTCTAAAATAATGGGATAATTAGGGTTATAATAATATATATATATATATATATATATATATATATATATATATATATATATATATATATATATATATATATGGATGTACCTGTGGCTGAATGGATATTTATAGGCTGACACGTGTCAGAATCTGATTGGATAGTTTTTGTTATATTATTTGTTTTTTATTTGCCTTTATCAAAACATTATTTAAGTCATTTTAAATCTAAATAACTCCAAATAAATATTAAAAATAATCATAAAAATCTAAAAAAATTACATAAAATATATTTTGAACCTATAAACCCTAGAAAAATATTTGGGACAATTTTATATTCATAAGTTTACTACTATAATTAGGAGAAGCTCTAAACATTAGTTTTATCCATTTAACTAAAAATAAATACTAACATTATTCCAAAAATTCTGAAATAATTCCAGAAAATATATAATAATATTATAAACACTAAAAAATAACGTGGGTCCATTCTATATTCCTGGGCTTGCACAATAAATTCTATAAGTCCTAAAAATTAGTTATTAGTCTAAATAACTCCCAATAAATAATAAAATTATTCAGAAAATTCCCAGAAAATTTAAGAAAATATATTTGACTATTTAGAACCTAAATAAAATTTTGGAATATTTTTAACTAATTTTGAACATAAAATAAATTCTTCAAAGTCCTAGAAAATTAGTGTTACTACTTTTTAATTAACTAAAAATTATGGAAAAATCTCAATAATCTAAAATAGCCTAAAAATAATTCTAAATAAATATTTATATAAGTAAATATACTAAAAAAATTTATTTTCTAATTAACTAAGAGAATGCTCTAAATAAATTCAACATCTATAATAAATATAATAATATAAAATATACACAAAATACCTATTTTGGGTGAGGGAGTTTACAATCTACCCAACTTAAAATAATTTCGTCCTCGAAATTAAAATAAGGCATAATTTGTTAAATCCTTCACATTCGTACATAAGGTACGTCAATCGCAATCTCTTCCAAAAATTTAAATAACAAAATCTATTCAAATCTATCGCGATCACTTCAGAATTAAGATAACCACTATTTAAATCAAAATTCAACCTGTCGTAATCTCTTCTCGATTTTTTTTTTATAATCAACATTCAAATCTAACTCAAGTCTATATGACATCCCACATCAAAGTTTATATCACCATTTCCAACTATCATAATCTTCTCTAGACTTTGAACAATAAACAATTCTAATCAAATCTTATTCCTATTCTCAAATTAAGAATTTTGTACTCTTCAAATATTTAAACTCAATTTACATCCTTAATATTTCAAATAGGTGACTCAACAATCAAAATTGAACTTTTAATCCAAATCATCAAATTATAAAATTTAAATCTAATTCAGCAATTGTTCAAGTCTAAAATTCTATATTTATCCTCAAAATTTAAATTGATGATTTATCCTTCAATATTCAAAATTTAAATCATGTGCTCAAAGTATAAATATTTGGTCCGCAATATCAAGATTTTAAAATTCGTTAAATTCTCATTATCTTAATCCTTCTTTTAAAATTTTTCAAAATTAAAATGACTTGAATCTCCCAATCTAATCTTACTTGATCACAATCTAAAAGAAATTCCTCTCAAGTTGGCAATGCACTGCTACCCAACTTAGAATTTATCCATCTATCACAGAAGGCTATATACTTTAAGAAAAATATTCCTTAATTTATTTACTCATGTCATTCAATCCTCAAAACTTCAACGCCGATTATATCATATATGATATGTCCTTAATTATAAAAGAATAATCCTCAAGTATGTGATCGGCCTACGGGGTATATCTAGTACTCTCTGTGTATTAAACTTATACCAAGCACGAGGTTTCATCTTTCCGAAATAAGGGAAGACGGAGATCAATAATAAAGAGTTCAAGGGCGAGGTAATAGAATAGAAGTATCGGGATCAAGGCGTTTAAAGAATTCAAATGGGAATTGTTAAAGTAGTTGTGGATTGAAATCCTATTTTGGTGATTCCTATTCACATGCTCGTATTAGTACAGTTATGTAGCCGATACGATACGCTCAGACATGACTAGGACAAGTATATTCGTCTACCAATCACTACATATCTCAATCCACGTAAAGTAGTATTACGAAGGGCGAATCAAGCGCACTAAGGTTAGCTAGACCTTAATACACTGATTCTGAAATGTATTAGTAGGCGTCCCCAATAATACATATCTCATGATCAAGCTCGATAAAAGAGTAAGCTTGCAAAACTAGGCTATAATAGCAGCATAAGTCAAGGTAGTGCAGCAAATATAAGTACGCTAGATGATGATGAAAGAAGGTACAAATTAATTCAAGTTCACAAAACAAAACAACTAAGCAACAATAATAAAAGACTCTACAATCCCTACAGTTATCATACAACCTCCTTGTCTATGTCGCTAGTCGACCAAATGTGGGCAAGGACCTCTAACTTCTATTGTCTGAATAATCACTGTCGTCTTATGCTAGTATACAATTAATGTTGTTCAATCACACTTCAATAATAGGTCAAAAGACTATGTGATACTAGGTTGTGAGGTATACTACCAAACTTAAAATAATAAACTAATACTGTGACAGTCTTAAGGGTACCGTAGAAGCTCCTGTTAAGGTCTTCGAGAAGGGGTCTTGGTACTTGTTAGGGTATCCTCTTATATTACATAGGTCATGGTCATCTTAACTCTTAGTCATAGTACAAGTGTCAATAGTAAGAATGGGACAGTTACTGGCCTCAAGGAAAAGGAAACATAACTCGTATTGAGGTGTGGTACAAGTTACGCAATTTAAAACTAAGGGATAAGCACCAGGTCTCAATCTACAAGAATAACTTAACTATCAAGTTCTAACTACTAAGTACACAATTTCAAAATTCAAGATTACACTATAATCCTAGCAAACTATGTGTCCTTAACAAAGAAATAAATTACTTGGCCTACTATCAGAAGTGTCAGGTGGCACGAGTTGAAAGATAAAAAAAAGAAAAACGTAATTTTGGTCGTCGCACAATTAGCGAACGCTATGGTCACAGGGGAACAATATATGAGAATATAGGGGCTCTAGATAACATCATGGTTTTCCAAGGGAAAGGGGTATGCTAGTCCCTGTGTTTAAGGTATGATCAAGGGAGAAGTGTTGATTGCATTCCTCTAGGCTTCCTAGGGTGCTGTCTACTAATAACAAGACAATGATATAAGTTTATAGTTCTCCAATACTATCTAACTATGAGGGTTAGGTTCAGTCCTAATATTCTCTTTTGGTTTTCTATTGGTTCCTCCATACTAGGGTCAAACATTATGGTAAGCTTCTAACTAACTCTAGTAGTATCTATACTACACTTAAGTTTTCATAATACATCAAGGGATAATGGTAAACCAATCTATAGATAAGGAATTCTAGGTTCACTAGATATTCTAAACTTAGTGGTGTGTCTATATCCTCGTTGTAATCTTAATAAGTATGCTACTCTAATTATCATCCTAATAACAGGGGTTCCTATATTCTCAGCAGAAGGCTATACTCAAGGAACTATTAGGGAAGCACATGAATCAAGCAGGATACAATTGTTCAAATAGAACAGCTAGGAGGAAGATGAATCATAGTCAATTGTGGATGAGATCCTATACTCTAGTCCTAGGTGCAGGCTTGCTCGGTACAGTAACGTAACCGAGACAATATGCTCTCGACCTGCATGGGCCACCACAAAAATATGTCACGCCCCAGTCCCAAAAGTACATAGGACTAGGAACACGTAAGCATGCCAGCCGCATGGATATGGCAACTCCAATATATGGAAACCAAAATCCACACGTACGCTGTAATATGAATATCAATCCACAAGTGGTATAAAATGTATCACAAGTCACAGGGTATAATCTAAATCTCATCCGCAAAAATCAGATATAAATAATAACCAGCATCTATATAACTAGATCTCAACCTAAATATCTAAGGATGATAGTTGGATGGAAACAAATCCACTACCAACTCGAATGGAAAAGTATAACACAACAAATACAATATAGGAATACCAGCTAACGACCATGGGCTCGAAGAGAAGACATCCTCGCAACACAAGTAATCATCCAAATATGCGCTCCTGCAATTACTCAAGAACAGATACACCTGGCAGAGGACCAGGTCCTCAGAGGGACGTAACAAGATACAGAAAATACGAGCCAATTTGAATACAGTAAACATGCATATTATTTGAAAATAAATAAGTACGTTGTACAAGACAATCTATATGAATGCAAATGAGGACAACTTT
Organism: Iris macrosiphon; assembly: GCA_036927795.1. NCBI lineage: Eukaryota > Viridiplantae > Streptophyta > Magnoliopsida > Asparagales > Iridaceae > Iris > Iris macrosiphon. Next base: position 138,821,833 of record JAYESA010000016.1, on the reverse strand, counting down.
TTGACGTATGGGCAAGGGTAGGCTACTCGATCTACCTCACAAATCACACACACGTCAATGGACATCAGAAATCGACATACCGCGGGGGTAGCGACCAGCGAGACTCCAGAAATCGACATACCGCGGGGGTAGCGACCAGCGCGACACACGCCCGTAGTGCGAACTATATACTACAGTTTACCAGAGTGGTTAAAAGCCCATACGCCTAATGATTGTCCTCTCATGATACTAGGTGCCATGTGTGTGTCAACATATCTAATACATAGTAATGACTGAAGGAAAACTACACATGCAAGAACCATACAGAAATGCAATAAATATACAGAAATATACTAAGTATGCAAAATACTGTAAACAATTTGGCAAGGTATCTTGCCTGGGGTCCTGCTGCTGGTATGAATCAGAGTCCAAGTCACAGTCCAAATAGCCTATGTATTACAAATTTATCACGTCAAAAGATAATTTATTTAATTCTGGAATAATTACTCAAAAATCCTATTTTAATCTTATTATTCTGATTTTTATGTTAATTCCTAAATTTTGTCCAAAGAAACTGAATTTTATCAACTCGAGACTCATGGCACGCAAATCGAGGCGATCTGTTGACCGAAAAGTCAACCGACACAAACTCAACTTTCATGCATGATTTCCTGGGCTTGCACAATAAATTCTATAAGTCCTAAAAATTAGTTATTAGTCTAAATAACTCCCAATAAATACTAAAATTATTCAGAAAATTCCCAGAAAATTCTAGAAAATATATTTGACTATTTAGAACCTAAATAAAATTTTGGAATATTTTTAACTAATTTTGAACATAAAATAAATTCTTCAAAGTCCTAGAAAATTAGTGTTACTACTTTTTAATTAACTAAAAATTATGGAAAAATCTCAATAATCTAAAATAGCCTAAAAATAATTCTAAATAAATATTTATATAAGTAAATATACTAAAAAAATTTATTTTCTAATTAACTAAGAGAATACTCTAAATAAATTCAACATCTATAATAAATATAATAATATAAAATATACATAAAATACCTATTTTGGGTGAGGGAGTTTACAACCACGTCCTGAGTCCCGTAGTGAGTAGGGTACTACTCCTCAGTGTCATCTGGAAAAAAAATATCCAGTCAGGAAAGGAGCAGAGTACATCTCTAACAGCAGTTCTAATAAATGATATAAACTATGTAACAGTAAATAGATGTGAATATACAAGATACAATATATAAGTACAAGAGATATGCAATAAAGGAATACTGAAAATAAATACAAGAATGAGCAATATGGAAATGAACAAGAAATACTAATGACTAAGTGAGTGAGTACCAGCTTTTATATATGATCGGTTTGAAAACTTGCACAAGGATAAATGGCCTGGTTAATCATACATGCGGTGTATGATCAACACTCACAAGGAATAAGACATGCACAAGGAGGGTATGATCACATATCTACACTAAATACTCCTCGCCCCCGACTGGTATAGTGGATCCAACCATGGTACATTATGACACGGGTTTTCACAAGAAGGGTGCCACTCTTCTCATAAACCAATGTCTGTATTTGTACAAGAAGAACAAGGAAACAAGGCTTGCACAAGATACACCATAAATACCAAGGAATAACATCTCATGACGAGATCCGGATATACCAATCTATGTAACCATCGTGTCAAGAAATCAAGAATATCTACACTAGATACAAGGAACATAGAGGATATCATAAATGAGAAACTATCAGAGAATATACTCGCCTGAAATCTGGTGAACAGTATCACAGATATCCGGTACAGTGCCTCGAAGACCTAAATATGAAATAGTACATCAATACAAGGTTTTGGAATGAAAATAAGTTAAACTAGTCAACATCTAGGTCAAACTTGGTCAAACTAGCTATTTCTAGGTTGTATGGGTCTATCTCTATGATATTGGGTCCATACACTATGTAACTAGGCCACACTAGCTTTACTAGGATACTAGAAAACCAATAAGATATCGTATCCTAAGATACGCAAACAATTAGATATGAGAATATCACAATATGTATATACAATTAATAATATATAATATTTCTAACTAAACTAATGCTAAGTGGATATCTTGGCTTTGAACCAATGCGGTATCACACCACTACACACCCATCTTGATACTCAACCCAAATACCTTGAGTATCCTTCAATACCTTGATATTACCTTGGTATCACAAGGTAATTCAAATATAACATATACTAACTACCCAAACAAAACTATAAACTAACATGTATTTACTAATACCAAACTACTATACTAACTACTAATACATATACATACAACTACATACATATCTCTAACTAGTAACAAGTATATATATATATATATATATATATATATATATATATATATAGTTAGTTAGTTAGTTAGTTAGTTAGTTAGTTAGTTATTGTTAGTAGTTATAAATAGATATGTATTCCTATGGTTATATATATATATATATATATAGTTAGTTAGTTATTGTTAGTAGTTATAAATAGGGAATACATATCTATTTATAACTACTAACAATAACTAACTATATATATATATATATATATATATATACCAAAACAACCAACCACACCTTACTAACTAAACTATTTATGAACTACTGACTAACCCTCTCATAAACTACTAGCTAACCCTCACACCTTGTTGTCCTAGCTGAAGTTGCTGATGATCTTGTTGTTGCTGCTACTGGATGTTGAAACTGCTGTTGAATGCATTTGCTGCTGCGCTCGTGCAGTGCTTCACTGCCTTGCTGCTGCTGCTGCACATGCCACTGCAGTGCATGCTATTGCTGCTGCTATGCTGCTCGTGCACTGCCTGCTCGTGCCACTGCAGTGCTGCTGATGGTGATGCTGTTGTAGCTGCTCGTGCAGTGCTTCACTGCCTTGTTGCGTGCTACTAGCTGCTGCTGTTGCGTTTGCTGCTCGTGCATCATGCTGCTGCTACTGCAGTCTCTGCTACTGCTATGTTGCTAAAGTTGCTATTGGCTACCTCCTTGCTGTATTGCTCGACTGCTTCTGTGCAGTTCGATTCCCCCTTTAGGGCGCGCGCGCACACACACACACACACACACACACACACACACACATCCTCTAAGCACATACACAAACACACACAACTATACACTCTCATATATAGATATCTATATACATACATATGATCATAACACGTATAGATACATATCTATATACACATGCATATGTACATATATATAATATACACACGTACATATATACCACTCTCTATGTATATATATATATATATATATATATATATATATATATATATATATAAACACCAACATATATATATATAACCATGAAATTACATATCACTAATATCTATAAACAATTATTGTAATGCAAGAAAACAAACACGTGGAGTGCATCGCCCCCGTATCACAATAGATCTATGATATGCTTGCAATACGAGTCCACCACACAACCAAACGTACCCCGAAGGACACAAGCAAGTCTAAAATAATATTTATGAACAATAGGAGGAGCTAATTACACATCTATGTATCCGTGTCAAAATATGACATGCACAAACTCCCGTATCGGAAGAAAATCCCCAAATCAAACCGTATCTCCAAATTATTGGGATACGGCCTACACGTATCCAATTGTGGACACGACACTAGCCACACACAATCAAACACATGTCAATTTGGTCTAATTGACCAATTGACAAACACAAGATGTGTCAATCTCAGAATCACCCAAAATTGACACAAAATACACCATAACTTTTCTCCGTAGGCCTCCTATGAACCTAATTCCAATTTCTATGGGTAGCCTTAGCATATGGGGTGGTTCCTAATAATTAAATCACAAATTTAGAGTCTAATCAAAGAGAAAAAAACTGAAATGTACCTATTGGGAGATGGATTCCCAATGGAACTTTCAAATTGGGTAAAATGAGCCTTCAACTTGTAGATCCTTGCTCCTCCTTGTATATCTTTGCTTCAATAGCCTCCAATGATGATTATGGAAGAAATTTGGGTGAAATTTGATGTGAGAATGAAAAAATTGGGAAAAAAATTCTAGATCTAGATTTATAATGAAAATGAAGAGAGAGAAATCTTTCCCTCCTATTTTATATGGCCGGCCACCTTAGCCCCCTACCCAAGCTACTATGCAATATCTAAAATACCCCTTGGGACATCTCATAAAGAAATAATTAAGGAGGGAAGGTTCTAGTCTAATGGGTTTAATTTAATTAATCCTCCTCCTAATGAATGGGCTTCTAATTGGGCTCAATTCTAACTAGATTTAAATGTTGGTCCAAGGATCTAATCTAAACTAGTTAGGTCCACTAAAATAAGTCCAAAACAATAAACTAACATCTAATAATAAATAAATAATACAATAAATAAATAAATATACAACATGTACAATATTTAATTAATTATGAAATGACCAAAATATTATTTTCTAGAAAATGTGGTAGTGACAAGCTAGATGCCTGGTAGATTTCTCTTTGAACCAATAGCATAAAACAAAATGGTAGGATTGCAGAGAGTAATATCAGAGGTCCTTTAAGCCCATATCTGCTGTGTCCTTGACTATGTGCGGTGTTACAGCCGCTGTGACATGGCCTGCAGCGGAGACTTTACCTTGTCAAGGTACCTCATAGTGGTGTCATCCCAAAGTAACATGGAGTACTACGATCCTTTATAGTGCTTGACTCTAACTATATGCGGTGCTACTGCCGGTGTGATATGGCCCGAAGCCGAGGCTTTACCCTGTCGAGGTACCTCATAGTGGTGTCACCCCACGGTAGCATGGAGTACTACGCTCCTTTATAGTTCTTGCGATCAGTTGGCGCTTGAGGCCAATCATGAACAGATCCGCCAGAATCACCCGGCTCCGAACATTAAGCATTGTAATAATCCACGCTAGCTGCACTCATTCATTGTTCTGTACTGGCCCTTGAGGCCTATTATGAACGGATCGGCCAGAATTAGCTGGCTCCGAACATTTACCACTGTAATGATCAACGCTAGCTGCGCTCATTCAGTGTTTTGTGTTTTATCCACACATTTATCTTCAAACCTTTGAAGAGATGAATATATGCCACTGCTGCAGCTTTCTGGTTTTCACAGTATGTTGGTATCACCCGAATCTGTGTACTAACCATAGGAAGATCATTTGAGAGCTTCCAGAGCCATTCTACTTTATATGCTGCAGCTAATAGTGCAAAGAATTCTGAGAGTAAAGACTGCTTCTTCGACTTCCACGATATAACATTACCACTCCTGGAGAAGTCACGTCCTCCTGTGGATCTTTCACTTTTCTTTTCTGAGCACCAACTGACATCACTGAAGCCTTCCATCATATTTGGATAAATGATGTAGTGCAGGATATACCACTGAGTCCACTTGAGAATTCTGACGATTCTCTTCACATCTTCCAGTGATCAACAACACGCATTCTGCTCACTACCAGAAAAAGTCAAATTAGCGACGTCCAAAAACGTCGCTAAATGACAAAAAAATGTCGCTAATTACTGGTAGTTCCTCACTTCAATCAATAGTCGCCTGTATTGTAATCATTTGTGGTAATAAAGTGTAAAATATGCTGCTATTTAATCCCCACTTGGCATTACGACTAAGTTTTCAGTATACTTGGAACTTATATATTTAGCAACTTGCTTCAGTCAAGACTCAAAAGCTGGCCTCTTCTTTTACACTTGCCTAAAGCAATATAAAGTCATCTCACCTTGAAGTTGCCTTTACAGTGTATCAACTAGTTACAAAAATAAGCCCACAACTAGGCGTATAGTGGCACTTTTATGATATTGTTGGCTTAATATGTAAAATGCAAGCTCTTGGAAAAGATATTTTCAAGCACAAAAGTAATGATTTTGTCAAAGATATTTATAGGTTGCCTAATGAATATGATGATATGCACCGTATAGAAACTGTAATAAGAAATAACTTTAACATTCTAACGTCATCTCCTACATCCATCCTCAGGCCAGATGATGAGCAATCTTCAGAAAAGTAGGCAGGATACTCTTCTAGCTGAGATGAGGTATCTTACCAAGAGACTAACTAATGTCTACCTCTTTGCTGTTCTTATGAATATAGGAATAAGAGAGCTTCTAAACCAGCTTTGGTGGCTTAACAATGTAGTTATGTGCACCCTCTAGTGTAGTGCCTCAAATCCCGATCCGACCGGGATGTGCACTATATAATTTGGGCTTGTGGCTAGTCCGTCCGAGTATGCTTAGATCTTCGGCATCTTATTGCCACGGACGAAATGCGATGATCTTTTCCAACTCATGGAAAGACCTCTATTGAAACGAGTCCAATAGTTTTCGTGTTTGGTTGCTTGGTTTTCTTGATTGCCGCTTTGGGATTTGATTTGGTGTTGCTTTCGAGTTGCTTGGTTTTCGCTGCTGGTTTTATTGATTGGAGCTTGAATTTTGGGGAGTTCGGCAAGGAAGGATAGGCAAGAATTCTAACTCGGTGCTCGTGCTGTTGCAGGTCCGCGTAACTGACGTTTGATCGTCGCTAGGCGGGATTTCTTGTTTCAGCAACTTTTCCCTTAACCAGTGAGTGGTTTGGTCCCTTCTTTCCTACTTCTTCACGCCAACATCTCTAATGTTTCAAACGTTCACTCGATGATGCCCGGTTGGACGCCTAGGAAATGCTTAGCCACAATGCATGCCAGCCACTAAGAAATGAACATGGGAATTGTAGACTAATTTTACTATATGCTTGCACACCTTATAATTCGAGTTGGTTGGAATGGGAATTGGCTGTTGGTTGCGGCCTGGTGCCTCGGATAGAGTTTGGACCCATGGGATATCAAAATCGGAACACCGCATTGAGAAAATATGAAGTGTTGCATAAGATATATATTGCTGCTTTACTTCATCTGTTTAATTCGATGCATTGTATGAGATATAAAATGTTCATGCATTTGCCTGGTCTGGGACAACTTGTGCACAAGGTTTATCATTTCCTCGAAACGGCTTTCCGGGGTACTGGAACCGTATCGATCCGGAGGAAAATATTGATTCGTGCTAGTCACGATGCATTGCGGGACCTCCAGCAGGGCTTGCTACCCGGGCTGATAGGACGCGCCGTTAATGCTTGGAATATGTCCCTAAGGTGTCGATCACACCAATGACCGCATAGAATAGAACACATGCTAATTTATTGTCTTGTGCAGATGGTAAGTATACTTGTGTTTCGTTGCAGGGAAGGTGTGCATCGGTTGAGTAAGCAATCGATGCACTGGTTGGATTTAATGCTATTTTCATTCCTATCAAAACATGCAACTGATATGAATTGAATTCACTTGCTTCTTTATAGAAGTCATCTTAATGCATGCTCGCCCCTAATAAGCTAGTGTCGATTTAGTCGAGTGGGTTCATCCCGCTCACCAGTACAAGTTGAGTACTGACCCACGTTGTGGGCAACTATTTCAGGCACTCAGACGGTGCAACGCTAGTGGATAGACGAAGAGGCGTTGGGAGCACCTCTATTTTGAAGTATAGTTGGAGTCAGTTCATTTTGGAGGCTTGGACTTTCAACCTATACAAGGGCGTAATGTATGGACGACAGGGACTATCTGATGGAGCGTGCCCTGCATTTTGAGTTATCTTTTCTTATGTAATTCAAGTAGCCGAGAAGGCGCATCAATGTAGACTCTATGTAAATTACTCTGAATTATTAATGAAAAAGCATGTTTCTTCCTGCACTTGTGTTCAATTATCTGTGAATGTGTTTTCTAAATTGTGTTTCAAAGTGGGTTTCTATAACTGCAAGTTCTTGCCTTGTACGAGCGCAACTCCAGGCTCGTACGGCATCACGCCCCAGCGAGGACGAATCGGTTCCGTGAAGGATCCAGCGAGGACGATTGACCCTTTCGGGATCGGGGCGTGACATCTAGAACATGCAATCATGAAGAACTTGGCATTCAAATGGAACCTCCTCCAACCATGTTCAAACAATGGATAACAAGCAATCAGTCATAAAATATGTGGCAGGATATATTCAGTTGCAATGCTCTACCTTGCTCAGGGACACATTAATTTCCACCTGCTGGTGCACTTATGAATATAGAAAGTTGAGGAAAATAAATGTAGCTTATAAAACACCTTAAGGGCTCAAATGTTGCATATCCCCATCTTTTTTTTCTCCTTTAACCTTAAGCAGAAATACTCTCATGATACACCATCTTTTTTGCTCCTTTAACAATGAACTTTTTGAAAAAATTCTTAAGCACTAGTCCAAGAGCTCTTAACTGATTTCATTTTTATTTTACCTATCCATTTGTTGTGGTATATAAATGACTTCCAAATATATATCAAATTAACTCACCAAAAGCTATGGCGCAAACCTCTGCGCTTTTGTTTCTCAAAAGTACTTCTTAAAGAAGTTATCAACCAAGCAATCACTTTTGTCTTGAATCAATCGATTTAAAACTCCATGGTAGTTTACTTAAGCATAAGTATTTCCCTCCATGGTAGTCACAGATAGCAACACACCTACCAGGAAGGACCGACAACGAAATAAAGAACCACTGGAACTCCTACCTCAAGAAGAAAGCAAATCCTTATTCATCCTCCAATTCTCAAGACTCGAGTACCAACCATGTCCTCGTCGATGCCGTCGTCGCACATGAATCACCATCGCTCGTCGACTCGGGCCAGTCGGCCCTAACCCTAACCCCATGTCAAAAAACCTAACCCTAACCCTAACCCTAGGTCATGATCAGTGTTTGTGTCAGTGTGTGTGTGTGTGTGTGTGTGCCGTGTCTGTGTCTGTGTCACTGTCTGTGTATCGTGTCTGTGTCTGTGTCACATATGTCCTGTGAGAGAGAGAGAGTTAGGGTTTACCTAGAGCTCGAGGAAGAGGAGGGAGGTGCCGGAGTAGCCGCGGTGGAGAGGCGGTCGACGGAGCGGGGGGGGGGGATTTTTTTCTTTTTGAAATTTCGACAGATGGGAAAAAACGAAACCGAGCCCTAATTAACCAAATTTTAGCGACGTTTAGCGACGTCCAATAAAAACGTCGCTAAATTAAATTTTAGCGACGTTGAGGACGTCGCTAAACACGTTGCTAAATATTTTTAATATAAACGTCGCTATATACGTCGCTAAACGTCGCTAACTTAGACATATTAGCGACGTTTAGCGACCTTAATTGAACTTATAGCGACTTATCTTTTAAAATCTTAATAAAAGTCGCTAAATGTCGCCATTTAGCGACGTCTAGCGACGTTTTTATAAGGAGTCGCTAATTTATATATAATTAGCGACGTTTCTTTTGACGTCGCTAAAATACGTCGCTAATCCCGCTTTTTCTAATAGTGGCTCGTGAACTGACTCAGCTTTCCTACAACAAGAGCTATATCAGACCTGGTGGTACTCGCAGCTTGAATCATGCACCTGATGATGCTTGAGTACACCAATTGTCTGATACCCAAAGCGTGTGACCACTTATCTTCTGCAGAGAGCATGCGGCTCATTTCCATGAACATGGAATTGATCTACATAGCACCTTGCCTCATGTCGACCAGGTCGCAAGGCCCTGGTAGCATGCGCACCGAGCCGCATAGCGCATGTGCGCCAACAAAGCGTTACTTTGCGCCCTTGAGCACGAGTCCGAGTCCGAGTCCGAGTGGACTTAGCTCCTAAGAAAAACTTTTCAAATGTGGTGACAAAACAAAGATTGTCATAATGAAGTTCACACTTAATCCCTCTAGAAAAGTCAACCCATATGGACCTCCACCCCATGTGCATATACCAATACTAAGTATAGCTATATATTGAGATATACACATTGGTGGTTTTTCAATGTGATACTAAAACTTTCAAAACTAAGTGGAAAACACCAACATTTCACCAAACAAAAAAAATATTTTTATACTTTCTTACACTTTCCGACAACCAAACGATCCATTATGGCAATAGGAATCGATGCTGATGACATCGGCATCGAGAAGAAGGAGACGGGTGAGGGATGTCTTCTCCCAACCGTCCGGCCCCCTACCGGCTAGTCTGATGAGTGCACTTTGGATAAGCGGGGCTGAAATGTGCAGACTCAACTCTGGAGTCCAGCAGCTCAATAATGGGGGCGTAGCTGACACACCTAGGAACCTTGTACTGGCTTACGGAAGTCCCTCTGGAAATGGCATACTCCATGAGCTCCTCAAATGTCCCACTCTTCACCACTCTAATCTCCAATGGCCCAATTGCACCATCAGCCACCCTCAACAACCTGTACTTTGAACTCATTGCCTCCTCCATTTCTAAACAGCATTGGTCCAGGACATGGTCGCTCGGCCCATTGCTCGACGTTGGGACCCCCCTGACCATTAGCTCCCAGTAGATGACATAGTGTCCAGGGATCACACTTGTATCAGTCCTACTAGTGTACTCCATCACACTTGCGCCGTAGGGCTTGATCAGCTCCGACGCACGCTCTACCGCCCCCTGCAGATCGGCCTCGTCGGTCTTGTCCGTGTCGATGCTTAGTACCACATTCTTCCTTCGCACGAATCTGAAATCCGGCGCGGAATTGTGGAACCCCGTGACATGAAGTATGTCGCCGACTTGGTACCGGTATAGTCCCGAGTTGGTCGTGACCACGATCTCGTATTCCTTACCGACCTCGACGTCAGCTAGGTCGACTAGTTTGGGTGGTGTAGCCGAGCTGCTGTCATGAGCGACCGGTAGGAACTCGAAGTAGGCCATGTTGGGCATGATGGTGTAGGAGACTTCCGATGGCTTACACATCGGACGGAGATTTAAGCCGAAGAAGCACTCGGAGCTACAGTACATGTTGCTCACCATCGGCAGGCTGCCAGAATAGTACTCGAGGTTCGGTACGTACTGTGCCATGCTACCGGTGACGACGGCGTTGAGGTACTTGGTATTGGGCCATATACGGGTAATGATTCCTGCCCAGTCCTCCTTGGAGCACTCGTCCACGATGAACTTGGCTAGGCCAGGGTTCGGAGAAAGGATGCCGGTGAGCGAATGGCGAACGGAGGTATCAGTGACCATGTCGGTGAGGGTGCCGGTCTCGATGTCACGAGCAAGGGATTGCCAATGTTGCTGGAGGAAGCTGACGGCGCGGAGGAGGCTGGATGCGAAGGTGGCACCGATACGGATGATCTCGAGGCGGGCATAGAGTCCACAGAGCATCTGGGTGTACATTGACTGGAAGCGGTCGGCACAGAGGATGGTGGCCCTCGGGCTGATCTGGACTCTGTAGGCATCGAAGGGGAGGTGTCGGAACTTGTCCGACTTGTAGAAACTGTTGACAACTGGCCGCATCATGAGGCCGCCAGGGGATTTGGTTTCAGACTTCAGTACCAGGAAGTGAAGTACCTTGCCTTTGTCAAGGCCAGGTACATACCTATCCAACAAAGTGTTGATTGGATCGATCAGTTTGAGCTATTTGTCAGCATCCTATCGTGTCAAAACATGTATCGGACACAAACATAGACACTAGAACATTGTGCATAGGTACTCATCAGGAAGAGGATTAATACTCACATGCTCATGACAGGCATGACAAGGCTGGTGAGAAGTAGGCGGTGATCAAGCTCCTCTTCCGTCAGCGGCAGCAACTTCACTTCGCCGCCCGATGTCCCCGAGCTGACACGTACAACAGCCATCAAGATCAGCCATTATGAATAAATTGAAACATATATATATATCCAAACCTGGTCAGGAGCTCCGAGATGGGGTGAGCGGAGAGAATTGCAGACCGGTCGCCGTTCGCGATTCTCTGGATATCGGGCTGGATATCCTCGTAGGTGACGACGGGAACCTTCGCCTTGAAAGTCTCCCTATCCGTGGCGCCGCCTAGTTCGAACCTCTTCAAGTACTCGGTCTCGCAATTGTGTGCTAGGATCTCCCTTAGGACCCTCTCCTGCACCAAGTCGGTGTTCGTCGTTATGTCCTCGACTAAGGCCAGCTTCCTCGCGTGCTGCTCGCACACGGTCAGTCCGAGCGGGGTCGATCGGTGTGAGGACTGGACTGCCATTGCCATTCGTTGATCACAATTATCAATGTTTGTTGGAGTGGCAAGTTGTAGATGAAGGGGATGGGACTTGTATGTGGATTTTGTAGGATGGGTGTGGTATTTGTGAATACAAAACTGATGGCATGTTACACGAGGACTCTCTCTCTCTCTCTCTCTCTCGCTCTCTCTCTCTCGTAAACTGATGGCATATAACGCGAGGACTCTCAAATCTGATGTCCTGCTAATCAGTCTCAATTCTGTTCTCTGTCTAATTTTTTTTTTTTTAAGAGTAATGCTATTCATATCTTTAAAATATTTTTTAAAATTCTCTCTTCTTAAGTGACGACGGCTGACGTAACATACTAAATAGTATTATATGATAGCTGATATGACAGTTGATATAAAAAAATTTAATTCAAAAAATTAATCATTCAAAAAATTTCAATATTAATATTAATATTAATGCTAATTTTAATATTAATATTAATGTTAATTTTTATGTTAATATTAAAGTTAATGTTAATATTAATGTTAATATTAATATTAATTTTAATTTTAAATTAATATTAATTTTAATGTTAATATTAATATTAATTTTAATTTTAATATTAGTTTTAATTTATAATCTTTTATGTCAATTGTCATATTAATTGTTATATCATTTGTCACATAAGGATGAATAGTTTAGAAGAATATTTTGGAGATACAAATAGCATTATTAATCAAATGGTGATAGGGCCCACAAGATCATAGGTGGATGGAGGAGGAGACAGAATTTTAAAACTAGATTAACAGGACAGCTGATCTCGTTCTCATCTAGCATCCTACTGCCACTAAAAAAACAAAAACAAAAATAACAAAATTTAAATAAACAAAAAACAACAACAACAAAATTTAAATTAATCCGGTTGCAAAGAAACTGACCTACCATGAACTTCACATGTTCGTTTTATATACGAAAATTTTCACCGAGAGCATAATATTTTATTAAATTTGCATTAAAAGCATGAAAGTTTCAAAAATGTCGGTGAAAGCATCAAAACGCCCTTACAAAGGGCGTTTTGAGTTTTTCCGTCAAATATTATTAACTCCGTTAACGGAGATTAAAAAAATATATATATACATAAAACGCCCATTGTAAGGACGTTTTATAATTTTTATTAATATTTTAAACCTCTCTCCTCTTTCCTCTCTCCTCTCTCCTATTTCTCTCACACTCCCGGGAAAAAAAAAATTAAATTAAGATAAAACGCCCTTTGTAAGGACGTTTTACAAATTTTGTTAATTTTTTAACCCTCTCCCGCTCTTCTCTCCTCTGGAGAAAAAAAATTAATATTTAATCCTAGGCTTAAGGGCGTTTTTCATTAAATATTAAATTTTTTTCCTTCTCAGACTGCTCTCTCTCTCCCCTCTTCTCTCCCGCTCCCCGCTCCTCTCTCCTCTCTCCCTCTCCCTTCTTCTCTCTCCGCTCTCCCTCTCCCTCTCCCTCTCCCTCTCTGCTCTTCTCTCTCCGCTCCCCCCTCCGCTCTCCTCTCTCCCTCTCCCTCTCCGCTCTTCCTCTCCCTCTCCCTCTCCGCTCCCCTCTCCGCTCTCCTCTCTCCCTCTCCCTCTCCTCTCTCCTCTCTCCCTCTCCCTCTCCTCTCTCCTCTCTCCCTCTCCCTCTCCCTCTCCCCTCTCCGCTCTCCCTCTCCGCTCTTCTCTCTCCGCTCTCCTCTCTCCTCTCTCCCTCTCCCTCTCCCTCTCCCTCTCCCTCTCCGCTCCCCTCTCCGCTCTTCTCTCCCGCTCCTCTCTCCTCTCTCTCTCCCCCCTCCACATTCCCTCCCACCCGTGACCCTCATTCCCTCCCACCCGTGACTCTCTTCTACTTCCCACCCACTTCACACCCGTGACTCTCTTCTCCCTTGTCTTATTTCCCACATGTGAATCCGTGAATGTGAATGTGAATCCGTGAATGTGTGAATGTGAATGTGAATGTGAATTCGTGAATGTGAATCCATCCGTGAATGTGAACCCGTGAAATATTTTGTCATATCATGTATTGAAATACCTATAAGAACGAAGAATTCTTCACAGAAGGAGTCTCACAGAAGAAAGGAAAAATTCTTCACAGAAGGAGAGTCTCACATAAGAAAGGAAAAATTCTTCACAGAAGGAGAGTTTCACAAATATACAGATGGCTTCTCAAAATGACGGACGCATACCCGGTGGACCTACAACTCCGGCCATTCAACATGAACGAGAGTCTCACATTTCTAGTCTGGTTTTTGCAGGACCGATAATGTAACCCCTAGATAAATAATATTATTGTTGTTAAGTGTATTATATTGTACTAACGATATATATATATTATAGCGTTATGATTATCCAGATGTAAAATTAAGAGAGCATGGTGAATGGCGGGCATCATGGGAGTTGACTGAAGCACAAAATATCTTGGTGGAGGCTTTTGGTTTTCACTATGTTAACGCTATACGAATGAAGCGTCACGATAGAGACCTGATATTAAGTATCGTTGAGCGATGGTGGCCAACACGCAACACATTTCAGTTACCCTTCGGGGAGATGACGATCACGTTAGCGGACATGGCACAGAATCTAGGATTACCTATCGACGGTAATCCTATATATTTCGACAAAAAATTAGAAGCAAAACAGCTCATTAGAGAATACCTCGGTGTGGAGCCCCCCTCTGACATGGGACAAACCAGCACTTTCAAACTCACTTGGCTCCGGTCAACTTTCATGCATGTTGATCATATCGGCTCTACAAAAGTTTCTGTCGATAATTCGCGGGTAATTATTTACATGTATTAATTATTGTTAATATTTATTTAATATAAATAGTATGAATATTCAATTATATTTTCAGGTGATATGTTGCACCAGAGCTTACTTATTGTGTCTATGCGGTGCTTTTTTATTCCCCGACGCTACGGGAAATATGGTCAACGTGCGACTGCTTCCATTTTTGGCGGACATTCATTCCTACACAAGATAGTAAATCTAACCGTTTGAAAATAAACGTTAGCTATTGTCCTACTCCTACTCTACTTCCCTAGCATAAACGTTACCTAACCTATTTTACACGTAGTTCTATCTACTTTATTAGGAAGGACTTCCCTAGCATAATAACGTTACCTATTTTCAAGTAGTTCTATCTATTTTACTAGTAAGGAGAGAGAAATGAGAGTGATAAGAGAGAGAGAGAGAGAGAGAGAGAGAGAGAGAGAGAGAGAGAGTAAATGTGTGAAGAGAGAGAGAGTGAGAGTTAAAAATCAGAAGAGAGAAGAGAGTAAAATATATATTTATATATATATCTACTTCCCTAACATATATATATATATATATATATATATATATATATATATATATATATATATATATATATATATTCTCTCTTCTCTCTGCAAAGTAAAATACAAAGTAAAATATATATTTATATATATATATATATATATATATATATATATATATATATATATATAT
This sequence comes from Iris macrosiphon, assembly GCA_036927795.1. NCBI lineage: Eukaryota > Viridiplantae > Streptophyta > Magnoliopsida > Asparagales > Iridaceae > Iris > Iris macrosiphon. The sequence goes on along the minus strand of JAYESA010000016.1, from coordinate 138,806,329 downwards.
ATATACTAGTATATACGCACGTGCGTTGCACGTATTTCATATTACTTGAAAAAAAAATAGTTTATTAAAAGAGCAAACGATAATTTTTTTAATTTTATTATAGGTGAAAATATAATAGGCAGGAGCATGAAAGTTGGGAGAAATTAAATGACGAAAATAGGAAAGGTTTCTCTTATCTCTTGGGTTAATGTGTCTACTTTGCATGCATGCTTTATTAACTTTTGTTTTATTCTCCAAACTACCTACTTTGCATACATGCATATCTTTGTTTTATTAACTATCATTTCCCAAATTGCCTCATGCATGCATACATCCATTTAATATGTATTTAATTACTGTTTTTAATTACTTAGATATCCTTATGAAGGTTAATATATATTGAAATGTAATGAAGGGTATTTTTGGAACGAAAAATTTTCACGGTGAAGCCTAGTTTTGACATTATATAGTAGAATAGATATAAATATATATTTTACTTTGCAGAGAGAAGAGAGAATATATATATATATATATATATATATATATATATATATATTACTTTGATTAGGAGAGAGGAGAGGAGAGGATAGGAGAGAGAGAGAGAGAGGAGAGAAGAGGGGAGAGTAACGGGTGAGGAGTGTGAGAGGAGAGGGGAGTGTGAGAGAGAGAGAGGAGAGAGAGAGAGAGAGAGAGAGAGAGAGAGAGAGAGAGGAGAGGAGGGGAGCGGGAAAGAGAGGAGGAGAGAGAGGGGAGCAGCGGACAGGAGAGAGGAGAGAGAGAAGAGAAGAGAGAAGAGAGAGGAGAGAGAGAGGGGAGAGAAATTAAAATAAATAAAAAATATAAAACGCCCTTTGTAAGGGCATTTTACCTTATTTTAAAAAAAAATTCAAATGTAGGCCGTTAACGAAGTTAACGGAAAAGCATAAAACGCCCTTACAAAGGGCGTTTTAATGCTTTTATAGTAAATTTAAAAACTTTTATGCTTTTATTATAAATATACGAAACTTTTGTACTCTGACTGAAATTTTCCGTTTTATATACGTCTCTGCTTGGTTTCCGCAAGTGGTGGAAGTGTGAAAATGAAACCCACCTTTGTGCATGTGCATGTGCATGTGCATGCGCATATGCATGTGCATGCGCATGTGCATGTGCATTGTATACACTATACACTGTACACAAGTATTTTGAGTGATGTCATCTATTTGTATACTTGATAGTTAATTTATTTATTTTTGGCTCTTGATAAATGCACTACAAAAATGACTCGGGAGTAGTCCAGTATTGGTGCTAGTCCAGTTAGAAAGAATTTTTACTCAGACTAGTACAAATTTTACTAGGGCAGCCCACCCTCTTCACCTCCCTCCTCCTGCTCGTCCCCCACTCCACCCTCTTCCGGCCTCTCCTCCTCCCTCGTCTCGCAATTTTTTCTCTCCGCGTCGTCGATCTCGCCATCGACCGCGTTGCCGTCGTCAAGCCGCAACTCAAGCAACTTTTCGTTGGCTCCGTCACGAAGGCGATAAAGAAGAAGAAGAAGCAGCGTGCGGGGGGCTGCGCGCAGAGGAGACATGCACTCGCGGGGGTCTGCGGCTACGCCTCGCGTCGGCGACGGCGACGGCAACATCAGCAGAAGCAGCAGAAGTAGCGGAGGCGAGCGCGTGGGCCTACGCCTCGCCGCCGCCCCCGCTAGCCTATTAATGAATGAAGTTTACTCATTCTAGCCCAAATATTACTCATACTAGTCCAACCTCCTCCCAAACCCCCAAACCTCCACCACCGGAGCCCTCCTCCTCCCTTTCTTTAGTTGCCAGAGCCCTCTGTCACGCCCCAGTCCCGAAATACGTAGGACTAGAAATACGTGAGCATGCCAGCCGTATGTATATGTCAACTCCAATATGTGGAAACCATAACACATACATATGTTGTATTATGAATAACAATTCACAAGCGGTATAGATTTATGTCATAAGTCACAGGACATAACTAGATCTCATCCACAGAATTAAATAACCAATCAACTAAATAACTGAATCAAGTATAAAATGCTTGATAAGAACAAGTAGTTGGGTGGAGACAAATCCACTGCCAAACTGGAATATAAGAGAAACAAAACAAGTATATCTAATGATCGATGAGGCTCAAAGGGAAGACCTCCTCGAAAGAGAGATTAGTAGCAAGTCCTGATCCGTGTTCCTGCGAATAGTCATGATCGTCTATACCTGGAAAGAGACCAGGTCCTCAGAGGGACGTAACAAGATACATAGAAGCATGCCAATTGAATACAGTAAAACATGCATAATAGACATAAAATATATAAGTACGCTGTACTAGACAATCTATATGAAATGCATAGTGAGGACAACTATTTCGATGTATGGGCAGGGGTAGGCTACTCATCTATCTCACAACTCACACACACGTCCATGAACATCAGAAGCCGTCATACCTCGAGGGTAGTGACCATCGCGACACCAGAAATTGACATACCTAGAGGGTAGCGACCAGCGCGATACAACTACCGTAGTACGTGCTAGTTACTATGGTTTACCAGAGTGGATATAGCCCATATGCCTACTGATTATCCTCCCCTCCCATGATACTATGCGTCAAGTGTGTGTCAACATATATATAGTATATAATTATGACTGAAATAAAACACATATATAATGGATATATAAAAATATGATAAGCATGCAAAGTACTATAAGTAATTTGGCAAGGTATCTTGTCTAGCAAAAAAGCTGCAAGGTGTAAGCGTCCAGACATCAAGCACAAGGGATCAGAACTATGGCATCAGAATGAACGTCTCTGGATGCTGAAATAAACATCACCAACATTCCTAGAACAAGCAAGATAGCTAAAAAATACTACCCTTTCGTCCAATTTGGATACAGGAGCAAAATAGTACTTTTGGGTCAAAGCGGGATCCATATGTGGCCCACCTTGCACCGAAAAGTGTGCCAGAGGTAAAAGTCTCTAAATAGGATAAATTATAGGTCAAACAAATTCTAAACGTCGATATAAACTCAACGGTATATCCAATTTTAGATTCCGGTGAGCCGATCACAAATTTGCCCTTCAAGTCAAACCGTGGGGCCCTCGATTAGGCGGCTTGGTCAACTGTCTCAGAATTGCGTGAAACTTAGGTCACAGGACCAGCGTGATGTTACGAATCCAATGGCGCAAGTTTCGGCATATTTCGACGAGCATACACAAAATGGGATGATATTTTACAAAAGTCATGATACGGAAACTTTTACGGATACGGGTTGATTCCGACGCGCACACACGTCCGAATTAATTTTCGAGAAATCCTACATGTCAGGATATACCATACGCGCATTCTGGTGTAATTGGTATACGACGAGGCAGTCCCGATTGGCGGGGAGCACTACGTACCATAAAATCTCAATTTTAAAATATCAAGTTTTTTGTCGTTTTGGAGACCGAATAATTTAACAAATAAAATAATTTAATAAAAAAGTAAAAGAACAAAAATATTCTCAGTTATATAGAGAAGAAAATCCTTCAATTAGATTTTGAAAATATTAAATAGGTTGGTGGCAATTTAGGCATAAACATGGAGGTTTGGTGTTAAAATTCTGGACTATTTTTGGTCAGTTTTTTGGCTAACTTTCGGTCAATTTTTTGACCAATCCGGGACATGAAAACTCGTCCCGCTTGAATAAAAATCCTAGAGGGTTAGGTTGTGAACGTACATGGATAAACCACTCGAGAAAAGGACGAGAGATGAGAGAGATATATTACCTTGAATAGAGGCTCAAAACTGTGCACATGCGCTGCCATCCGCGGACGCGGACGGCGCGGGCGGCTGCTGCGGCGACGCGTGGCGGCGGCGGTCGGCGCGGGGGTCGCCGGCAGTCGGTCGTCGGGGGCGCGGAACTGGGGTAGGGTTAGGGTTTGAGAGATTAGGTTTAGAGTTTGAGAGATTAGATGGTGAATACATGTAACATATATGTATATATGCATATATATATATATATAGGGAGAGGGAGAGAGCGCACGGGGGAAAAAGATTCTGTGGGTTTGGGGTTGTGAATAGGAATTAGTAGTTTGCTAAGGTTTTAGTTAGGGTTTATTTTCTTTTATTTTCCCTTTCCTTTTTATTTCTTTTCTTTTTCTTTTTATTTATTAATATCATTATTATTATTATTATTATTATTATTATTATTATTATTATTATTATTACTATTATTGTTATTATCAATATTATTATTGTTAATATTATTATTATTATTATTATTATTATTATTATTATTATTATTATTATTATTATTATTACATCTTTATTAACATATACTCAAATATATAAATGAGAAAAAATCCAAAAATAGTATTGCACACAAAATAAATTCTAGAAAATTACTTTATAAAATTTTAATAAAATACTACACCCAATATATTTTATAAAATATTTTGTAATTAATAACTAGGTATTTATCTAGTTACATAAATTAAATAATTATATTATCTAATTAACTAAGTAGTTAATTAAATGGTTATCCACAAAATAAGTAATAGTAAATAATATGCACATCTATAAAAAGAAAAAATGTCTAACTTGGCACGAAGAATTATGTGATACTAATTGTAGAAAAGTTGAAATTAGAAAATAACCACAATTAAATTATATATATAATATCTAAATATTTAATAATTAATCTATGGTCATTTACACTAATGTCATACTAACACCAAGGGATCGAATTTCTGGGCCACGAAAAGATCCTACAGGTAGTGTCTCTTGTGTAGGCTACTTCCTATGAAGGAAGATACAGATTTTGGGGCCATCATATATCATTAATGTCCAAACCACGGTGAAGTATCCTAATATAATTATTGGATTTTAATTGATTAAAAGAAAGTCTAAAACAAATACAGGAAATACAAAATACATACAAGATACCTATTTTTGGGGGAGGGGGTTTACACCCTCCTCCTCCACTTCTTCCATTTAAAACCTAAACTTTTGCAATCTCCATCTCCTCAAATTCCAACCATTAATCAATGGCTCTCAAACTCTCAAAAGAATCAAGGTACAATTATTCCTCCTCCTTGTCCTTCTCAATTTTTAATAATTTCTATTGCATTTTGAAATTTTTCCAAAATTATCTTTCCAATCTTAAAATTATAGTCCTTAATGTAGTTTCGGATGTAGTTTCGACATATTTCTGGAGTCTCGAACCCGATTTTAGGGCATACAAGTTCGAAATTTCTCGAACGTTCAGGACAAAAATATGCCGGATTGTAGACATTTCTACAGTCCTATATACATTATGGACTGTTGAAATATGTGCAATCCTTTATGTATAGAGGACTGTAGAAATTTTAACAGTCCTGTATATATAGGACTGTAGAAATTTTTACAGTCCTGAATGTTCAATTAATTTTGGGATATTAAAATATATCTTTTTTGTCTTATAGCACGACCTTCGGAAGGACATTGAGGATGAAGGTATCATAAGAAGATGTCCTACTGCGTCGATGCGTAAGGAAGGCAATATTCAGCGTGCTGTTCAGATAGCCCTCACTATCCTTGACCCCGAGGCACCCCCTCAAGTTAGGAAATGTCGACTGAAGAAGATTGTAACTCATTCGAAGAGACGTGCTCCTAGTACTTCTGGTTCTTCTTCCTCCTCCGATGAAGACATACCAACCGTCCAAAACTGGCCAACTGATGGTTCAGGACCTTCTCAGCATGCAAATAGTCCCGTCGAGACTCAGCCACCAACCCTCAAAAATTGGCCTATTGACGGTTCAAGACCTTCTCAACAGCCAGATAGTTCAGTCGAGACTCGTCCAAACGGTTGCTCTATGTTGCCGTCGATCGAAAATTATATTGCATACCAAATATGGAACAATCCAGTAAGTACATTACGTTATGATAATTTTATATATAGTTATAAGTTCTAAGTTTATCCAATTATTTATAGATAACTACATTTTATATATAGGTATAAGTTCATCCAATTGTTTACTTTTCAGGAGAGTTCTCGTATGTTAACGGTGATCAGCTACGGCAAAAAGTGCAATACATGGGGGTTTAAATTTTTTGGAGACGATGTCAAGGCTAAAATCAATCCCACCGGTTTTACAATATTTGGGTAACTACTCATATACGACTGTGGACAATGCACTCATATCAGCATTTGTAGAACGATGACATCTAGAAACCAACACTTTTTATCTACCAAACGGGGAGTTGACGATTATCCTGGATGACGTCCATCATATATTGGGACTTAGGGTTGATGGTCGAGTCATGATGAATCACACTTTTGACGAATTGAGCATTAACTTTTACGACCATATCGTGGATTATGTATCAGGCTGTCTGGGAGTTGATGCGACAAATTTTACAACCCTTTGAGACTTTAAGAAGTCGTACGGACTTTCTTTGAAATATTTGGAGGAGACATTCGATGATTCGGACCCTGAAGTGGATAATAGCGATAATGTGGCCCGTGGATATATGCAGTTCATCTTAGGGGCTGTCGACATTCCGGATAAGTCTGGAACGTCGATACATGCTAAATATCTCCTGAATTTTGACGACATAGACACAGTGGAAAAAATATCTTGGAAAAGCGGTATACTAGCATACCTTTACTGCGAGCATGTTGTAAATACCCAAAAAAAATTCAAAAATTTAAAATAAATTTTCAGGAATTTTCTGCAATTTTTACTAATTAAAATAAATATTTTCTGGTATTAAATAAATTTTATGATTTTATTAAATATTAAAATATTATAAAAATAATATTTTTGGGTGTAAATAAAATATTAGACATACTGTAATTTTTCTGGAATTTATTGGGCCCAAAAACTATTTTTAAAGACCTAAAAACTAAAATTTTAATTAAACCAAAACAAACCAACCTGAACCCATCCTGAACCGAACCAAACCAGTTTATTATTAAACCAACCCAACCCAAACCAACCCTAACGGGTCGAATTAGAACCCGACTCGTACCCACTAACCCGTACCCGACCCTAACCCTATTGGATCGCGTCGGATCCGAACCCATAACCCGACCCAACCCACTACCCGACCCGCTACTTTAGCTGCTACAGTAACCCCCCAATTATTCTCGAACCCCTCAGCCGTTTCCCCCTCCGACGGCCGTTACTCCGCCGTTCCCTTCCCTCCGTCGACTCTTACAAGCCGCCGGCCGTTACCCCAACCCGCTCGTCTCCCCTAACCGACGATGGCCTCCCTATAAAACCCTCGATCCCCACAGCCACCCCCTTCATCCACCATCGCCACCACTCCTCCGTTGCTTCTTCCTCCACCGCGGTCTTCGACGAACCCCCGCTGTCCCCGTCAACCACCAGCACCGCCACTCCGGCCACCCCGACCTTCTTCCTCAGACGACCCGCCACCGGCCTCCTCCTATAAAACCCTAGACCTACGATCTCAGCCCCGCCGAGCAGCCGTCGCCATCCTCTGGCGCCACCTCGCGAGATGACGAGTTCTACAGGCGAAGACTCACCGCCGCTAGCCCAACCTCCGGTGATCATCACCCACGAGCTCCACCGTCGCCGCTGCCGTGCCCCACCACGCCGCCTCATATCGCGACAACGAACCACCGCGAGGTACCCGTCTTCCCGCATGCGTAATTTCCTGTACGTAGATCCGTATCTCGTTCTGTTAAATCCTGTGCGAAGACCGTGTGACCCTCTTGAAACCCGTATAAATAGTTTGGCGTATCGTGTCCTGTGTTGGTCGCAAATCGCGACGCAAAATTAGGAATATAAATCCTAATTTTTGAAAATTCAGAATTTGTTCCGAACTTCCCGGTTCACGACCATTTTATGCACAACCTGTTAACTAATTCTAAGATCTACCTGAACAGTAATTTAGACCGTATAACCTAGTTTTAAAACCCTATTTTAGTTCAATTTATTGAGCTATAAATTGTATGTTATTCGAGAGTAAAAATGACCAAAATCTTGGTATTTAAAAACCCTGATTGATCGTATGCAAACTTTACCGAAAGGTGCGTACCATTAATACGGACGTGTAGGATTTCGTACAAGTTGATTTGGATGTGCGTGCACACCGGAATCAACGCGTATCCATCAACAACGCCCCGAATCGGCCATGTTCTGAAACTCGTTGTAACTTCATGTACGCTTATCGTTTTGAAATAAAACTTGCGCCATCGGACTCATAGCAATATGCTGGTCCTGTGACCCAAGTTTGGTTTAATTCTGAGAACGTTGACAAAATCCCGTATCGTGGGTCCCACGGCTCCACTTGACGGACGATTTTGTGATCGACTCACCGGAATCTAGTTCTGGATATTCCGTTGGGTTCATATCGTCGTTCTGGACTTGTAGATACTAAGTTTGACGAATTTGAATAACTTTGTCTCTGGCATATTTTTGGTACGAAGTGGGCCACGTGTGGATCCCGATTTGACCAGAAACTGTTACTTTTGCCCCTGTGTCCAAATTAGACTTATAGACATGCAATTCTAGCTATTTGATATCTTCTGAACATGATGGTAGTATTTATTTCAGCAACCGGAGGAGTACCTGCAGATCCCGCTGATACCAGAGCAGTAGTTGGAAACCAAATCCCAGGTAAGTGTACCTTGTCATACTTGCAGTAAATTGCTTATTATTATTCTCTTGATCTATTCTGAGTTATAACTATTCAACCTAGAGCCGTGTGACATTACTTAATATTCGAATAATATTCGGATGTCAATGTCATACCCGGAGTTGTGTAACGTCACCTAGACGTGGATATCGAGACACTATACATTTTCGTGCTTGCATTATCAAGTACGTCATACCACAAGATACCTGACACTATTCATGAAACAGAATATTTCTGAGTCATTCATGGTAATTCTGTATAGGCTACATGATTCGTGACATAGACTTTATATATATCCGTAGTTATCATATGACTTGCTGTATTAGATATGATCTTGCATGATATGGACATGAGACGTCGTGAACATGAGACATGTGATTACATTGGGTAGGGAAAGATACACAGGCTACAGGCTAATTTTATATATGTATTTATTATTGTGACGCCGTAGACTCTATATCAGAGCTAGGCACATTACGTGATATTACAGCTACCGGCTCCCCGACACAGAGCTTGTAGTAGTCTCAGCCTGAGTACTAGTGATGCTCTCACTTGCATATCATATAGCTGGTTACATAGTTTACCCTATTGATATATTTTATATACTGTATTTATTTTGGCATGATATTTTTTGTACCTTGTTACGTCCCTCTGAGGACCTAGTCCCTTGCTAGTTTTGCAGCATAGACCGTTATGGAGCCTGCCCGGAGTTGCTGATGTGTGTTGATTTATCTTGCAGGAATTTATGCCAGGTACTTATATCATTTCTTTCGAAGTCATGGTTATTATTCATATTGTTTATTCATCTGCTGATATAGCCTAGTTTTATAGACTCATATTCCTTCTCGAGTGTCTATTTGAGCTTATGGGTTACTGGCGGCCGACTTTAGCACATGTAGCTCATTCTTGTATATTCTTTTCATTATGGATTGAGGTATAGATATTCATAGTTACTTGATTATATAGATAGTGACCCTTCTAATAGAGCTTATACATATTCGAATCGGACCGGAGTCTGGTCAAATGCGTAGCTGGCATGTTACGTATTCCTAGTCCTACGTATTTTGGGACTAGGGCATGACATTTGGTGCTGCATCCCGCGTCGGTTCTAAGATAATATCCGGATGCCAGACTCTACTCCATGTATAGATATATCTTTGTCAACTTGTATACATAATACAAAAGTATAAGATGTATCAATCAATTAGAATATCAAAGTAGTCCTTAGGCAAGATTTTGGGATCCTCCATCTTCATCATCTTCTTATAGCCAGCAATTGTATCCATGTAGGGTGTCGTCCATGCCATCGCTTTCTCCGGTGCGTGTTTATACCACTTGGAAAGAAAGTATTGTTAATGCCTTGTGAGATAATTACAATAGGTATCTTATACCTATTAGAGAATACGTATGCAGCAGGCGAGACATCCATGTAATGGTCTGGTCTGGTAACTGTGTCCGTACAAGGTATGCTTGCCAACAAATCTCTAATAAATTTTTCGTCGAGTATCTGCCTATAGAATGGTAGACGAGACTCCAACTCCTCGTACAGCTCTTCCCTAACCTCTCCATCATGCTTCAACTGAATAGCCAAGATGTCTTGCGAGTGCATAAAATCCATAATGGCCATCCTTAGGAACATCAATAATAGACCAAATGAAATCCCGTATCTCAGGTAGGAAATTTTGAATGTATAGACTATATGAATCAGAGAAGTTATCTAAACCCTCCGCCGTGACTGCATCATTCATTTTTTGTTTCTTTCCCCTTCAAATAGTAAGCTTACTCTTTTTCTTCGAAATTACCACACTTTCGATAACCGACTTTGACTCAACTTGCTCTAAATTGCGTTCAATATGTTCAAACAAGGATAGATCTCTTTTAGTTGACTCTACCTCCTTTTTTTTGCTCTACTCATTCTTGAGTGTGGTCTTTCCTTAGGAGTTCGAATAACAGATGGCTCTTGCAATCAAGTTATTGCCGGGACTGAAATTTTTTGGATTTTAATCTCAATAGATTTTCTCTCCGGTTCCGATGCGACACACCACCTTGCGTGAAGGAGTTTCACTTATGGCAAAGAAAAGAAATTATTGTGAACTTCCACCATCGGCATGATCGACAACTGTCTCCAATGTTGATCAACAACATCTATTGGAATAGGTATAGATTGACGACGATATTTGTTAATCTCATGTGCACAAGGAAGGCCGAGTGAATGTCGATATGAACAACCGCAAACCTCCGGATCATAACCAACGAACTTCGACCTACCAATCTCCTCAAGCAATAAGCTTAAGGCCTTGTGAGACACTATATGGATTAAAGCATCCAAGAGGTGTTCATGCTTGTATTCATGCTTTGCAATATTGAGGCTCGTCTCAAATGATGCTACATTCTCGTTTACTGTGGAAATAATCATCAAATGAATCGATTGCCAAACGGAGACAAAATTATCGGGCGATGACCGTAGATATCTTTTTAAACTTGAGTGCGATCCTTTGACCCGGTTCATAGTGATTGTGCCATAATGCTTCACCATGTTCGTCCATGCTAAGACAAATTATTCATTATGTGGTTCTGTAACACCCTATTTTTTTTAAAATTTTTAAAAAATGAGTTTTTTGGATTTTTCGATAATTTTTAATTAATTATTAAAAATGTCCTTCAGGGATTAATATTTTTATGTATTAAATTAAGTATCAAAATATTACAAAAATTATATTTTGGGTGTATTATTAATTATTGGTTGTTGTGTAATTTTTCTGGAATTTATTGGGCTCAAAAAACTATTTTTAAAATAGCTAAAACCAAGATTTTAATTAAACCAGACTAAACCCACTTGAACCCGGTCCAACTGAACCGGACCGGACCAACCCTGCTGACCCAAACCGACCCAAGACCTAACGGGTCGGATCGGATCCGGACCCAACCCGAACCCGTTAACCCAAACCCCACTCCCCTCTCTCTCCTCTCCCCACGATTTCTCCCGCCCCGTGGTTCCCGGCCATGACGCCGCCTCTGCCGGCCCACGACCCGCCCCGCCCATGGCCAACCGCTCACGACCCCCCCCCCATCCGGCCTCCCCGCTCCCCCTCTCCCCTCGCCTATTTAAACCCCCCCCCCCGCGAAACCCCACTCCACCGCTACCGCCACCATCAGCGCTCCGCCACCGCCAGCCTCCGCCCCGACTCCACCAGTCCTTCGCCGCCGCTTCTCCCCTCCGACGAACCCCTCTCCGCCATCACCCTCCACCGCAGCTACCTCTGGCGAACACCGCAGCAACCCGAAGTCGTGTCGACGTGCGCCGCGCCACCCTGTCGCAAAAATTAGCGAGGTAACCCTCTTCAAGCTCTCGTAACTCCCTGTACATTATCCCATTTTTTGTTCTGTCAAACCCTGTGCGAAGACCGCATGACCCCCTTCGAAACCCGTACAACTCATTCGGGGTATCGCGTCCGGTGTCGGTCGCAAATCACGACGCAAAATCAGGAAAAAAACCCCTTTCTGAAAATTCAAAAATTCATCCCGAACTCGCAAGTTCACGACCGTTTTGCATGCAACCTGTTAACTGTTTTTAAAATCTACTTGAACAGTAATTTAGACCTTATGACCAAGTTTCAAAATCCTATTTTTGTTCAATTTTTGGTGTTGTAGATTGTGTTTAATTCGAGGGTGAAAATGGCCAAAACTTGGTTATTTAAATACCCTGATTTTCTCGGAACTGGGTGCGCCCCGCTAAATGAGGCGACTTGGTCATGTGCGAACTTCACCGAAAGGTGCGCATCGTTGATACGGACGTGTGAGATTTTGTGAAAGTTGATGTGCGTGCACACCGGAATCAACGCGTATCCGTCGACAACGCCCCATATCGGCCCTATTCTGAAACTCGTTGTAACTTTGTGTGTGCTCGTCGTTTCGAAACAAAACTTATGCCATCGGACTCATAGCATTTTTCTGGTCTCGTGACCCAAGTTTGGTTCGATTCTGAGAACGTTGACGAAATCCCGTATTGTCGGCCCAACGGCTCCACTTGACGGACAATTTTGTGATCGGCTCATCGAAATCTAGTTCTGGACATTCCATTGGGTTCGTATCGTCGTTCTGGACTTGTAGACACTAAGTTTGATGAATTTGGAGAATATTATCTCTGACACATTTTTTGGTAAGAAGTGGGCCACATGTTGACTCCGCTTTGACCAAAAACTGTCACTTTTGCCCCTGTGTCCAAATTGGACTTATGGACAGATAATTCTAGCTATTTGATATCTTCTGAACATAATGGTAGTGTTTATTTCAGCAATCGAAGGAGTACCTGCAGATCCCGCTGATACCAGAGCAGCAGTTGAAAACCAAATTCCAGGCAAGTGTACCTTGTCAATCTTGCAGTACTTGCTACATAATATTTCCTTGAGTTAATTATTTGATATATATGTTCAACCTAGGGCCGTGTGACATTACTTAACGTTCGAATAATATTCGGGTGTCAAAGCCGTACGCGAAGTTGTGTAACGTCACCTAGAGATGGATATCGAAACCCTATACATTTTCGTGCTTGCATTATCAAGTACGACATACCATAGGACACTTGACACTGTTCATGAGACAGAATCTTTCTGAGATATTCATGGTGATTCTGTATAGGTTACATGATTCGTGACATAGATATTACATATGCTTAGCTATCCTTAAGACTCTCTGCATTAGTTAGAGGTCATGATCTTGCGTACTATGGACATGAGAGGTCGTGGACATGAGACGTGTGATTACATTGGGTGTGGAGAGACACACCATACTACATGCTGATTATTGATATATATATATACAATACTACTTGCTTTGGCACATATACGGGAGTCATGATACTGCTTGCTTTGGCATATATACGGGAGTCGTGATACTAAATGCTGCTATGGATTTTCCCGACACAGAGCCTATAGTAGTTTCAGCCTAAGTATGATTAATGCTCTCATTTGCATATCACATAGCTGGTTACATAGTTTGCCTATTGATACATTTTATATACTGTATTTATTTTGGCATGCTGTTTCTTGTACCTTGTTACGTCCCTCTAAGGACCTGGTCCAGTTTTGCAGCATAGACCATTGTGGAGCCTGTCTGGAGTGCTGATGTGTGTTGCTTTGTTATGCAGGAATTGGTGCCAGGTACTTACATCATTTCTTCCGAAATATTGGTTATTATTCATATTGTTTATTCATCTGCTGATATAGCCTAGTTTTATAGACTCATATTCCTTTCTCGAGTCTATTCGAGCTTATGGGTTACTGGCGGTCGACTTTAGCACATGTAGCTCATTCTTGTATATTTTGTTCATTATGGATTGAGGCATAGATATTTATATTTACTTGATTACATGGATAGTGACCATTCTAGTACAGCTTATACGTATTCAAATCGGACCAGAGTCTGATCGAATGCGTAGCTGGTATGTTACGTATTCCTAGTCCTACGTATTTTGGGACTGGGACGTGACATATTTTTGTGGTGGCCCATGCAAGTCCTGATTAAATTATTTCAGTTACTTTTCAGTACTGAGCGAGCCTGTAATCAAAGTTAGCAGTGTTAGCATCTCAATCCACAACTGACTTAAAAATTCTTTAGCATTTGATTATCGCCCTTGAACTTCATAAATTGTACTCTTTTAATCCCCTCGATATCCTTATTATTGTTTATCATCTCTTTCTATTTCGGAGAGATGAATGTTCGTGCACGGTGTTTCCTCCAGAAACACATCCTTGTCAAGGCAGAAGAAGATATGCTGGATAAATTTTTTTGAGAAAATGGTTACCCTTAGTAGGATAGTAGATAGGTTATTCCTATATGCTAGAGTTAGTTTAGAGTTTAGCATGAGAATTAAATATAGTATCAGACGCCTAGAACTAATAAAACCTTACACTTCCTTAAAGGTAGAAAGTAATTTGAAAGCATTGGAAGAAGGGAAAGAGGGTTTGATTCTAATGCACCGGAATACTTTAGGGAATACATAGCTTGATGCTAGGGATCAGATGTGGCTCATACAAGAAATTGCATTATGACCTTAAGAAAAAGGAACCTTGTGTAGCAGGCCATAATGGTTAAAACCTTAGTTGTCTTGTGACTTGTATTATCAAAAATTAGATCTTATGACCCAGCTGTTACACCCATACTATTTGTGCCAAAGTAGGATGGGATGGTACGCTTGTGTACTAACTACAGGGCACTGAACGTTGTAACCATCAAAGAACCGGTATCCCTTGCCACGCATTTACCAGTTGAGTGGTGCGAGTGTATTCTCAAATATAGATCTTGGATTCGGTTATCACCAGATTAGAGTGCGTAGAGAGGATATACAGAAAATAGCCTTCAGGACCAAGTATGGACACTAGGAGTTCTTAGTTATGCTGTTTAACCAACGCGCCAACTGTTTTCAAGAGTTTGATGAAAGGAGTTTTTGTACCTGGACAAGTTAGTGGTTGCATATTGATGATATCTTGATATATTCCAAGAGCCACATAGAGCACGAGCAGCACTCTTTCAGCAGGCCCAACAACAGAAGAGGGCACCACCGCAAGGGCGTGGGATAGGCTTTTGCAATGATAGTGGAGGACGCACGGACTCGAGGAATAGCGAATACGAGCAAGATTCGAGTTTTAGCATAGCTATCTATTCCTAGTGATGCTTTAGCACGTGCCTGTTAATTCATTTTCTTAGCCTTAAACCTAGTATTTTGAACTTGTTAGTGATTGATACCTAAGTTTTCCTAAGTTGTAGATTTCTTTACTCTATCCAGATTCCTTTACTCTTGAATTTCTTATCTAGGAAAATGTTTTCCTATGTGTTCCACTTGATCCTCACACTTTTACTTTGATTTCCCTTTGATCATGATTCTTTATCCTTGGCCTTGCTTCAAACATGTCTCGCAACCGCGTCATCACTTCTGACCGATTTTGTTTGTTTCTTAATTGTGATGACGCAATTCTTTTAAGGTGGGTAGATTATAACACCCTATTTTTTTTAAATTTTTAAAAAATGAGTTTTCTGAATTTTTCGATAATTTTTAATTAATTATTAAAAATGTCCTTTAGGAATTAATATTTTTATGTATTAAATTAAGTATCAAAATATTACAAAAATTATATTTTTGGGTGTATTATTAATTATTGGTTGTTGTGTAATTTTTTGGAATTTATTGGGCTCAAAAACTATTTTTAAAATAGCTAAAACCAAGGTTTTAATTAAACCAGACTAAACCCACTTGAACCCGGTCCAATTGAACCGGACCGGACCAACCCTGCTGACCCAAACCGACCCAAGACCTAACGGGTCGGATCGGATCCGGACCCGACCCGAACCCGTTAACTCAACCCCACTCCCCTCTCTCTCCTCTCCCCACGATTTCCCCCGCCCTGTGGTTCCCGGCCACGACGCCGCCTCCGCCGGCCCACGACCCGCCCCGCCCGTGGCCAACCGCCCACGACCCCCCCGATCCGGCCTCCCCGCTCCCCCTCTCCCCTCGCCTATTTAAACCCCCCTCCCGCGGAACCCCACTCCACCGCCATTATTATCGCTCCGCCACCGCCAGCTCCGCCCCGACTCCACCAATCCTTCGCCGCTTCTCCCCTCCGACGAATCCCTCTCCGCCATCACCCTCCGCTGCAGCTACCTCCGACGAACACCGCAGCAACCCGAAGTCGCCGTCGACGTGCGCCGCGCCACCCTATCGCAAAAATCAGCGAGGTACCCCTCTTCAAGCTCTCGTAACTCCCTGTACGTTATCCCATTTTCTGTTCTGTCGAACCCTGTACGAAGACCGCGTGACCCCCCTCGAAACTCGTGCAACTCGTTCGGGGTATCACGTCCGGTGTCGGTCGCAAATCGCGACGCAAAATCAGAAAAACCCTCCTTTCTGAAAATTTAAAAATTTGTCCCGAACTCGTAAGTTCACGACCGTTTTGCGTGCAACCTGTTAACTGTTTTCAAAATCTACTTGAACAGTAATTTAGGCCTTATGACCAAGTTTTAAAACCCTATTTTTGTTCAATTTTTGGTGTTGTAGATTGTGTTTAATTCGAGGGTAAAATGGCCAAAAACTTGGTTATTTAAATACCCTAATTTTTCCAGAACTGGGTGCGCCCCGCTAAACGAGACAACTTGGTCGTGTACGAACTTCACCGAAAGGTGCGCGCCGTCGATACAGACGTGTGAGATTTCACGGAAGTTGATGTGCATTCACACCGGAATCAACGCGTATCCGTCGACAACGCCCCATATCATCCCTATTCTAAAACTCGTTGTAACTTTGTGTGTGCTCGTCGTTTTGAAACAAAACTTGCGCCATCGGACTCGTAGCATTTTTTTGGTCCTGTGACCCAAGTTTGGTTCGATTCTGAGAACATTGACGAAATCCCGTATTGTGGACCCTACGGCTCCACTTGATGGGCAATTTTGTGATCGGCTCATCGGAATTTAGTTCTGGACATTCTATTGGGTTCGTATCGTCGTTCTAGACTTGTAGACACTAAGTTTGACGAATTTGGAGAATATTGTCTCTGGCACATTTTTCGGTAAGAAGCGGGCCACATGCGGACTCCGCTTTGACCAGAAACTGTCACTTTTGCCCCTCTGTCCAAATTGGACTTATGGACAGGCAATTCTATCTATTTGATATCTTCTGAACATGATGGTAGTGTTTATTTCAGCAATCAGAGGAGTACCTACAGATCCCGCTGATACCAGAGCAGTAGTTGGAAACCAAATCCCAGGCAAGTGTACCTTGTCAATCTTGTAGTACTTGCTACATAATATTCCCTTGAGTTAATTATATGATATATATGTTCAACCTAGGGCCGTGTGACATTACTTAACATCCGAATAATATTCGGGTGTCAACGCCGTACGCGGAGTTGTGTAACGTCACCTAGAGATGAATACCGAAACCCTATATATTTTCGTGCTTGCATTATCAAGTACGACATACCATAGGACACTTGACACTGTTCATGAGACAGAATCTTCCTGAGATATTCATGGTGATTCTGTATATGTTACAGGATTCGTGACATAGATATTACATATGCTTAGCTATCATAATGACTCGCTGCATTAGTTAGAGGTCATGATCTTGCGTGTTATGGACATAAGACGTCGTGGACATGAGACGTGTGATTACATTGGGGGGGAAAGACACACCATACTACAGGTTGATTATTGATATATATACAATACTACTTGCTTTGGCACATATACGGGAGTCGTGATACTGCTTGCTTTGGCATATATACGGGAGTCGTGATACTAAATGCTGCTATGGGTTTTCCCGACACAGAGCCTATAGTAGTTTCAGCCTAAGTATGATTAATGCTCTCATTTGTATATCACATAGCTGGTTACATAATTTGTCTATTGATACATTTTATATACTGCATTTATTTTGGCATGCTATTTTTTGTACCTTGTTACGTCCCTCTGAGGACCTGGTCCCTTGCCAGTTTTGTAGCATAGACCATTGTGGAGCCTGTCTGGAGTGCTGATGTGTGTTGCTTTGTCATGCAGGAATTGGTACCAGGTACTTACATCATTTCTTCCGGAATATTGGTTATTATTCATATTGTTTATTCATCTGCTGATATAGCCTAGTTTTATAGACTCATATTCCTTTCTCGGGTCTATTCGAGCTTATGGGTTACTGGCGGCCGACTTTAGCACATGTAGCTCATTCTTGTATATTCTGTTCATTGTGGATTGAGGCATAGATATTTATATTTACTTGATTACATGGATAGTGACCATTCTAGTACAGCTTATACGTATTCGAATCGGACCAGAGTCTGGTCGAATGCGTAGCTGGCATGTTACGTATTCCTAGTCCTACGTATTTTGGGACTAGGGCATGACATGTTCTAGCCAAGTATCTTTGATATAAGAAATGCATGTCGGGTTACTCATCTCCCACTTTTGTTTGAACATGTACCATGCTATGTCGTAGCTGTCTTTAGTACTTGCTCGCCATACAAGACTCCAATCACTGTAGAATTCTTCGAAGCGAAGCTTGTCGATTTTACCGGCCACATTTTCAAATTTTTTCTCGCATTAATCTTGGATATTTCGATTTATATGCCAAGTGCATAGTAGTCTATGCACATGAGGAAATATAATATCTATAGCATTTATCAGCGCATATTCTCTATCGGTAACAAAAACAGAGGGCTCTTTGTATCCTGTATAAAGGGATTATAGTTTCCTCAACGCCCAAGTGTAATCCTCTACTGTCTCACTCTTCATAAAACAAAAAGCGACTGAAAATGTTTTCCCCGTAGATGTAAACCCAACAATGTAAAAAAGAGGCATCTTGAACTTGTTGGTCTTATATGTACAATCAATGGCCAACACGTCTACGAAGAACCTAGCCAAGTGTGTGCAATTAGGATGAGCCCAAAACAATGAAAGGAGTTCATCATTTTGTAGATGTCTTCTATGGTACTCCACATAGTGATGCTCCCCAAGCAACTTCAATACTTGCTACATCGTCATTCTTTCTTTCATACTATTATATTTTGCTCTTGCCAAACTATTATAGATCGTCCTCATGGTTGACTAGTTCTCATCTTCTTTTTGTCGCACGGCAGAATAAATTTGTTTGTGTGCAACTCCGGAAAGGAACTGTTCTTCAACCAACTTTCTCTCATCCTTGTTCAACCGTGCCACGTAGGCATGACCCGTAAGTGTCTCTGGAATATGATGATTGTTATTCCATTCTTAACTTCGACTATCCACTTCACATCTTCTACTTTTATAATCAACACCTTAAATGGACAACCACATTTTCTCCTCCCAACGTTTTTCTTGGGGATTTTTTTTTCAACACCACCCTTTTTTTTCCGATGCTGCCTGAACACACCTCCTCTTTCGCAGCCTAGCTCTAAATATTTTCGGCCCGGCCGAGATCTGATCGATCTTGCAATGACAATGACTATGTTATGTCGTCTTCCAACTTCTCTGCACCAATCTAATGCTTCTTCGTGGGATGCAAATCGAATATCCGTTGAGAATACCTTCTCCACATCAACCCCAATAGCAGGATGTACCACAGCACCTGTACGAGGTTGGTCCTATAACGAATATAAAATAATCTAAAAATTAATAACTTTAAATAATTGGCAGTCTAAATTAAGACTGTCATAATTTGTACAGACTAACGTATTGAGTAGACTGTCAAAATTTTTACAGTCTTTAAGAAAATATGTTGGTCACCATTTTATCTTCAGGACTGTCACTATTTTGACAGTCCACATAGTCTATAAGATTGTCGAAATTATGACAGTCCTATATTAATATAGAACTGTCAAATTATTGACAGTCCTATATTTATATAGGACTATCGTAGTTTATACAGTCCTTACACGATAACTGTCGAAATAGGGTTGTAATTTTAAATACCGTAGGTGATTCGGAACAACCGACATGTTCTTCGGAAGGAGCAGAGTGCATATTTAATGGATTGCATGATCCGAATTCTTCATCGAAGATAATTTCATGCATCGCTCCTACAATAGTCGAATAAACTAAATATTTTGGTGACAATCGTAAAACTTATTCATCGTATATTGTCGAAGACATACCGAAAGAATATTCGTTGGACAATCACCAAATCAGAATTTTTTTCACTTGGGACCACAACTATCAAATTTCAAAGTTAGGTTTAGATTTTAGGACTTGAGAGAATGAGAGATTTCTTCATGTGAAGGTGAAAAAGAAAGAAGAGAAATAATTTTTACTTATATAGATTGGTATGGACAATCCTAAATAAATTTAAAAGTAATAAACTTGTAATCTTTAGGAAAAGATGAATGGACGGTCCTGAATGTATTTTGTAGTCCCCTTGTCACACAGCTTCCCAATCCCACCACCAAACTCTTGACGGACAAAACACCAAACACCTCATCTTCATCCTCCTCTCCACTTCCGCCATGGCCTATGCTCCTTAACTCATGAGTACCAGTCTCGTAGTAGCCGACGCCATCTGGGAACAAATCAAGTCCTCTCGCTTGGTCACCGACGACCATCTCTCCACGTAACTCTCTCTCTCTTTCCACTCCCACCATGGGATATTTCTTCTTCTGAGCACTTCTTTTTATGCTCTCTCAAGCTTGCACTTCCTCTTCGGAAAGAACTTCGAGCGCGCCGCCAAGATCGTCGACGAGCGCGGCGTCCGCAAAGTCTCCGGCGCACCCAGCGGCCGCTTCGTATTTGTGGTAATGCCCATTTTTTTTGCATGACACCCTTTAAAGTATTCATATTTGCATGGATACCCTCAAATAAGTTCTATTTACAAGTGTTTAAGCCAATTTTGCCGAAAGGAGATTAAAATGTAAAGATAGAAGAAGCACTGCATAGAAATCATTTATAGCCAACTAGAGTGCGCCACCAAGTGCAGAGTATGAAAAGTTTCGGTGTGGGCCGCGGGCGGGGCAGCCACTTTGTATTTGTGCTAATGTACATTTTTGTTGCGTTTGGGTGTTGGCATGTTCACCCTTCAAAAATATACACATTTGCATGTATACGCTCAGAAATGTTTATTCTTTTGTGTAGGTATTAGGTACCCTTATCGTTACTATATAATAGAGAATGTATGCACACGTACAAATGTACATGCTTGTATTGAACTATTGAAGTAAAACCATAATCATTTCTTGAACAACATGCGTGCATATAGAAAATGCATTTAACTTTTTTTTTTAAACTTTTGGGGCTTATAAACTTGCTTTTATGACGAGGGACGATGATTTCACGGTGATACGACTTCAAATTAGGAGTTATAGTTAAATATAGTATAGATGAGTATAGTTTTGTTAGTAAGTCTTTAAGCTACTTTACCCAAAAGAGAGTCTGGGTTTGGGATTACTTATTGGAGGGTAATTATGTTTTTTTCTTTTCTTGGAAAGCGGTCAAAGGCTGTTTGGTAACAACATTTTATCATTTTTTGGTTGGAAAGTCTTATTAATTTGGGTGCAACATATGTTGTCAAAATCTGTTTCTGGTGTGGCTTTTTGAAAAGCAGCAACAATTCCAAACTAAGCCTTAAAAGTAAGAGTAGAGAAAAGAAGCACTCCATTGGGATCATTGGAAATCAACCGAGTGTCGTCTAAGTGCGGAGTCTGAATTTTTTTCGACGCGCCTAGTGAGCACTTCCTGTTTGTGGTGATGTCCATTTTGTTACTTTTAGGTAAAGTATGGTTCCATAATAGTTTCAACGTTTTTACAATGTCATGTATAGTAAAAAAAAATGTGAATTTTGGTATGTGTACTGTTGTATGATATGGAATTGAATGTAAAACCCTTAGAATAATTTGCATGGATGTCCTTATCCTAACTATCTTGGTTATTACAATGTAAGACCAACTATACATGTAACATATATAAATAGTATTTTCAACTTCTAACAAAATTAATATGGAGCCAAAGTTGATTATTAATGGTGATAATATGTTGCTTCTTCTCAATTTTCTTACTATTTTGCTTGTTTGTAATGTTATCTTCGCAAACCAATTCATAGATAATCTAAATGATCTCAAAAGTTTGAGAAATTAACAACCACCACCCTTTATTCTAAATTTTTGGTGTCGATTGTTTGGATATATTCTTCCATCCGTCTCCGTTAAGGGCTGTGTCCTATATAATGCTAACAAAAACTATATCCTCTTTTAAAACTTCAAATTGTGTTTGTCTATGCCTTATCTCTAGTCCCAGTGTCATGATTGACTACTATACAATCGCTCCTCCTTGGAACAACATCTATCAGTCTGCGTCGCAAATCTTCAAACCATCTAAGATGATTTTCTCCCGTCTTGTCCTTAATTGACACCACTACCACCTCTAACTTCCCACGGATACTCTCATTTCTTATCCTATTCTTTCTATTGCCACTAATCCATATTAGCATTCTTAATTTGGTGACACCAACCTTTTGGACATGTTTTTTAACTGCTCAATACTCTAGTCCATAAAGCATAATAGATCTTATAACAGTCTTGTAGAATTTTTCTTTCATCTTCAGAGGCATCTTGCAATCACAAAATACTTTAAAGGCACTCAATTTTAATCATCACAATTTAATCATATACATGACATCCTTCTCATTCTCTCCATCACTCCATCTCAATAAATAATTGATCCTAAATTCTGACTATATCTCTTGTAATATATATGGACTACTCTCTCATTTCTCTTTGACTTCTATTTGAAATTATATTTTATATACTATGTATTTGTTCTACTAATTTTAAATCCCTTAGATTCTAGTATTTCTCTCCATATTTGTATTTTAGCATTTAACCCTTTTATACTCTCATCGACAAACACAATATCGTCAACGAACTTCATACATCATGAAATTTTCTCCTGGATATGCCCAGTAATATCATCTATAATTACCGCGAAAAGGTAAGAATTTAAGGTTGATCATTGCTGTAAGCTAGTGGTAATAGAAAATGGTTTAGTGCCTCCTCTGACAATTTCCACGGTCGTCGTAACTCTATCATACATATCCATAGTAGTCTTAATATAACTATTAGGAACTTGTTTCTTCTCCAAACCCATCACATTATCTCCATAGGAACTTGATCATAAGCTTTCTTTAAGTCAATAAAAACAAATATATAGATCTTTCTTTTTCTCTCTAGATATTTCCATTAATCTTTTTAATAAGTAAATGACTTCCATAATAGATCTTCTTTCATAAAATTAAACTGATTATTTGAAATTTGATCTCTTTTCTTAATCTTCTGTAAATTACTCTCTTATAGTATGCTATGAATCATAAGCTTAATTCCTCGATAGTTTTGACAACTTTGTATATCTTCCTTCTTTGTATATACGGGTACTATCAATGTTTTAAAAGGCAACGATCGATGTGTTTAGACACCCTCGGGGTGAGGTGTAAGCCCACTGGGGCAGGGCATAAGTTCTTCGCATATTAAAATTATATATCAAAAAAATGTAATATATTTAAAATACTAAAAAAGGAATAAAAATAATCAATAATAAAATATATGCTAAGAATATGATATAAATTCCAGATGATAGCCATTAAGTAGATTATATACCATTCTTTAACGATCATAAGAGTCCAAGATTAGAACATTTCTACATTAAAAAAGTAGCAACTAGTTGCTTATAAAAAAATTTAAACTCCAAAGTATCAAAATAACAATGATCTGGCGGAGTAGATATGTACGCATGCAAAAGATAAGAAAGAAAAGGTGATAAAAGAGAAAAAAAAAATGGTTAAAGGAATACCTTTATTGAGGATGTTGCTTTGCTTGTGGATCTTGAGGGAGTTGGGCTCGGTTGGAGGGGTGACGACGTTATTTGGCATTAATGCCTTCAACAATGAGAAGAGAAGACGAATTGATGTTTGTAAACGCATAGGGGAAGAAGAAGGTTTTGCTCAAACTTGGGTACTTATGTCTCAGGTGGGTAAGCGGATAACTAGGCCCTTTGTTATTATAAACCACAATCCAAAAGTGATGACTCCCATTGGGTTTAAGTTGTACATATAGGGCATTAAAAGCACACCCTTTATGTATAAAAGGTATGCCCAATAAAAAAACGTACACCTCCTAGGCCTTTGGTTTAATTAAACAAGTCTCAAGACTTTTTTTTTTGATGTCCTACCTCAAAAGCCTCCCAAAACGAGTCTCATGAATGTTTTTAAAACATTAGGTACTATGATACTACTCCATTCATCATACATCTTCTTAGTCCTTAGGATTTGATTGAATAAATCAATAAGCCACATCAATGTTTTCTTCCCTAAACATTTTTCAATCTCAAAAGAAATATAATGAGGTCCTAACACTTTTCATTTTCTTTAAAGCATCCTTTAACTTCCAAAATTACTTCCAAAATTTTGATTTTATGAGAATAAGAATATGACTTATCTTGAACTAACTTTGTATATAAACTAAGCTTGTATTGGTTGCTCTTCTTAAATAACTTGTGAAAATACTCATCCACCTCTCTTTAATAGTATTTTCTCTTACTAATATTTTTTGGTCCTTACTATTGATACACTTAATATAACCTAAGTCTTCGCTCATCCTTTTCCTACTCTTTAGTCCGAAGCCCAGCCATTGACTTTTGAACTCCTAGAATCTATTTTGCTACTTTCTTGATACAATTTGACATATAGCATTATAATATCCTTTTATACTCCATCTTTGTTCCTTTACCATTTTATTCTTAAAGTTATTATGTCCTTTCAAGTTTCACCATTTGGTTCTCGGTTTCTTCTCTATCCTAGCATTTCTCTTCCATTTTCTCATACTAAATTCTAAGACCTTTAACCTATGTTGACTGGTTAAGCTCTCTCATGTTATAACTTTACAATCTTTACTTGCTATCTACTTTGCTAGTATTGGGTCCACTCTTAAAAGTAATTGATAAATATAACAAATGTACATAATTCTAAAACAAGGGTCCCATGAAAAAGAAACAACTTTTGAGGGTATGCATGGGACCTAAAATTTGTAGGGGTATACATCCAAAAATTCCAAAATTTGATGTCATACCCAAGCTAAAAAAATTCTACGATGTCATACATCCGTTCAAAATATGTCAGAACGTAACTAAAAGATGATGTCAACATTTGTGCCACCAGTCTTGCCACCTCGATAAATGTGATAATGACCATGGTTGTTTGAGCTGTATATAAAACAATTTGACTGCTGAGACGAAGGTCTATTAAAGATTTTCTATATACATCTCAATGAACCATGTCTCATGCACCTATGTGCCGATATTTGGTATTCTGTTACTTTCTTTGATGGATGTTAGATGGATTTATGACATTGTAAGAAATTTTTATACAAAATCAGTGCCAACCCGTGCAAGTGGACGAGGAAGCTTACCATTCCGCCGTCGGTCACTTATTCAAAGCAGGGTATCCACGGTCTAAGAACTTTGGGAATGACTTTGAATTTTTTTGTACCTTGTGTATGACATCATTGTAAAAGCGTTGAAACTACGTGTACCGAAACTGTATTTTACCCTTCTATTGGAAACTACTTTTTCTTGATTGTATACTTTGGGGGCATTAGGTGATCGGAGAGTCGAAGCGGAAGGAGGAGTACATCTGCTTCCCAGAGCACCACTGCACCTGCTACTCATTCTTCTACGATATTGTCAGCAGGGGAGAACAACTTTGTGTAAGTTTCACACTTAATTTCTTCAATAGATTGGTGATGGTGTTGATTTCCTGGTCGGTTTTTTTTGGCAGTGTAAGCATCAGTTGGCAGCTCGGCTGGCGGAGGCAGTCGACGTATACACAGAGGTGGGGTTATCCGATGAACAGCTGGCATCGATGCTCGCTAAGCTCTAAAGGTAATGTTTGGATTTATAAAAGAAGTTTCTGCATGTTTTTTTTTTCTTGGTGCTACTTTTGGTTTATGCATGGAATGTTTGATAGTTTGAAATCTAACAATATGTAGTCAGTGGAAATGTCTTTACTTCGCTCTTTGACATGATGTCTCATAGAAACAAATGTAGTTCCTTATAACAACATATTGAGCCATTTTACTTCTTTGTCAAGGCTATTTTAGCATACGGAGACTCGGAAGAAGCTCCTTGGTAGCATGGGCTTAACTGCATGACTGAAAAAATTAGGTCCACTAAGCTGCAAACTAACCTTCTAGGTTTTTAGAAGGCTATATTTTAGTCGTAGCTACATTTCTGGTATATAGCTGGCATAAAGATTTTGTAAATTCTTTTGTGGAGATTTCTTGTGCTACTTTGCTGATCCCATATTGTGACAAATGGAGCTTATTTCATTTGGAGCAGATTACTTTACTTTTACAACAACAATGAAGCTTTTATCCCAAAATTTTGTTTTCGGCTATTTTACTTTACTTTTCTCTAGTAAAAATTACTTCAGAAACCTCCTCCTCCTCCAAACACAACGAAGTACCGTAAACAATACTAATGCAACCACCTTTACTTCAAAATTTATGAAGTAGTATGTTTAACTTTATAGGAAGCATGAGCATTCCAAAATTTGTGAACTATAATATCATATCTTGATTGGATATGTATCAAACACCACACAAACACTCCAAAAATGGATTAGGAAATGCTAATTCAGCCTAACATATTTGTATCCGTTTAACATAGGTGTATCCAGACAGGTCCTATGTTTGAACTCTTTGTTCGATCATTGGTAAGAAGGTTTTCCTCTATATTATGCGTCTTCAAAAGCTTTAAGCATGCACCCTTTACCTTGATCAAGGCAATGGTTTTATTGATCATCATATTTTCTAGTTTATATGCAAGAGGATGCTTCATAAAAAGTTGGGAATTTCTCTTTCAGAGTGCTAATTGGAAACGTGAAAGGCATCTAAACGTGAAAGGCATCTGTGGACCAACTAGTGCAGGTTTTGGATGGTTCTAACAACTCAATCATTTTGAGATTTGGAGTATGAGTATTTCGGGTTGACCTCTAGACATCCACTTTATCAACACTACACCTTCGTTATAGATGTATCCAATTAAGGGTGAACGTAATGTAATTGAGTTTGTAATGTAATAGAATTGCAATTATATTATGATGCTTGGTTGGAACATGTAATCAAACCATGTACATTCAAATGTTTGGTTTACCATGTAATGTAATGGAATGATAATTATCTGTATCATTTTGGCCAACATATTCTTGACATTTATATTTTCTGTTTTGGCCAACCTTAACATTGATAAAATTTAAAAATAATATAAAAAGTAAAAAAAAATGAAAGATAATTTTTGTAAATTAAAGAAATAGAAAATTAAAAAAAACAAGAAACAGGAGGAAAAAGAAAAAAAGGAAAAAAAAAGGGAAAAAAAGGAAAAAAAAGAAAAGAAAATTTGTAAGTTGTAATGTAATTGCGATTACATGAGTTTTATGATGTAATTGACTTTAAAAGAAATTGATGTAATGTAATCAAGCTTGTAATTGGCCATTACATCATTACATTACATCCTACTTTTTTTTGTCTAACCAAACATTTGAATTAGATTTACAATTTAATGCTGATTATATTACATTGTCCAACCGTGCAATCCAAACACCCTTACTTTCCATGTTTGTGACATGAATGGTAATCTCTGCTCAAAATTTGGAGCTATTTTCTTTGGGACCACACTGTTTTGGTTCTTGTCAAACCATGGTGATGATATTAAAGAAGGCCAAGAGTAGTGCTTTTCTTTCATGTTTGAAGTGATTTCATCTTGTGAGTTGTGAGAGCTGAGGATTGTAAGGAGTTTTTTTTTTTTTTTTGGTTAAAGGTGTTCTTAGAATTTTGGTCCTTTATGCTCGTTGTGTTATCTCTGTCATACTATGTTGGGTTTAATACTTGCACATGCTTTTGCTTGGTGTTCTGCTATGGAGGGCTCCTTCACTAAACTAAAGCTGATTCTTTCTTGTCATCCTTACCCTTCCCTAGTGAGACTTTATCTTTTTACTAATTGTAAAACATAATATTACACTATGAAGGTTGTTAGTGGTTGTGGAGCTTTAGATTTCCTACTGCACACATGGTCCTGATTTCCTACTGAATTTTGTTTTATATGTAGGCCCATACAAGGGTAGTTTGATAAACATACCGATGTCGGTGGTTGCCCTAATGTCTTGATATGAATAGGTCTTCAATCTCTTGTATTTGTAACTCGAAAAATAATAAACTGTGTGTGGCCGTGGACGTAGGAGAACATCTCCGAACCACATTAATCTTGTGTCCTTGTGATTCTTCTTCTTCATTGGTACCACATTCATAACAAAGGTGACCGACTATGTTGCTACGTAAGTAGTTAATTTATCCTGTATATTAGCAATATTGGTATGCTAGTAACTTAATAGATTGTAGTTGAAATAGGACCTTTTTTTGTTGAGCACATACTTTTTGTTACACTCCGCTCCCAAAATATGGAAGAAGGCCGTGTGACAAAACCAACAGCATAACTACTATAGAGGTTAGACGATACCCCAATTATAGTACACTAAACTTCTAAATTGTATCATACTGCAAAGTCTTAACAATATTCGTAATGAAATAACGATCAATCAATAGAGTAATAATTGATAAACAATTGTGAAAGCAAATGAAAGAGTAAATTCTTACAACCTGAAAATTTTAAAGTAATAATATCTATATTTTAACGAAATAGTATATAATCCGAAACTACAAACCAACTAAATAGGGTAACTTGATTAGTGAATCAATTCACAAAAATATAATAATAAATGGTAATAGTAGACCACTGGACAGAGACTGATCTTCTCCTCCAAAGAATTTCTTTTTCCTTCAGAGAAAATCTGCACCTGGATCCTCAACTAACCCTGGCAAGCAAATATCAGGTTCATCAGAAAAACAAACTAAAAAGAATGCAAAATGTATTCATAAACAGTTGAGAATATGCAGTACTAACATTCTTAATACGTAGATTACATACCATTCTTTGTGATTGCTCTTTAGAGGGAAAGGAATTATTCAGAAGTTTGAAATGATACATCATTTACGTCACTAGACTTCATTTCAAGTTCATAGTTGTTTAGGTAGCGGATGCTCAATGGTGTTAATGTCAACCAAACAGATGTTACAGTAGGAGTACAATACTCCGGAATGGAAGCACATTGTATTATCAACTATTACTCCTTTGTGTTGCATTTTGTTTCTCATATTATCAGTGCACATGTTTGGTTTTTGAAGTCAAATATCTACCTGACTACCAGTTCTACTGCAGACGTACATGTGAGCTTGTGCTTGCATGCATTTGGATGTTGTGTATACTTTTAGTAAATTAGGATTGGGCAATGTAATGGTTTAAGGTTTAGTCGGTGTCTAGTGCAGCAGTTGATTTATATCAGTAAACTACAGTTTCATTAACAAACATGACAGTGTGTAGTACTGTGTATTCCTAATAATCCAATTTGTATTGGAAGTTACAATTATCTTTATCCCGAAAAGCATCCAAAACTGTTCAGATAGCAGATGATCACCCTTATTCTGTTTTCACGTACTTCTATTAATTGTTGTTTCCTCTTTTGTGGTGCATGTAAAGTGAGGGCATGATTTCTTGACAGATACACATGTGGTCAATGATATTTTATAGTATACATTAATATCAAAATGATACACTGACACGTCAATAATCATATTGCTTCTGTTGAACAAAAGAATAAGGCTTGTAATCATCAAATGAGATAACAGTGACTTTCTTTTTCTTGAAGATTGGTTATTCATTGCTGCATTGTCATTGTTAGGGCTTCACAATAGTAGTCATGATTTGCTTAAATTAGAAAGGTAGACATACTTGTTTCCTGTACACATTGTCTTTTAGTTGTCAAATTTGTTGTGACTAATGTTTTTAAGTGCATTAAGTGAATAGTAGAAAACTTGCACTCCATCAACCAGACTCGTATAAAACGTTTGTGGTCCTGCATAGTATTCATTCTCCTTCACCTCTCAACATCACTTTTCTTGTATAGGACTTGCGCTCCAAAAATGGTACAATATATTTCCATGATGTGTCCTATACCATTTGACATTCTTTATTGAATCATATGCATGATGTTTTCTTCATGAAGCCTACGTAATGATTTCTTCATGTTAGTCACTCAAAACTTTATATCAATATCTGAACCGTGATTCCAGATTCACTCTATCCCGCAGCCCCAAACTCGGTGATGAAGTGCATACTTTTGAGACTAGTTAGTTATCTTGATGACTTTAAGGTTTAAAGTTTGGATTGTTTTCATTATGTTACATGATTATCATGTTACATGACTGTTGGGTTTATACTTTATACACACACAAACAGCCCACTCTTAAGTGAAATATAACCCCAAATACTGGTGAAGCCTACCTACCCATCCTGCACACTGTACTACGAGAGAGTAGAAAGTAGCACACTGAAGAGAACCATGACCTGGGATAATGTTGATCTAAATAGATTTGGCTGGTAATAAGTTTTTCTTTTTCATATAGTCTGTCTAGCTTTAGGGGAAACTGGATGCAGTTGTCAATTCAATGCTTAATATGAGCAAAATTCATGCGATTTGGTGTAGATTTTCAACTTGATACCTACTTGAGAAATCAACTATCAAGTACTAACAATCATTATATTTTTGGAAGTGATTCACTTGGATATGTAAATTTTCTGATATTTTTGTACACAGGTATCAAAGTATTCATTTGTGGGATTTGTAGTTGGTTTCTCTTTCAGTGTACTTGGGCAATCTAGTGTAGAGGTAAGTTGATCATTAGTTGTAGCCCAACAGATTGCTTTCACCCTGTTTTCCTTGGTTACCGTTTTTTATTTCTTTGGTGTAGGCAGTGCAGGTGAGGCTTTTCATTGAGGATCTCAGGAGAACAGGAAAACTTGAGGGCATTAGCTACACATAATGGAGTGAAAGCTACAGCTCACTGGTAAGAGGACTGAATTTTGATATGATATATAATGACAGGGATGCTAAAGAAAGATCCACTGGTGCTTTTGGTTTTTCAGTGTGTTGAGGCCTTTTTAGAATCCATAAAACTGCCCCCAATGACGTACAAAACAATTGTGGATAAGTTTGCTGCTGTTGGAATACTTCAGGTAATTCAATACCTATAGTCTAGCTTTTCTCCTTGAGGTTATGCTTGTCCTTGTTTCTCACTGAAAAGAAGGTGAAAGAGAGAATACCTTAGAGAAAAAAAAAAGTATATATGGTACTAGTATTCCAGTTTTCTTCAAAATTTATCACTCTTGAAAGTGAAATGGTTGCTAAGAGTTATTTCTCTGTTTCTTCTTGGACTCTATGACCAAATACAACCTTTTTATTACCGCAATTATTTGTCAATAATTGATGATCAGGTCTAAATGCTTCCTCTTCTTCACATCTTTTGGCATCTCTTACCTGAGGCAGGTGGTGTTGGCTACATAGTGTTTCGATTGTACTGCACCTAGTAAATGTAATGCGTTCAAATGGCTCTGAACATAGAGCTCATATTAAAAACTGTTTTGTTGATGATTTTTTTGTCAGGAATACCTAGATCACATGGATAGGGAGTTAAAATTAAGAGATGCTCCTAAAAGTGATGAAAGGGCAAAGGAACAGTTTGTAGACTTAGACGAGGCATAGTTCTGTCTTTGCGTAGAAAGTAAGCGACATTTTCACATCTTTAATTAAATCAGGCTTTAGTTGGTTTGTACTACAATGACATTTACTCATCTCCCATTTTCATTCTGTCATCATCTTGATGCCTTGTCGCAAAACACATCGAGTATCTAGTGATTTGTACTACTCTTTTGATGGAGGCAACTCTCATCTACCCCAAAACAACAAAAAGAGCCTCAGTCCCAAATTGTGGGGCTGGCTACAAGAGTCATTTCTCATTGCTCCCTTAATCCATGTTTTGATTTGGTCCATTGCTGTAGCCATGGCAGCCAATGCTGTGAAAGATGGAAGCGACTGTTAACTATAAAACAAACTAAAGTTGTTTAGGCAGACCGAGTGAAGAAATAAAAAGATTATCCTGGTTTTGCCACCTCGTTATCATCCAGGATTGGACTTGAAATTCACTATCCCGTGGCCTTCTACTTTCTCACTGTTTGACTACTAGTTAACAACAGTTGTGAGGCCTTGTATAATTCACTTTACTCTGCTTTGTTTGTTTTTATTATATAAAGGACCTTATGTAATGTTTGCTTTGACCAAATATCAAATTATTCACACAATAATCAGTTACTGGTGAAGTTGCATTCCTTCTGTATTCATGTAAAACTTTGTGATCTCTGACAGCTCTATTGATCCACACTAATTTCATTGTTCCAGATGCGGTAGATGGACACTTGTCCGGAGGTTATGTGATCTGAACTGCGCAAAGCCTAATAGGCATGGTTACATTATGTATTACGCCCAAATGGATGTTCCATGGCCATATTGTACATCTTTCCGAGTAGCAAGCCTTCATGTAATATGTAGTTCAATGATTTTAGACTGTAATGCCCCATGATCTATTTCAGTGCAGGCTCATGAGAATCAATCTTGTATCATCGCTCATAGTTAAATAGGATGGCCATATTGTAGATCTTCATTTTTGTTTCTTTTCGTGATGATGACAATGTTCATTGTCTGCACTATATGCTCATTTAAAAATTTTCTTGTAAGTTGATACAGGTGTTTGATGCCACGAGCCATAATTAGCATTTGTGTTTGCCCTTTGCTTTCCCGTGTTCTGTTGGCAATGTCCTAAAGATGGAAATAGAACTGTGCAGCCTTATTATGTATTGCAGCAAGGGTTAGATGTCTTGTGCGCGAATGTTGTATGATGTCTTTTGCAAAGGAAAACTTTATCTTTTCTTGCGGGCAAATAATGTACACATCATTATGCACATGATATAGATATGGTGCACACTGGCTGGCGGACCTAAGTTTATTTTTGTACTATAGACCGATTCAGAGAGATCCACTTACATACAAATTTTAAATGGATTTTTTATTTTTTAATTATTATAATTTTTTAAGTTAAAAGACTATTTATAAGTTCTCAAGAAATAAAATAACGTCAATGCCTAAAAACTTGTACCTAAGATAAATTATAACGGAGGGATGAAACAGATAAGAATATAATTCATATCTAAAATAACTAAAAATAGCTACAAAATAACAGAAAATATAAGTTCGTTTTTATCACCCCCCCTTCCTGCCACTTGAACTATAGGAATTATATATACATAATTTAAATTAGTAGTTCACACATTTTCTCTGACTCGCACCATGTTTCTCTTTTTGAGGAGCTGGGTTATTAGGATGAGTGAGAGGGACAGAGCAATGTTGAGCCTCTAAATTTTATAAATCCATAATTCAACGAATCCAAAATACAATAGGTTAATTCTAAAGCGCTCCAACAAATACTTAGACTAGCCTAAATTTTGGTTTTTTTTTTAGAAGTTTGCCATCGAAAAATTGTTTCAGGCATGTCCAATTTTTTTTCCAGGACCGTCATAATGTTGACAGTCCTTCCAATTGAAAGAACTGTCAACATTGTGATAGTTCTAAATAATTAGGACAGTAAAAAAAATTGTCAGTTCTTCCTATTGGAAGGATTGTCAATTTTATTTACAGTCCTAAGAAGGAGACGTAGAAGAAGAAGAAGAAGAAGCGGCGGCAGCAATAGCAGCATCGGGGGCGACAGCGAGCGCGGGCGGCGCGGGACGGAGGCGCGCACGCGGAGGCAGCGAGAGGTGTAGGCGCACTCGCATACGAGGGCGCCGCACGGGCGCTGGGGGCTGCGCGCGGCGGAGGCACGCGCTCGCGGGGGGGGCTACGCGCGGCGGAGGCGCGCGCACGCGTGCGGGGGGCTGCGGCTGCGCGTTGCGGAGGCCCCCTCCTCCTCTTCCGCCTCCCGCGTCCTCCTCCTCCTCCTCCTTCTCCAGCCTCAGCCTCCTCCTCCTCCTCCTCCTCCTCCTCCTCCAGCCTCCGCCTCCTCCTCCTTCGGCGGTTGGGGTTAGGGTGGGCTGTCATGAGTAAAATTTGGGCTGTCCTTAGTAAAAAAATTTAAAAATCTGGACAGTCCTGAAGTAATAGGCTGTCCTAAGTAAAATCTGTTAACTATGTTTGGGGATGCAAAAAGTGTGGGCCTATCCTTCATATAAATATCAGAAAATTTACTGTAGCGAAATAAATTTATATTAAATTCATGCAAACGAAACAAGTTTGTAAAATTTTGAAAAAAAAAGAGTCCGCCAACAGTGTTGGCGGAAAACAGAAATGCTGTACACGTGGCAGAAAAAAAAAATTTAAAACCGATGTACACGTAGCCAAAAAAAAAAAATATATATATTAAAAAGTGGGGCCCACAGGCCAATTTCCGCCAACACACGTGTGGGGCCCACTTGGTTCGGTTCGGTTTGTTTGGGATGGGTTTGTTTGGTTGGTTTGTTTTAATTAGTTATGTTTTTGTTTTTGTTTTTGTTTTATTTATTTATTTTTGTTTTGTAATTAGATTTAAGAAAATTTATTTTAACGAAATAAAATTAAAATAAATTAATTGGAAAGAAAAATTTAGAAATATTTTTTTCGAAAATTTGTTTGTTTCCAAAGCATAAAAATTTGTATAAATTCCATCTAAAGCATAAAAGTTTAAAAAATTACGAAAAAAATATCAATTGGACGTTTATATTTATAAATATTATATTTAAATAAAAAATTTCTAATTTATTTGGGAAACAGTGTTGGCGGAACCACAAGCCAATTTATATTTAAAGTGGGCCCCACAAAAGCCAATTTAAATATAATATTTATTTATTTAAATTTTTCTAATTTTTTTGGGAGGTCGAAACATCGTTTTAAATTCGTGGGCCCCCACACCCAATACAAATTAATTTCGCTACAGTAAATTTTAAATATTCGAAAAAAAGACCGAAAGTAAAATTTGGAGATCGAAACATCGTTTTTTTGCGATTCTGAAAATTTTCGAAGTCCGTAAAATAGTAAAGCTGTTTATCCAGTAGTACTTTTCGATACGGTCATTTTGGCACAAACTGGAGCCTGTTTTGATCTCTCAGTAAAAAGTTATGATACTTTAAAGTTTTAAATTTTAAATTTTTGTTTGTAACATGTGCGTCTTGTTTCGGATAAATTTTTTTTCTACACGATTTGTGTTACTCTCGTCGAAAACATACAAATCGACTTATTATTTAACGAAAAACTATTTCAAAACAAGTAGTTATGGCCGCTCGAAGTCTGCTCGACGACAGACGAAATATTCTTACGGCAAATTTTTTTATTTATTATTATTTTAACATCTGTTAACGACAAAAAACTTAACGATAAAAATATAATATTTATAAATATAAACCTCCAATTGATATTTTTTTTCATAATTTTTTAAACTTGTATGCTTTAGATGGAATGTGTACAAATTTTTATGCTTTGCAAACAAACAAATTTTCGAAAAAAATATTTCTAAATTTTTCTTTCCAATTAATTTATTTTAATTTTATTTCGTTAAAATAAAATTTCTTAAATCTAATTACAAAAAAAAAACAAAAAAAAAACAAAAAACAAAAACTAACTAATTAAAACAAACCAACCAAACAAACCCATCAAACAAACCGAACCGAACCAAGTGGGCCCCACACACACCCAATTTCCGCCAACACAGTTGGCTGAAATTGGGGGGGGGGGGGGGGGCAATTTCAGCCAACAGTGTTGGCGCTGTGGCCCCCACTTTTTATTTTATTATTATTTTTTTTGGCTACGTGTACAGCGGTTTTAATTTTTTAATTTTTTTTTGCCACGTGTACAGCATTTTCTGTTTTCCGCCAACAATGTTGGCGGACTCTTTTTTTTTTCAAAATTTTGCAAACTTGTTTCATTTGCAAGAATTTAATATAAATTTATTTCACTACAGTAAATTTTCTGTATATATATAGATAATTTTTTTTTTTGGAAGAGGTAATTATGTTGCAGACTCCTGGTCCGAAGGCCTACAAACTCGGTCCGAAGGCCCACCACATCCCGGCCCGAAGGTCCCACACATCTCGGTCCGTTTGTCCGCGCCTGCGTTGCACCCATCAACAACTCACACTTAATCCCCCCCAAAGGGGAATTAAATGGCGCCAAAGAGGCTCGAACCCGCAACCACCTAGGAAAGAGGGTATAATGAAAAGAAAAAAAAGAGACTAAATTTTAACTTGATAACCTCAACTATTCATGTTTGGCAACTTAATACCCTAAACTTTTAAAATAGCTAACTTGACATCATCAACTATTGAATATTTTCAACTTAAATCCTAAAAAAAAAACCCAAAAATATCCAATGCCCCCTCCATTATATATATATATATATATATATATATATATATATATATATATATATATATATATATATATATATATATATATATAGTAAATGCATGTGCGTTGCACGTAAAATATTTATTTATAATATTTTAAACTATTTAAAAATATTTTTTTCTAATATTGTTGAAATAACTTTAAATATTTGTTAATTAAGATTTGTTAGATATATATTTATTGAAAAATTAAATTTATAAAATTTATTGATATTATTGAAAATTAAAAAAAAAATTATATTAAAATAGTTTTATTTTGTTTTAAATATATTTAAATTATAATTATAATTTGTTATATATATATATATATATATATATATATATATATATATATATATATATATATATATATATATATATATATATATATATATATCAAATCACGAATATATATATATATATATATATATATATATATATATATATATATATATATATATATATATATATATATGGAGCGGATCAAAAGACCATATTCCAGAACACCCCCCTCCCCTCCACCCCCACGCACTATCGGATCGCGGGGCCAGCATAGGGCCCGCGCGATCCAACGTTGGGGGGGCGACGAGACTCCCACAGGGCTCGCGAGCGGGACACACACACACACACACACACACACACACACACACATATATATATATATATATATATATATATATATATATATATATATATATATATATATTACCTCCTGTTAGATGTAGGATATTGAGATTACTTCCATGTTAGATCAAAAGTCGAGAAGACATCATGAAAGTGTCTCTAATGAGTTTTGAAAGTGTCGTTAATGAATTTTTAACGATACTTTCAGGGAGATCTTCTCGACTTTTGATCTAACATTGGGGTAATCGCAATATCCTACATCTAACACGGGGTAATATCAATTGACCGTATATATATATATATATATATATATATATATATATATATATATATATATATGGGTAAATGAGATATTAGCTATATGCTCATATTTCTACATGAGCCATGCACGTGTGGACCAATAGGAATAGAGTATACCTACAAGAGCCATGCATGTGTGGACCAATATGAATAGAGTGTACTAGTGCACATGGGATATATGAGTCTATTCCTATTGGTCCACATGTGGAGAATCATGTAAAAATATGAGCACGACGGAGGCGATGAAGAAGAAGAAGCAGTGTGCGGGAGGCTGCGCGCGACGGAGGCACGCGCTCGCATGGGGCTACGACTAAGCCTCGCGACGGCTGCGGCAACAACAACAGAAGCGACATCAGCAGGGAGGCGAGCGCGTGCGCCTACGCGTCGCCGCCGTCCCAGCGCGCGCCTCCGCCTCCTCCCCGGCCTCCCGCCGCCGCCTCTTCTTCCTTCTCCCGCTCCTTCGCCTAGTCCCCCCCTTCCGACCTCCACGCAGTCCCGCACTCGTGTCACCTCGTGTAGCCCTTCTCTCCATACTATCAAAATTTTGACAGTCCTACCAATTGTTAGGACTGTCAAAATTTTGACAGTCCTTCAAATTGGTAGGACTGTCAAAATTTTGACAGTCCTGATTATAGAAAAAATTAATTGAAAGTGGACAGTCCGGTGAGTAATTTTGGAAAATGACAAACTTGTAATTATCAATGGTAAAAATTTGTACTGTCCTGAGTCATTTTTATAATGCCTTTATCAAGAGTCTTATTGAATCATTCCCATGCTCATTCTTTTACTTTTAGGAAATTAATAAGGACATCATACAAAGAGAGAGGGATATCACATTTTTTTTTAAAGTTATTATTTTTAATATCCAAAATACTGTTGAAAATTGTTATAGGCATAGCTTTGTGTGTGTTAGGACTGTCAGAATTCTGACAGTACTAATTGTAGTCAAAAAAAAAAAAATTGTCCAATTTTTTGAAAAATAAATGTAGTTAGGACTAACAGAATTCTGACAGTCTTAAGACTATGATTGTCAGGATTCTAACAGTCCTTCATCATTTCCAGTCCGACTGTGCAGATTTCTAAAACTTCCAAATCCTAAAAATAGTGGTAAAACAACAAATAATGATGTTCTAAAGAAATAAATTTACAATATATATTAATTGAAATCTAAAAATCAAAAAGAAAAAAAAATCCTAATAATTATTGTGTTAAATTTTATTTGAAAAAATCTAAAAAATATACATTGAAATAAAGAGAGGAGAAGAATAATATTAAGATTTATCTTGTTATATTCAATTATGATTGTAAGAGAAAGAGATTGAAATGGGAAGAAAAAAAAAAGGAAAAAAAGTTTGGGTGTTTGTAATTGTGATGTGCCTGATAAATTATGTGATGTCTTCTAATATTTTACAATTTAAAAATGATGTCGACTATCCTGTAATAGTCCTTTATCTCTTTTGATGGTATCCTCAGTAATTTTCTTAGTTTTACTCTGTTATTCATATTAAAAAGACAAAACACTGCAGTGTTTATAAAGGTAGAACTTACCATTTCAAATAGAGCACTGTTCATTTAATATGCAGAATAATCACTGTAAACACTGAACTCGTGGGGTATATATATAGGAAGCGGATTAAAAGATCGATTTTCGGACCCCCGTCGAAGTCCCGCCTCTCCTGCATAATCGGATCGCGGGACTCCGAATTCGTTTTCACACACACACACACACACACACACATATATATATATATATATATGGAAGCAGATTCGGAGTCCCGCGGGAGTCCCGTCGCTCCCAACCGTTGGAGCTCGTGGTCTCCACGCGGATTTTTCGATCCGATGGTACAGGGAGGACGGAACTTCGACGGAACTCCCGATCCTCTCTCTCTCTCTCTCTCTCTCTCTCTCTCTCTCTCTCTATATATATATATATATATATATATATATTTATTTATTTATTTATTTGGGAGAGCGTTCATCAATGTTTAAACATACATACATCGCCAAAGAAGATTATTATCAATCTTAACATTCTTGTTCATCTTAGCATTTCATCATCACGCATTTATAATAACAACTCAAAGCCCCGAAAGAACACTCATCATTGATTCGCGAGGCCGACACATGGCCTCGAGAGGATTCGCTCGTGGCAGAGTCAGGCCCGAACCTTCCGTCATGTCCACCTCTTCTTCCTCTCCGACCCTCTCCCACTCGAAGCATTGGATCATAGTCCCCAAAACAAAGCTGACCACCCGGATCCCAAGCCCTTCGCCAGGACACCTCCTCCTCCCCATCCCGAATGGCAATGTCTCGTTCCCTCCCCCATCTGGGTCCTCGAACCTTTCGGGCTCGAACTTCTCGCGCTCCACCCAGGTGCTTGGGTCCCTGTGGATCGCGTACGCATTGACCAGCAGCGTCGTTCCGCGCGGAATGTCGTATCCTCCGACCGTGCACTCCTCTGCCGACTCGTGGGGGATCAGGAGCGGTGTGGGCGGGTACAGACGTAACGTTTCGGAGACGACACACTGGAGGTACGGGAGACTGGGGAGGTCGGATTCTCGTAGCAGTCGGTCGTTGCCGATGCGTGCGTCGATCTCGTCCCTGGCTTTCTTCAGCTTGTCGGGGTTGTTGAGGAGGAGAGACATTGCCCACTCGATCGCGTCCGAGGAAGTATCTGTTCCTGCCTGCAACATACTCTTGAGGAAAACACAATTTGCACCTGTTAGATTGTCAATCACAAACCGATCCTAGTTTAGTTACATGAGGAATTTTAGCTTCAAGCAAAGAGTTTATGGTGGAGTGTCTTCAATTATTTCAACCAAACCTTCTGCTACTAATTAGTTGGAGGTTGTCCATATGTTCAACTTATAGTTTGAAACTATATGGAATTAACTTCAAACTCCCATAAGCTTTGGATTGCCATGATTGAGTTGGGCAGCATATGAGTATGATGCAGTAGTTATTGTAGGCTCTTGAGTGTACTGCAGTTGTGTGAGCGTCGGTTGTAGGGTGTTAGGCAGTTAAGTCCGATCAAGGACGGAGTTAGAATTTTAGTTTAGCATGAAATAAACTTAAAATATTATTAAAAAAAAATTAAATGAATATTGTGTCAGTATCGTCATGTTCATATTTCGTGTCTATACTGTACCATGTCTAGCCAGTATGCAATTGTGTCCAACATACTAAAAAAATGAGAATCTGACAATTTTTTCTAGTTTACCAGCTAGACTCTTTTAGGCATAAATTAGACACTAAACGTCTTCGGTATTTACTTTTACCATTAACAGAGAATCCGCAATATGACAGAACTCGTCGAGGGTGTGGAGGTTCAGACAACAGAGAAAGTGACGACGACAGGACTTAATGCTGTTGTTGTAGATCCTCCTTCGTCTGTCGTTACAGTTCGACGACGATGACACCATCTCGATTATGATGGAATTCTCTGTTGAAAATGAAACAGAGAAGAGGAGAGAAAGAGAGAGAGAGAGAGAGAGAGGTTGACTGAGGAAGAAGTGTTCGTACAGGAGAGAGGAAGAAGGAGGAGCAGGGCACTCGATAGCGGAGTTCTGTAGAAGGAACAGTTTACGGTATACATTACAGTGTACACGAAATGATGAGAAATAGTGAAGAATTATCAGAAAATTTGTATTATAGAAAATATTTTTAAATAAATTAATTAAGACGAAACTATTTTGAAAAATTTTGAAATCACGAAAGTTTTCGTCATCTAGGATGGCGAAAATATGATTTTTTTTTTATTTGTCAAATTTTCGCCAACTGAGTTGGCGAAATTTTGGTTTTACCAAATATTCACCAACTAAGTTGGCAAAAATCTCACAGTGACTTTTTTTTTTTATGCTTTTGGTTGTTGATTTTTTGGGATAATTGTGTTTGGTTTTTTTTCTTTCCTGGTTTGGCTTTTATTTTTTTGGAAAAAAGAGTGGTTTTGTTTAGTTTTATTTAGGTTTAATTATTTCTAAAAAAAATTGGTGTAACAATAATTTTTTTAAATAAATTAGAAAATAAAATAAAATTTAACATCCAAAATAAAATATCCTATCATTGAACATCCAAAAATTAAAAAAAAAAAGCTGCCGTAAGAAAATTACGTATGACGTCGAACAGACATCGAGCGGCCATAACTATTTGTTTGGAAATAATTTTTCTTCAAACAGTAGGTTGATTTGTATGTTTTCGACGAGAGTAACACAATTCGTGTAGAAATTTTTTTCATCCGAAACAAGACGCACATGTTACAGACAAAAATATAAAATTTAAAACTTTAAAGTATCATAACTTTTGACTAAGAGATCGAAATAAGGTCCAATTTTGTCAAAATGACCATATCGAAAAGTACTATGGACATAACTTTTGACTAAGAGATCGAAATAAGATCTAGTTTGTGTAAGCCCCCTCATTTTAGTATAAGAATAATTTGATATTTTTTTAATTATTTTTATTTAGTTAAATAAGTTACAAAATTAATTTTTAAAATATATATATATATATATATATATATATATATATATATGACACTTTGACTAGACAAATTAGACCAAATTGATCCATCGACACCAACATAGCTCAACCCAAACATTCCCACACCCCTACCTGGTTCATGCCAAACATTATATACCATTGTCCTCTCTACAAAACACCAAATGTCATGATACACCACTCTAAACCTTACACTTGACACATTAAATTTTTTTTATTTCAGCCCTACACACTTTGGATTTGACCCCACTATGCACCTTACCACTTACCACTTTAGGTTGGACTCAAGTATGGTCAAGTATACTAAATGGGCATCCAACTTATTCATCTTCCATAACTTTCAAGCACCATTAACCATTCCCTTTCCATAACTTACAAAAACTCCCCAACCATTACTCTCCTCTCAACCCTTCATCTCCCCCTTAATAGCTGGCCACATATAGACTTCTCCTCACCTTATTACCTCAAAACACCTGAACAATACTTCTTTCTAATCTCTTCCTCACACTTTCTCTTCACAAACCATCTCCAAAATCTTTCTCCATTTTCCTCAACACCACCATTTTTTCACTCCTACCCAGGCTGAATCCGAATTTAGCAATACCCTACCAATCCGGCCATATCTCCCTCCACAGTAAATATCTTTCTCTCAAATTTAGTATACTTCTTCTTCTCCCTGTTCTAAACATTTTCTCTTCAAAAAAATTCTATCAAAACTCACTCTAACTTCCTCAAAACAGCCCCTCCACCAGAACAGTCCAGGTTGAATTCGAATTCAGTCAATTCCCTTCTCAGGCCACTCCACCACCTCCACAACCCCAAAACCTCTATTACAATGACTCTAATGCATACCCCTATGTATCATTTACCTTCCATATTTTTCACAGTACTTGGATCACAACTGTTTGCCAGTGGTGAGCATTTTACGAAGATTAGTTCAGGCTGAACCAGTTTTCGTACACCGTTGTTTGCACCGCTTTCTGATGCGCCACGATAACAAATAAATACTTGTTAACATTCCTAACACATCCCTCTGTCACTCCAATATTCTATATATCAATATCGCTGAGTTTTATACATATTTGTGCATCCATTTTCGTAGGACAACTTATTGAACATCGAAAAACTCATGAATCCGATTTGTAACTTTAACTTGTGAGATCACCAACTTGATATATTATTTTTTTGATTATTAAAATCATGTGTATCATGTTAGATACCTCTGACTTACATTTTTTTTATTTTTATTCCAGATTATAAAAAATTTATTTTGTATGTACCAATTTGTTCCAATCAACCTACTAGTAGACAAGTTGTGCAACTAGTCGACCCTAGTAACTAGACCCAGTAGATGGAAAGAAATGATTAAATCTTAATTATAGATATTTTAAAATATTTATTCCAGAATTATTAGAGTATATTTTATGAATATATTTATGGTAGATTAATGGTGTAGCTTAGTACCAACTTGAACCTAAAACTAGACTAGTTGCCATATGACCTAGTTTTGACCATAGATGACTATGAAATAGTTGTGTGTAACATACCTTAGTATGATAGCTGATCGGTATATATCATATGTTCGTAGGAGTACGTGATGATACGACTGGGATTGCCGAAGCAGAACTTTTGTTCACTCATCGGGAAGATTCAGGCAAGTGTACCTTGTCAAACTTGCAGTAGATCTTATTGTATTCTTTGTTTAAGTTTTTTTCATATATATATTACTTGCGATATACCTGTCACCCTAGAACCATGTGCGTTGCTTAATGTCCCAACGAGAATCGGGTGTCGACGCCATACGCGGAGTCGGACAACGTCACTTAGAGTTGATACAACGAATCCTATCTTTACGTGCTTGGACTTATAGCACGACAGACCATAGGACACTTGACACTGTTCATGAGACGGAGTTCATCCTGATATATGTCTTGGTACCAGAACTCTGTATAGGATGTAGGCATCGTAGCATTTAAGTTTTACTTTATACTTGTAGTTACGACTCGAGGAGATAGTTAGAGGTCTTGATCGCGTGTTATGACTTGATGCGCGTGGTTTCATGAGAGGGGAGAGTCACACCTTACTACGGGCTGATTTTGGATATATAGATGTTATATTACTAGAGTGTGGTTTATTTACTAGCCCGTGGGGGTTCCATTATAGCGATCCCTCAAGGATACTACTAGCCTGCTTTAGGTTCCCCGACACGGAGCTTATAGTGGTTCAGCCTGAGTTCGAGTAATGCTCTCACGTTGTCACGACCCGCATTTGATAAATCGGGCACCGGTTCGTGAGTACGTCCAGCCTACGCCGCAGTGTCGGCGGTAGTACGCTGTCTAGACCATATTCATAGGTAATTTAAAATCTAGCTCATTCACAAATAAATAGGCAAGGATAATAACAGGAAATAGGAATGCTAAGATTCATAAGGCAAATTGTGACAAGCAAATCCACAGTTTATTACAGAACCAGAAGATAAATCGGGGACAAACCCGATTACTATGCTGAAAGAAAATACTAGCTAACTGGCTAACTACTCCTCAAAAGTAGTCTCCTGAGTAGGAACCGGCTCCTCAAATGTATCATCCGCTACGTCATATGGGCCATAAAAGGTGGGGGCATAGTCCTCATCATCGCCTAATATCAACGGATCCAGTCAGGAAAGGAGCAAAGTACCAATACACAACAAAGCTTAAACTAAATATTTATGACAAGTAGTGAAAACTGACTAAGCATCACGATAAGAGTATGCATAATAAGTAGTAAAATTAACTAAGGTTAAGCACTAAAAATCAGGAATATAAATAAAACAGGATTATAATGAGACAAGAAAATGGAACTGCAACAAGATAATGAAACTATGTGTGTGTGATTGTGTATTTAGAATACATAGTTGGCATGTAGGGGGTTATAAGGCTAATAAGGCCGTCATAGACGGCTAGCAGTCAGAAATAATCGAGTATAAGGCTGATGGTACAGTCGTGTACCAACAACTAGCAGTCAGGACAGGGGGAAGGGTAAACTACATGCCTCCTAGTATTCTCCCTCCCGACACGAAAAGCAAGACATGAAATCCAAATCCTAACACTAAGTGTAATCATCCAATG
The DNA here is from genome assembly GCA_036927795.1 of Iris macrosiphon. Taxonomy (NCBI): domain Eukaryota; kingdom Viridiplantae; phylum Streptophyta; class Magnoliopsida; order Asparagales; family Iridaceae; genus Iris; species Iris macrosiphon. The sequence goes on along the minus strand of JAYESA010000016.1, from coordinate 138,761,353 downwards.
GTGCTAGTAGAGCAAGGAACTAATTACCATAATATAAAGAATAAACTTGAAGTGCAGGTACTTGCCTGATGTTCGATTTTCAACTACTGTTCTGTTACTCGGGAAATTTCCAGAAATATCTCCGGATGCTGAAATAAATATTACCATCATACTCAGAAGATATCAATCAGCTAGAAACGCCTGTCCTTGAGTCCAATTTGGAGACAAGGGCAAAAACGGCAATTTTGGGTCAAAACGGGGTCCACATGTGGGCCCGCTTTGCACCGAAAAATGTGTCAGGGTCAAAGGTCTCTAAATCTGTCCAACTTAGTGTCGACAAGTCAGGAACGCTGATATGAACCCAACGGAACTTTCAGAATTGGATTTCGATGTGCCGATCACAAAATCGTCCGTCGAGTGGGCCTGTGGGGCCCACGACACGCGATTTCGTCAACGTTCTCGGAATCGAACCAAACTTGGATCACAGGACCAGCGTATTGCTACGAGTCCGATGGCGCAAGTTTCGTTTCAATCCGACGAGTGTACACAAAGTTAGGGCACGTTCCAGAAAGGGCGGATACGGGACGGTGTCCGCGGATACGCGTTGATTCCGGTGTGCACGCACACCCGAATCGACTTCTGCAAAATCTCACACGTCCGTATCGACGACGCGCACGTATCTGTGAAGACCGCACGCGACCAAGTTGTCCGGTTTGGCGGAGCGTACTCAGTTCCGGGGTGAATCGGGGCGTTTGTTTTTCCTGTTTTTGGATTGCGGTTCGCGATCACCACAGGACGCGATGCACCGAGCGGGTTGCACGGGCACTGAAGGGGTTATGCAGGCTACGCAACGCAACTGACGGAATCAAAAACGGATAAACGAGCAGGGAGATACGCGTACCTGAACAGGGTCCGAAAAACCCAAAAATCTCGTGTCCGACACGTGTCATGTACACAGAGAGAACTAGGGTTAGGGTTAGGGCTACTGGCCGGAGCTCCGGCGGCTCGGGGCGGCACTGCGGCGGGGGAGGCCGGCCGGGGCTAGGGCGGGGGCGCGTGGCCGCGGACGGCGGCTGCCGGAGGCGGGCTCGGGGCGGCTGGAAGAAGAAGGAGGAGGAGGAAGGAGGATCGGGCGGCCGTCGGAGTCTGGCGGCGACGGCGGAGCGGAGGCGGAGCGAGGCTGGGGCTGCGGGCTGCGGGAGGCGTCGGCTCCGGCGAGGGGAAACGGGGCGCGGTGGTGAGGGAGTGGCCGGAGGGAGACGGCCAGGGGGGGTTTATAGGGGGTGGAGGAGGCTGGGATGGCCGGGAAAGGCGGAGGCGCTCCGGGCGAGGCGGGCGACGTGGCCGCAGGGCGTGGGCCGAGCGGAGCGGGCGGGGCAGCCGGGAAGCGCGGGCGGCGGTGCGCGTGGCCGAGCGGGCGGCGGGAGAATCGGGCAGCGGGGGTCGTGGGGGGGTGCGGGTTCGGGCACGGGCGGGTCGGGTTCGGGTGGATCCGACCCGACCCGTTAAGGTGGGTGGGCTGGGCCGGGTTTGGGCTTGGGCTCGGTTTATTTTAATAAATATTTAAATAAATAAATAATAGGTAAATAATTAAATAAATAGTTTTTAGGTGATATAAAATAGGTCCGGGGTCCAATAAATTCTAGAAAAATTATCCTAAGTCCAGTTTTTTATTTTACACCCAAAAATATTATTTTCATAATATTTTAATATCATTTATTATCATTAAAAATAATTTAATAATTAAAACCCTGATTTTAATTACGGAAAAATTCTAAAAAATTCCAGAAAATTATGAAAAATTCAAATTTAAAATTCTTGAAAAATCAGGGGTTTACAATCTACCCAACTTATAAAAATTTTGTCCTCGAAATTAAAATATGGCACCATCTATTAATCCTTTATGTACATAAGGTAAGTCAATCGTAATCTTCTTGCGATAATCAAAATTCTAATCATATCCATTGCAATCACTTCAAGGTTAAGATGACCACTGTTCCAATCAAAATTTCCACCTATGGTTATCTCTTCTCACTTTCTCAAATTATCCATATCCATATCCAATTTTAAATTAAAATCCTTATAACATCTTCAAAATTTAAATAAGCATGTAAATTTCACCTCACGATCTCTAACTATCATAATCTCCTCTAGAAGTAATCCGAGTCCAATATTATTCCCATTTTCACTTATAAATTTTTGTATGCTTCGACTTTTTAAACTCCATTCACATCCTCAACGTTTCAAATAGGTAGTCCAACCATCAAATTTTAATTCTTAATTCTAATCATCAAATTAAAAATAATTTAAATGCAATCCACCAATGTTCAAGTCTGAAATTCTATATTTTTATCCTCCAAACTCCAATTGATGATTTTACTTTCATTATTAAAAATTTAAATCATGTACCTAAGGTATACATATGGGGTCCTCAATATCAAGATTTTAAAATTTATTGATCCTCAAAACTTCAATGTAGATTATATCATAGATGATATGTCCTTAATTACGGAAGAATAATCCTCAATTATGTGATCGGCCTATGGGGTATATCCAGTACTCTCTGCGTATCCAACTTTACCAAGCACAAGGTTTCGTCTTTCCGAAATAAGGGAAGACGGTGGCCAATAATAAAGAGTTCAAGGGAAGCGTAATAGAATAGAAGTATCGGGATCAAGGCGTTTAAAGAATTCAAATGGAAATTGTCAAAGCTGTTGTGGATTGAAATCCTATTTTGGTAATCCTTTGTTCGACTGCTCGTATTAGCACAGTTATGTAACCGATACGATATGTCAGACATGTCCAGGGCAAGTATACTAGTCAACTATATATCTCAATCCACGTAAAGTAGTCGTGCAATGAGCGAACCAAAATACACCATGGTTGATCAGACCGTAGTACACTGATTCTGAAATGTATCAGTGTGTTAACCCACTTATACATATGTCATGATCAAGCTCGATAGAAGAGTAAGCTTGAAAAACTAGGCTATATTAGCAGCATAAGTCAAGGTAGTACAACAAATATAAGTACGCTAGATGATGATGAAAGGAGGTACAAATTAATTCAAGTTCACAAAACAATACACAATAAGTACAATAACAAAAGACTCTACAATCTCTACAGTTATCAAATATAAAAGCATACCAGGTTATTAGCAAGTTCAAAATTACTAGGTTGGGGCTGAGGTCACGAACCAATAGGCACGAGCTAAAACAAGACTAGAAACGGATAACTAAGAATCACTTACGCGCATTGGCTACTCCACGAGTCTGCGCTCTCTCCACGGTCATCGCGAAAGATTGTCCGCGTCCTTGTGGTGGATTACTCTGTTGCTGCTGGGCCTGTTGGAAGAGTGTTGCTTGTGGTACCAAGGGTGGTCTCGGTTCGGGTGCTGGTAGAGCATGTTGGTTTATCACAGCATCTCGTGGTGATCTTGTAGAAATCTCGTCGCTTGCTGGTAGATCCATTACTCTGCATCCAAAATAAACGATAAGAGGCGCACAGGAATCAAGGCAGGATGCAAGTCAAGGAATTAATTCGAATCCGAGATAGATGTCAAGAACGATTCAAGCAAGTGGATGAGATCCTAAAACTTATCCTATTCTTACTGCAGGCCTGTTCGGTCCCTAAGTTGAAACCGAACAATTTAGTCGTTGGCCTGCATGGGCCACCATAAAAACGTGTCACGACCCACACCAGATAAATCGGGCACCGGTTCGTGAGTACGTCCAGCCTACGCCGCAGTGTCGGCGGTAGTACGCTGTCTAGACCATATTCATAGGTAATTTAAAATCTAGCTCATTCACAAATAAATAGGCAAGGATAATAACAGGAAATAGGAATGCTAAGATTCATAAGGCAAATTGTGACAAGCAAATCCACAGTTTATTACAGAACCAGAAGATAAATCGGGGACAAACCCGATTACTATGCTGAAAGAAAATACTAGCTAACTAGCTAACTACTCCTCAAAAGTAGTCTCCTGAGTAGGAACCGGATCCTCAAATGTATCATCCGCTAGGTCATATGGGCCATAAAAGGTGGGGACATAGTCCTCATCATCGCCTAATATCAACGGATCCAGTCAGGAAAGGAGCAAAGTACCAATACACAGCAAAGCTTAAACTAAATATTTATGATAAGTAGTGAAAACTGACTAAGCATCACGATAAGAGTATGCATAATAAGTAGTAAAATTAACTAAGGTTAAGCACTAAAAATCAGGAATATAAATAAAACAGGATTATAATGAGACAAGAAAATGGAACTGCAACAAGATAATGAAACTATGTGTGTGTGATTGTGTATTTAGAATACATAGTTGGCATGTAGGGGGTTATAAGGCTAATAAGGCCGTCATAGACGGCTAGCAGTCAGGAATAATCGAGTATAAGGCTGATGGTACAGTCGTGTACCAACAACTAGCAGTCAGGACAGGGGGAAGGGTAAACTACATGCCTCCTAGTATTCTCCCTCCCGACACGAAAAGCAAGACATGAAATCCAAATCCTAACACTAAGTGTAATCATCCAATGGTGCTAGTAGAGCAAGGAACTAATTACCATAATATAAAGAATAAACTTGAAGTGCAGGTACTTGCCTGATGTTCGATTTCCAACTACTGTTCTGTTACTCAGAAAATTTTCAAAAATATCTCCGGATGCTGAAATAAACATTACCATCATGCTCAGAAGATATCAATCAGCTAGAAACGCCTGTCCTTGAGTCCAATTTGGAGACAAGGGCAAAAACGGCAATTTCGGGTCAAAACGGGGTCCACATGTGGGCCCGCTTTGCACCGAAAAACGTGTCAGGGTCAAAGGTCTCTAAATCTGTCCAGCTTAGTGTTAACAAGTCAGGAATGCTGATACGAATCCAACAGAACTTTCAGAATTGGATTTCGATGTGCCGATCACAAAATCGTCCGTCGAGTGGGCCTGTGGGGCCCACGACACGCGATTTCGTCAACGTTCTCAGAATCGAACCAAACTTGGGTCACAGGACCAGCGTATTGCTACGAGTCCGATGGCACAAGTTTTGTTTCAATCCGACGAGTGTACACAAAGTTAGGACGCGTTCCAGAAAGGGCGGATACGGGACGGTGTCCGCGGATACGCGTTGATTCCGGTGTGCACGCACACCCGAATCGACTTCTGCAAAATCCCATACGTCCGTATCGACGACGCGCACGTATCTGTGAAGACCGCACGCGACCAAGTCGTCCCGTTTGGCGGGGCGTACTCAGTTCCGGGGTGAATCGGGGCGTTTATTTTTTCTGATTTTGGATCGCGGTTCGCGATCACCACAGGACGCGATGCACCGAGCGGGTTGCACGGGCACTGAGGGGGTCATGCAGGCTACGCAGCTGACGGAATCGAAAACGGATAAACGAGCAGGGAGATACGCGTACCTGAACAGGGTCCAAAAAACCCGAAAATCTCGTGTCCGACACGTGTCCTGTACACAGAGAGAACTAAGGTTAGGGCTACTGGCCGGAGCTCCGGTGGCTCGGGGTGGCACTGCGGCGGGGAAGGCCGGCCGGGGCTAGGGCGGGGGCGCGTGGCCGCGGGCGGCGGCTGCCGGAGGCGGGCTCGGGGCGGCTGGAACAAGAAGGAGGAAGGAGGATCGGGCGGCCGTCGGAGTCTGGCGGCGGCGGCGGAGCGGAGGCGGAGCGAGGCTGGGGCTGCGGGCTGCGGGAGGCGTCGGCTCCGGCGAGGGGAAACGGGGCGCGGTGGTGAGGGAGTGGCCGGAGGGAGACGGCCAGGGGGGGTTTTATAGGGGGTGGAGGAGGCTGGGATGGCCGGGAAAGGCGGAGGCGCTCCGGGCGAGACGGGCGACGTGGCCGCGGGACGTGGGTCGAGCGGAGCGGGCGGGGCGGCCGGGAAGCGCGGGCGGCGCTGTGCGTGGCCGAGCGGGCGGCGGAGGAATCGGGCAGCGGGGGTCGTGGGGGGTGCGGGTTCGGGCACGGGCGGGTCGGGTTCGGGTGGATCCGACCCGACCCGTTAAGGCGGGTGGGCTGGGCCGGGTTTGGGCTTGGGCTCGGTTTGTTTTAATAAATATTTAAATAAATAAATAATAGGTAAATAATTAAATAAATAGTTTTTAGGTGATATAAAATAGGTCCGGGGCCCAATAAATTCCAGAAAAATTATCCTAAGTCCAGTTTTTCATTTTACACCCAAAAATATTATTTTCATAATATTTTAATATCATTTATTATCATTAAAAATTATTTAATAATTAAAACCCTGATTTTAATTACGGAAAAATCCCAGAAAATCCCAGAAAATTATGAAAAATCCAAATTTAAAATTCTTGAAAAATCAGGGGTTTACACACGTGCATGTCACATAGTTGGTTATAATAGTTTACCCTGGATTATGATTTTATTATACTGTTTACTTTGGCATAGCCGGTTGTGGATCCTTTCTGGAATTGCTGATGCTTATCGCCTTGTCATGCGGGCATTGGTACCAGGTACTTATCTCATTTTTATCGTAGTTATGGTTATTCTTCATGTTGTTCTTTTATCTTCTTATATAGCCTAATTTTATAGATAGACTCTTATTCTTTCTCGAGTCTATTCGAGCTTGTGTGTTTCTGGACGGCCGACTTTAACACGTGTAGATCATTCTTGATGTATTTTGTTCATTGTGGATTATATAGCCTAATTTTAACACGTGTAGATCATTCTTGATGTTCTCGAGTCTTATATAGCCTAATTTTATAGATAGACTCTTATAGATAGACTCTTATTCTTTGGTGGAATGGTGCAACGATGGTGAACAGATTCTTTGGAAGAAGCCAACGGGCATGAGGCAAGTCTAGTTGATGTTAAGTCATATTGGAAGTTAACACTTGCAGTACTGAGACGGATTAAGGCAACAAGTAAAGACAATATGGATTTGAGATTTATGTTGGAACTGATGCACGAGTCATTGAGAGTGTGTGGACTAATCAAAACATAGAGAAATCAAGACTTCAGGGAAGAACGGCGGAGTGATGGAAGACAGTTTCAACGAGCGCAGTTCTCGATTTGTGGCTTGGATAGACAGTAAGACTCTAGGTGGTTAAGCGACATTTGGTTGACAGATCGTCAGAGGTAGTGCATGAAGTTCTCAGAGTCAGAAGTTTGTTCGGATGGAATGGTTGGATTATGGCTCAGATTTGCAGAGAAGATATAATATGGTTCGTAGTAGCTGTCCATCATGATGACTTACAATTATCGAGCGTAGCTTCGGGACAGCTGACCCTAGCGACTTAACCTCCAAATCAGAGATGAATATTATAGACCCATAGAACGATCCTTGCGGTGGCGCATTTGGGAATGCATCGAGAATGGATGTGAGTAGTGTGTGTTAGAGATTGGCCTTTGTGACTGAGTGTTGGATTTGAGAGATCCTTAGGATAGCCTTCAGCTGAAGATACAGCCGAAAGATCGAAGCGATGGTGGAAATGGCCTAAGTCAACTGATGAGATTCAGAGTCGCAGATTTTTGAAGATGGCATCGCTTCTGACTCGTCGTGCCCCGGAAGGGAATAACATTCATATGAATTGATGACTATGAAACTAGTTTGTGAAGTTAAAGCAACGGCTCGTTCAGATCAAATTCTTGTAATACTGGAAGGGACAGATGTGCCTCAAATCTACAAGATGCATCGGAACTTAGTCTGCGATACGTGCTTGTACAAAAGGTGAACGTGATATCCTGTGCTTCGAGGCAGTGGAAGCAGCAAACAAATTATTCCATGCGTGACCTAAGAATTATGGCGAGTATGTCCACGTTGAAATGTTGGCGACACTATCCCTATGACATGGCGGTAAAATCTTCGTGGATCACATGAACCTCAATGAACTACATGGTGGTGACCGTTGCCTATTCATGGTGGGATGATCATTTTGAGGAAGCCAGTCGCATCACATGGTTACATTAGGAAGTTTCAATTTTTTCAAACATAATGTACATGTTTTCACTTTAAGAGGTTGCTTAGCTTTCATCTAAATTGTCACTTTCAGCATGTTTCTTAGTTTCCATAAAAGGTATTACTTTGGGCATTTGCTAACTATTTTAATGATTTAGATACTTTATCAATAATGATATGCTGATATAAAAGAATGAGTGAATGAAAGGTCGGTATGGATTTTATGTTGCATTTAGATTGGTTAGTTTTTGGCTCCGTCTGAAATGAGATTTTTGTTTGTTTGTCAGTTTCTGTCAGTATTTTGACCCAAATGAATGGCAAGCAAAATTTTCATTTGGTTTCTGTATTTGTTGTTCTTATCTTACAAATTTTATGGAAACAATAACTTATTCGGTGATTCAAAAGGAAATTAAAGTAGCTCTCTACCTGGAGCCATATATAATCCTAGTGCACTAAGGTGATTTTTGGTTCATGTTTTGAAGGTTTAAGAATAAATTTTAGATTCTTTATTTTTGTTTGATATATCTAGAATTAAAAATTAGGGAAGAATAAGAGAGACTTCATATTTTTACTTGTGTGGAAAAGTAATTTTCAAGGTCCCCTTGAAAATAGTTTTGATTTTCTAGTAATGTTGTTAAATATTTTGTTTGGACAATAACACCCTCATTTTACTTTTAAAATTTTAACTTTTATTCCAAACATATAAATTTAGGTAACATAAGTATGAAATTGTATTTATGAAAAACTAAATAAATTAATATTCTTTTTTCATATTTTCAACTTAACCTAACCAAATATGGATATGTAAATGTTGAATTCATTTTCTATGGTAAAGAAATAAAAAATAAATTCCTAGGATTACAAAACCTTCATCCAAACGACCCCTAAGAGCATCTCCAATCCTATTGTGACTTTGGGGGGAAAAATGTTGCATAGGAATGATAAAATTTTATTTAAATTTTTTTCTTCAATGCAATTGTCAACTATTAAGATTACGTAACAAAAGTTACAGAAGATATTGGTAAATTGATTGTCTAGTTTTAGACAATGCACTTCAATGTCTTTAACTTCATGTCATCAAATTATGAATAAAAGTATTTAGAAAAAAGAAAGAAGATGAAAAATTGCCTTACAAGTTGGAAAAAAAATATTTTAATATTTTTACGTTGGATACATTTTTTATTATTTTATTATCTTTTGTGGATATAGTCTTGTCATATAGAAAATAATACCTTTGTCTCATGCCACATAGACATTACAAGATAATAGGGTTGGAGATGCTCTTAAGAGTGGTGTTACAAATTTTTTTTTGACCCTAAAAGAAGTTGTTACATAGGGAAAAAACTTACAATATTAAGTTGGTTGAATTAACTTCCCAAACATGGTCTGTTGTAAAACAAAAATACTAGACATTCCAAATATAGACAGATTTTAGAATAAACATTTTTTTAATTTTTTTTGCCTATGACTCATGTCCTTTGTCCTAAGCAACAGACAGCTGAAAACACGCCAGATCTACTCACAAACAGCCTAGGCATGAGGTCCTATCTATCCCCATCCAAATGGCATAAAAAAGGACGTAATTTTGGTCGCACATGTCAGCCATTGACATCAAATTGTGTTGTCTAGAAATCCAAAACTGTTCTCCAATGGGAAGTAAAAAAAAAAAATTTGAAACCAAAAAATTTCTCCCAATTCTATCACAATTTCTGTCCTACCTGAGTTTTTACATGTATATCCTTATCTCAAAACAATTAATATTGAATTTACATCATTAAATTGATTCTTTTATTTTTTTTTGACATGTAGCATAGAAATAGAGAATCATTTGAGTGCAATATTTTAAAAACCGGACCGATGATTGAACCGAAAATCTTTGGTATAGGTCGGACCGAAATTCAGTCGGGGTTCAAATAGGCCCATTACGAGAACCAAATCATATAAGATATCAACATTTACTTATTGGTTTGGTTCTTAGTATGTATGGTTTTGTTTGATTTTACAACTATAAGGTCTCTCAAAACCAAACAAAGTACCAAATAGTTCAAATCTCACATGATAAACTTTTTTGAGTTAAAAAAAAAAAAAAAAAAACCCAAATGGTCGGTTCAATTGTGAACCGGTTCGGTCGGTTCATAGGTTAAACTCCGGTTCAGAGAAAAACCCGTCGATTCTTTAAAAAATTCAGTTCATGTCAGACCGAACCGAATTTTTGATCAGATCTGGTCCGACCCGGTTCAACCGTCGGTCCGGTCTGATTTTGACAACACAGTTGGAGAATATTTGTTTGTGCGTACAATTTCTATTTAGAAACTCTACCAACTATGATAGAATTTTTTTGAAGTACAATGACAAGTTGAATAGAAACTCAATTTTAAAATTTTCCATTGGAAAGAAATGGAAGAATGTTGATTAGAAACTCAAATTGATGCCACCTACAATAAAAATGGAGAACTGTTGGGGAGAAACTCTAATGGTAGAGATCATCGTTGTAGATGGTCTAATAGTCTCTTCCGAAAATATGATTGAATAGATGCCGTGCCTGACATTTGGACCAAGATAAAATCTAGATAAACCATAACCCACGTCTCATCCTTCGCTTAAGAACATGAGCCTATGGAACTGTACGAACCTAATCGATCAATTTCGGTTCTTACTGCATATATAAATTAACACAAACCCAACAATGTTACGCCAGTATCCTTTACCGTTCCAAAAGGAGTTTGCTGTTGAATATGCAAAATTTATCACTCACTATATTCGCTGCAAAACACTGAAGTAGTAGATTGAGATATTTGAGAAAGCATTGATCGATGTTTAAATATACATCCAGAAATTGAACATTATTAATTGTAAGCGTTTTTGTTGCCTATGGTCACACATTTATAAGTACAACTCAACGCCCTGCATATGGTCACACACACACACACACACACACACACATATATATATATATATATATATATATATATATATATATATATATATATATATATATATATATATATATATAAAACTCAAAGTCCTGAAAGAACATTTATCATTGATTCGCGCGGCCGACACATGGCCTCGAGAGGATTCGCTCGTGGCAGAGTTAGGCCCGAACCTTCACTCATATCCACCTCTTCCTCTCCGATCCTCTCCCACTCGAAGCACTGGATCATAGTCCCCAAAACAAAGCTGACCACCCGGACCCCAAGCCCTTCGCCAGGGCACCTCCTCCTCCCCATCCCGAACGCCAATGTCTTGTTCCCTTCCCCTTCTCGGTCCTCGAACCTTTCGGGCTCGAACTTCTCGGGCTCTGCCCAGGTGCTTGGGTCCCTGTGGATAGCGTAAGCGTTGACCAGCAGCATCGTTCCGCGCGGAATGTTGTATCCTCCGACCGTGCACTCTTCTGCCGACTCGTGTGGCACTAGGAGTGGTGCCGCCGGATATAGACGTAACGTTTCGGTGACGACACATTGAAGGTACGGGAGATTGGGGAGGTCGGCTTCTCGTAGTAGCCGCTCGTTACCGACGCGTGCATCGATTTCGTCCCTGGCTTTTTTCAGCTTGTCGGGATTGTTAAGGAGGAGAGACATTGCCCATTCGATCGTGTCGGATGAAGTACCTGTTCCTGCCTGCAACAAACTCTAGGAAACACAATACATAGAGGGTGAGGGACATGCAGCATTTTGTTAAATTGCACTTGTGCCTGTTAGATTTTGATCACCAACCAACAAAATTAGTGTGTACTTACATGCCCAAAATTGTCAGTTCTTGTACTGTTAAGTCTGAACCAAAAAAAACACAATACTCTTAATCTTTTTGTTTGGTTCAAAGTGACATTTTGAATGAGTATCGGTATCGACAATATCGGATCCGATATCAAATTTTTTCGTATCCACAGTATCGACAATATGAAATAATTATTAATAAATTAGTACAATTATAAATACATTACATATAATAATAATAAAATGTTACATAAAAGATTTATATTGTGACAAGATTTACATTGGGATAATAATAATAAAAGTCAAAACTTCGACAGAAATCCATTTGCTAGATAAATTTATTGGAACAATGTTTGAATTCAATTATTGACGACTTTTTTTTGCATAATTTGATGATTGAATTTATGCGATTGTTCATATCTTTCGATTAATTAGAACTCGTAAGATTTAATATTTTTAATCTTACGAGTTCTAATAAAGCAAAAGACACGAAGAATCGCATAAATTCAGTCGTCAAATTATACAAAAAATATGCATCAATAATTAAATTCAAACATGTAAATATTGTCCCAATGAATTGCCTAGCCAAGTGAATTTCAGCAGGAGTTCTAATATTTTTTATTATTGTCCCAATGTAATTTTTTTTTTTTGTATGTAACGATTTTGTATTATTGTCCCAAATAATTGAATTCGATGTTGGAATCCTTCGATACGTATTGGTAGATACTGTAAACCTTGGTGTCAACACCTACTTTGATACAACACCTACTTTGATACTGTAAACCTTGGAATCCTTCGATACGGAACGGTTTGTATCGGTATCGGCCAATACTTTGAACATTGTCTTTTTGACCTATTATTGATGTCCAAAATGTCTTGTTTGTCCCAATTATCTTTGCATAATATTTTTTTTCTAATATAATAATCATATCATAGTTGATCTTTTATGATCCAATAATAAAATCGGTCCGATGTATATGTTCGACATTTGTTACAAACTCTCGTACTCTCAATCACTAGCTGCATTGCATGCAACTTTTAATTAACATTTTGATAGTCCTAAAAAATCAACATATATGTTAAATTTTGACAGTCCTTCCATTTTTTTTATTCTTTTTTGGTTTCATGTGTGCTGTTAGTTTTCTTTGTCATTGTGCTATTATTCATGTCCTCCACGATGCTGAAGTGGAGAACCTGGTGGTAGCGACGGAGGAAGGAGGGGAGGGAGGAGCGGCGGACGCCGAGGGTGCCGAGGTAGTCGAGCACCGAAAGGGGGTACGAGAAGGAGGAGCGGGAGAGGAAGGAGGCGGCGGAAGGCGGAGGATCAAGGCGGAGGCGGCGATGGGAGGCAACTGTGGAGGACGGGAGAGAGCTCCGACAAGAAAGGAAGAAGGAAGAACTCCGGTGGAGATTATGGGTGTTTGGGCTAGTATGAGTAAACTTTTGGGTTAGTATGAGTAAACTTCATTCATTAATGGACTAGCCCTAAGTAAACTATGTAGTGCCCTTATCAACAGCCTTTAATCTTCTCGTGACGTCGCCCGCTCCGTGTCTTACACGGAGGAGCATTATTTGATGCAGGTCCATGTGGATTCCTGCAGAGGTGGGTGGACTGGGCTATAGTGTTCGATGCGAGGAGGAGCGGGCTGTGCCGGGAGAGAAAAGTTGTGTGGCAGCTGGTGATGTGTGAGAGGCTGCGTTGCAATGACTAATGCGTGCGAGTACGAGAGTTGTATAAGTATTGTGTATATATGGGATGCATTTATTATCAAAACAAAGAAAGTAGGGCTACGGAAGAGGATGATAGGTTACTGGAGGGTCGGACTACACTAGACCAAAAAGATGGAAGGAAAGGAGACGGGGCCGACGGGAACTGGAGGAAGGAAAGGTAACAGGGGGGCAATTAGGGCCTCAACACAAGGAAGTTGGGAGCTGGTAGAGAGGAGTTGCAGCAGTCGAATCTGAGCCGTGTCGAGGAGTCCAAACCTATTCATCAAATTTCTCCAAAGGGGTGTGGAGAGCGGAGATGCAAAAGTCCTACTTTAGTTACAATGGGGGACAACGACTTCAGGGGGAGGAGTCAGTCCGCCGTGGCTTTCTGAGGCGAAAGCGGCAGCTTACGCCCTCAACCCTCTCAACCCACTATGGTGCCAAATCCCAACTTGTCTCCTAAACATTGTTGCGCAAGCTAGTGGTATAAAAGAGGAAATGAGCCTAGTATATAGAACCAACAGTAGCAGATGGTATCAAAATGGTGGAAATAACTACGAATGACATAGCTGCCTCCTTTGATTATTGGAAGATCACAATTTACGTGATGGGACGAAGCCATACTACAGCTAAATCCGAGCTTATGTGCCTTGCGTGAATGCAGTCTAAGGAGGAGGTGGACATCGATCATCTCCCAATAGAACAACTTTTATTTCATCAAGTTCTCGATAAAGTTCGATTTGGAAAGAGTTCTCGAATCTAATCCGTGGACGTTCGATGGGAGACTAGCGGTGATGTCGAAATAGGACCAGTTATCTAATTTCGAGAGGGATAGACCTACGAAGGTCACATATATATGGATCAAGTTCCTATGGTTTGAGAAGGATAGGCTTACGATGGTTCCCATATGGATGGTTGTCCCACAATTTTGAAATACTCATCTCTACTCTTATAAGGAGACTTCAAAACGGTTCAAAAGTGAGCTGTGTAAGCCGTTTGTAAATACTCAACCATTTATCTCTACTCTTATAAGGAGACTTCAAAGCGGTTTCAAAACGGTTTGTAAATACTCATCTCTACAATTTTGGATCATTTTATACTTGCATAATTTCATTTTTACTACAGTTCTTTTGATCCAGACGTACTCAAACATCTCCTCCCATTACCAATAATCCTCCTCCTCCTCCTCCAGTACCTCTGCTTCAATGACTACCTCAATGAAGCATGCAAATAGCTTGACCTCTAACTGCCATTGTCCATCCCTAATAATGGTGTTGACCTTGTCGGAGACCCCTAATTACTAGTGACATATTCAAGGATTTTGACTTGAAAACAGATTTACCTATTGACCAGACTCAAAATTAATAACATTCGACATACCCACTTACCGAACTCGAGTGATCCTTTTGGTTACCAGAGAGAGGTATAAGATTTTGGCTGGATGGCGGAAGATCGAACGTATTATTCCTTCCATTTATTTGGTGGGAGAGTTGAAAGCAGTGGGTCCAAAAAACATGCAACGCAGCGTATACAAAATTTTGAACGTTACGTCGGACATCTAAAAAAAAAATATATACCCACTTCTCTTCTACTATTTATGAGTAATAATCTAACTTAATTAGTCATAAGAAAGAAATCCAGGAAAGAAACTAAAAAGATTGATAAAAATTAAAAAAAAGTCCAAAATCTACCCAAAACAGTTTGACCGAAATTCCTAATTTTCTCGATCTTCTTTTCTTGTGGAAATTATACGGCTTGGGAACAACATGGTCATGGCTAACTTTTATAAGAGGCGAGAAGAGAAAGATGGAGAACTTACAATTATTAATGGCTTGATCATGAAGTCCTCATCATCGTTGCTCTCCCGATCGGACTTCTGAAGTTCAACCAGAACTCCGATCATGGTCTTCTCATCCTCCTCCACCTCCCCCATCTTCCTCACGTGCTCGTCGATCAAACTCTGCAAGAATTCATCCCTTCGCTTCACCAACCGAAGAATCGACCGCCTCGCCTTCCAATCCATCCACCCCAAGAAGGGGACGAAGTCGCCAAGGCTCGTGGACGCCCCGAGGAGCGAGTGTGCTTCCTTGACCATCTCCCTGAACCTCCCGGCCCCTTCGGAGCCTGCCAAGTCCTTGCCAAATATCATCCTCATCATGTTATTCATTGCGAGCCCAAAGAGCTTCGACTTCAGCTCCACTTTATTCAACTCCTTATCACTACTGCACGAAAATTAATTAATTCCAGAATTAATATGATATATATATATTATATATTGTTTATTGATCTGATCAAGGCGAACGCTAGCTAGCTTAGCTTGCCTTTCCCGGAAGAGTGTCGATATCATGGAACGTACTTCTTCGGAGCGGAGTTGGGAGAAGGAGTTGATGCGGTGGGAGGAGAGGAGCTCGACGGCGGAGATGCGACGCAGCATGCGCCAGTAGGGGCCGTAGTTGGCGGAGTCGAAGGTGGAATAGTTGTAAGTGAGTTGCTTTGTGGAGGGGAAGTGGGCGCGGTTGGCGAAGGCGAGGTCGTTCTTGGAGAGGCACTCCTCGGCGAGGGGGAAGGAGGAGACGGCCAGGGCCGGGCGGGATCCGAAGCGTAGGAGGAGGATGGGGCCGTGGCGGGCGGAGAGGAGGGAGACGGAGCGGTGGAGGGGCTTCTTCAGGAGGTGGAGGTGGCCGATGACGGGGAGGGAGGGTGGGCTTGGTGGTTGATTATTCTTGCTCTTGTTGTTGTTGAGGAGCTTGGTTGTCAGGAACAGGAGGAGGAGGGAGAGGGAGAAGATAGCAACGTAGACGAGAATGGAGATCATCTTTCGGGGAGTTTGGAATGGTCCGAGAATAGGTGCGTACAATACAACTCTTATCTATTTTTATTCATCCACAAATACTAGGATGTTTGTTCACCTTCAATAAAAAATGTACATATAATATTTTCAAAGTAAAAACCACCTTGGTTGGTGAGCAAAACCACTTTCAAGATGATTTTGTTTGAATGAAGATATCACGTGTGCATTTTTTATTGGAGGGTGAACAAATACCCTAATATTTGTGGGTAAACAAAAATGGACTCACAACTCTATTATTTGATGAGACTCTAGTAACGGAGACTGATATAGCAAATTTTAATAAAAAACATTTGTAACCAAATTTTTTTTAATTTTAATTTTAATGTAAAAAAATTGTCATATTAGTTGTTATGTCAATTGTTATAATAGAGCATCTCCAACCCTGTTGTGAGTTTGAAAAAAATGGTTGCCACAATTTCTTATTTCAAAATTACT
Source organism: Iris macrosiphon (assembly GCA_036927795.1). Taxonomy (NCBI): domain Eukaryota; kingdom Viridiplantae; phylum Streptophyta; class Magnoliopsida; order Asparagales; family Iridaceae; genus Iris; species Iris macrosiphon. The sequence goes on along the minus strand of JAYESA010000016.1, from coordinate 138,744,737 downwards.
TCTCCAATGTAAATGTGAAATAAATTGTGAAGTTGATATGACAATGACATGTCAAAGACACTGTGAAGTTGGTTGTCTATATCTAGATAATGGACTTCATAATGCTTTACTTCTAAATCATCAATTATGAATAAAAATATTTATACAAAAAAGAAATAAGTGAAAAAAGTTGTATTAGAACTTGAAAAAAAAGTAGTTTTTATTGTCTTTTCAATACTTTTGCATTAGATAATATTTTTCTATCTCATTGTCTTGTGTGAATATAATCTTGTCACATGAAAAATACATTGTCTTGTGTCTTATGCCACATAAGAATCACAACACAAAACAAGACAATAGGGTTGGAGATGCTCTTAGATGTCACACAATGAAAGATGACAGTACTTAGAGCATCTCCAACTCTGTTGTGCGTTTGGAAAAAATGGTTGCCACATGGGAATCACAACTTCTTATTTCATAAATTTCTTCTCCAATGCAAATGTAAAATAAATTGTGAAGTTGACATAGCAATAACACTAAAAGACGATGTGAAATTGGTTGTCTAGATCTTGACAATGGACTTCACAATGCTTTACTTCCACATCATCAATTATGAATAAAAATATTTATAAAAAAAAAGGAAGAAGTCGAAAAGTTGCCTTTGAACTTGGAAAAAAAAATAGATTTTATTGTCTTTCAATACTTTTGCATTGGAGAACAATTTTTTATCTCATTGTCTTCTATGTGAATATATTCTTGTCATATATAAAATATATTGTCGTGTGTCTCATATTACATAAAAATTATAACATAAAACAAGACAATAGAAACAGAGATGCTCTTAGATGTCATATAATTGAAGATGACAGTATTTAAATATTTTGGACGATGAATATTATTTATTATAGAAAAATCATTCGGTGAACATAATCTGTTGCTTTATGAAAGCCAAGAGTCCAAGGGACTAGTTCACGAACTTTTTCAAGTTCACGAATCTGATTTAGTTTGTATGCTTCATCATTTATGTTCGGAATGAACGATAACTGGTGGAATTTTGAGCAGGTTTCAATACAATCATGTTTGATATTCAATTCTTTAATATATAAATTTGGAATAAGTTAAATGTGAAATTGTTATTCTATATTTTGAGTGGAGTTTCGTGAGACTTTGATGTTTTGTGAGTGTAGTCGTGCTCTTTTTAACTGACACGGTGGATGACTGCTATCTTTGTTGAAAAAAAAATAGAAAAGTAGGTCAGGACGAACGTCCTGTACAGCGACATTAATAATTTTTTTACCGATTCGGATATGTGTTTGGCGTTTGTGAAAGCTATTGCTGACACTAACATTGTTACCATTCAAATTACGAACATAGAAAGGAACCGAGCGATGAACCACGCGCTGTTGTGGCTCTCCTATTGGCTCAAAAGCTCTCTTTCTCTACTTGCTCCGGACCCACTGCACCAACCGAATCAACGGGGGACATCACGTCAGCGAGCGGTTTCCACTCGATTCGTAAGGCAGCGCTGTTGAAATTAAAAGACATTGTTGATAGTGTTGACCAAAGAAAAAAGGGGCTACTAAACACGTTAATAAATTATATTTTATATGGGTACTTTTTGTTGTTTTACTTGTAAAAAAAAAAAAACTAAGTTCAATTGTTTAGTCTCATATCATAATGCTTTTATTGTGGCAAGAATGTCACATCAAGCAAAATTGTTTTGCTTGGAAGAGAGAGGAGAAGGACGACAAGGGGAAGCAGAACGAGAATACGATAACGACTGCCTTGATACATGGAGACAATGTGATCATTGTGGGTGATGAGATAGTCATGAACCTCGCCTGCGATGACAATTCTTGTCTGGTGGACTCAGGAGCTTCACCGCACGTATATCTCACACACAGGACATTGTTTGCCACTTACACAACATGAGACTGTGGAGTGCTGAAAATAAACAACAGAGATGTGTTAAAATCTCTTGCTATTGGAGATGTGCATTTGAGAACCAAGACATGTACAATTCTTATTCTCAAAGATGTTCGTCATGTCCCCGATATCCGTTTCAACCTGATATCGGTTGGATGATGAAAGATTCTTCAATCTCTTTGGGAACGGTCAGTGAAAGCTTTCTAGGGAGTCTATGGTGATTGCCAAAGGAAGTAAAAGGTTCGGTCTCTACTATATAGAAGGGAGCGCATATGGGGCACAGAAAGTAAACGCAATAACTGATGCGTCTACCGAGTTGTGGCATATGTAGCTAAGCCATATCAACGAGAATAAATGAGTTACTTGTTGTCACGCCCCAGTCCCAAAATGCCGAGGGACTGGACACGTGGCAATGGCCAGCAGCACGCACCGATGGACAACCCAATTTAATGGATCCATCAGGGCATGCTTAAGCTGTAGTCTAACAGGAAATAGAACAATTGTTACAAGTCACAGACTATTCTAATCTCATCCACAACAGATAATCACAGATCAAAAGCCAGAATAAATGCAAACAAATATAATCTAACATGTCTCAATAAAAGTGTCTCGGGGAACAATCCGAGAACAAGTCTGATACACTGTCAAAATACAAGAATAAAGATAACCACAGCAAATACTGAGTATGGACAAAGTATATACTCAGAAGATACCCGCAGAGGACACTCGTCTACTGGATCTGGTACTACTCCAGTGTCTGCTCCTGCTCCTGCTAATGCTCATGTCCTGTTTACCTCGGGGTAGATCTCACATCATCAACTCCAGACAGGCTCCACAATGGTCTATGCTGCAAAACTAGCAGGGGACCAGGTCCTCAGAGGGACGTAACAAGGTACAGAAATCGACATGCCAAAATGCAGTGTAATAGTAAATGAGATAAATAGGATAAATATGTAACCATCTATGTAAAATGCAAGTTAAGAGCATCACTAGAACTCAGGCTGAAGCTACTACAAGCTCTGTGTCGGGGAGCCGGTAGCAGTAATAACACGTAAAGGGCCAAGCTCGGGTTTAGAGTCTTGTGCCTCACAATAATAGGGGTTTCATATATATATGATCAGCTTGTAGCCTGTGTGTCTCTCCCCACCCAATGTAATCACACGTCTCATGTCCATGACACGCAAGATCAATACTAATGCAGCAAGTCATATAATGTCTATGTCATAAACCTGTATCCTATACAGAATCACCAAGAATATCTCAAGACGATTCTGTCTCATGAATAGTGTCAAGTGTCCTGGGTTATGATGTACTTGATTAGACAAGTACGAGAAGTATAGGGTCTCGGTATCCATGTCTAGATGATGTTACACAACTCCGCGTACGGGGTTGGCACCCAACTGTTAATCGGACGCTAAGTAAGTCACACGGTCCTAGGTCAAGCATGCACAACAATATAAATGAATCAAGAAAAATATGTAACAAGACTGCAAAGTTGGCAAGGTACACTTGCCCACTGATGTATAAATAAGTCAAGGAAAATAAGTAGCAAGCTGCAGGGTTTGGCAAGGTACACTTGCCTGTGGTTCCGGCTCCAATTGTGGCTCTGACTTCAGCGGGGTTTGCAAGCAGTACTCCGGTTGCTGAAATAAACATCACCATTAGATCCAGAAAATATCAATCAGCTAAAAATGCTTGTCCTTGAGTCCAATTTGGAGACAAGGGCAAAAATGGTAATTTCGGGTCAAAGCGGGGTCCACATGTGGCCCGCTTCGCACCGAAAAACGTGTCAGGATCAAAGGTCTCCAAATTTGCCAAACTTAGTGTCAACAGGTCAGGAACGGTGATACGAACCCAACGGAACTTTCAGAATTGGATTCCGATGAGCCGATCACAAAATCGCCCGTCGAGTGGAGCCTGTGGGGCCCACGATACGCGATTTCGTCAACGTTCTCAGAATTGAACCAAACTTGGGTCACAGGACCAGCGTATCGCTACGAGTCCGATGGCATAAGTTTCGTTTCAATCCGACGTGTGTACACAAAGTTAGGGCGCATTCCAAAACTGACGAATACGGGACGGTGTCTGCGGATACGCGTTGATTCCGGTGTGCACGCACACCCGAATCGACTTCTACGAAATCCCACACGTCCGTATCAATGACGCGCACGTATCTGTGAAGACCGCACGCGACCAAGTCGTCCCGTTTGGCGGGGCGTACCCAGTTCCGGGGTGAATCAGGGCGTTATTTTTCCTATTTTTGGATCGCGGTTCGCGATCGCCACAGGACGCGATGCACCGAGCGAGTTGCACAGGCACCGAGAGGGTTACGCAGGGTACGCGTTGCAACTGACGGAATTGAAAACGGGGTCACGAGCAGAAAGTTATGAGTACCTGAACAAGGCTAAAAACCCGATTCCCGCGTGTCCGAGTGTCGAGGTTGTGTCCTGGACGTGTCCTGATTAGGGCACAGATTCCCTGTGTCGTGTCCGCATCCATGGCGGCCCTAGGGTGCTGTAGACTGGCCGGGACGGCTCGCTGGAAGAGGGCGGTGCTGCAGACGGCTCTCGAACGGCCGGAGGCGGCGTCGGGGGCCGACGGAGCCGAGAAGGAGGAAGAGGGAGAGGGCGCGGGGGCGGCGTCGACCGGGAGGGAAGGGGGCCGGTGACTGGGCGCTGGGACGAGGGCTGGCTGCGAGTGGAGACTGGGTGGAGGGGCGCTGGGGCAGGGCCGGTGGCGGCGCCGTAGCTAAGGGGAAGGGGGTGGCCGGAGTTAGGGCTAGGTTAGGGGGAGATGAGGGAGGAGGAAGAGGGAGAGGTGGAGGGATTTATAGGGGAGGGCTGCGGGGACGAGGCCGGAAGAGGCGGAGAGAGGAGGTCGTGCAGCGAGGGCCGCGGGGGTCGCCGGTGACGTGGCCGGAGTATTCGGCGTGGGACGCGGGCTCAGAACGTGGGTGGGGGGGAGACGGGTCGTGGGGGAGCCTGGGGAAGAAACGGGTCGGGTTCGCGGGTTCGGGTCTGGCCGACCCGACCCGACCCGATAGCCAACCGGGCTGGGCTCGGTTGGGCTGGGGTTTTGGTCTGTTTGGAAAATAAAATAATTAATAATAATAAAAAAATATAGTTTTTAGGTGATATAAAATAGGTCTGGGGCCCAATAAATTCTATAAAAATTATCCTAAGTCCAGTTTTTCATTTTACACCCAAAAATATTATTTTTATAATATTTTAATATATTTTAAAATTATTTAATTTTATTTAATGCTAAAAATACCTTGATTTTAATTAGCAAAAATCCCAAAAAACTCTGAAAAAATCCAGTTTTGAAAATCTTAAAAATCAGGGGGTTTACACTTGTTGAAAATGAAAGTGATTATATGGCTCAAATCTACAAAGTTGGAGAGATGTACACTGTTTGGAGAGAAAAAATAGGGTATCTTTCCAAAGTCACCCAAGTTCAAGGAAGCCGACGTTGCTCGAGTTGGTTCACTCGGATGTCTGTGGTCCAATGAAGGTAAAATCTATTGATAGTGTTTCTTACTTTGTAACCTTTATTGATGACTGTTCCAGAAAAGTATGGAGCTCTGCTTTAAAGACCAAGGATCATGTGTTGCCCACTTTCAAAGAGTTTCAGACCTCTGTTGAAAGGGAGACGGACAAGATGTTGGTATGTGTTCAGTCCGACAATGGCGGTGAATATATTTGTCCCTTTGATGCGTATTACAGAGAGCAAGGGATAGGATACCAGTAGACTCCGCCAAAGACACTGCCTCAACTCAATGATGTAGCGAATCGTATGAATATGACACTGATGGAGAGGATACGATATTTGCTGTCATAAGCAAACTTACCGGACAATTATTCGGGTGAGACTCTCCACACTGCTGCTTATGTTGTAAAAGAAATTTCTTGTAATCACCGTTTCCAAAAAATTCTAAAATTTTGAAATTCTTATGTTCAATTTTGGACTCATTATAATTTTCCTATTTAGATTAATAATAGTTTAATAGCAATAAATAATAATAAAAAATTTCTAATATAATTCCCTTAAATAAATAATATCGATAATAAATAAAATATTAGAAGGAAGAAGAGGGTGGCATTTTTGTAAATAGATGGAAAATCCTAGATATTTTCTAGGAATCCTTAACCACCTCTAACCACCTTGTAACTAACTAGGAAGTGGGGGGGGGGGGTTGAAGCTAGTTAATAATTAAGAATAGATCCAATTCAGCCCGAACTTGGAGCCCAAGTCAAGCCCAATCCTAGAGCCTATAAATACCCTAAATTTCTCTTCATAAATCATTTCCAAATCCATTTTTCTAAACCCCTGCTACTGTTCGTTCAATCTATACATTCGGCCCAGCCCAATTGGTTCAAAATCAATCACACACACACACACACACACACACACACACACAGAGGGAGAGAGAGAGAGAGAGAGAGAGAGTCTCTTCTCGCTTCATTTCCACCTACGGTTTTAAGCAACCGTTAGAGCTTGAGGGAGATCGAGCCATGGCTGTTTTCTCCTTTGCAATGCGGTCCCTCTCCGGTTAAGCTAGCATGAGCTCCTCCGCCGAGCAGATCATCTTCTCCGACGATGTTCTCCTTCGAGCGCCGCCGAGAATTGATGATCCGGTGATCCTAACGGAGAATGACTCCTCAGGCGAAGCTCTGTACGACGATATCGAGTTTGATCGGAGCCGGCGGAGATCGTCTTCTTCAGCGAGTCGTCCCCATTGACTCATGGCCGAGTCACCTTGAGGTACAGTTGATCGACGGAGCTCAACCATGGCAATCTCGAGCTCCTCGACGACGAAGCTTCGACCATAGAGTACTCTTCCTCCTTCCGTGATCTTTACCGATAAGGACAATCATCCCCGCTGTCTCACGGCCGGGCTCTGTAACGACCCGCTCTGCGTCAATGCAGAGAGCCGATTCAAACGACGCAAGTGCAACGACCCGACCCACCTTGCTCGGAAAAAAGACTCGCTTGAGGCAAAATAATTAAGACTTCGCCCTTCAAGGGTTCAGACTTAGACTTTCAAAGGCGCCCTCGGAGTATCGCTCGACCGAGGTAAATCATCGCTAAGATGGTTGGCTACGATAAACATGTCTTTGCTTAGCCTGTACAATTAAAAATACGGACGATATATGTTAGTCGCTAGGCAGATCATCTCTTGCATGTTAATAAAGAATACAACACACCAAGCTAAGGAAATAATCTCATCTTGTATTACTTGTCTAGAACATAGAAAAGAAGTAACTTGATAGATTTTTGTATGCGCTGCTCCATATGCCTCTGCACGGTTTTAAATCTCGCACTAACCCTTTAGACTCGCACTTGATAAGAGAATCTTGTATTGCTTGTCTAGAACATAGAAAAGAAGTAACATGAATCTTGTACCTGATAAGAGAATCTGGAAGACTTGGGGATACGTGCGATCACAGACAACTTGTGCACAAGGTGGATTTTCGAATCTAGATCGGATCGTCGGGGCACCGGGGCCGATCCGATCTAGACGGAACCTTCTGGTAGTCGTCTGTTATGGGCGGGATGGGTGCAATGCCCTATGTATCTTTCTTGCATACTATCCCTTCCTCGAGACTACACTGTCCATTGTCATGCCCCAATCTCCCGCAAGTTCAATCGTCCCCGCTGAACGTGAATCACCACGTTGCAGCGCTCCCGCAGGACCATCATTCTTATCGGGACGCGATGCCTTGCGAGCCTGGAGTTGAGCTCACAGAAGGCGATGACGTCATAGTTATCATCGAAACGACAAAGTTGTAACGAAAGTTAATTATTGTGTTCCAAGCACACATCAGAGTATATGCAGCGAAGCTCTCGAAGGGTCCAAATGAATATGCCACAAAGGAGAATATCACAATGGTTTACAATGCTCTTGCTCTTACTTGCCCACAAAGGTACTTACCGTTCCATAAATTATGTCCTGTATATCCAAGCTGAGCCACTATGCCTGCGTCTTGAAAGATATGTCTACAAACGTGGGTTAGTACACAGCCGTACTGGTGAGCGGGGTAACCCACTCGTCTAAACCGACACTAAGTAGATAGCGAATGTAAACAGTTATATGGTGACCTTTCTACTTGAATCCTAGATTCATTTCATGACAGTGGTATGACATGTTAAAGAAAGTTGTAAAGCAGTTTAAGCATGCAAATATTAAACTCAAGAAATACACTAGCAGTTTTATCAATCTCAAAGATAACTAAGCATGCAAAATCTGTTCTATTCTATACCCGAAGAAAAGCGTGAACCTATCAAATCATATCGCACTTCAAGTCTCAAATCACACTCTTGCCCAAGGCAAGGTGGCCGTCCTAATCCAATCATCCATCGAAGTCTCGAATCCAATAATGCGCATACTCTTACCCGAGGTAAGGTGGCCGCTCGCCGTCTACTCGAACTCAACAATCACAAACAGAAACCTATCTATATGAAAGTCACTGGCCAAGCCATAAAGGACTAATCCAAGACATTTTGATCTGATCCAGCGCTGAGTAGCTAGCCCGTCTGGTGGTCTCAAACTGCCAGTACTGTGCTCAAAGCATGTTACCCAAATATTTTCTCCACGGCCAAACGGTCCCGGTGTCCCGGTGCAAACAGTTCGAGAAAACCAATCCCTGCAAACAACAGGTTATCCGTGACCATGCAATGATGAAATATAGGTATGACGAGAGAATCGAGCCTTCTCGCCCTACCAAACTATACTCGCCCCGTTCCATCTGATTCACCATCTCCGTTTCCTCAAATTATAGCCCAAGGCACCATTCTCAATTTATCTCCATTAGGCATAATGTCGCTTCTCGACACCGTGCTCCGATAGGTGCAACACCTCGCTCTCTGAATGTTCCGATTCTATCCAACCATACTGATCAACTCAAAGCCCTAAATCCTTCCAAATGACGCACACTCTATGCAAACCACAATACGGTATTTCCTATGTTCCAGCACAAGTGTCCAAGATATTACGTATTTTTCATTTATTAGGCATGAAGGAGTAGAGAAGAAGGGGAAGAGCCCACTCACTAAATTGAATCTGCTAGCACTCTGCCTTGCCGATACGGCCAATCTCTTGAATCTGTGGTCCGATGCGAAGTACGATCTACTCAATTGGTATGACCGTGCAAGCATGCTATGCTCTCCAAATCATCCGACCCGATCGGACTAAGGAAGATGACATCATCGCTCAAAATCCGCTATCTTTGTACTTGCTCTGAACGAACATACTGATTCTATCGACAACGCCCATGCCTCAGCCTAATGTGAGGTGATACTCTGATCCCACTGAACTCCGCACGCGATCTGCACATGAAACTAACTCAAATCAATACTTGTTCCAAAATTTAACTCTTTGAAATGCAACCAAATATTTGTCTCATTCAATCCGACTCAACATAATGCACCGTGCGGGTGCAGGACATTACATAATATACCACCTAGAATAAGGTTCGTCCTCGAACCAAACCAGTGCTCATTCCTTTCTCGTATATCGCTTGCCTATTTTATAACTCTGCTCCAAGTAACTCACATTTTACTAATCCAAACTCATCATTTTTGCTTTACGCTAAACGCTCACACAAATTCCATATTCCCACATCTTCCTTGCAGCTCAATTTGAATTCGTCATATCGCTTAGTTTGGATCGTACACATATTTAAGGCATCCCCGAAATACATGCACTTCAGCCGAGCTTAGCGATAGCGAATTTGGACTAGTTACAAGGGTATCTTCATGCCCGAGACATTCATTGCTTCACTCTCGACTGAACCAATCCTGACGTCCATCCCACAACTCATTGCACGTATTATTCTAAAAAAATAAAGATCCTCCACTGACGATCTCTCTACCTGACCCAATTTAATTTGTGTTCTGATAAGACCATTCCCTAGCAAGATCCAATACACGCTTCAAGTTCTTGCGCGTCCAAGCGCAACGCGTATTCTGCAAGGCCCTACCATCCAACTATTTTTGAATTCACACTTGCGTCGTCCGAGATCAACCAACAAATCTTTCACTTGACTTCAATCGCACCATGTTCCGCATGCACTGCCTCAAAATATTATCTTCATGTCCCGAGCGATCATCACATCTGATAATACCCCAGCTAGTCGACTTGCCCAAACATCGTACCATACTCTTAGATCAACTCGGTCCAACACATCTGCCTCAATCTCAATTTCTCTCTGGGTGAACACCTATTTGAGGTTTATGTGATCTACGAAGATTTTGTCGCCACGCCCTAGATAGAGTCGCCACGATTTTAACGTGGACACAATCGCCACAATTTCTAAGTCACGTATGGAATAGTTCTTCACACTTCTTCCACTACCTCGAAGCACCTGGATATCACCTCCGCCCTCTGCATGAGCACGTACTGCAAACTAAGTCCAAATTTGTCTTATAGATCTGAGGCACATCTGTCCCTTCCAGAAGTGCAAGGATCTGAGTTGAAGCGAGCCGCATCTTTAATTTCTCGAAGCTAGTCACACAGTCGTCAATTCATATAAATTCTATACCCATTTGGGGCACGATGAGTCAGAGGCGATGTCATCTTCAATAAATCTGCGACTCCGAATCTCATCCTTTGACTTAGGTCATTTTCACCATCGCTTCAATTTTCTGGCTGCATCTTCAGCTGAAGGCTATCCCAAGAATCTCTCAAATATATCACTCAGTCACCTATGTCTCTCTTCGATATACACCACTCAATATCCACCCTCGACGCATTCCCAAATGAACCACCGCAAGGGTCGTTCTATGGTCTAAAATATTCATTTTGATTTGGCGGGCAAGTGGCTAGGGTCAGCTGTCCCGAAGATACGCTCGATAATTGTAAGTCATCATGATGGACAGTTACTACGAACCATGCTATATCTTATCTGTAAAACACAACAGTCCAAATCCAAACACACTTCTGAATCTGAGTACTTCATGCACTACTGCTAATGTATCTGCTAACCAAACGCCGCCTAACCACCTAGAGTTCGACTATCTATCCAAGCCACTGATCGACGAATTGTGCTCACTGAAACCGTCTTCCAATACTCCACCGAGTTGCCCTGAATCCATGAAAATCCCGAACCACCTTGCTCGACTTATGTCACCAGACATGTTCAAATTCTTATCCGTATGCCATGCTTCGACGCCGCACTTCTAACTCGCTCGAGCGGCACAGTGATCTACTTCGACATTGTCTTCTCGTTCCAGTATCTTCAAAGGTCCAACTGCCATGATCCATGTCCTCGTTCCATTCCTTAACATCGTCATGATTTCTCCTTGTTCTGACGCGTCCGCGCGGTGTCCATAACTTGTACGTCAATCTCAGGTGTACTACCACTTCCACTTTCATCAACTCGCTGCGTCACGTCCAACCCGATACTGCAAGTGTAAACTTCTAATCTGATTCAACATCAACTAGACTCGCATCATGCTTGATCACGTCTTCCGGAGATCTCGTCCCCTTTTGTTGTACCGTTTCACTAACTCTGCATTCGCTAACTCCGAGTCAAAATTCTTGAGCACTAACATCTATATCCTTTAAGTTTGTGTGACTCCATCACATTTTTCCTCCAAAACTGAACGTGTTCCTCTACTTGACCAACTGCTCCTTTGCATTTACAAAATTTGTAGTCCGTGCTCGTTACTCTTCGACACATCCATCATTTGTGCGTGCTTGCATCAACTGCTTGTTCCCTATGCTCAACTCTTTTTGCATCAATGAATGCTCCACCTGACCTCCAAATCGCCCAAGAGAAATTTTGATATTCAACTTTTCGTCTGGCCAATCTCATCATATCTTCAATAATTGGTCCATATTACTCCTTCAAATTCCAAACACTCATTTCATAGCTTGTTCCATTCTCGTTGTCATATCCCGATCTCCCGCAGGCTAATCGGCCGTCCCCGCTAGGCGGGAATCACCCTCGCCAGCGCTCCCGCGGGACGATCGCTTTATGACCCATCTGGGCATGATGCCGCACGAGCGTGAGCCACGCCCTGCAAGGCCGTGGTTCATTGGCTGGCGATAAGAGTTCTAAGCCACAGAGTCGCACAGATTGTCCGAGTGCAGCGGAGTTTAAGAACGCATAGGCAATCGGTAACAAGTTCACTGAGTTAACAATATAGCGGAAGCATTGAAACACAAGTTAAAGTAAAGCAACTCTTTTATTGACATAAATAAGTGTTACAGGCGGCGTATAGCCGAGATTACAAGTCGCTCAAGCCTCTCTCTCTGAAACAGTAAAAGCGTACAAAGTGGCTACAAATGTGGAATAATTGTACAGGCGATGATCAGACGATGTTTACAATATTATGTCTTGTATATGTGCTTCAGTTCCGGACGCACCACTGCTTCGGAGTGATCTTCACGCCTTAGCACGCACGAAGGAGTCATCCTCACGGAACGAGGTTCTCCCGCACCCTGCATACAAACTGGTGGATTATCAGTACATTGAATGCACTGGTGGGGAAGCTACTCGCCCGCTCGACAAATCCAAACACGTAGTACAGGTTTCGTGCACAACTATTAAATTATCTTTCTAGTTGCCTTAGGATCAGTTTTATGCAATATTTGAATAGCCTAACTCGTGTGGTAGTGCGCCGTACAACATGAGAGAAAACACAGCGAGACTTACCAACTTACCATTTGTCCTTCCCTGTCAAAGGCAAACATTTACAATTTTTAAGCACGGGCATGTATGAAGATTCAGGGGATATCATATGCAAACATGAGTATGGTTATATTGTTCAAGTTTAAACATACGAGGTGGACAGAGTCAAGGATAAGGATAACATGCAATGAGAGCACACGATGAACACACGATGCGCTACAAGTTATCCCATCCGCACACGATGACTAAGCCACAAGTTTAATTGCACACGATGATCACTGGCTTGATGCCATAATGGACTAGTCATGGGCATGGATATCATGCAACGAGAGCTCATATTGGATACACGATAACACACGAAGTATTGCAAGCTATCCAGTCAGCACACGATGACTACACACGAAGTCTGCCCGGATCGGATCGGTGCCAGTGCCCCAGCACCGTCCGCAGAACTTATACCCTTGTGCACAAGTTATCCATGATCGAACACGATTTTTAATTTACACTTCATGCAGTTGAGGCAACACGAGCACACGACAAGCAGTATTGCAGGATTCATTTAGCTATTGGATATGCACAATCTCCTGGGCTGATGTAAGCCCGCTCGAGGGAGACTTGCAGAGATCCGAATACCTGAATGAGTCTTGCTACAGGAGTATAATTCTTTTACTTGACATGATGCAGTCCCCTGGATCGGAAACTGCTTTGGCGACCTAACGGTTTCGGATACTTGCAGGTTCATTCAGGCACGGAACGACCACGTAGTAGTCTTCTGGGGGTTTGGATGAGAACAAGGCAACATTCAAGCAGACAAGCATGCATTTCTAAGGAACATAAGTAAACACGTTTGCTCGGACCCGAAGGTAAGCCGAGAGATGACACCGTTAGAGACTCAGCATGCGAGGGTTTGAATATAAGCAGTATTTCAATTTCCATGTTCTAGCATAAGCAATACAAGTTGAGATTATTCCCTTGATTCACCTAGCGACTAGCATGAATATTCTAGATTTTATGTGTGTTGGCTAAGCAAAGACAAGTTCACCGTAGCCACCCACTTTAGCGATGATTCGCCCCGGTAGAGCGATACGTCAAGCGAGCCTCTAAAAGCCTTAGCCGGGATCTTGTAGGGACAAGTCTGGATATCCTTTGCTTCTCATTTGAGACAAAGCGGGTCGGGACAGTTGCACTTTTGCCGTTTGAGCCGGCAGTCCGCTAGAAAGGAACGGGGTGTTACACTCGTACAACAAAATTTTCTTTTATGCGAGTCCATTCTTGACCGCCCAAACTCAACGCATTGAAGAATATCCGAGTCAAACTCTGTTATACCAATTTATGACACAATATCGTACTATCACATCCATTGCGAGCAAATCTATCGCTTATCTTGTTCCGAACATTTCCCACGTACACACCACTCCATGGCACGTATATACCACTTAGAAATAGAGTCGCTATCGCGCCAGATTTTACTCTCCGTCGATAAACGTCTATTCTGAACCAACTATTCCGTGGCAATCCTGTCGATGGTAACTCAACACTCACTTGCCCAAATTTTTGTAACATAACTCAGCCGATTCACACCAACCAACTTTCGTTTCCGTTATCCGCGTCCGTTGCGACAAATTCTATCTGTCCATCCAAATATCCCAATACCACGATCACTACGTGGTATACCATATACCACTTAGAATCAAACCACTGCTCGCACCATACTTACTTTGCATCGATCTAACATCCATTCAAACTATCCATTCTGCGGTGACACTGCCGACCATAACTCAATGTTTACTCAAAGTCTGCCACGAACTCAGCCAATGCATGAACCATCTTACCCTTCTATTTATCTCGCTCGTTGCAAGAATATTTTTTTTATTTGACCATTATTTGAATATTAGAATATTATATATATTAATTATGTGACTATTGGGTTAGCTAATGAGTTTAGACTAGTTGGGTTGAGTCTATTTGAGTCATTAGTTGTTCATGACTAGATTAGGTCCATTAAACCCAATTGACTCAAGAATATATTATTCCATCTTATGGTTTAGTTGGATCCTTTTTATGACAAATGGAGAGGGACTTTTAAGTCTTATTACTTATTTCTAAAACCTAACCCTAACTCTAAGAAAAAGTTTATATAAGCCTCTTTATTCATAGTAGATAAGAATTGAGATATTTTTTTTTGGAGTTTGGAATGTGTCACGCCCCAGTCCCAAAATGACGAGGGACTGAGCACGTGCGCAATGGCCAGCAGCACGCACCGATGGACAACCCAATTTAATAGATCCATAAGGGCATGCTTAAGCTGTAGTCTAACAGAAAATAGAGCAATTGTTACAGGTCACAGACTAATCTACTCTAATCTCATCCACAACAGATAATCACAGATTAAATGCCAGAAATAATGCAATAGAATAACTATCAGATCTCACATAAATATCTCGGGAAATAATTCGAGAATATGTCTGATACATCAATGCCAATAGACAGAAAATAAAGGAACTGAAAAGAGAAATAAATGACTACATACGGCCAATGCTCAGGAGCAGTCCTCTGGTGCGAGCTCGTCTTCAGGTCCTGGTACAGCTCCTGGAAGTGCTCTGGTACGGGGTATCCCTGGATGGATCTCTTTAGCTATACCTGGGGACATAGTCCATTCCAGGTCCTCAGGGGACATAACAAGGTACAGATAATACAAGCCAAAACATAAGCAGTGCAGAAACAAATAAGCAATAGGGTAAACTATGTAACCAGCTAAGTGATATGCAGTATGAGAGCAGCACTAGAAACTCAGGCTGAAACTACTACAAGCTCTGTGTCGGGGAGCCGGTAGCAGTGATATCATGTAGTTGTCTAGCTCAATGGGAGACTACAACGCCGGCATAATATAAAATCAACCTGTAGCCTGTGTGTCTCTCCCCACCCCATGTAATCATGCATATCATGACCATAACGTCTCATGTCCATGTCAGCGGGATTATAGCTAATACAACCAGTCATATTGTCTATAATATATCACTGTCAAGTCCTGTATCCTATACAGAATCACCATGAATGTCTCAGGAAGACTCTGTCTCATGAATAGTGTCAAGTGTCCTGGGTTCTGGAGTACTTGATAAGACAAGTACGAGCATTATCGGGTCTCGATATCCATCTCTATGTGACGTTACACAACTCCGCGTACGGAGTTGGCACCCGACTATGATCGGACACTAAGCACGTCACCCGTTTCCTAGGGTAAGCAGTTTAAACAAGTTACATTTAATGAAATCAAGTAAACTACTATGTCAAGAATTACTGAGAATTGGCAAGCTTTACTTGCCCACTAATGCATAAACAAATCAAGAAAAATAAGTAGCAAGCTGCAGGGTTTGGCAAGGTACACTTGCACGACAATGAATAAATAAGTCAAGAAAATAAGTATCAAAACTGCAGGATTTAGCAAGGTATACTTGCCTGTGGTTCCGGCTCTGATTTCGGCTCTGACTTCAGTTGGATTTGCAGGCGGTACTCTGGTTGCTGAAACAAACATCACCATCAGATCCAGAAAATATCAATCAGCTAGAAACGCCTTTCCTTGGGTCCAATTTGGAGACAAGGGCAAAAACGACAGTTTCGGGTCAAAACGGGGTCCACATGCGACCGCTTTGCACCGAAAAATGCGTCAGGGTCAAAGGTCTCCAAATTCACCAAACTTAGTGTCAACAGGTCAGGAACGATGATACGAACCCAACGGAACTTTCAGAATTGAATTCCGATAAGCCGAACCCAAAATCGCCTGTCGAGCGGGGCCTGTGGGGCCCACGACACGCGATTTCGTCAACGTTCTCAGAATCGAACCAAACTTGACCCACAGGACCAGCGTATCGCTACGAGTCCAATGGCGCAAGTTTTGTTTCAATTCGACGTGTGTACACAAAGTTAGGGTGAATTACAGAAAAGTCGGATACGGAGCGATGTCCGCGGATACGCGTTGATCCCGGTGTGCACGCACCCCCGAATCAGCTTCTGGAAATCCCGCACGTCCGTATCGACGGCGCGCACGTATCTGTGAAGACCGCATGCGACCAAGTCGTCCCGTTTGGCGGAACGTACTCAGTTCCGGGGTGAAATAGGGTCTGGTTTTTCCTGGTTTTGGATCGTGGTGTGCGATCACCACAGGACGCGATGTCCCGAGCGGTTTATCCGGGCATTGAGAGGGTTACACAGGATTCGTAACGCAATTTGTGGAATCGAAATCGGAGCTACGAGGTGAAAGTTACAAGTACCTGAAGGGGACCAGAAAACCGGGGTCGAACCGTGTCCGACACGTGTCCGACACGTGTCAGATACAGGGCCAGAATTAGGGTTAGGGTTCAGGGGAATTGGCCGAGCTCCGGCGGAGGGCGGCGACGCTGAGGCGGGGAGCGGCTGGTCGGCTGGCTGCTGCTGCTGGGGAAAGAGGAGTCGGGCGGAGGAGGAGAGGGGCCGTCGGCGGGGGCTGCAGCGGGCGGCGCTGGGGCGGCACGGCGTGGTGGTGGGGGTCGGCACGGTGGAGGCAGCGGGGTTTTATAAAGGGCTGGGGGAGGAGGTTGAGCCGAGGGAGGCGGAGGAGGTTGCCGGGTCTGGCGGAGGCGCGTGGTGGGGTTCGTGGTGGTGGAGCGGCGGCGGAGGCGCCGGAAGCGGAGCGGCCACGGAGGGGAAGACGACCGGGTTCGAGGGGAGAGGGGAAGCCGGGTCGGGTGGGTCCGAGTCTGGCCGACCCGACCCGACTCGCTAGCAGCGCGGGCTGGACCGTGGGCCGGGCTGGGTGAATGGGCCGGGTTGGTTTTTAAAAATAAATAATAATAATATTAATAATCAGTAAAATAAATAAATAAATAAATAAATTTTAGGTGTTTTAAAATAGGTCCGGGGCCCAATAAATTCCAGAAAAATTGCCCTAAGTCCAGTTTTTCATTTTACACAAAAAAATATTATTTTCATAATATTTTAATATCATTTATTGTCAATTAAAAAATTATTGAATAATTAAAACCTTGTTGTTAAATTACAGAAAATTCCAAAAAATTGTGAAAAATCCAGTTTTTAAAATTTTGAAAAACCAGGGGGTTTACAATCTACCCCCCTTAAGAGGATTGCGTCCTCGCAATCAAAGAATAACCGGTCAACAGAGATGACGCGGTCGCAAGCATCGTTTGAATACACAGCACAAGATACTTAGGGAAATACCGTTTTCCCTAACAATGAAAGTTATGCACTTCCAGAGAAAATCTAGTTAAGCAAAAGAACTACATTTTTTATGAAAACCAGGTTATTATTAACAAGTTGTAAATTACTAGGTTGGGGCTGGGGTCACGAAACAATAGGCACGAGCTACACAAGACTAGAAACGGATAACTACGAATCACTTACGCGCATCAGCTACTCCACGAGTCTGCGCGTTCTCTACGGTCATCGTCAGGGCTTTCTCGCGTCCTTGCAGTCGATTCTTCTGCTGCTGAGCCTGCTGGAAGAGTAGTTCCTGGGGTATCAAGGGTGGCCTCGGCTGATACCCTGCTGGAGCTGGTGGTAGGACTTCTTGAACTTCTGTTTGCGGTACTTCCAATGCTGGAGAGGCTGACCTTGGTACTGGTAACGCTCGTTGGTTTACCCTTGGTGCTCCTTCTCGACGCTCAGGGCATTCCTTCAGTAAATGCTGACTGGATCCACAAGCCAAACATAATCTTATTTTCCGTCTGTACTTGTTCTCTATATGACCTCGCCTGTGACAATATGGACAGATAGGTATTGTCTGTGGAGATGCTTCTGGTGGCTGGTGTACGTGAGGTCTTTTTGCAACTTCTTTCTGTGGTGCTGAAGTGGAAGTCCGTTTCAGACTAGTCTCTCTCCTGATGACGCGCTCAATGCGTCGCGCTGCAGCAAGGACGTCAAAGTACGAGGTAGGTGCAACGGATCCAATTAATTTCTGTAGCTCAATGTTTAGTCTATCAAAGAATTTCTCAGCCTTCTCTTCTTCCGTCGGGATCAACGTTGGAGCGAAGCGACTTAGACGAATGAACTCAGCGTTGTACTCTTCCACCGTCTTAGTATCCTGAGTGAGGTGATTGAACTTGTCCCAAAGTTCTGATCGAGCGATAGCTGGAATGTACATCTCCTGAAAGAGTCTAGAGAACTCTTCCCAAGTGACTCGGTCTGGTCCAAGTCGGGTCTCCTCGGATAGCCACCAGTGATGTGCATTGTCCGTCAACTGCATTCTGACGGCAGTCATCCAACGTTCCTTTGGAAGCTCAGCTGCTTCTAATTGATGTTGAGTGTTGGTGAGCCACTCATGAACTTCGGTGGGCTCTTCCTTGCCTGAGAATGTACGGGGCTTTAGCTGTCGAAAGTCGGTGATAGAGCCCGTTGTTGGCCGTCGAGCTGGTAGGTTGGCCTGCTCCAGTGCAGTTACTAGGCTGCGACTCAAAGCCTCTTGTTGAGCTTGCATTATTGCATAGACCATTGAAAACATCTGCTGTCCGTCCATGGCCTGCCCTGGTGGAATTACGGGCATTGATGGAGTAACTGGCATCGTTGGTGGAATGTCATCGTGCTGGATTCTCGAGGTATGTTATTGAGCTGACTGTCCTCCATCTACTGGTGTTACTTCGTCTTCGTTGGTTACCCCAGCATCTCGTGGTGACGTTATGGGAGTCTCGTCGTTTGCTCATGAATCCATAACCCTGCAACCAAAATAAACAATAAGAGGCGCACAGGAATCAAGGCAGGATGCAAGTCGAGAAATTAATTCGAAGCCGATATGGATATCAAGAACGTTTCAAACAAGTGGATGAGATCCTAAAAACTTATCCTATTTTATTTGCAGGCCTGTTCGGTCCCTGAGTTGAAACCGAACAAATTAGTCGTAGACCTGCATGGGCCACCACAAAAACCATGTCACGCCCCAATCCCAAAATGACGAGGGACTGAGCACGTGCGCAATGGCCAGCAGCACGCACCGATGGACAACCCAATTTAATGGATCCATCAGGGCATGCTTAAGCTGTAGTCTAACAGGAAATAGAGCAATTGTTACAAGTCACAGACTAATCTACTCTAATCTCATCCACAACAGATAATCACAGATTAAATGCCAGAAATAATGCAATAGAATAACTATCAGATCTCACATAAATGTCTCGGGAAACAATCCGAGAATATGTCTGATACATCAATGCCAATAGACAGGAAATAAAGGAACTGGAAAGAGAAATAAATGACTACATACGGCCAATGCTCAGGAGCAGTCCTCTGGTGCGAGCTCGTCTTCAGGTCCTGGTACAGCTCCTGGAAGTGCTCTGGTACGGGGTATCCCTGGATGGATCTCTTTAGCTATACCTGGGGACATAGTCCATTCCAGGTCCTCAGGGGACATAATAAGGTACAGATAATACAAGCCAAAATATAAGCAGTGCAGTAACAAATAAGCAATAGGGTAAACTATGTAACCAGCTAAGTGATATGCAGTATGAGAGCAGCACTAGAAACTCAGGCTGAAACTACTACAAGCTCTGTGTCGGAGAGCCGGTAGCAGTGATATCATGTAGTTGTCTAGCTCAATGGGAGACTACGATGCCGGCATAATATAAAATCAACCTGTAGCCTGTGTGTCTCTCCCCACCCCATGTAATCACGCATATCATGACCATAACGTCTCATGTCCATGTCAGCGGGATTATAGCTAATGCAACCAGTCATATTGTCTATAATATATCACTGTCAAGTCCTGTATCCTATACAGAATCACCATGAATGTCTTAGGAAGACTCTGTCTCATGAATAGTGTCAAGTGTCCTGGGTTCTGAAGTACTTGATAAGACAAGTACGAGCATTATCGGGTCTCGATATCCATCTCTATGTGACGTTACACAACTCCGCGTACGGAGTTGGCACCCGACTATGATCGGACACTAAGCACGTCACCCGTTTCCTAGGGTAAGCAGTTTAAACAAGTTACATTTAATGAAATCAAGTAAACTACTATGTCAAGAATTACTGAGAATTGGCAAGCTTTACTTGCCCACTAATGCATAAACAAGTCAAGAAAAATAAGTAGCAAGCTGCAGGGTTTGGCAAGGTACACTTGCACGACAATGAATAAATAAGTCAAGAAAATAAGTATCAAAACTGCAGGATTTGGCAAGGTATACTTGCCTGTGGTTCCGGCTCTGATTTCGGCTCTGACTTCAGTTGGATTTGCAGGCGGTACTCCGGTTGCTGAAACAAACATCACCATCAGATCCAGAAAATATCAATCAGCTAGAAACGCCTGACCTTGGGTCCAATTTGGAGACAAGGACAAAAATGACAGTTTCGGATCAAAACGGGGTCCACATGAGGGCCTGCTTTGCACCGAAAAACGTGTCAGGGTCAAAGGTCTCCAAATTCACCAAACTTAGTGTCAACAGGTCAGGAACGATGATACGAACCCAACGGAACTTTCAGAATTGAATTCCGATGAGCCGAACCCAAAATTGCCCGTCGAGCGGGGCCTGTGGGGCCCACGACACGCGATTTCGTCAACGTTCTCAGAATCGAACCAAACTTGACCTACAGGACCAGCGTATCGCTACGAGTCCAATGGCGTAAGTTTTGTTTTAATCCGACGTGTGTACACAAAGTTAGGATAAATTGCAGAAAAGTCGGATACGGGACGATGTTCGCGGATACGCGTTGATCCCGGTGTGCACGCACACCCGAATCAGCTTCTGCGAAATCCCGCACGTCCGTATCGACGGAGCGCACGTATCTGTGAAGACCGCACGCGACCAAGTCGTCCCGTTTGGCGGAACGTACTCAGTTCCGGGGTAAAATAGGGTCTGGTTTTTCCTGGTTTTGGATCGCGGTGTGCGATCACCACAGGATGCGATGCCCCGAGCGGTTTGTCCGGACACCGAGAGGGTTACACAGGCTTCGTAACGCAATTTGCAGAATCAAAATCGGAGCTACGAGGTGAAAGTTACAAGTACCTGAAGGGGACCTGAAAACCGGGGTCGAACCGTGTCCGACACGTGTCCGATACAGGGCCAGAATTAGGGTTAGGGTTCAGGGGAATTGTCCGAGCTCCGGCGGAGGGCGGCGGCGCTGAGGCGGGGAGCGGCTGGCCGGCTGGCTGCTGTTGCTGGGGAAAGAGGAGTCGGACGGAGGAGGAGAGGGGCCGTCGGCGGGGGCTGCAGCGGGCGGCGCTGGGTCGAGACGGCGCTGGGGCGGCACGGCGTGGTGGTGGGGGTCGGCACGGTGGGGGCAGCGGGGTTTTATAGAGGGCTGGGGGAGGAGGTTGAGCTGAGGGAGGCGGAGGAGGTTGCCGGGTCTGGCGGAGGCGCGCGGTGGGGGTCGTGGTGGTGGAGCGGCGGCGGAGGCGCCGGAAGCGGAGCGACCACGGAGGGGAAGACGACCGGGTTCGAGGGGAGAGGGGAAGCCGGGTCGGGTGCGGGCGGTCCGGGTCTGGCCGACCCGACCCGACCCGCTAGCAGCGCGGGCTGGGTGAATGGGCCGGGTTGGTTTTTAAAAATAAATACTAATAATATTAATAATCAGTAAAATAAATAAATAAATAAATAAATTTTAGGTGTTTTAAAATAGGTCCGGGGTCCAATAAATTTCAGAAAAATTGCCCTAAGTACAGTTTTTCATTTTACACCCACAAATATTATTTTCATAATATTTTAATATCATTTATTGTCAATTAAAAAATTATTGAATAATCAAAACCCTGTTGTTAAATTACAGAAAAATTCCAGAAAATTTCAGAAAATTGTGAAAAATCCAATTTTTAAAATTTTGAAAAACCAGGGAATTTACAGAATGGTCCGAGAATAGGTAAGTCCAACTCTATAATTTGATGAGGATCCAGTAATGGAGAAATCATTTGGTGAACATGGTTCCAACAGGCCAAGAGACTAAGTTCACGAACTTCCATGTTCACTAATTTTTAAGTTGATCACGAATCTGATTAGTAATACTTCTATATTTTTGAGGTTATACTTTGAACATGTTTCAATAAAATAAAAAAATTGTTATAGAAAAATTATATTTGAATAAATTAATCAAAACGAAATGTTCCGCCATCATTGATAGCGGAAAAGTGGATGGAGAATATAAAAATGGATTTGTGAGGATTTGTGTTCGCGGAAAGTTGGCATTGTGGTAATTCCACCAATTAGTTGGCGGAAAAGTTTCGGTGGGTTGGTCCAAAAGTTAAATGTCGAGGAACAGACCACACTCTGCATGGTACTGTGCACTTCCCTTCTAAAGTATTCTTCTTCCTCGAACTTCTATCAATGACAGCTTAAGGGAGAAGCGGGAAGCGGCTCAGGTGATCGACCTCGGGGTATGGGACCTTCATGCAGTTGCGCACTCAGGTGGACTGCGACATTGTCGAAGGGTCATCGTCGGGTGAGGGAGAAGAACGATGTTTGCGGCTGGACGATGCGGGGAGGTGCGGAAATGGCAGTTGGCGATGGGATAGAGAATTAGAGATCGATGTTTGGGGAGGGCCGCCGGTACCGGGGCTAGACGGGCGACCACAGGGGCTGCACGGACGATACAGTAATGGATCAAACTATGACCAAGGGCCATTCATCATCTTAGTCTAATTCTGAAACATTTTAAAGAATTCAAGCTAGCTTGCTAGCCAGTGAAGGAATCATTCACCAAAAGGAGAAAGACATCTATGAATACAGGTACGGAACGGGACTCATGTTAGACAAGGTTCGAGCACCAAGCAAATTAAAAAATCACAGCATAAAAGATTGTTTTTCAACAAAATCAAGTAGAGAACAATACATCAAAGAGGTTCAAAATAGATATTGAGAGTCTGCAGACCATTACTAGAAACGATCACATACACAGGTATTCAAAGAAGTAACTAACTCACTTCACACCAAACTCAACACATAATACTAATTTATTTAGAAACAAAAATAAGATAATGTGTCATTATTAAGTCCAAATAACCATCTTTCACAATGCATAACAAATAAATTACACATGACCTTATGGAAACCCACTAAACGTGATAATTTGTTAACTTGGTTTCGTCACTGTATGAATAGGCTAGTGTAGGCCTTGGATTGTGAATATATAAGCAGAGACAAAGGCAATAGAATTGTATTCTCCTTCCTTCCATCCCTCCAGAAATGAAATGACGGAAACTATTACAAGATGCATGGTCCTGATCAGTTCAATTGGTTTTTTTGATCAGTGTTGTTAAGTTTGTCGAGAATTCGGCCACCTAGGAGGAAAAGTGGAGGAAACGTCCGTGCATTCCCTGTCGTCGTCTGTCTAGCTCGGCCGATGACCCTTCAGCAATGTCACAGTCCATCTGAGTGCGCAACTGCATGAAGGTCCCTTACCCCGACGCCGATCACCTGAGCCGCTTCTCCCTTAAGCTGTCGTTGATAGAAGTTCAGAAGAAGAAGAATACTTTTGAAGGAAAGTGCACAGTACCATGCAGAGTGTGGATGCGGAGTGTGGTCTGTTCCTCCACATTTAATTTTTGGACCAACCCACCCGGAACTTTTCCGCCAAACTAAGTTGCAAAATTCTCACAATACCAACTTTCTGCCAGTTGTGTTGTCGGAATTCTTACAAACCCATTTCTATATTCCCCATCCAGTCTCTGTTGGATCTCGGTTGGATTCGTACTAATTTTTTAAAATTTATTTTATTTTGACTCATTTATAGAAATATAGTTTCGCTATACGAAATTTTTTGTCAATATAATATTCAATTGCACAAAAAAAAAAAAAAATCAGAAAAATTAAATGTTAAATTATTATACTATATCTTGAGTGGAGTCTCGTGAGTGATGTTTTGTGTGTTTCCTAACGCGGTAGATTGATTGCTATCTACGATTGCGCTCTTTGTTGGGGATTTTTTTTATTTAGAAAAGTGTGTCACGACGAATGTCCTTTGTACTGACATTAATATTGTTTTACCGATTCGAATATGTGTTTGACGTTTGTGAAAACTATTACTGACATTAACATTGTACAAATTTCGGTTCTTACTACATATAGGAATTAACACAAATCCAACAATGTTTATACCAACATCCTTTACCGTTCCAAAAAGAGTTTGCTGTTCAATATGCAAACTTTTTATCACTCATTATATTCGCTGCAAGACACTGAAGTAGGTTGATATATTTGAGAATGCATTGATCGATGTTTAAATATACATCCAGAAATTGAACATTATTAATAGTAAGCATTTTTGTTGCCTAATGTTCTTGCACGTGCGCGCGCGCGCGCGCACACACACACACATATATATATATATATATATATATATATATATATATATATATATATATATATATATATATATATATATATAACTCAAAGTCCTGAAAGAACACTTATCATTGATTCTCGAGGTCCACACATGGCCTCGAGAGGTTTCGCTCGTGGCAGCGTTAGGCCCGAACCTTCAGTCATATCCACCTCTTCCTCTCCGACCTTCTCCCACTCGAAGCACTGGATCATAGTCCCCAAAACAAAGCTAACCAATCGGAGCCCAAGCCCTTCGCCAGGGCACCTCCTTCTCCCCATCCCGAACGGCAATGTCTTGTTCCCTTCCCCTTCTCGGTCCTCGAACCTTTCGGGCTCGAACTTCTCGGGCTCCACCCAGGTGCCCGGGTCCCTGTGGATTGCGTACAAGTTGACCAGTAGCATCGTTCCTTGCGGGATGTTGTATCCTCCGACCGTGCACTCTTTCGCCGACTCGTGTGGCACTAGAAGTGGTGCCGCCGGATATAGCCGTAACGTTTCGGTGACGACACATTGAAGGTACGGGAGATTGGGGAGGTCAGCTTCTCGTAGTAGCCGCTCATTACCGACGCGTGCATCGATTTCGTCCCTGGCTTTCTTCAACTTGTCAGGATTGTTGAGGAGGAGAGACATTGCCCATTCGATCGTGTCGGACGAAGTATCTGTTCCTGCCTGCAACAAACTCTAGAAAACAAAATACATAGTGGTTTAGGGACAACCATTTTGTTAAATTGCACTTGTTCATGTTAGATTCTGACCACCAACCAACATAATTAGTGTGTGCTTACATGACCAAAATTGTCGGTTCTTGTACTGTAAGTCTGAATGAAAAAAGCACAATACTCTTATCTTTTTGTTTGGTTCAAAGTATAAGTATCCGGACATTTTGTATGAATATCGGCATAGACAGTATTACCAGAATCGACAGTATCGAATTTTTTGATATCGATAATATTAAATAATTATTAATAAATTAGTATACTTATAAATACGGTACATATAATAATATTATATCTATAAAAAATGTTACACACAAGAATAAAAAGATGTTACATACAATAATATTGCACTTATAAAAAATGTTACATACAATAAAAAAAAGTTACATACAATAATAAATAAATGTTACATAAAATATTTACATTGGGACAGTAATAAAAAATGTTAAAACTTCGTCAGAAATTCACTTGCCAGACAAATTTATTGGGACAAGATTTACAAGTTTGAATTCAATTATTGATGCATCTTTTTGCATAATTTGATGACAGAATTTATGTGATTGTTCATATCTTTTGCTTTGGAACCCGTAAGATTTCTTTTTTCTAATCTTACAAGTTCTAATAAAACAAAAGATACGAAGAATCGCATAAATTCAGTCGTCAAATTATGCAAAGTGCTATCAATAATTGAATTCAAACAGATAAATGTTGTCCCAATAAATTTTTCTAGCCAAGTAGATTTCTATAGGAGTTTTAATGTTTTTTATTATTATTTTTATTAAAATTTTAATGTAATATTATTTTTATTGTCCCAAATAATTGAATTCGATGTTGGAATATTTCGTTATGTATCGGTAGATACTGTAAACCTTTGTATCAACACCTCCTTTGATAAATAGTGTATATATATAGGAACTTACATATTAAAAAAATATTACATACAATAATAAAAAACGTTCGGTAGAAAAAATATTAGATAATATATTATTATTGTATCTAACTTTATTTATATATATATATATATATATATATATATATATATATATATATAACGTTAAAAGACGCTAATGATCAGTAAAAAGCCCTAATAATTCGTCAAACAGATTTTTTTTTTTTTATATATATACATATATATTTATAAAGATGAGAGAGAAAGCCAACCTCCTTTTCATTTTTTCTCCTCTTCGTCCACTGTTCTCCGGAGAACACTTAAAAAAAAAGGAGAGGAGAGAAATGAAGCACGATAAACCTGCCTCCATTTCATTTCCTCTCCTCTCCATCCTTTGTTCTCAGAAAAATACAGAGAAGATAGAAAAGGAGAGAAATGATGCACGATCTCTTGAGGATGGACACATGGATCAGGTTCCCGTTGTTGTCCACACAATTTTGAAATACTACGATTATGAAGATGTCTAG
The DNA here is from genome assembly GCA_036927795.1 of Iris macrosiphon. Lineage (NCBI taxonomy): Eukaryota > Viridiplantae > Streptophyta > Magnoliopsida > Asparagales > Iridaceae > Iris > Iris macrosiphon. The sequence goes on along the minus strand of JAYESA010000016.1, from coordinate 138,717,770 downwards.
CTTTTAGTAGACCCCCTTGAGGTTGGACACACCAACAGCAAGGAAACAATTCCTATCCTTTGCTTAGAGCATCTACAATTCTGTTGTGAATTTGAAAAAAATGATTGTCACATATGATTCATAACTTCTTATTTCAAAAAAAAAAAATTTCAATGCAAATGTAAAATTAATTATGAAGTTAACACAGTAATAACACGACAAAGACAATGTGAAGTTGGTTGTCTAGATATAGCCAATAAAATTCACAATAATTTTATTCTAAATCATCAATTATGAATAAAAATATTTATAAAAAAAATGAAAAAGAAGAAAAGTTGTCTTGAAAGTTGAAAAAGAAGTTTACATTGAAGAACATTTTTCCATCTCATTGTCTTATGTGAATATAAACTTGTCACCTACAAAAAATATTTATCTTGTATCTCATGCCACATAAAAATTACAATACATAACAAGAAAATATAGTTGGAGATGCTCTTAGTTTTTGTTGAAGTCCAAGTGATTAACCTGCTTTCTAGCAAGATTAAGTTGTTACTGCCTAGTGGGGGAAGATTAAGTTGTTACTACCTAGCGGGGAGCATCGTGATCACGAGGTTGGCTATGAATCAGTCCCTCCATCTTGCTTCAAATGTCAATGCTTCGGGCATGTCCGAAACCACTGCTCAACCAGTCAGGATAGAGAGGGAGATGAAGAAGACGTACACTAAGGATGAAGGGAAAGACAAGGCCCAGGCCGAGGAGGAGGAGGAGGAGGAGGATTGTTGCTGATGAGTCTTCTCCACAAAACGTTGAACCATAGGATGGATTGGGCCACACAAAGCTGTGTGCTACAGAAAAGTGCTAGGGGGAGAAAACCAGTTGAACCCACCTTGGAGAATAATAATGGACTCCTTTACACAGGGAGGAGACGGGTCGTAGACCCGATGGGATCTACAAAGACGGCGGCACTCACCCCAAGGGTGAGGCCGAGGATCATCACGGGTATCCACCCAACACATCAATGATACAGATAATTTCATTTTTTTACTGCATCTGGTTCACGACAATTTTGAAGATGAGAGTATGCTTCGGCATCTCCTCCCGTTGACATTAATCCTCCTCCTCTATCACTGCTTCAAGGAATATCGGCTCTCAATGAAGCATGCAAATAGTTTGACCTTTAACTGCCTTTGCCCATCCCTAAAAATAGTGTTGACCTTGTCGGAGACCGCTAATAACTCAGACAGACGGAAGGATTATGAGTTGAAGACAGATTTACCTATTGACCAGACTCAAAATTAATGACATTAACATACAACAGATTTACCTATAACTTACTATTGATAAGAAACGAGTCAATTCAAGTCCGTTCTAAGTAAATTTTATTTTTTTTCTAAAATTAATATAAAATTATTTAAATATTTCAATTAAAATTTATTATTTTTTTAATTATAATTTGTTTTATATTTGATTATATTTTAATTATAATTAGTTATGTATATACTTTTACTTTTCATAAAGAGTCTTGAAAGAATTAGCTACCTAATTTAATCAATTATAAACAAACATTTCTTCTAACTCATGTGGTTAAAGTATGAGATATTCTCTCTAGTTAGCTGAGTTCGACTCATTGTAGTGTTATTTATAACAAATTTAATCTTTTTTAACAAATTTTTACGTAATAATAATTTTAAAAAATAATTGATTCATGGTGATATAAAACAGTTTGATCGAAATTCCTAAAAAAAATTAGATCTTCTATTATTATTGTGGAAGTAGTCTAGTTGGGATGTGCTGTATTTTTGATTTTGTATATTTTTATTTAAAATATTATTTGTCTTTCAAAATTTTTTTGGTAATACCATCTCCCATTATGTAGCGTACATGACTGATGACATGATAAAATTTAAAATTTAAAATTTAAAATTAAAATTAAAATTAAAATTAAAATTAATTTCAACTATAACATTAAAAGTAACATTAATATTAATATTAAAAAGATAAAATTTGTTATGTTAGTTACTATATCAGCTGTTATGTTTGATGTCATACAAATAAGATATTTGATTTTTATTAGTGGCTTAATTTTAGGTTGGTGTTTCCATTTAGCTTGGGAACAACATGCTCATGACCAACTTTTATAAGGGGTGGGAAGAGAAAGATGGAGAACTTACAATTATTAGTGGCTTGATCATGAAGTCCTCATCATTGTTGCTCTCCCGACCGGACTTCTGAAGCTCAACCAGTACTCCGATCACCGTCTTCTCCTCCTCCACCTCCACCTCCACTTCCTTCATTTTCCTCACGTGCTCGTCGATCAAACTTTGCAAGAATTCATCCCATCGCGTCACCAACCGATGAATCGTCCGCCTCCCCTTCCAATCCATCCACCCCAAGAAGGGGATGAAGTCGCCTAACCTCGTGGACGTCCCAAGGAGCGAGTGTGCTTCCTTGACCATCTCCCTGAACCTCCCCGCCATTTCGGAGCCCGCCACTTCCTTGCCAAATATCATCCTCATCATGTTATTCATTGCCAGCCCAAATAGCTTCGACTTCAGCTCCACTTTATTCAACTCCTTATCACTACTGCACGAAAATTAATTAATTCCAGAATTATTCTGATATATATATTGTTATCAGGTGAGGATACAGAGTATAGACGGGGAGCCCACCTCCAAACAAAAAAAAAATTGCTCTTTTTTTTTCTATATAAATTGTGAATTTTGATTTTTGAATTTTTTTTATATGGAATAGTTTTTTTATAGTCCACCATAAATTATAGTAGTCTATTCCAGTTTCAGTTCTAGATCCGTCCATGATCAAGGCCGCTGGCTAGCTAGCTAGCTAGCTTAGCTTACCTTTCCCGGAAGAGTGTAGATATCATGGAACATACTTCTTCGGAACGGAGTTGGGAGAAGGAGTTGATGCGGTGGGAGGAGAGGAGCTCGACGGTGGCGATACGGCGCAGCATGCGCCAGTAGGGTCCGTAGTTGGCGGAGCAGAGGGTGGAGTAGTTGTAAAGGAGTTGCTTTGTGTAGGGGAAGTGGGCACGGTTGGCGAAGGCGAGGTCGTTCTTGGAGAGGCACTCCTCGGCGAGGGGCAAGGAGGAGACGGCCAGGGCCGGGCGGGAGCCGAAGCGGAGTAGGAGGATGGGGCCATGGCGGGCGGAGAGGAGGGAGACGGAGCGGTGGAGGGGCTTCTTGAGGAGGTGGAGGTGGCCGACCACGGGGAGGGAGGGTGGGCTTGGTGGTAGACTATTCTTGCTCTTGTTGTTGTTGAAGAGCTTGGCTGTCAGGAATAGGAGTGAGAGGGAGAAGAGAGCAACGTACACGAGAATGGAGAGCATTTTTTTGGAGTCTGGTCTGGAATGGTCCGAGAATGGGGGAGTAGTACTCTATATTCTGATGAGGCGCTCTAGTAAGTAATACACGTATATTTTTTAGACTATTTATAAAGGGGGAAGGGATATATTGACACATTTTCCATACCTTCTGTGTCAGCATGCCAGCATCATTTTATTGGCCTTTTTTGGAGGTGGGTCCCGGCGAGAGGGGACAGCTGGCGCAACACAGACGGAATGGAAAATGTAGCATTTCTATTATATAGACACTAATCAAGTTGATCGGGGCTTATCTAAATTTTTTTTTTTAAGTTTTTTACTGAAAAACTTATCCAAGACTAACTAAAATTTTATTTAGAACTGTTAATCATCTTTCCAATAAGTTGGACTATCAAAATTTTGATAATTCTAAATAAAATATGCATTTCAATGACTATTAAAATTTTGACAGTTCAATTTATTGGAAGAACTGTCAAAATTTTGATCGTCCTAAATTAATTTTTAGACTACTTCTGAATAAAATTTTGAGTAAAAATTAAAAAAAAAACTAAAATTACTTAGACTAGATCAGACTAATTTCTGTTGTGCCTTTATCAAAATCATTTTTAGGTGGAACTTTGAAAATGTTTCAACACAATCATGTTTGATATTCAATTCTTTAATATATAAATATGTGAAAAAGTCAAATGTGAAGTGGAGTCTCGCGAGACTTTGATGTTTTTTGTTTTTTGTCGTGCCTTCTTTTTCTAAATAGCACGGTGGATGATTATCATATTTGTTGAAAAGAATAAAAAAAACAGAAAAGTGAGTAAGGACGAAGGCCTTGGGTACTGACATTAACATGTTTGACGTTTGTGAAGCTATAGCCAGGGCCTTCTAAAGGCATTTGAAGACCGTAAGCAACAATCTAAAAATGAAGTCCTTTTTTTGAAAATTTACACATAATTAAATAATATAATTTTATTATATTAATTTGTATGTAAATTATCATCCTTTATTTGGATTTGGAACCGATAATGTATCGTTATAAACATTACATAGGCAAATTAAAAAACTTTTTTCTTTAATAATTTTTAAAATGTGAATAAGAAACAGTTGTACATATATATTTATTTTTATTATGTAGTAGATAATAAATAAAATTAATTTTTCTTACTTTTTGTGCTGTAAAATTGCTAATTAAAATTTTATATTCAAGAGTTACTAAGATATTTTTTTCAATAGATAATATTGCTAATCCGCTTAATCCTTCTTGTGACATAATTGATCTTAAATATGATTTTATCAATTTTAGTTTTCAAAAACTTATTTCTGCGGAACAATAGTAATATTTATTGTTAATAATATTCTATAAGCTATACAACATTGGAAAAAGGGTCAATGGTTTTCAAATAACTCAAAGTGGCAATAGCAAATTTTATTTCCGGATTCAAAACTTTTTTAAAAATTTTTAGCTCTAAAAATAAATCATTACCATCAATATCACAAAACTCCCCATGTTCTAAAGAATGCTCTAAATAAAGACAAGATTTTTTAATTCTACATCATTTAGTGATCTTAACCTTTTCAAATTAAATAAAAAACCAAAAATCTCTTCATACTTTTTATATTGTTCAAAGGAGAGGAAGTCGCTATATCCACTATATCTTCCACTAATATAATGCGGCTCCCCATGTTCTAAAGAATGCTCTAAATAAAGACAAGATTTTTTAATTCTACATCATTTAGTGATATTAACTTTTTCAAATTAAATAAAAAATCAAAAGAATTTTCATACTTTTTAAATTGTTCAAATCTAGTAGTAAGAGAGGAAATCGTCATATCCACTATATCTTCCACTAATATAATGCGGCTTAGAACCAACTCCAAATTTAGCCGTCTAAGCCGTATGTATATCAGCAACCAATTAATTATAAAAAATAAAAAATATATGACTACCGTCTTTGTTTGCTTTTCTCCCTTAATTGAGAATTAAAAAAAAAACCAAAATATATAACAAATGATAAATTTTATTTAAAATTTAAATTATATTTAAACTAAAAATTGGTATTATCTAATTAAAACATATAGAAAATTCAAAATATATATTTATAACAAATTATAATTAAACAATATTTAAAATATTTTAATATAATTTAAAATTTAATTTATTTTTTAATAATAATATAAAAAATAGATCTTTTTTAATTTTATTTTTTTAATCAAAATTGGAATTATAAATTTAATGATTGTCAATTTACACCATGTAAGAGAACGTAAAACTCATTCCGTTTGATTAATTAGGTAATTAAGATTGGGGGCAAAAAATTAGTGATTAAGGCAATATATACTCTATTATTCGACGTAAAATGATTTTGACCGACTCATTTCTTTTTCATATGCTTCTTAGGGTAGCGACGACTACTTTAAAAATACTGTAAGCAGTGGCGGATCCATAATTATAATTTACTGAGAAGCACAATCGCAGGGGAGTTCGAAAACAACGTTCCCAAATTTTTTTTTAATATAGTAATATAATATTACATTAAATAATATTATTTTAATACAATAAAATATTATATTTCATAATTATTTTCTACGAATTTGAATACTTTGAATATGTTCAACTATAACATCATTTGCAATATTACTAAACAGCTCTTTTTCTCTAAAGCATACAAGATCATCATTTAAAAACTGATCATTATTGTTCTCTATGAGTTTTTATGTTATGAAAACGTTTCCCTGCAACATTATTTGTAATCCTACTAAGTAACATTATTTGTAATACTACATTAAAAAAAAAAAAATTAGAGGTAAGTCCTCTAGTGCAATATATATGTTCCGTCTCAGTGTGACCAGCTATCTATAATAGTAACTTATAAAAACAGTTTATAATAACAACTTATAAAATTAATTTAAATATAACTTATAAAATCAGTTCATTCTTCTTATAAGTTTCAAACACCAAGCAACCCTAATTAGTTATTCCATAATCTCGTTTTAAACCAAAACTAAACCATAATGAACTTGAAACTTAGAAGGCAATGACAAACATGTGAAGTATCTCATTTTTGAACATGGGGTCTCTGTTGCCATTACATTTGATCGTTGACAATGTGACATGTTAATGACTCTACAAGCCAAGTGTCATGAAGATGGGGACTCTGTCGACCACTCCCGCATCTGACTGCGTTTGCTGCTTCCTAAATTTTTTTTTTTCGTTATTTATAAGTTTGTTATCGAAAAATTATTTAGACTAGTCTAATTTTTTTTTTCAGAACTGTCACAATGTTAACAGTCATTCCAATTGAAAGACCTGTCAACATTGTGACAATCTTAGAAGAAGAAGAAGAAGAAGAAGAAGAAGAAATAGCAACAACGACGAGGGGGCAGAAGACGGGATGCGTGGGTGGACGACGGCGAGGGCGGACCAGTGCCCGGCGAGCGGTGGCATCAGCAGCAGCGGCATCATCAACATCAGCAGCAGCTCCTCCTCCTCCATTCTTCTCCCTCCTTCTTCCTCCTCCTCCTGCTGTCGCATCTTCCTTCGACACTGGCTTGAATTAGAATTAGGATTATGATTTGAATTTGGAAAGAAGAGAATTTTATTGTCCGGAATAAATTTGAAACTGTTCTGAATAAAAATTATAAAAATTTAAACTGTCGTGTAGTAATTTACTGTATTAAACAAAAGTTACTCTGCCTATAGATTTTTTTTTTCAGAAAATTTCATGTAAAGCAAAATATTTTAATAGATTTCTAATTAAAGCATCAAAGTTTAAAAAAATTCGGTGAAAGCATCAAAACGCCCTTTGTAAGGGCGTTTTATGTTTTCCCGTTAATTTTTTTAACTCCGTTAACGGAGAAAAAAAGAAAAAAAAATTATATATACATAAAACGTTCTTTGTAAGGGCGTTTTTAATTTTTTATTAAATTTTTAAACCACTCTCCTCTCTCCTCTCTCCTCTATCTCTCTCTCGAAAAAATATTAAATAAGGTAAAACGCCCTTCACAAGGGCGTTTTACAATTTTTTTTTATTTTTTAAATTCTCTCGCTCCTCACTCCTCTTTCTCCCGGAAGTTAAAAAGAAAAAGAAAAAATTTAATAAGGTAAAACGCCCTTCACAAGGGCGTTTTATAATTTATTTATTTTTTTATCCTCCCGCCCCTCCCCCCCCCCCCCCCCCCCTCTCTCTCTCTGTGACGAAAAAAAAAACAATAAAAAAAAAAGCCCTTATGAAGGGCGTTTTTCCTAAAAAAAACGCCCTTCACAAGGGCGTTTTTCTTTTTTTATTATTTTTTTCGGCCCTCTTTCTCTCTCCCCTCTCCGCTCTTCTCTCTCCCCTCTCCTCTCTCTCTCTCTCTCTCCCCTCTCCTCTCTCTCTCTCTCTCCCCTCTCCGCTCCTCTCTCCGCTCTCTCTCTCTCCCCTCTCCTCTCTATCTCTCTCTCCCCTCTCCTCTCTTCCCTCCCGCTCCTCTCTCCGCTCTTCTCTCTCCCCTCTCTCTCTCTCTCTCTCTCTCTCTCTCTCCTCTCCGCTCTTCCCTCCCATTCATGTCTTCACAAGACCAGTTAGTATATATAGCGCTGAACAACCAGTATGGCCAGCAGGCATTCGCTGGATTACTGGAAATACAGATTATGTGCATTGTATGACCAAAGTGATATCTCTTTACCGGCATCAATTTGACACATTAACCGCCTATGAGGTTAGTATATAATTATTAAATTTAAATTTAAAAATATATTGTTGTGGCTACCATTTATTACTTGTTGAATGTCAAATGGGTTGTTTGGCAACCTCTAAGTGTGGCAGAAGAAGTGAGAGATGGTCAACGTGCCCGCAATCTCCATAGGTATTATATTATGTACAACGGATCTATCATGTTTCATCCAGCGGATCGTGTTATGCGACAGTTCGGACTGAAACAGATGATACCCCTGGAGCCTTTGGCTTCTAGCAGTACAAAATCAAATATGGAAGAGCGGGTTCGAATGTATATGATTGGTTGGGATTCCAGATTTATCACGCATGACGTGGAACACATGTCTGAATTGATGACATCGGCGGCAGATGGTAAGTTAAGAAATATTTCAAATAAATAATACGGTATTATATCTTACATATCATTTTGTGTTAATATTTTACAGTGGAGGGTACTGCCGATTTTCTACGTTGGTAAGGATGCCCCCTAGTGCAAAATATGAGGTATCAATTTGAAGAAGCTCGGTTCCAGCCACGAGCTTTAGATGATCTGAGCTTGCGTGATAGGAGGGCATGTGATGCTCTAGTGGTATATTTTCTTATTTGCATAAAATATCATCTTTATATATGTTACTTTATATTGATTGAGTGTGGATTTAAATATTCAGGCGGAGACACTGGCTGATATAGCTGAGGATCCCGAAAGAGATCCAGAAGGAATTATAGGGACGACTGTACAATATATGCGCGCACCACTGAGTCCCCGTTTTACTCCACTCGATATACCAGACAGCCATCCGGTAGGCTTCGTGAGACAGAGGCAGGCACGTCCTCGTAGGACAGGTGCACGAGGAGCTGGTTCGAGCAATACAGAGGCACGAGTTTTACAGGTTGGTGAGGGAACATCCCAAGCTTACAAGGGCACTTCGCAGCCTTACGCTGGCATGTCACAACCTTATGTTGGCATGCCACAACATTACGAGGGATATTCCCAGCCTTACGCTGGCATGTCACAACCTTATGTTGGCATGTCATAACCTTACGAAGGTAGGCCACAGCATGACAGTGACACATCCCAGAGTTACGAGACCACATCCCAGAGCAACGATGCCATGCCACAGGGTGCTTCTCAACAATGGGATTGTAATTATTACATGCAGGAGACTGGCACTTCGTTGTTTGGCTCAGCCAGCCTTGATCCAGACTTCCATTTATATTTGCCACAACCGGAGGGTACAGAGGAAAGGAGAGATAGGCTAGGTCTTAGGCGAGTTGATCGTAGAAATTATAGAAGGGATGACAGAGGGGGCTAGTAATTTTGTTGATATCCATAAATAAATGTATGACAATATTTTGTTGGTCTTACAATTTCAGCAATATGATGTTTATTTTATTCGAAAGTTCAGCAACTTCAATTACAACATTGTAACAACGTTAGATCAAAATCATAATTACTCAAAAAAGATACAATAATGATATTCACTGCCTCGGTTGGTTTCTACAACTCCTTTTGTTGTGTCCCAGTGTAAGCCCCCTGATTTTCGGGAATTATTAATTTGGACTTTTCACAATTTTCTGGAATTTTTTGAGAATTTTCTGTAATTAAAATCTAGGCTCTTAATAATTAAATGATTTTTATTTGCTGTTAATTACTATTAAAATATTATGAAAATAATATTTTTGGGTGTAAAATGAAAAACTGGACTTAGGATAATTTTTCAGGAATTTATTGGACCCCGGACCTATTTTTAATCACCTCAAAACTATTTTTATTATTATTTACCTATTTTTATTATTATTTTTATTTATTTAAAAATAATCCAGCCCAGCCCAGCCAGCCCAAGCCCAAACCCTAGCCCAGCCCATGGGCTATCGGGTCGGGTCGGGTCTGCCAGACCCGAACCCGACCGACCCGCTTCCACCTTCTCCCCCCCCCCCCGCGTCCCCCGCGCCGCCCGCGTCTCCCGTCGCTGCCCGCTTCCTCCGCCGCCCCGCCCGCGGCCACGCGCCCCCCGCACCCCTCGGCCCATCTCCGCCTCCGCCGCCGCCTAGCCCGGCCTACCCCGCCTCGCTCCTCCCCCTATATAACTCCCCCCGACTTTTCCCTCTCCGTCCACTACCCGACTCCGACCGCCGCTCCTCACTGCACCCGCGCCGCCGGACCCGCCTCTGCGCCGCCACACAGCCCCCGCCCGCAGCTCCCTCCTCCGTCTCCTCCCTCTCTCCTCCCAGCCGCCCCGAGCCCGACTCCGGCCGCCGTGCCCGCGCCGTCGCCTCCGCCCAGCCTCGCCGGCGCCGCCCCAGCCTCCTCCGGCCGGCCTCCCCCACCGCAGCGCCGTCCAGCTCCGGCAGTGTCCCCCAAACCCTAACCCTAGGATTCGGTCGGACACGGCCTTCGCGTCGTGTCGGACACGGAATAGTCCGATTTTTCGAACCCTGTTCAGGTATGCGTATCTTCCTGCTCGTTTATCTATTTTCGATTCCGTCAGTTGCGTCGTGAACCCTGCGTGACCCTCTCAGTGCCCGTGCAAACCGCTCGGGGCATCGCGTCCTGTGGCGATCGCGAACCGCGATCCAAAAACAGGAAAAAATAACGCCCTATTTTACCCCGGAACTGGGTACGCCCCGCCAAACGGGACGACTTGGTCGCGTGCGGTCTTCACCGATACGTGCGCATCGTTGATACGGACGTGTGGAATTTCGCAGAAGTTGATTTGGATGTGCGTGCACACTGGAATCAACGCGTATCCGCGGACACCGTCCCGTATCTGCCCTTTCTGGAATGCATCATAACTTTGTGTACACACGTCGGATCGAAACGAAACTTGCGCCATCGGACTCGTAGCGATACGCTGGTCCTGTGACCCAAGTTTGGTTCGATTATGAGAACGTTGACAAAATCGCGTGTCGTGGGCCCCACAAGCTCCACTTGACGGACGATTTTGTAATCGGCTCATCGGAATCTAATTCTGGAAGTTCCGTTGGGTTCGTATCATCGTTTCTGACCTTTTGACACTAATTTTGACGAATTTGGAGACCTTTGACACTGATACATTTTTCGGTGCGCAGCGGGCCACAAGTGGATCCCGCTTTGACCCGAAATTGTTATTTTTGCCCTTGTCTCCAAATTGGACTCAAGGACAGGCGTTTCTAGCTATTTGATATTTTCTGGATCTAATGGTAATGTTTGTTTCAGCAACCGGAGTACTGCCTGCAAATTCCGCTGAAGTCAGAGCCACAGTTGGAGACAGAACCACAGGCAAGTATACCTTGCCAAATCCTGCAGTTTTGCTACTGATCTCCTGGACTTATTTATACATTGTCGTGCAAGATACTTGTACAATATTTGCATGCTTCCCTTTTCAGTTGTTATTTTCTTGTCTTATAGTTTCTTGATGCGCTGTTCATATTGATTTATTCCTGCTGCTCTAGTCTTATTTCTCGTTTACGTGCATGTACATTATTTGCTCTTTTCCATGGATCACTATTTGTTCCTTAGATATATTATGATGGTATATGTTTACTCTACATTCCTTGAGTTGACTCGGTTGGTTACTTTAGTTCCTAGATGATCGTTATCTGGCACTGACTACACTTGAGCATTCTCGATTGTGAGTACCCATTGTACTGCGATAGAGACTTGTTCATTTGACTACCTCATTCGTGAGCTCCCATAGGGCTACGAAAGAGCTATACTATAGATTGGGAGTCCCCATTGGCCTACCTTCTATAGGACCGTGATCTCCCATTGAGTTGCGGTTATCCCGATTGTTAGTAGTCATGTTTGATAGCACCATCGGTACGCCACCATCTTAGATGCAGTGATTTCTCGGGTCTTGTTTGCTTTCTTGTGTTTACTTTCCTGTCTATCTTGCATGTTCATTTACTGTACTTTTGGCTCGTATTCTTTTGTATCTTGTTACGTCCCTCTGAGGACCTGGTTTTGTTCTCCAGATTTAGCAGACGAGGAGCACCCGCAACTTTACGGACCGACACCAGACGAGGGTACGATTGCAGTCGATGGCCCTGTTTATACGTAGTTATTTTCTAGCATGTCTTAGTTATATTTTCTTGTCTCTGTTTTTTCATTTATCGGTAGTGGATTTGTCTCCACCCGACTCAGTATTATTTCTTGCTGGATATTCGACAGTAACTTGACTTCCAACAGTTATTCCAGTTTGCTATTTAGTTCTTATACGGTTGTGTTGGATAAGATCTAGATACTTGACATTTATCATTGGACCTACTTATTATTATACTACAGCTTAAGCATGCCTCGATGGATCCATTAAATTGGGTTTGTCCATCGGTGTGTGCTGCTGGCCATTGTCACGTGTCTAGTCCCTCGGTATTTTGGGACTGGGGCGTGAATGGTTTTTGTGGTGGCCTATGCAGGTCTACGACTAAATTGTTCGGTTTCAACTTAGGGACCGAACAAGCCTGCAGTAAGAATAGGATAAGTTTTTAGGATCTCATCCACTTGCTTGAATCGTTCTTGATGTCTATATCGGATTCAAAATTAATTCTTAACTTGCATCTTGCCTTGATTCCTGTGCGTCTCTTATAGTTTATTTTGATGCAGAGCAATGGATTTACAAGCACGCGACGAGACTCCCGCAGGAACACCACAAGTTGCAGATGCCACCTATGACGATGAAGTGACCCCAGTTGGTGGAGGTCAACTAGAACAACAAAACAGTCAAGATACCTCAAGAGATCGGCAAGACGACATTCCACCTCCGTCTCAGTTCACACCACCAATGCCTGTATTCCCACAAGGATAAGCTATAGACGGGCAACAGATGTTTCAAATGATCTACGCAATGATGCAAGCTCAACAGCAGATTCAACAAGAGACTTTGAGTCGCAGCCTAGCACTTGTACTAGAGCAGGCGAATCTACCAACTCGACGGCCAATGACGGGCTCTATCACCGATTTCCGACAGCTGAAGCCCCGTACCTTCTCAAGCAAGGAGGAGCCCACTGAAGTTCATGAGTGGCTCACCAACACACAACACCAGTTGGAAGCAGCTGAGCTTCCCCGAGAACGTTGGATGACTGCCGTTAGAATGCAGTTGACGGATAATGCGCATCACTGGTGGCTATCTGAGGAGACACGACTCGGACCAGACCGAGTCACTTGGGAAGAGTTTTCTAGACTCTTTCAGGAGATGTACATTCTGGCTATCGCTCGATCAGAACTTCGAAACAAGTTTAATCGTCTCACTCAAGACAGTATGACAGTAGAAGAGTACAACGCAAAATTCATTCGTCTAAGTCGCTTCGCCCCAACCTTGATTCCGACAGAAGAAGAGAAGGCTGAGAAGTTCTTCGACGGACTAAACATTGAGCTACAGAAACTAATTGGATCCGTTGCACCTACATCTTACCCGAACGTCGAGAAAGAGCGTTACCAGCACCAAGGCCACCCTTGGCACCTCAAGCAGCACCCTACCAGCAAGCCCTCACGATGACCGTGGAGAACGCGCAGACTCGTGGAGTGGCTAATGCGCGTAAGTGATTTGTAGCTGCCGTTTCTAGTCTTGTTTTAGCTCGTGCCTATTGGTTCGTGACCTCAGCCCCAACCTAGTAATTTTGAACTTGCTAATAACCTGGTATGTTTTTATATTTGATAACTGTAGAGATTGTAGAGTCTTTTGTTATTGTGCTTATTGTGTGTTGTTTTGTGAACTTGAATTAAGTTGTACCTCCTTCCATCATCATCTAGCGTACTTATAATTGTTGTACTACCTTGACTTATGCTGCTAATATAGCCTAGTTTTGTAAGCTTATCCTTTTATCAAGCTTGTTCATGACATATGTATTATTGGGTCGACACACTAATACAATTGTCTATTCAGAATCAGTGTATTACGGTCTGATCAACCTTAATGCATTTTGGTTTACTCTTCGCACGACTACTTCACGTGGATTGAGATATATAGTTGACTAGTATACTTGCCCTCTAGATATGTCTGAGCATATCGTATCAGTTACATAACTGTACTAATACGAGCATGCGAACAAAAGATTACCAAAATAGGATTTCAATCCACAACAGCTTTGACAATTCCCATTTGAATTCTTTAAACGTCTTGATCCCGATACTTCTATTCTATTACACTGCCCATGAACTCTTTATTATTGGCCACCGTCTTCCCTTATTTCGGAAAGACGAAACCTTGTGCTTGGTAAAGTTTGATACGCAAAGAGTACTGGATATACCCCATAGGCCGATCACATAATTGAGGATTATTCTTCCGTAATTAAGGACATATCATCTATGATATAATCGACATTGAAGTTTTGAGGATTGAATTACATGAGTAAATAAATTAAGGAATATTTTCTTAAAGTATATAGCCTTATGTGATAGATGGATAAATTCCAAGTTGGGTAGCAGTGCATTGTCAACTCGAGGGAAACTTCTTTTAGATTATGATCGAGTAAGATTAGATTGGGAGAGGTTTAAGCCATTTTAAATTTAAGAATTTTAGGAGAATGACTAAGATGATGAGGATCAATGAATTTTGAAATCTTGATATTGAGGACCCCATATGTATACCTTAGGTACATGATTTAAATTTTGAATAATGAAAGTAAAATCATCAATTGGAGTTTAGAGGATAAAAATATAGAATTTCAGACTTGAACATTGGTGGACTGCATTTAAATTACTTTTCAATTTGATGATTAAAATTTGATGGTTGGACTACCTATTTGAAATATTGAGGATGTGAATAAAATTTAAAAAGTTGAAGAATACAAAAATTTATAAGTGAAAATAGGAATAATATTGGACTCGAATTACTTCTAGAGGAGATTACGATAGTTGGAGATCGCGAGGTACAATTTGATATGGGTTATTTAAATCTTGAAGATATTATATGGATTCAATTTAAATTTGGATGTTGATGATTTGGAAAAGTGAGAAGAGATTACAATAGGTTAAATTTTGATTTGAACAATGATTATCTTAATTTTGAAATGATCACGATAGATTTGAATAGATTTTTGTTATTTAAATTTTTGGAAGAGATTGCGATTGATGTACCTTATGTACGAATGTGAAGAATTTATCAAATTATGTCTTATTTTAATTTTGAGGACGAAATTTTTATAAGTTGGGTAGATTGTAAGCCCCCTGATTTTTAGGAATTATTAATTTGGACTTTTCACAATTTTCTAAAATTTTCCGAGATTTTTCTGTAATTAAAATCTAGGCTCTTGGTAATTAAATAATTTTTATTTGCTGTTAATTACTATTAAAATATTATGAAAATAATATTTTTGGGTGTAAAATAAAAAACTGGACTTAGGATAATTTTTCTGGAATTTATTGGGCCCCGGACCTATTTTTAATCAACTCAAAACTATTTTTATTATTATTTACCTATTTTTATTATTTTTTTTATTTATTTAAAAATAATCCAGCCCAGCCCAGCCAGCCCAAGCCCAAACCCTAGCCCAGCCCATGGGCTATCGGGTCGGGTCGGGTCTGCCAGACCCGAACCCGACCGACCCGCTTCCACCTTCTCCCCCCCCCCCCGCGTCCCCCGCGCCGCCCGCGTCTCCCGGCGCTGCCCGCTTCCTCCGCCGCCCCGCCCGCGGCCACGCGCCCCCGCACCCCTCGGCCCATCTCCGCCTCCGCCGTCGCCTAGCTCGGCCTACCCCGCCTCGCTCCTCCCCCTATATAACTCCCCCGACTTTTCCCTCTCCGGCCACTACCCGACTCCGACCGCCGCTCCTCACCGCACCCGCGCCGCCGGACCCGCCTCTGCTCCGCCGCACAGCCCCGCCCGCAGCTTCCTCCTCCGTCTCTTCCCTCTTCCTTCCCCTCTCTCCTCCCAGCCGCCCCGAGCCCGACTCCGGCCGCCGTGCCTGCCCCGTCGCCTCCGCTCAGCCTCGCCGACGCCGCCCCAGCCTCCTCCGTCCGGCCTCCCCCACCGCAGCGCCGCCCAGCTCCGGCAGTGTCCCCCAAACCCTAACCCTAGGATTCTGTCGGACACGGCCTTCGCGTCGTGTCGGACACGGAATAGTCCGGTTTTTCGGACCATGTTCAGGTACGCATAACTCCCTGCTCGTTTATCTGTTTTTGATTCCGTCAGTTTTGTCGCGAACCCTGCGTGACCCTCTCGGTGCCCGTGCAAAACGCTCGGGGTATCGCGTCCTGTGGCGATCGCGAACGGCGATCCAAAAATAGGAAAAAATAACGCCCTGTTTTACCCCAGAACTGGGTACGACCCGCCAAACGGGACGACTTGGTCACGTGCGGTCTTCACCGATACGTGCGCGTCGTTGATACGGACGTGTGGGATTTCGCAGAAGTTGATTTGGATGTGCGTGCACACCGGAATCAACGCGTATCCATGGACACCGTCCCGTATCCGCCCTTTCTGGAACGCATCATAACTTTGTGTACACACGTCGGATCAAAACGAAACTTATGCCATCAGATTCGTAGCGATACGCTGATCCTGTGACCCAAGTTTGGTTCAATTCTGAGAACGTTGACGAAATCGCGTGTCGTGGGCCCCAACAAGCTCCACTTGACGGACGATTTTGTGATCGGCTCATCGAAATCCAATTCTGGAAGTTCCGTTGGGTTCGTATCATCGTTCCTGACCTTTTGACACTAAGTTTGATAAATTTGGAGACCTTTGACCCTGACACATTTTTCGGTGCGAAGTGGGCCACATGTGGATCCCGCTTTGACCCGAAATTGTTATTTTTGCCCTTGTCTCCAAATTGGACTCAAGGACAGGCATTTCTAGCTATTTGATATTTTCTGGATCTAATGGTAATGTTTGTTTCAGCAACCGGAGTACTGCCTGCAAATTCCGCTAAAGTCAGAGCCACAGTTGGAGACAGAACCACAGGCAAGTATACCTTGTCAAATCCTGCAGTTTTGCTACTGATCTCCTGGACTTATTTATACATTGTCGTGCAAGATACTTGTACAATATTTGCATGCTTCCCTTTTCAGTTGTTATTTTCTTGTCTTATAGTTTCTTGATGCGCTGTTCATATTGATTTATTCCTGCTGCTCTAGTCTTATTTCTCGTTTACGTGCATGTACATTATTTGCTCTTTTCCATAGATCACTATTTGTTCCTTAGATATATTGTGATGGTATATTTTACTCTACATTCCTTGAGTTGACTCGGTTGGTTACTTTAGTTCCTAGATGATCGTTATCAGGCACTGACTACACTTGAGCATTCTCGATTGTGAGTACCCATTGTGCTGCAATAGAGACTTGTTCATTTGACTACCTCATTCGTGAGCTTCCATAGGGCTACGAAAGAGCTATACTATAGATTGGGAGTCCCCATTGGCCTACCTTCTATAGGACCGTGATCTTCCATTGAGTTGCGGTTATCCCGATTGTTAGTAGTCATGTTTGATAGCACCATCGGTACGCCACCATCTTAGATGCAGTGATTTCTCGGGTCTTGTTTGCTTTCTTGTGTTTACTTTCCTGTCTATCTTGCATGTTCATTTACTGTACTTTTGGCTCGTATTCTTTTATATCTTGTTACGTCCCTCTGAGGACCTGGTTTTGTTCTCCAGATTTAGCAGACGAGGAGCACCCGCAACTTTACGGACCGACACCAAACGAGGGTACGATTGCAGTCGATGGCCCTGTTTATACGTAGTTATTTTCTAGCATGTCTTAGTTATATTTTCTTGTCTCTGTTTTTTTATTTATCGGTAGTGGATTTGTCTCCACCCGACTCAGTATTATTTCTTGCTGGATATTCGACAGTAACTTGACTTCCAACAGTTATTCCAGTTTGCTATTTAGTTCTTATACTGTTCTGTTGGATGAGATCTAGATACTTGATATTTATCATTGGACCTACTTATTGTTATACTACAGCTTAAGCATGCCTCGATGGATCCATTAAATTGGGTTTGTCCATCGGTGTGTGCTGCTGGCCATTGCCACGTGTCTAGTCCCTCGGTATTTTAGGACTGGGGCGTGACATCCAGCCCGCCACAATTACTGCAACGAAGATCTCTTGTCGACGGTTCTCTTGTCATTATACGATTCTTCTTCGGTCTGCCAGCTCTACGCCCAAGAAGTGGTACTCCAATTTGACCTCTTATAGGTTCACTTTGAGGATTATAGGGGACTGGAATCGATTCCATACATGGCATGTATACAACTCTAAGTGTTGCAATAGAAAATTCAACAGGATAAAAACTTTCAATTGGTACGTTAGAAGAATGACATGTAAAACAAGCATGTTCACATGGTAATAGAGTATGTTGCCACCGACCACATGTACAACATTTACGGTCTAGTTCAACCACATAACATCTACTTGTTTCATGATCCCGTATTTCAAATTTATTATTATTAAAACGCAATAATTGAAAATGGTGTGACTCCCGTCTAATACGTGCTATAGTGTTCATCATCCTTGGACAAAACTCTGTTTCCATCTTTTCAGCATTTGTTCGATGCTTGTCGTGAAGTGTTATTATTTTTTCTCTAATACCATCAAGCAATGTTGATATAGGTTTGTCACGCAAACTTTTAATCCAATTGTTAAAATATTCAGCAATGTTCGAAGTGTTAATATGTAATCGTGGGCACGGTGCATAAGCTGTTATCCAGTGAGAAAAATTACGATTTTTATCGCTTGACCCTACAATCCAATCGAAAATATTTACATCTGCAGATTTTATTTTTTTCAACCAACCATTGGCATCAACCTCATTATAAGATTGTGCAAGTTTGTCTAACCATTGTAGATATGTCGGTGTACGAGGACACATATTTTTTAAATTTTGTTTAAAATGTTGAATACAAAAAAAGTGGGAAGAGTTTGGAAAAACTGTTCGCATTCCACGAATTAATCCTTTCTGTTTATCAGATATAAATGAAATACTATCCCAACGTTCAAAATAAGTTTCGAAAGACATTTTCAAACAGTTTAAAAACCATGTCCACGACTCAGTATTTTCATTCTCAGCAACACAATAAGCGATAGGATATAGTTGATAGTTTGGATCGTGGGCACAAGCAACAAATAAATTATCTTGGAATCTAGATGTAAGAAAAGTAGCATCAATACTAATAACAGGTAAACAACCACTTAAGAAACCATCCATACAAGCCTTGAAACAAATAAATATTCTTTGAAAGATATGATTTTCTACAGTTTTAAAAAAATATTTGCTACCGGAATTTGTTTCCATAATTGTAAATCAATATTTCTCAAGACTACCATACGCATCAACGTAATTGCCATTAATATCAGATAATGCAAGTTCCCTAGCTCTCCAAGCTTTGGAATATGTAATATGTATCCGATGTTCTCTAAGTATATCGTGTAAAATGTGTGCCGGACTATACGAGTTGTTATCTCTAATTTTATCAATTATTTTATTTCTTACTCATGCGGTGGTGGCTAGTGGATGATGCCCTCCTGTAAATCCACCTAAACATGAATGTCTACCTTCAAATGTACGAATTTTAAATGTACTACCATCACCAGTAGTTTTAGCGTATACTCTCCAACAACAGTTTGGAGAATCACAAGTATACACAATTCTTTGATGATTGTTATGTTTAGATGAACAACTAAATTTATATGTAATTGCTAGGTCGCTAATAAAATTACGAAAATCCTTAGGAGAATCAAAATGTCTGCCAACAAATAATTCGGGAATGCAACCATGTACATTAGCATCATTATCATCTAAATAGTAATCTAAATTTTCAACCAAATCATCACTGTTTTCATCGTCAACATTATTATTTTCTGTATCAGAGTTACTCTCAGTGTGATTTATACAACTAGGACCAACATTGAAATCTTGGTTATCATTAAAATGTTCACTAGTTGATATGATAGTTGTGTCGATATTTACTTGTGATGGGATGATGTAAATTTTAATACAAGCTGAAACTAAATTACTTTGAACAATAAAATTCCATGTTTCTTCACAATCTACTATTATCAATGCATCTTCATAAAACTACCTTATTGTAAATTCATAACTTATGCAAAAACGATCAGAAATTATACTACGCAAACTAGCTAAAGTAATATTTTTATAAGTGGTTATAAGATGAGTATTACCTCCATGGTAAGATAATCCATCTAGTATACCTCCATGGTAGCAAATTATTAGTAAATTTTGATCCATAGTAAAAACTTTCGTCTAAATTAAGACTTACAGAAGTATATCAGGAAAAAGCTGAGACGAAAATGGTAGCAGATTAGGGATAAAAATTTCTTCTGACTTCGATTTAAAATAAATAGGATAAGAGAGAGTGGATGACATATAACTCATAAGTTGAGGCATATATATATAGAAAGTAAATCTAACCGTTAGAATATAAACGTTAGCTATTGTCCTACTCCTACTACTACTATCTACTTCCCTAGCATAATAACGTTACCTATTTTAGCTATTGTCCTACTCCTACTACTACTATCTACTTCCTAGCATAATAACGTTACCTATTTTACACGTAGTTCTATCTACTTTACTAGGAAGGAGAGAGAAATGAGAGTGATAAAAGAGAGAGAGAGAGAGAGTAAATGTGTGAAGAGAGAGAGAGAGAGTGAAGTAAAAAATCAGAAGATATATATATATAAATATAAATATAAATATAAATATATATTTTACTTTGCTGAGAGAAGAGAGAATATATATATATATATATATATATATATATATATATATATATATATATATATATATATATATATATTACTTTGACTAGGAGAGAGGAGAGGAGAGGATAGGAGAGAGAGACAGAGGAGAGAGGAGGGGAGAGTAACGGGTGAGGAGTGTGAGAGGAGAGGGGAGTGTGTGAGAGAGAGAGGAGAGGAGAGGAGAGAGAGAGAAAGGAGAGGAGGGGAGCGGGAAAGAGAGGAGGAGAGAGAGGGGAGCGGGCGGACAGGAGAGAGAGAGGAGAGAAGAGAGAAGAGAGAAGAGAGAGGAGAGAGGGAAGAGAGAGGAGAGAAAGAAATTAAAATAAATTAAAAATATAAAACGTTCTTTGTAAGGACGTTTTACCTTTTTCTTTTCTTTCTTCTTTTTTTCAAATTTAGTCCGTTAATGGAGTTAACGGAAAAGTATAAAACGTCCTTACAAAGGACGTTTTAATACTTTTATAGTAAATTTAAAATTTTTTATATTTTTTTATAAATATATTAAACTTTTGTACTATGAGTGAAATTTTTGTTTTTTTTTTTTTCACTGGGAAAGTGCACACGTGCGTCTTCCTCTGATTGTGAGGTCAGGTCTTCGTCGATGAATTCAATATAAAACAAAACACGTTGCACAATCACAACAGGACAACCATTACCGCGCGCGAACGGTCAGCCACGGACAAATGAATGGTTGTACAAGCACTTGCATTTCTGGACACACACACACACACACACATACATATATATATATATATATATATATATATATATATAAAAGGTTAGAAAATAATATTTGAAGCTGATGTTTATTAAAAGACAGGTTAGGAGATAAAAAAAAAAGTCATTATACGCCCTTTATTAGGGTGGAAAATCTATCAAGTCAATTTATATGCTTTGTTGAGGATCTAGTTATAAATATATCAATTTTTTTATTTTTTATGCAATTACATAAAAGTTAAATATTTTTATAGAATTTTCTATATTTAGAAAATATCAATAAATATTAAAACTAGTATATATCTTCACTATTTTTTTAACTAGCAAATATTTTTATTTTTTGTATGGAATAGTAAAAAATTTAAGATACAATAATGCTGAGTTTACTACCAAATGCTTACAACCCTCTCATCCCCTGCTACGTGGGCCACCCTCGGTCCCCCCTCTCTTCTAATGAACGGTCGTCACGTGACATTCCGGTCACGTGGCGATCACTCGGACAGCCACCGGATCCCATCTCTTCTTTCCCTCCTCCAATGGACAGCCACCACCTGACTTCCACGTGGCGGTTGTAAGAGGGTTGTAAGCATTTGTTGTAGTCCTAGCATAGCCCTTTAAGATCCTAGCATAGCCCTTTAAGATATACTCCCATTATTTTAAGCAAACTTTTTCTATTTTACACAGTATTGGAGGTATTTGTTAGTTAAAAAAATAGCAGGATATATACTAGTTTTTAACATTTAGAATTGGAATATTTGTTAAATTATCCCTAAATTTTAATCCAAAACATTTTTAATCCAATCTTTTAATATTAATATTAATATTAATATTAATGGTAATATTAATTTGATGTTAATATTAAAATTAATTTTATCATATTTTGTCATGTCTGTTATCATATTAGATGTCCCGTAATAAAAAATGATAATATTTAAATATTTTAGATGACAAATATTATTTATGATGGAAAAGTCATTCGGCGAACATAATTTGTTGCTTTATGAAAGAGTCCAAGAGACTAAGTTCACGAACTTTTTCTAAGTTCAAGATTCTGATTAGTATGTATGCTTCAATTTTTAAGTTTGGAATAGACGATAACTGGTAAGTAATACTTTGGATCCGTTTGATTGCAAAATAAAAAAGATGCAAAAAAAAAAATTTTTTTTACAGAATTATTTTACGAAAAGAATTTCATGGAATTTTAATTTTTTTTTTATAATTGTGGTATTTGATTGCAATTATTTTTCATGGAAAATCAAATAAATTTTCACGAAAACTAATTTTGGGTGTTTGGTTGATATTATTTTTCATAGAAAATAGTTATTATTTATTAAAAATAATATTTTGCTATTTAATTGCACTTTTTTCATGAAAAATTTATATATTTTTTCCACATATACAATGCTGAATAATAACAAATATCAAATATTTTTGAACAAATGTTCTGTAAGAGAATCAAAATGATGTGAACAAATGCTTAGTTAGAGAATGCAGGTCATAGATAGTTAAATAACCACCATAGATATTCAAAGAAGAGCAACAATTTAATTAGAAGTAATGCTTGTCCAGATACTAATAATTACCAACTGCAGTATTAGGATCTAACATTTGGTGAAAAAAACAACTGAATTACAACTGGAAACCTAAAATCAGTTTCTGGAGTACAACTGCGAAGCCTAAAAGTTGATACTCATCCACTGATCAAAAGCTATTACCAAATCAAAATTAGGCAACCATTCCTCGTCATAGCCCATTGAAAAACAAAATCTAGGAACATAAAACTAGGGTGATGTGATACATTCCAGTGCACTAAAAAAATACTGCTACCAAGTTCAAGAACCGAAAATCAAAAATTGTGTTTGAAGGAATACTCAAAACCATCAACGGTGGGGATCCCGTCCAAGCTTACGATAGACTCATAATCACATGAAATTTATTTTCCATAGGCTGGACTTGTTTTTTTTTCCACAAATTTTGAAAAAAATATGAAAAATGAAAAAAAAAAATTATGAAAAAATAAGCAATCAAACACTACACATTGGTAGAAAATTTGTAATAAAAATATTTTTCATGGAAAAAAAAGTTCAATCAAACACAACCTTGTATATTGATAGAACTTTAAACGTGTTTCAATACAATCATGTTTGATATTCAATTCTTTAACATAAAAAACGGGAAAAAGTTAAATGTGAAATTATTATTCTATATTTTGAGAGGAGTTTCGTGAGACTTTGATGTTTTGTGTTTTTCGTCGTGCCTTTTTTTTTTCTTCTTCAAATAGCACGATGGATGATAGCCATCTTTGTTGAAAAAAGAAAAGAAAAGAAAAGTGGGTCAGGACAAAGGCCTTGTGTACTCGCATTAATATTGTTTTACAAGTTACCCATTTTCTTTTCTCAGTAAAAACAGCTTCATTCAAATAGCAGAACATACATTAGCCATAGCGTGTTAGATATGGTCCAAAGTACAAATAGGAGGTTCATTGAACACATGTTCAGAACCAATTTGATCATGAAGTAAACTCTTGGTTGCCAGTACGTGTGCAACTTTGTTAGCTCTTCTAGGGATGTGATTGAAGGAGATATTGCTGTCACAAGTTGAGAATGCTCGTCCTCGTTCGATTGCATGTCTGATACGTCAAGGAATATCCATATGCTTGTGGTTGGTGGAGTCAATAGTTATCTTACAGTCACTTTCAATAATTAAACTGTTATTCTTTCTGCTACTGCCATTCAAATTAAAAGGCATTGTCAATAGTGTTGACCAAGGAAAAAGAAGAAGATAACTTTAACGCATTAATAAATTTTATTTTATATGGATACTTTCTGTTGTTTCATTTGGTTAAAAAAACAAAAAAAACTACATCGGATACGCCAACATCCACTGTCCATTTTTATATTTGTGACTTGTTGGGACTAATCATGTTGGCTACACGTATGCGCAGCCGCTGCCGTCCGGCCCTAGGTATGTTCACATTTGCAGACGTCGAATGTCAATCCGAATTTCAATATTGAATTCAGATTGAGACCCAAAATAATTTTTTTTCTCCTTAATTTTTTTTTTTTTTTCATGACCGTTTGAGACAATTGATTTTCTATACATTGGACATTTATTTTCCAATAGATATTTTATTTTATGGTTGTTAAACAAGTTCAGCAGTGCCTGCAGAACTTGTTGGACTCTCAGTCACCCATTCTAGTGGACATTGGTAACAACAACTCCTTTTAGTTTAAAAGTGAACTTTTGTCTTCCTAATCTTTATTAACAAATTAAAATTTACTCAATAAACATATGAAAGTGATATATGGTAATAGTTCAGAATCTGCAAGTGATACAAGAAGGTCAGAGATTTCTTGTTCTTTTATTTAACAGAATTCACTGTAGGTACGTAATAACACTTCAAAATTTATTCTATATATAAATTCGCCACTGCACCATTTTCTATACTTTGTGAACTTAGAAAAATGAAAATGTTGTTCTATACTTACGTCACTGGCACGGTGCGACACACATATAAGATAATGTCAAAATTGTAGTGTCCCGCTTCCAGCGGTTCACTAACGTAATGCCTACGACTTGACTCGGTTGAAAACTGAGTATCAGAGAAACCTTACCACACAATCGATCACGGACGAAGTGCAATGAACCATTCCAACTGATGGAACGACTTCTATTGAAATGAGTCCAAGAGCTTTCCTTGGTTGTTTTCGCTGCTTGGTTTTGTGTTGATTGTGTTTTTGTGTTGCTTTCGATAATTTGGTTTTCATAGTTCATTTTTCTCGCTTGCGCGTTCATTTCGAATCGTAAGAGAAAGAGATAGAATGATGCTAACAAAGTGTTGTTGCAATTTCATAACGCATAACCAAGGAGTGATCATTGCGTGAGGCTTCTCCATTCTCTCACTGATTCAATCGGTGAGTGGCTTCGGCCCTTCGATGAATCCTGTACTCTTCACGCATTAATAAAATGATCTCTGGTCCACTCAAAGTGCCTGTCTCTATGCTTATTTGACACCCCGTAACAAGATTAGATAAATTAAAATGAATCACATGTTAACTTAGAGCTACTGCTTTACTTATTGCATGCTTCAAATATAGAACTTCTACTTTACTAGTTCCATCATGAATGGTTACTTGGCCCTGATTTTATGTTGCACCCTGAGAGACTCTGCTGAAAACCTCTTGACTTGATACTGAATCCAAATGAAAAGAGATAGAATTGATGCTCATATCGTTCAACTGTTGTATGATAGAATATGATCTCATAGAAACTTGCATTCATGCATTTGGTCTGGACAACTTGTGCAAAAGGATAATCTCTCGAACGGTTCCTGGGGCACTGAAAATCGTTCGGCCCTAAAGAGAACTGATGACCTGAGGCTAGAAGTCCATACGTACGGGAGGGTATAATTCTATTAGTGGACTGGATATGGAGTTCCAGTCTGAATATCGGGGGGAATGAAAAAAAGAGCGGGCCAAGGCTGGCAAAACATATTTCGTTGAATTTTTTTTATGAC
Organism: Iris macrosiphon; assembly: GCA_036927795.1. Classification (NCBI taxonomy): domain Eukaryota; kingdom Viridiplantae; phylum Streptophyta; class Magnoliopsida; order Asparagales; family Iridaceae; genus Iris; species Iris macrosiphon. The sequence goes on along the minus strand of JAYESA010000016.1, from coordinate 138,691,856 downwards.
ATTCCAAAAATAATTAGAGGGAAGCGAATTTGAGAATGAATTTGCATTTCTAATAGCATTTCTTAAAGGCACGCTATTATTAATAGTCTTTTATAGCATTTAGACCTGAACACTATTAAAAATCTGCTATAATAAGTCTTATTTGTTGTAGGGACGTTCTTTTTAACAACTCATGCAAAGAAACATAACAATAGAGTAAACCACAATATGATAATTCTTACCCATGGTCGAGCAGTTATCCCTGCAGAAGACACACAAGTTAGCCACAATTTGCATATATGAATAACTTATGAATATGTCTATCTTAGCATCAAACGGTTAGGTTTGCTAGAAAGAAAGTCCTAGCATGCGACCTAACTACATTATGGTCCCCGAGTGTTGGTTCCCCGAAATTAGCGACTGGAACTCCATGTCCAGTCCACTAATAGAATTATACCCTCCCGTACGTATGGACTTCTAGCCTCAGGTCATCAGTTCTCTTTAGGGCTGAACGATTTTCAGTGCCCCAGGAACCGTTCGAGAGATTATCCTTTTGCACAAGTTGTCCAGACCAAATGCATGAATGCAAGTTTCTATCAGATCATATTCTATCATACAATAGTTGAACGATCACTACCAGAAAAAGTCAAATTAGCGACGTCCAAAAACGTCGCTAAATGACCAAAAAAATGTCGCTAATCACGTTTAGCGACATAATTAGCGACGTTTTACAGAAGTCAAAAATTAGCACGTCGCTGAAAGGAAAAACGTCGCTAAACGTCGCAGTACCGACGTTTTTAGCGACTTAAATGTGTCGCTAACTTAGCGACGTTTAACGACGTAGCGTCACTAATTAGCGACGTAAATAAATGTCGCTAAACGTCGCTAATTAGCGACTTATATAGCGACGTCTTTAATGACCTGGCAGTACTGCCATGTCAGCAATTTACGACGTACATCGACGTATTTAGCGACGTCATTAGCGACGTCTATTAACTTTGCTAATTAGCGTCGTATTTAGCGACGTGTCTAAACGTCGCTAAATATCGCTAAATACGTCGCTAATTTTACAGAAAAAATAAAAATAAATAAATACTGAATTGTTTCCAAACTATTATTCCTGCAATCTATGAATTTCTAATTAAAAATAGACCTGGAGCAACCCTCCGTTGAATTCTCTGGGTTCGTCGACCCCTTCGATGGAACACTCAACACCGGTAAATTAACATCATTTAATATGAATAAAAAGTATCAGTCATACAATACACACAAATATTATAGACAGACCCGGAGCAACCCTTCATTGAATTTTTTGCGTACGAAATAACACAAAAAATATCTAAAATATCACAGTCACACAATACACACAAAATAAAAAGTACTACAGTCACACAAAATGCATAATATATAAGTATCAATCTCGAGGATATCCAATACGCTGGGGCACATACCAGTCCCTCAGATACTGTGCATAAACATCGTCTATGTGATCAATCTCCGCTATGGGTGCTGGATGACTGGAACTCCCCGTCTGAGATACAGCCGCTATATGTGTTGGGTGACTGGAACTCCCCGTCTGAGATACAGCAGGTGGTATCTCTTCCTCCTTAAGAGTAGGATGCATCACTTCCTCCTTAACAGTATGAGGCATCACTTTCTCCTTAACAGTAGGAGGTGTCTCTCTCTTGGGTGCCATCTGGTAAGATAGATGAAAACAAAGAATATAATTGATAACAGATATTACTTAAGACATACCCTTAATAATGCGGAATGGAAGAATTAGATGACTCACAAAGAATATAATTGATAACAGATATTACTTAAGACATACCCTCAGCAGCCCTGCCTATAAATTGTTTGTTGCAGTATAATAATGATAGTAATAATAAAACTACTTGTTTGTTGCAGTATAATAATGATACGAATCATAAAACATGAGAGTATAATAATGATGGTTATCATTGTATTTCCAGATCAAAAATCCTAACCCTAACCTTAACCCTATCTTGTCAAAAAATGATGGTTATCATTGTATCTAGTGTAGATATCCATATTATTAATATTTTATATATTTGCATGTGTCACGCCCCAGTCCCAAAATGCCGAGGGACTGGAGACGTGCGCAATGGCCAGCAGCACGCACCGATGGACCACCCAATCTAATGGATCCATCAGGGCATGCTTAAGCTGTAGTCTAACAGGAATTAGGGCAATAGTTACAAGTCACGGGTTAATCTATTCTCATCCACACAGATAATCACAGATTAAAAGGCAGAGTAATGCAAACAAAAATAACTGTCAAATCTCAATAAATTCCTCGGGAAACAATCCGAGAATATGTCTGGTACAACAATGCAAATAGACAGAAAATAATCAACAGGAAATAGAATAACTGACTACATACAGCCACTGCTCAAGAGAAGTCCTCTGGTACGATCTCGTCCTCGGGTCCTGGTACAGCTCCTGGAAGTGCTCCTGTACGGTGTAGCTCTGGATGGATCTCTTCGGCTATACCTGGGGACATAATCCGGATCCAGGTCCTCAGGGGACAGCAAGGTACAGAAAATACAAGCCAAAATAGATGCAGTGCAACAATAAATAAGCAATAGGCTAAACTAGATAACCAGCTAAGTGATATGCAACATGAGAGCAGTACAAGAACTCAGGCTGAAACTACTACAAGCTCTGTGTCGGGGAGCCGGTAGCAGTGATATCATGTAGTTGTCTAGCTCGTAGTGAGACTTAAGACGCCGGCATAATATAACATCAACCTGTAGCCTGTGTGTCTCTCCCCACCCAATGTAATCACGCATATCATGACCATAACGTCTCATGTCCATGTCAGCGGGATTATAGCTAATGCAGCAAGTCATAATGTCTATAAAATATCTCTGTCAAGTCCTGTATCCTATACAGAATCACCATGAATGTCTCAGGAAGACTCTGTCTCATGAATAGTGTCAAGTGTCCTGGGTTCTGGAGTACTTGATAAGACAAGTACGAGAATTATCGGGTCTCGATATCCATCTCTATGTGACGTTACACAACTCCGCGTACGGAGTTGACACCCGACTGGTAATCGGACGCTAAGTACGCCACTCGGTCCTAGGTTTTAACAGTTAAACAGGTTTATATGCATTTAAACAAGAATTCAGGCAAGTTCTAGAACAGGAATTACTGCTAATAGCAAACTTTACTTGCCCACTGATGTATAGACAAGTCAATGAAAATAAATTGCAAGCTGCAGGGTTTGGCAAGGTACACTTGCCTGTGGTTCCGGCTCTGATTTCGGCTCTGACTTCAGTTGGATTTGCAGGCGGTACTCCGGTTGCTGAAATAAACATCACCATCAGATCCAAAAAATATCAATCAGCTAAAAATGCCTGTCCTTGAGTCCAATTTGGAGACAAGGGCAAAAACGGCAATTTCGGGTCAAAACGGGGTCCCCATGTGGGCCCACTTTGCACCAAAAAACGTGTCAGGGTCAAAGGTCTCCAAATTTACCAAACTTAGTGTCAACAGGTCAGGAACGATGATACGAACCCAACGGAACTTCCAGAATTGGATTCTGATGAGCCGATCACAAAATCGCCCGTCGAGCGGGGCCTGTGGGGCCCACGACACGCGATTTCGTCAACGTTCTCAGAATCGAACCAAACTTGACCCACAGGACCAGCGTATCGCTACGAGTCCGATGGCGCAAGTTTCGTTTCAATCCGACGTGTGTACACAAAGTTAGGGCACGTTCCAGAAAGTACGAATACGGGGCGATGTCCGCGGATACGCGTTGATTCCGGTGTGCACGCACACCCGAATCAGCTTCTGCGAAATCCCATACGTCCGTATCGACGATGCGCACGTATCTGTGAAGACCGCGCGCGACCAAGTCGTCCCGTTTGGCGGGGCGTACTCAGTTCCGGGGTGAAACAGGGTCTGGTTTTTCCTGTTTTTGGATCGCGGTATACGATCACCACAGGACGCGATGCCCCGAACGGTTTGTCCGGGCACCGAGAGGGTCATACAGGCTTCGCAACACAATTTACGGAATCAAAAACGGAGCTACGAGCAAAAAGATACGCGTACCTGAACCGGGCTGAAAAATCGGGGATTCGTCGTGTCCGACTCGACACGGACACTGTGTCCCGTGTCCGTGTCCGACACAGAATAGAAATTAGGGTTAGGGTTAGGGATTGGGTCTGGCCGGGGCTGCGGCGGCGGAGGGGCGGTGCTGCGGGCGGAGGCGGCCGGAGGGCGGTGCTGGCGGCGTGCCGGAGCGGGCGGGGGACGGACGGAGCCGGCCGGAGGCTCGCCGGAGCCGTGGGTGGCTGCTGCTGCCTTCGTCAAGGTGGGGAGGGGAGGAAGACGGGGGCGAGGGGCTGCGGGCGTCGTCGACGGCAGCGCTGGGGTGCGGCGTGGTGGTCGACGGCCAGGGGAGGTCGAGGGTTTAAATAGGGAGAGCGACGGGTGGGGAGGCCGAGCAAGGCGGCGCAGCGGGCGGGGTCAGGCGCAGCGGGCGGAGGTCGTGGGGTGGTGGCCGGGCGCGGCGGGTCGGGTTCGGGCAGACCCGACCCGACCCGGTAGGGCTGGGCTAGGTTTGGGTTCGGCCCAATGGGCCGGGCCGCGGGCTGCGGGCTGGGTTTGGGGTTAATTTAAAATAATAATAATAATAATAATAATATCCAGTAATTATTTAATAAATTAAATAAATAGTTTTTGGTAATTTAAAAATAGGTCCGGGGCCCAATAAATTCCAGAAAAATTTCCCTAAGTCCAGTTTTTCATTTTACACCCAAAAATATTATTTTTATAATATTTTAATACTGTTTATTATCATTTAAAAATTATTGAATAATTAAAACCCTGTTTTTAAATTACAGAAAATTCCCAGAAAATTCCAGAAAATTGTGAAAAATCCAGTTTTGCAAATTTTGAAAAATCAGGGGGTTTACAATCTACCCCCCTTAAGAGGATTGCGTCCTCGCAATCAAAGAATAACCGGTCAACAGAGATGACGCGGTCGCAAGCATCGTTTGAAAACACATCACAAGATACTTAGGGAAATATCGTTTCCCTAAAATTAAAAGTTATACACTTTCTAGAAAATCTAGTTAAAGCAAAAGATCTACAACTTTTATGAAAGCTAGGTTGTTATTAACAAGTTGCAAATTACTAGGTTGGGGCTGAGGTCACGAACCAACGGGCACGGACTACAACAAGACTAGAAACGGATAACTATGAATCACTTACGCGCATCGGCTATTCCACGAGTCTGCGCGTTCTCCACGGTCTTCGCTGAAGCTTGTCCGTGTCCTTGCAGTTGCTTCCTCTGCTGCTGTTGAGCCTGCTGGAAGAGGGTTGCCTGAGGTGCCAAGGGTGGTCTCGGTATTGGTGAAGCTTGCAATGCTGAAGAGGCTGACCGTGGTGCTGGTAACACTTGCTGGTTACCTGTTGGTGCTCTGTCTCGACGCTCAGGGCATTCTTTGAATAAATGCTGACTGGATCCGCAAGCTATGCATAATCTCTTCTTTCATCGACACTCGTCCTCAGCGTGGCCTCGCCGGTGACAATATGGACAGACAGGTATTGCGGTTGGAGATGCTTCTGGTGGCTGGTGTATGTGAGACTTCCTTGTAATTTTTGCCTGTGGTACTCCAGCTGGGGCTGATGTGGCGGGTTGAAGATTCGTCAATGCTTTCTCCCGATGCTGGGGACAATCCTTGGCCAAGTGTTCATTGGTTCCGCAAATCAGGCATAATCCCAACTTACGTCTGCACCCGTTCTCAATGTGACCTTATTTGTGACAATGTTGACAGGTAGTCAGTACTTGCGGAGATGCTTCGGGTGGCTGGTGCAGCTGAGACTTCTTTGGGGTTCCTTCCTGTGGTGTTCCGGCTGGTGTTGATGTGGCTGGTTGGCGAATCACCACTGGTTTCTCTCGACGTTCTGGGCAATCCCTTACCAAATGTTCCTGGGATCCACAAGATAGACATTGTCCCAGTCTGCGTCGGCATTCTTTAGCGAGGTGGCCTACCTTGCCACAGTAGTGACAAGTAGGAAGAAATGAGGCTCCTGATGCTGTTCTTGGTAGTGGATGTATCTGTGGCCGCTTTACAGCTCTTTCTTGTTGTGATTGGCCTGGTGCTGACGCATACGGCCGCTTCTGGCTGGACTCGATCCTTGGGGTGCACTCCACGGGTCTTGCTGCAGTAAGGACGTCCTCGTCGAAGGCGATTGCATTGGAACGGTTTGGCCTCCGTGACTCCGAGCTAGTCTTATCGATGGAGTTCTCCGATTGGTTTTGTTGAGCTTCTTGTTGCACCCTCTGATAGGCTTGCATCATTATATAGAACATGCGGAACATCTGCTATTCGTCCATAGGCGGTCCCAGTGGAAAGGAAGGCATCGGTGGAATAGGCTGCGTCGAGGGTGGAACACCATCTTGATGGATTATTGAGGCAGGCTGACTTGCTTGACTGCCTTGTGATGATTGGCCTTCACCGACTGGTATCACATCGTCTTCTTGGGTAACCACAACGGTTTGTGGTGTTTCTGCATGGGCCTCGTTGCTGGCTGGTGGGTCCATTTCCCTGCGTTCAAAATAAACGATAAGAGGCGCACAGGAATCAAGGCAGGATGCAAGTCGAGAAATTAATTCGAAGCCGATATGGATATCAAGAACGTTTCAAGCAAGTGGATGAGATCCTAAAAACTTATCCTATCTTATTTGCAGGCCTGTTCGGTCCCTGAGTTGAAACCGAACAAATTAGTCGTAGACCTGCATGGGCCACCATAAAAACCATGTCACGCCCCAGTCCCAAAATGCCGAGGGACTGGAGACGTGCGCAATGGCCAGCAGCACGCACCGATGGACCACCCAATCTAATGGATCCATCAGGGCATGCTTAAGCTGTAGTCTAACAGGAATTAGGGCAATAGTTACAAGTCACGGGTTAATCTATTCTCATCCACACAGATAATCACAGATTAAAAGGCAGAGTAATGCAAACAGAAATAACTGTCAAATCTCAATAAATTCCTCGGGAAACAATCCGAGAATATGTCTGGTACAACAATGCAAATAGACAGGAAATAATCAACAGGAAATAGAATAACTGACTACATACAGCCACTGCTCAAGAGAAGTCCTCTGGTACGATCTCGTCCTCGGGTCCTGGTACAGCTCCTGGAAGTGCTCCTGTACGGTGTAGCTCTGGATGGATCTCTTCGGCTATACCTGGGGACATAATCCGGATCCAGGTCCTCAGGGGACAGCAAGGTACAGAAAATACAAGCCAAAATAGATGCAGTGCAGCAATAAATAAGCAATAGGGTAAACTAGATAACCAGCTAAGTGATATGCAACATGAGAGCAGTACAAGAACTCAGGCTGAAACTACTACAAGCTCTGTGTCGGGGAGCCGGTAGCAGTGATATCATGTAGTTGTCTAGCTCGTAGTGAGACTTAAGACGCCGGCATAATATAACATCAACCTGTAGCCTGTGTGTCTCTCCCCACCCAATGTAATCACGCATATCATGACCATAACGTCTCATGTCCATGTCAGCGGGATTATAGCTAATGCAGCAAGTCATAATGTCTATAAAATATCTCTGTCAAGTCCTGTATCCTATACAGAATCACCATGAATGTCTCAGGAAGACTCTGTCTCATAAATATTGTCAAGTATCCTGGGTTCTGGAGTACTTGATAAGACAAGTACGAGAATTATCGGGTCTCGATATCCATCTCTATGTGACGTTACACAACTCCGCGTACGGAGTTGGCACCCGACTGGTAATCGGACGCTAAGTACGCCACTCGGTCCTAGGTTTTAACAGTTAAACAGGTTTATATGCATTTAAACAAGAATTCAGGCAAGTTCTAGAATAGGAATTACTGCTAATGGCAAACTTTACTTGCCTACTGATGTATAGACAAGTCAATGAAAATAAATAGCAAGCGGCAGGGTTTGGCAAGGTACACTTGCCTGTGGTTCCGGCTCTGATTTCGACTCTGACTTCAGTTGAATTTGCAGGCGGTACTCCGGTTGCTGAAATAAACATCACCATCAGATCCAGAAAATATCAATCAGCTAGAAACGCCTGTCCTTGAGTCCAATTTGGAGACAAGGGCAAAAACGGTAATTTCGGGTCAAAACGGGGTCCCCATGTGGGCCCGCTTTGCACCAAAAAATGTGTCATGGTCAAAGGTCTCCAAATTCACCAAACTTAGTGTCAACAGGTCAGGAACGATGATACGAACCCAACGAAACTTCCAGAATTGGATTCCGATGAGCCGATCACAAAATCGCCCGTCGAGCGGGGCCTGTGGGGCCCACGACACGCGATTTCGTCAATGTTCTCAGAATCGAACCAAACTTGACCCACAGGACCAGCGTATTGCTACGAGTCCGATGGCACAAGTTTTGTTTCAATCCGACGTGTGTACACAAAGTTAGGGCACGTTCCAGAAAGTACGGATACGGGGCAATGTCCGCGGATACGCGTTGATTCCGGTGTGCACGCACACCCGAATCAGCTTCTGCAAAATCCCACACGTCCGTATCGACGATGCGCACGTATCAGTGAAGAACGCGCGCGACCAAGTCGTCCCGTTTGGCGGGGCGTACTCAGTTCCGGGATAAAACAGGGTCTGGTTTTTCCTGTTTTTGGATCGCGGTGTGCGATCACCACAGGACGCGATGCCCCGAACGGTTTATCCGGACACCGAGAGGGTCATACAGGCTTCGCAACGCAATTTGCGGAATTGAAAACGGAGCTACGAGCAAAAATATACGCGTACCTGAATCGGGCTGAAAAATTGGGGATTCGTCGTGTCCGACTCGACACGGACACTGTGTCCCGTGTCCGTGTCCGACACAGAATAGAAATTAGGGTTAGGGTTAGGGATTGGGTCTGGCCGGGGCTGCGGCGGCGGAGGGGCGGTGCTGCGGGCGGAGGCGGCCGGAGGGCGGTGCTGGCGGCGTGCCGGAGCGGGCGGGGGACGGACGGAGCCGGCCGGAGGCTCGCCGGAGCCGTGGGTGGCTGCTGCTGCCTTCGTCGAGGTGGGGAGGGGAGGAAGACGGGGGCGAGGGGCTGCGGGCGTCGTCGACGGCAGCGCTGGGGTGCGGCGTGGTGGTCGACGGCCAGGAGAGGTCGAGGGTTTAAATAGGGAGAGCGACGGGTGGGGAGGCCGAGCAAGGCGGCGCAGCGGGCGGGGTCAGGCGCAGCGGGCGGAGGTCGTGGGGTGGTGGCCGGGCGCGGCGGGTCGGGTTCGGGCAGACCAGACCCGACCCGGTAGGGTTGGGCTGGATTTGGGTTCGGCCCAATGGGCCGGGCCGCGGGCTGCGGGCTGGGTTTGGGGTTAATTTTAAAAATAATAATAATAATAATAATAATAATATCTAGTAATTATTTAATAAATTAAATAAATAGTTTTTGGTAATTTAAAAATAGGTCCGGGGCCCAATAAATTCTAGAAAAATTGTCCTAAGTCCAGTTTTTCATTTTACACCCAAAAATATTATTTTCATAATATTTTAATACTGTTTATTATCATTTAAAAATCATTGAATAATTAAAACCCTGTTTTTAAATTACAGAAAATTCCCAGAAAATTCCAGAAAATTGTAAAAAATCCAGTTTTGAAAATTTTGAAAAATCAGGGGGTTTACAATCTACCCCCCTTAAGAGGATTGCGTCCTCGCAATCAAAGAATAACCGGTCAACAGAGATGACGCGATCGCAAGCATCGTTTGAAAACACATCACAAGATACTTAGGGAAATATCGTTTCCCTAAAATTGAAAGTTATACACTTTCTAGAAAATCTAGTTAAAGCAAAAGATCTAAAACTTTTATGAAAGCCAGGTTGTTATTAACAAGTTGCAAATTACTAGGTTGGGGCTGAGGTCACGAACCAACGGGCACGGACTACAACAAGACTAGAAACGGATAACTATGAATCACTTACGCGCATCGGCTATTCCACGAGTCTGCGCGTTCTCCACGGTCTTCGCTGAAGCTTGTCCGTGTCCTTGCAGTTGCTTCCTCTGCTGCTGTTGAGCCTGCTGGAAGAGGGTTGCCTGAGGTGCCAAAAGTGGTCTCGGTATTGGTGAAGCTTGCAATGCTGGAGAGGCTGACCGTGGTGCTGGTAACACTTGCTGGTTACCTGTTGGTGCTCTGTCTCGACGCTCAGGGCATTCTTTGAATAAATGCTGACTGGATCCGCAAGCTATGCATAATCTCTTCTTTCGTCGGCACTCGTCCTCAGCGTGGCCTCGCCGGTGACAATATGGACAGACAGGTATTGCGGTTGGAGATGCTTCTGGTGGCTGGTGTATGTGAGACTTCCTTGTAATTTTTGCCTGTGGTACTCCAGCTGGGGCTGATGTGGCGGGTTGAAGATTCGTCAAAGCTTTCTCCCGATGCTGGGGACAATCCTTGGCCAAGTGTTCATTGGTTCCGTAAATCAGGCATAATCCCAACTTACGTCTGCACCCGTTCTCAATGTGGCCTTGTTTGTGACAATGTTGACAGGTAGGCAGTACTTGCGGAGATGCTTCGGGTGGCTGGTGCAGCTGAGACTTCTTTGGGGTTCCTTCATGTGGTGTTCCGGCTGGTGTTGATGTGGCTGGTTGGCGAATCACCACTGGTTTCTCTCGACGTTCTGGACAATCCCTTACCAAATGTTCCTGGGATCCACAAGATAGACATTGTCCCAGTCTGCGTCGGCATTCTTTAGCGAGGTGGCCTACCTTGCCACAGTAGTGACAAGTAGGAAGAAATGAGGCTCCTGATGCTGTTCTTGGTAGTGGATGTATCTGTGGCCGCTTTGCAGCTCTTTCTTGTTGTGATTGGCCTGGTGCTGACGCATACGGCCGCTTCTGGCTAGACTCGATCCTTGGGGTGCACTCCACGGGTCTTGCTGCAGTAAGGACGTCCTCGTCGAAGGCGGTTGCATTGGAACGGTTTGGCCTCCGTGACTCCGAGCTAGTCTTATCGATGGAGTTCTCCGATTGGTTTTGTTGAGCTTCTTGTTGCACCCTCTGATAGGCTTGCATCATTATATAGAACATGCGGAACATCTGTTGTTCGTCCATAGGCGGTCCTAGTGGGAAGGAAGGCATCGGTGGAATAGGCTGCGTCGAGGGTGGAACGCCATCTTGATGGATTATTGAGGCAGGCTGACTTGCTTGACTGCCTTGTGATGATTGGCCTTCACCGACTGGTATCACATCGTCTTCTTGGGTAACCACAACGGTTTGTGGTGTTTTTGCATGGGCCTCGTTGCTGGCTAGTGGGTCCATTTCCCTGCGTTCAAAATAAACGATAAGAGGCGCACAGGAATCAAGGCAGGATGCAAGTCAAGAAATTAATTCGAAGCCGATATGGATATCAAGAACGTTTCAAGCAAGTGGATGAGATCCTAAAAACTTATCATATCTTATTTGCTGGCCTGTTCGGTCCCTGAGTTGAAACCGAACAAATTAGTCGTAGACCTGCATGGGCCACCACAAAAACCATGTCACGCCCCAGTCCCAAAATGTCGAGGGACTGGAGATGTGCGCAATGGCCAGCAGCACGCACCGATGGACCACCCAATCTAATGGATCCATCAGGGCATGCTTAAGCTGTAGTCTAACAGGAATTAGGGCAATAATTACAAGTCATGGGTTAATCTATTCTCATCCACACAGATAATCACAGATTAAAAGGCAGAGTAATGCAAACAGAAATAACTGTCAAATCTCAATAAATTCCTCGGGAAACAATCCGAGAATATGTCTGGTACAACAATGCAAATAGACAGGAAATAATCAACAGGAAATAGAATAACTGACTACATACAGCCACTGCTCAAGAGAAGTCCTCTGGTACGATCTCGTCCTCGGGTCCTGGTACAGCTCCTGGAAGTGCTCATGTACGGTGTAGCTCTGGATGGATCTCTTCGGCTATACCTGGGGACATAATCCGGATCCAGGTCCTCAGGGGACAGCAAGGTACAAAAAATACAAGCCAAAATAGATGCAGTGCAGCAATAAATAAGCAATAGTGTAAACTAGATAACCAGCTAAGTGATATGCAACATGAGAGCAGTACAACAACTCAGGCTGAAACTACTACAAGCTCTGTGTCGGGGAGCCGGTAGCAGTGATATCATGTAGTTGTCTAGCTCGTAGTGAGACTTAAGACGCCGGCATAATATAACATCAACCTGTAGCCTGTGTGTCTCTCCCCACCCAATATAATCCCGCATATCATGACCATAACGTCTCATGTCCATGTCAGCGGGATTATAGCTAATGCAGCAAGTCATAATGTCTATAAAATATCTCTGTCAAGTCCTGTATCCTATACAGAATCACCATGAATGTCTCAGGAAGACTCTGTCTCATGAATAGTGTCAAGTGTCCTGGGTTCTGGAGTACTTGATAAGACAAGTACGAGAATTATCGGGTCTCGATATCCATCTCTATGTGACGTTACACAACTCCGCGTACGGAGTTGGCACCCGACTGGTAATCGGACGCTAAGTACGCCACTCGGTCCTAGGTTTTAACAGTTAAACAGGTTTATATGCATTTAAACAAGAATTCAAGCAAGTTCTAGAATAGGAATTACTGCTAATGGCAAACTTTACTTGCCCACTGATGTATAGACAAGTCAATGAAAATAAATAGCAAGCTGCAGGGTTTGGCAAGGTACACTTGCCTGTGGTTCCGGCTCTGATTTCGGCTCTGACTTCAGTTGGATTTGCAGGCGGTACTCCGGTTGCTGAAATAAACATCACCATCAGATCCAGAAAATATCAATCAGCTAGAAATGCCTGTCCTTGAGTCCAATTTGGAGACAAGGACAAAAACGGCAATTTCGGGTCAAAACGGGGTCCCCATGTGGGCCCGCTTTGCACCGAAAAATATGTCATGGTCAAAGGTCTCCAAATTCACTAAAATTAGTGTCAACAGGTCAGGAACGATGATACGAACCCAACGGAACTTCCAGAATTGGATTCCGATGAGCCGATCACAAAATCGCCCGTCGAGCGGGGCCTGTGGGGCCCACGACACGCGATTTCGTCAACGTTCTCAGAATCGAACCAAACTTGACCCACAGGACCAGCGTATCGCTACGAGTCTGATGGCGTAAGTTTCGTTTCAATCCGACGTGTGTACACAAAGTTAGGGTACGTTCCAGAAAGTACGGATACGGGGCGATGTCCGCGGATACGCGTTGATTCCGGTGTGCACACACACCCGAATCAGCTTCTGCGAAATTCCACACGTCCGTATCGACGATGCGCACGTATCTGTGAAGACCGCGCGCGACCAAGTCGTCCCGTTTGGCGGGGCGTACTCAGTTCCGGGGTGAAACAGGGTCTGATTTTTCCTGTTTTTGGATCGCGGTGTGCTATCACCACAGGACGCGATGCCCCGAACGGTTTGTCCGGGCACCGAGAGGGTCATACAGGCTTCGCAACGCAATTTGCGGAATCAAAAACGGAGCTACGAGCAAAAATATACGCGTACCTGAACCGGGCTGAAAAATCGGGGATTCGTCGTGTCCGACTCGACACGGACACTGTGTCCCGTGTCCGTGTCCGACACAGAATAGAAATTAGGGTTAGGGTTAGGGATTGGGTCTGGCCGGGGCTGCGGCGGCGGAGGGGCGGTGCTGCGGGCGGAGGCGGCCGGAGGGCGGTGCTGGCGGCGTGCCGGAGCGGGCGGGGGACGGACGGAGCCGGCCGGAGGCTCGCCGGAGCCGTGGGTGGCTGCTGCTGCCTTCGTCGAGGTGGGGAGGGGAGGAAGACGGGGGCGAGGGGCTGCGGGTCTTGGCGTTCTAAATGATCCATACACCACTTGAAATTGAGTCATCCAATCAAATTCATATTTGATAGTCATCCAAGAACGATTCTTTATGTTCGCCTAAGCGATAATTCTGAGAATATTTCTATCGGTTGCCGTTCTAAGTCTGACTTGTCTTATTCCTGAACAATATCCCATCTCGTTTGTAAATTAGCTTGCACCAAAGTGTCTTGGCGCGCGATACTCTACACAACTTAGCCGAAAGGCTGTGTACAAAGCTAACCGTTCGGGACAATATTCGATTTCGCACACTAACCAGCTGGACAAACATGTATAGGCAATTTGGGTTTGCACATAACGCGCAAGTTCTAGCACGTGTCTATTCCCACAAGTCTAGCACAGGTCGGCACAAAGGCCTTAGCATCACAATTTCGTACAAGCAATCACATCATTCAAATGCACTTTTTGAAAGTATTTAGACTCATTGTTGGAACATTCCGTTTGGGATATTGAGAGAGAGTGTGCACATAACCCACGAACGAGCTTTCGAAACTGAGAAAATCGAAACGAAGTTCAAAGGCGTATAGCCAAGCTCTGATACCAATCTATCACACCCCGATCTCCCGTAGGCTAATCGGCCGTCCCCGCTAGGCGAGAATCACCGCGCCAGCGCTCTAGTGGGACGATCATTTGACCCATCTGGACGTGATGCCGCACGAACGTGAGCCGTATCCGTGCAAGGCCATGGTTCTGGCTGGCGGTAAGAGGTCTAAGCCACAGATTCGCACATATTATCCGAGTGCAGCAGAATTATGAACACATAGGCGATTGATAACAAGTTCACTGAGTCGTCAATAGCGAAAGCATTGAATAACACAAGTAGAAGTAAAACAAGCTCTTTATTGATATTGAACAAGTGTTACAGACGACGTATAGCCGAGATCACAAGTCGCTTAAGCCTCTCTCTCTCGGAAACAGTAAAAGCGTTCTAAATGACTACTTTTGTGGAATGATACATAGGCGATGTTCCACATTATGTCTTGTATATGTGCTTCAGTTTCGGACGCAACGCTCCAATGCTCCAGAGTGAACTCCACGCCTTAGCACGCACGAAGGAGGCATCCGCACTGAACGAGGTTCTCCCGCACCCTACAAGCAACCTGGTGGATTATCAGTACATGAATGCACTTGTGGGGAGGCTACTCGCCCGCTCGACAAATCCAATCATGTAATATAGGTTCCGTGCACCAACTATTATGATGTCTTTCTAGTTGCCTTAGGATTAGTTTCAAGGCAAAGATTGAATAGCCTAACTCGTGTGGCAGTGCGTCGTACGATATAAGAGGAAACACGGCGAGACTTACCAATTCATTATTTGTCCTTCCCTGCCACAGGCAAACCAAGTTAATTTAAGCACGAGCATGTGTAAACATTCAGGGGCAATAACATATGCAAACACTGTGTTTTGAGCGAGATTACGTTTCGGGTGCACGAGTTCCACGAAATATCAGGTGTGTTGCATAAGATGTTGAAGTGCTCAATTGATGTACAAGTATCTTATATCCATGATCGTTCAGACATTTCTGATATTCTTGACTCGATGCAATGACTCGCATGCAGATAGCCGCTAAGCGAGGATGACTTATCTATATGAACAGGAGGTCGCTGGCATAGCCATAAAGGACGGATCATTGAAACGAGAATAGAAAGTAACGAAAGTACAAAGTGCGCTGCAAGCCATCCAGCCAATACAGGAGGACCTAGGGTTATTGAAACAGCAATGGAAAGCAACGAAAGTACATGGTGTGCTGCAAGCCATCCCGCCAATACAGTAGATCCACTAGCAGAATGGTGCAGCGTGAAGCGCACATGCCATCCTGATATACAGTATGTGTTCCATCCGGATCGGATCGGCCCCGGTGCCCCAGAAATCGTCCGTGGAATGAGATCCGAAGATCACATTTTTCAAGTTGTCTGCGACATGCAGGCCAGGGTCTTCCAAATTCACATATTGACAAGACAACCCATAATACTAGTACAAGAGGTATTTTTGCTCTGAACGGGTATTGCTCCGCGAGCTGTGATACTTGATTTAATTGACATGATTCTCGTTCAGATGTAAATTTGATATGATTTTCATTCATTTATTCAACTTGCCTTGATGCATGCCCCTGGTTCGGGGATTTCCTTGGTGACCTAACGGTCCCGGATACTTGCAGGTTCAATTATACAGAAGGACTATTCGATAGTCTTCTGGCTGACTAAATGCATGCACGATACACGATAGTGTTACTTAATTATGGCATAAGTTTCGTGTGGCAAACATTGAGTCAAGGCAACATTTTAAGTTAACATATAAGTAGGCAATCATTGCATTAGTGTAAACATAAGCATTCACGTTGGTTCGGGTCCGAAGGTAAGCCGAGGAGTGAAACCGTAAAGGGACTTACCGAGCGACATAATCTAGGGTCATGCAGTGTAGTAGTAAAGAAGTGCACTACAGGGAGTATAATATTCTACTCGAGGTATAGTGGGGTCTAATTGCACAAGGCAAAGGTAGCATCGAGGGTCCGATTATAAGCAATGTTTCATTTTCCATGTTCTAACACAAGCAATACAAGTTGAGATTATTTTCTTAGCTAGGTGTATTGGATTCTTATTAGCATGCAGGGGGTGATTCACCTAGCGACTAGCATGTATCGTTCCATATTTTAAGTGTGCTGGCTAAGCAAAGACAAGTTTATCGTAGCCACCCACCTTAGCGATAATTCGTCTCGGTCGAGCGATACTCCGAGCGAGCCTCTGAAAGCCTAAGCCGGAACTCCTTTAGGGCCAAGTCTGAAAATTCTCTTGCCTCAAACGAGTATTCTTGCTGAAGTAAAGCGGGTCAAAACATTGCACTTTTGTCGTTTGAATCGGCAGTCCGCGTGAGCGGAACGGGGTATTACAAGTATGTCATCGATGAATACCACCACGAACTTGTCAAGGTACTGATGGAACACCTTGTTCATCATATTCATAAATACCGCCGGGGTATTAGTCAACCCAAACGGCATCACCATGAACTCATATTGGCCATACCGAGTCCTAAAAGCAGTCTTCGGAATGTCCTTCAACTTTATTTTCACTTGGTGATAGTCTGATCTCAAGTCTATCTTTGAAAATACCTTGGCGCCACTCAACTGATCGAACATGTCATCAATCCGTGGCAACGGATATTTGTTCTTGATAGTGAGATTATTCAATGCCCTATAATCGATGCACATGCGCACCGATTCATCCTTCTTCGGTACAAACAATGCCGGGGCTCCCCACAGTGAAGAACTGGATCTGATAAACCCCTTATCCTGCAACTCATCCACTTGCTTCTTCAGCTCGAACAACTTGTTGTTGTTTACTCTATAGACATGCAGTAAAATTGGTTCTGCACCTGGCACCAAGTCTATAGAGAATTCAATATCTCGATCTGGCGACAATTCTGGCAATTCCTCAGAAAACACATCCAAGAACTCTGCTATCAACGGATGCGGCAACTCCTTGTCTTCCACCATAGCTCCACAGTTAATGCCTTCTCGCTGCTCTGCAGCTCGTATAGCAAACTCAAACTCTGGCTCTCCTGGTGGGCTAAATAAAACTCTACCTCATCTATAATCTATACTAGCACGGTACGTACTCAACCAATCTATCCTGAGTATAATATCATAGCTCAAAAGTGGCATTACAAGTAGACACGCACTCAGCTTTCGGCCTCCCAGAGTAACTCTACGATCCTTGCAAATATCATTAACCAGGATAATACCTCCCTCGGTCATAATCTTGCAAATCCTAAGCAAAGACTCAGCTACCAAATGATGCTTCAGAGCAAAAGAAATAGATACAAAACTATTGGAAGCACCAATATCAAACAAAGCTAAAGCTAGAATGGAATCAATATGGCGCATGATATAATGTGCATTCAAAGAAGGACAGTTAAAGATCAAATATCAATATCAAGGAAGAATAATTGAAATGAATCAATAGAGTTTTTTTAGATGTGATTGAGTATTCTCAGCCTATATCCTGTATCCTATATCCTATATCCTTAAACAGGCTCGTAATAGCACTCAATTTAGAGCACCACTATGAATCGTCCTAATTGCGACCTAGAAGACCTGCATGAGCCACCATTAAAAACGTGTCACGACCCGCACCCCGTGTAGGGATGCAAGTAGTGAACAACGTCCAGCCTACGCCGCAGCATCGACGGTAGAACGCTGATTGGGTAAACTATCTATCAATATAAATATGCCACTAACAATATTATTATACTCAATCACAGATCTATAAGATAGAATAAGCATGAATATGATAAAAGAATAGAATAGTCACAATACTACTCAAGAGACAAAATAATATCGAATCTAGAAATACAAAGAAACAAACACGTGGAGTGCATCGTACCCGTATCACACTAGATCTATGATACACTTGCGATACAAGTCCACTACAAAAGCAAACGCACCCCAAAGGATACGAGCAAGTCTAAAATAGTATTTATGAATAATACGAAGAGTCAAATACACATCTACGTGTCCGTGTCAAAATATGACATGCACAAAGTCCCGTGTCGGAGAAAAATCTCTAAATCAACCCGTATCTCCAAATTATTGGAATACGGTCTACACGTATCCAATTGTGGATACGACACTAGCTACACACAATCAAACACATGTCAATTTAGTCTAATTGACCAATTGACAAACACAACATGTGTCAATCTCGAAATTCCTCGAAAATTGACACAAAACACACCATAACTTTCTCCATAGGCCTCATATGAACCTAATTTCAATTTCTATGGGTAGCCTCAAAATATGGGGTAGTTTCTAAATATTAAAACATAAATTTAGAGTCTACACAAAGAGAAAAAATTGAATTGTACCTATTGGGAGATGGATCCCAAATAAAACTTCTAAAGTAGGTAAAATTAGCCTCAAACTTGTAGATATTTGCTTCTCTTTGTAGATTCTTACTTTCTCATTGTATATCCTTGCTCAACTAATCTCCAATGATGATTTGGGAAAAAAAATGGGTGTGAATTGATGTGAAAATGAAAAAATTGGGAAGAAAAAATTCTAGATCTAGAATTAGAGTAAAAAATAAGGAGAGAGAAATTCCCCCCTCTACTTAAGTGACCGTCCCCCTTAGCCCCTTCCCTAAGCTACTATGAAATATCAAATTTACCCCTTGGGGCCTCTCATGAAGAAATAGTTAAGGAGGAAAGGTTCTAGTCTAATGAGTTTAATTTAATTAATCATTCTCCTAATGAATGAGCTTCTAATTGGGCTGAATTCTAACTAGATTTAAATGTTGGTCCATGGATCTAATCTAAACTAGTTAGGTCCACTAACACAAGTCCAAAATAATAAACTAATATCTAACAATAAAAAAACAACACAATAAATAAATATACAATATGTACAATATTTAATTAATTACGAAATAACCAAAATACCCTTTTCTAGAAAATATGGGAGTGACAAGTCTACCTTCCTTAAAATAATTTTGTCCTCAAAATTCAAAGACGAAACTACCCCAAAAAATAAACAGAACAGAACATAAAATAACTGAACATAACTAGGAAAGAACATACCTCAAGGCACAAACAAATATGACTCTCGCATTTCATCCCCTCTCTCTCAGATAGACTCCCCCGGAGAGTGATGCCTCCATGTGACGCGTACTAAGGGAATAGTCTGGTTCCTCAGCACATTCTCTCTCCGATCCAGAATCTCAACTGGCTGCTCTGGATAGCTAAGAGTATGGCCCATTTCTATCTCCGAGTGATCCAATACGTGACTAGGATCCGCCATGTACCATCTCAACTGTGACACATGAAACACGTTGTGCACTCCCTCCAATGCAGGTGGCAAGTCTAGTCTGTAAGCAACTGTACCGACCCTCTCTAGAATAGTGAAAGGTCCGATGAATCGCGGGCTAAGCTTCCTGCCTCCACCGAAACGAATCGTGTCTCGTGTCGGGAAAATCCTCCGAAACACCAAACCACCCATCTAGAATAAAATGTAAACTTAAGAACTTAATCTATAACAAACAACCAATATCAAGCACAAAACAAAAATCTAAAACTATACCTCAAACTACAAAGGTCTCCAGTGGCTATCGATCCAATGCCATTGTCTGTCCTGTGCCACTCGAAGTCTGTCTCTGATCAGCTTAACCTTCTCTGCTGCATCCATAACCATCTCTGGCCCTAGCAAAGCTCTCTCTCCAACATCATCCCATGACAAGGGAGTACGACATCTTCGACCGTACAGAGCCTCAAATGGTGACATCTCTATACTAGCCTGGTAGTTGTTGTTGTAAGCAAACTCTACCAAATGGAGATGGTCCTCCCAAGATCTCCCGAAATCTAGTACACAAGTGTGCAGTATATCCTCGAGAGTCTTAATAGTCCTCTCTGACTGCCCATATGTCTGGGGATGATATGCAGTACTGAACTTGAGCTGGTGTAAACCCCCTCACAAGAAAATAGGTATTTTGTGTGTATTTTGTAATTCTTGTATTTGTTTTAGATTATTTTTCAAAACAAATAAAATCCAAACATTTATTAGGACACTTCACCGTGGTTTGGACATTAATAATATAGGATAGCCCCAAAATCTGTATCGTCCTTCATAGGAAGTAGCCTACACAGGAGACACTACCTATAGGATCTTTTCGTGGCACAAAAATTCGAACCCTTGGTGTTAGTATGACATTAGTATAACGACCATATATTAATTGTTAAATATTTAAATATTATATATATAAATTAATTATGGTTATTTTCTAATTTTGACTTCCTATAATTAGTAGCCCATAATTTCCCGTGCCACGTTAGGCATTTTTTCTTTTTATAGATGTGCGTATTATTTACTATTATCCTATTTTGTTGAATAACCATTTAGTTATTTACTTAGTTAATTAGATAATACAGTTATTTGATTTATATAACTAGATACAAATCTTATTATTAATTATAAAATATTTCATAAAATATTTTGAGTATAGTATTTTATTAAAACTTTACAAAGTAATTTTCTAGAATTTATTTTGTGTACAATATTATTTTTGGATTTTTTAGCCTCATATATATATAAATATATAGATACTAATACTAATAATAATAATAATAATAATAGTAATAGTAACAGTAATAGTAATAGTAAAAGTAATAGTAATAATAATAATAGAAAAGAAAAAGAAAAAGAAAAAGAAAAAGAAAAGAAAAGAAAAGAAAAGAAAAAGCTATAGCTATAAATCCTAACTTAAACCCTAAAACTACTAATCAAAAACTAATTCCTTAAACTAACTATTACTAATTCCCTAAACAACCCCACGCAGGAAACCCCACAGCAGAACACCCCCCGGCGCGGATCCCCTCTTCTCCCTCTCTCTCTCTCTCTCTCTCTCTCTCTCTATATATATATATATATATATATATATATATATATATATATATATATATATATATATATATAAACTACTTATACAAAACCTAAACCCTAACCCTATCCCCGATGCCGGCGACCACGCCTGTAATCACCTAAAATTTTAGAATTTAAACCTTAATTTTCTAAATTTAATTAGCATTTTTATGTAATTTTTAACAAATAAAACTAAGGTAATCTAATTTTAAATGATTTTTAAAAGATATTAAATAATACTAAAATGTGATGAAAATTATATTTTCTAGTGTAAAATTAAAAACTGGATATAGAATATTTTTCCGGGAATTTATTGGACCCCGAAAGTATTTTTAAAGCCCTAAAAACTATTGTAAAAATTAACCTAATTAATCCTGAACCCGGTTCACCTAAACCAATTTAAATCAAACCCAAAATAGACCGAACCGGCCGGTCTGCCCGAACCGGCCCAACCCTCTTAACGGGTCGGATCCGGGTCAGACCTGACCCGCTGAGAACCCGACCCGACCCGAACTAAAACCTAACCCCCCAATCGTTCTCCTACCCGACCCTTCACCTGCCGGCGGCCGTTTCCGCCGCCGTGGCCGCCGGCGACTGTACCCTTCACCTCCCACGAAACTCCCAGCCCTTCCCCTACCTATTCCGGCAAACCTCCGGCCGTTCCCCTCCCCAAATCCCTCTATAAAACCCGCAGCGGCCACCGGAGTTTTCCCCTTTCCATTTCTTCTCCTGCGAACACCATTAACTCCGGCGTCTTCCCCTCTGTCCCAGACAGCCTCCGGCGACGCCCTCCAGCACCAGTACCCGGCCGCCCTCGACTTTGCTGGCCTCCCCAGAACCCGACGCCAAGTTCGCAGTCTCCGGCCGACCCCTAAACTCCCCCGACCTCCAGAAGCTGCTGCCCTCTTCCATGATGACTCCGGCCGGCACCGCAGCACCGGTGCCGCCTCCACCCGCGCTCGGCGGACTCCCACTGTACCGCAGCAAGCCGCCCCGAGTCCGACAAGCCCTAGTCAGGACACGACTTGGACACAGTGTCCAGGACACGGTAGACTCGAACCCGGACACGCGTAATTCAGCTTTTGGAGCCCTGTTTAGGTACTCATATCTATCTCTTCGCTACCCCGATTTCTTTTCCGTCAGTTGTGACGTATAGGCTGTGTGACCCCCTCGGTGCCCGTACAAACCGCTCGGTGCATCGCGTCCTGTGGTGATCGCTAACCGCGATCCAAAAACAGGAAAACCAATGCCCTGTTTCACCCCGGAACTGAGTACGCCCCGCCAAACGGGACGACTTGGTCGCGTGCGGTCTTCACAGACACGTACGCACCGTCGATACGCCCCGAAGTCTGCCTCTGCGCTGAATACGAGCATTTGAAGAATAAGTGTTCACTCCCTACGGTCGCCTCGGACTTGCAGGATTTCGTAGAAGTTGATTCGGATGTGCGTGCACACCGGAATCAACGCGTATCCGCAGACAACGTCCCGTATCCGTCCATTCTGGAACACGCTGTAACTTAGTGTACACACGTCAGATCGAGACAAAACTTGTGCCATTGGACTCGTAGCAATACGCTGGTCCTGTGACCCAAGTTTGGTTCGATTCTGAGAACGTTGACAAAATCGCGTATCGTGGGCCCCATAGGCCCCACTTGACGGGCGATTTTGAGAACGGCTCATCGGAATCTAATTCTGGAAGTTCCGTTGGATTTGTATCATCGTTCCTGACCTGTTGACCCTAAGTTGGACGAATTTGGAGAACTTTGACCCTGACATATTTCTCGGTGCAAAGCGGCCCACATGTGGACCCCACTTTGACCAGGAAATGTTATTTTTGTCCTTGTGTCCAAACTGGACTTAAGGACAGGCGTTTCTAGCTATTTCATATTTTTTGAGACTGTTGGTAATGTTCATTTCAGCTTTTGGAGGAGTATTTACAGAACCCACGAATACATGGACCGCTATTGGTATTCCAACCCCAGGCAAGTGTACCTTGCCAACTTGCAGTTCTATTATTATTTACTTTGACTTAGTTATATTTGTTGAACATGCTTAAACCTAGGACCGTGTGACATACTTAGCGTCCGATTAATAGTCGGGTGCCAACCCCGTACGTGGAGTTGTGTACGTCATCTAGAGATGGACATTCGTGACCCTTTACATTCTCGTACTTGTTTTATCAAGTATATTATACCCTAGGACACTTGACACCAAACATATGACAGAATCTTCCTGAGATATTCATGGTAATTCTGTGTAGGATACATGATTGACATAGACATTATAGAGATTATATGACTTGTTGCATTAGCTATGATCTCACGTGACATGGACATGAGACGTTATGGACATGAGACGTGTGGTTACATTGGGTGGGGAGAGACACAGGCTACAGGCTGATCTATATATATCTACTACTATTGTGAGGTTGTAGACTCTCGAGCAGAGCTAGACCCATTACTTGTTATTACTGCTACCGGCTCCCCGACACAGAGCTTGTAGCGGTCTCAGCCTGAGTACTAGTGATGCTCTCAGTTGCATTTTCACATAGATAGTTATGTAGTTACCCTACTTGTTTCATTTACTATTTCACTGCATTTATTTTGGCTTGTATTATTTGTACCTTGCTATGTCCCCTGAGGACCTGGATCCGGATGATGTCCCCAGGTTTAGCAGAAGAGCATTATCCCGAGGTTTATGGGACAGGAGCAGAAGCTGTACCAGAACCTGTTACTGGAGCTGAACCAATCCCAGAAGAAGAGGTGATGGCTGAAGACTTTTCCTGAGTATATGTTATTTGTACTCATCAGATACTTTATTTTGGACTCTTTTGTTCTGTTCTGTTGAACCAGTATTTTAGACTATTATCGGGTTGTTCTCCGAAATACTTTGTTGAGACTGGTTGTTGGTTTACTTTTCTTATTGTTGTTGATTTTTATTATCTTCTGTGGATGAGATTAGTTATGACATGATGTGTTAGACCTGGTTTTACAGCTTAAGTACACCCTGGTGGATCCATTAAATTGGGTTGTCTATCGGTGCGTGCTGCTAGCCTTGCCACGTGTCTAGTCCCTCGATATTTTGGGACTGGACGTGACATGGTTTTTGTGGTAGCCCATGCAGGTCACCGACTAAATGGTTTGGTTTCAACTTAGGGACCGAGTAAGCCTGTAATAAGGATATGATAGGTTATAGGATCTCATCCATTGTTTGAATCGTTTTTGAACTCTATATCGAATTCGAATTAAGTACTTGATTTGCATCCTGCTTTGATTCTACTAAACGTTCTCATAAAGTTTATTTTGGATGCAGAATAATGGATCTAAGAATTGGAAATG
This sequence comes from Iris macrosiphon, assembly GCA_036927795.1. Lineage (NCBI taxonomy): Eukaryota > Viridiplantae > Streptophyta > Magnoliopsida > Asparagales > Iridaceae > Iris > Iris macrosiphon. The sequence continues at coordinate 138,667,269 of JAYESA010000016.1, read as the reverse complement.
AAAATCCTTTGAGTACACCACAAGATGCTGTGGTTACCTATGGAGACGGAGTTACACCAGAGAACAGAGGGCAATCCTCTCAAAGTGATCAAGCTGAACAGCATAATTCAAGGTTCAGGCGCGATGACATCCCACCTCCACCACAGTTCACTCCATAGATGCCTGTCTTTCCACCATGGCAAGCCATGGACGGGCAGCAGATATTCCAGATGTTTTACGCCATGATGCAAGCCCAACAGTAGGTTCAACAGGAGGCGCAGCGTCATGAGGCAGAGTATTTGAGAACCAGCCTAGTAAACGCATTGGAGCAGGTGAACCCACAAGCTAGGCGACCAGCGACGGAATCTATCACTGATTTCTGTCAACTCAAGTCCCGTATCTTTTCGGGCAAGGAAGGACCAACTGAAGTGCATGAGTGGCTCACGAACACACAACACCAGTTGGAAGCAGCTGAACTTCCAAGGGAAAGGTGGATGACTGCTGTTAGGATGCAGTTGACGGACAATGCGCACCATTGGTGGCTAGCCGAAGAGAGGAGGCTCGGACATGACCGAGTCACTTGGGAAGAGTTCTCCAGACTCTTCCAAGAGATGTATATCCCAGCTGTTGCTCGGTCAGAACTCCGAGACAAGTTCAACCGCCTCATCCAAGGCAATATGTCGGTAGAAGAGTACAATGCCGAATTCATTCGCCTGAGTCGCTTCGCCCCTTCTCTAATTCCTACTGAAGAAGAGAAGGCGAAAAAGTTCTTTGATGGACTCAGGTTCGAGCTCCAGAGGTTGATCGGATCTGTTACACCTGCATCATACACCGACGTTCTTGCTGCAGCACGTCGTATGGAGCGCATTACCAGGAGGGAGTCAAGTCTGAAGCGGCCATTCACATCAGTACCATCCAGGGCATCACAGGGAGATTCTGCAAAGCGACCCCAGAAGAATCTACCTCAGAGAGCAGCACCAAGAACCCGACCTACTTTTCATTACTGCGACAAGTTAGGTCACATTGAAAAGGAGTGTAGACGCAAGTTGGGACTATGCCTGGTTTGCGGATCCAACCAGCATCTATCCAGGGACTGCTCTGAACGCAGAGAGGGAGCACCAAGACTAGCTTTACCTGCACCAAGGCCAGCTTATCCAGCAGTGGGAGCACCGTAGATAGGAGTTGGAGGAGTCAGACCACCAGCTCCAGGAGGATATCAGCAGAGACCACCATTGCCACCACAGGCTGCACTATTCTAGCAGGCTCGTCAACAGAGGGGTCCAGCTCAGGGACGAGGTCAGGCATTTGCATTGGCCGTTGAGGAGGAAGCTACTGCTGGAGAAGTTATAGCAGGTACTATTTTAGTAGATTCATTACCTGCTGTAGCTTTATTTGATTCTGGAGCATCGTATTCATTCATAGCTGCTAGCTTCGTAGCCACCCATAGAGTAGCTACTACACCCCTTCCGAAGACTAAGAGAATTCTTACGGGAGGTAGAATTATCCTGGTTAGTGATATCTGTAGATCTTGTTCAGTAGTAGTCTGTGGAAGAGAGATGCGAGCCCAATTTCTGATCTTTTCTATGCCTGATTATGATGTTGTACTTGGTATGGATTGGTTAAGTCAGTACCATGCGACTCTTGATTGTCGGCTTGGAAATGTTATATTTAGACCACCTGGACATTCAGAGTTTGAGTTTCTTCGGGATGCTGTAGAGCAAGGTGTTCAGCCAACTCTTAGGGTATTATCTGTAGAAGGGGAGTCAGGTTACCCAAGAGTCATATCAGAGTTTATGGATGTATTTCCTGATGATCTTCCAAGTTTACCACCTGATCGGGAAATAGAATTCACAATAGACTTAACTCCAGGAGCAGAGCCTATCACTTTATCAGTATATCGGCTAGCACCTAAGGAGTTAGTGGAGTTGAAGAATCAAGTTGATGATCTTCTGGAGAAGTGTTTTATCCGGCCCAGTGTTTAACCTTGGGGAGCACCCATACTTTTTATACCGAAAAAGGATGGAACAGTTTGCCTGTGTATATTGATTACAGGGCATTAAACGATGTGACCATTAAGAACCGGTATCCCTTGCCACGCATTGATGACTTATTTGATCAATTGAGTGGAGCTAGGGTATTCTCAAAGATTGACCTTAGATCCGGTTATCACCAGATTAGAGTGAGGAAGGAAGATATTCCAAAGGCAGCCTTCAGGACTAAGTATGGACACTATGAGTTCTTAGTAATGCCGTTTGGTTTAACCAACGCGCCAGCTGTGTTCATGAGTTTGATGAATAGAGTTTTCCATCAGTACTTGGATAAATTTGTGGTTGTGTTTATTGATGATATTCTAGTATATTCTAAAAGCCACGAAGAGCACGAGGAGCATCTCAGAATTATGCTAGAGACGTTGAGGCAGGAGAAGCTATATGCCAAGCTCAGTAAATGTGAGTTTTGTATGGATAAGGTGCCTTTCTTGGGACATATCATCTCAGGAGAAGGACTTTCAGTTGATCCAGAGAAAGTTGCTGCCATTGAGACTTGGCCTACACCTACATCAGTTGCTGAAGTGAGAAGTTTTCTAGGACTTACGGGATATTACTGAAGGTTCGTAGAAAATTTCTCAAGGATGGCGGAGTCGATGACAAAGTTGACACGTAAGGATCAGGAGTTTGCATGGACAGAAGAATGTCAGAAGGCCTTTGAAGAATTGAAGAGGCGTCTAACAACAGCACCAGTCTTGACTCTTCCTTCAGGGTCAGGAGGTTTTGTTGTTTATAGTGATGCATCAGGTAGTGGACTAGGATGTGTTTTGATGCAACATGACAAAGTTATCTTCAGTACAAATATTACTGCAGATAGCTCAAGATCATGCGTTGGATAGTTCTTCTCATGGACCTTCAACTGTCTTGATGCTTAGGTAGTGGACTAGGATGTGTTTTGATGCAACATGACAAAGTTATCGCTTATGCATCAAGACAGTTGAAGGTCCATGAGAAGAACTACCCAACGCATGATCTTGAGCTATCTGCAGTAATATTTGTACTGAAGATTTGGAGGCACTATCTTTATGGAGAGAAGGTGAAAATCTTCACTGATCACAAAAGTCTGAAGTATGTATATACTCAGAAGGAGCTCAACATGAGGCAAAGACGCTGGCTTGAGTTGATGGTGGACTTTGATATAGATCTGCAGTACCAACCGGGGAAGGCAAATGTAGTAGCAGACGCACTCAGCAGGAAGCCTACGACTTATTTCTTGACGATGCAGCCTGAGCTATTGAGAGATCTACAGGAGCTCCAGATAGAGGTTATTTTACCAAGACAGAGTGGCTTGCTGGCTAATCTGGAAGTTAAGTCATCGCTTGTGGAGAGGATTAAAGAAGCTTTGCCTACTGATGCTAGATTTTGAAGACTTAAAGAGAAGACAGAAGCAGGCATGCAGACGGGACTTCGCATACATGAGGATGGGACATTAAGGTGCGGAGATCGCTTATATGTTCCAAATGGAGAATTGAGACATGAGTTAATGACTGAAGCACATAGCTCCATGTACTCTGTTCATCCAGGAGGAACAAAGATGTACCAAGATTTAAGGCAGTATTATTGGTGGCATGGAATGAAGAGGGAGATTGCAAAATTTGTAGCTAAATGTTTAGTCTGCCAACAAGTTAAGGCCGAGCATCAAAGGACTGTTGGTATGTTGCAGCCGCTTCCCATACCAGAATGGAAGTGGGAACATATCACCATGGATTTCATCACAGGATTTCCAAGGAGCCCCAGCGGAAGAGATGCGGTATGGGTTATCGTGGATTGACTCACTAAATCGGCATATTTCTTGTCGTTTAGAGTTGGACAGTCCACAGAGGTACTAGCCGACACGTATATGCGACAAATCGTAAGATTACATGGAGTGCCGGTTAGTATTGTATCAGATCGAGACTAAAGATTTACATCTTATTTCTGGCGAAGCATGCAAGAGAGTCTTGGCACCAGACTCAAATTCAGCACAGCTTACCATCCACAGAAAGATGGCCAATCAGAACGTACAATCCAGATCTTGGAGGATATGTTGCGATCATGTATGTTAGACTTTGGAGGGTCTTGGGAAGATCATTTGCATTTGGTAGAATTCTTATACAACAACAGTTATCAAGCAAGCATCCAGATGGCACCTTTCGAGGCGTTGTACGGTAGAAAGTGCAGATCGCCGATATGCTGGAGTGAAGTTGGAGAGAGTCAAATATTGGGTCCAGAGTTGGTAATGCAAACAGTGGAAAAGGTAAAACAAATTCAGAATCATCTTCGTGCAGCTCAGGACAGACAGAAGCATTAGGCTGATACACACAGACGTTCCCTGGAGTTCAAAGAAGGAGAGCACGTATTCTTGAGGATTTCACCTACTCGAGGTACCATTCGATTTGGGAGCAGAGGCAAGTTGAGCCCAAGGTATATTGGGCCATTTGATATTCTGGAGTGCATTGGTGAGGTGGCTTATCGTCTTGCATTACCTCCATCCTTAGAGGGAGTGCATGATGTATTCCTTGTCTCACAGCTGAGAAGGTACGTGACTGACCCAAGTCACGTAGTTGATCATTCTGATATCGCAGTAGGCCCAAGCCTGAGATATGAAGAACAACCAGTGGGTATACTCGGCACCAGTGAGAAGACACTGCGAGGACAAACAATTAAACGGGTTCGTGTGGCTTGGAAGCAACACTCTCCTGGTGAATCTACCTGGGAGCGGAAGGATATTATGCGCCAGCGTTATCCCCACTTATTCGAGGATGCATGTATAACATAAGCAATTCTTGTAAATCCCATAGTCTGTTCTTTAGTAGCTTATTCTTTGATTGCGAGGACGCAATCTTCTTAAGGGGATAGATTGTAATCACCTGAAATTTTAGAATTTAAAACTTAATTTTCTGAATTTAATTAGCATTTTTCTGTAATTTTTAACAAATAAAACTAAGGTAATCTGATTTTAAATGATTTTTAAAAGATATTAAATAATACTAAAATTTGATAAAAATTATATTTTCTAGTGTAAAATTAAAAACTGGACATAGGGTATTTTTTCGAGAATTTATTGGACCTCGAAAGTATTTTTAAAGCCCTAAAAACTATTGTAAAAATTAACCTAATTAATCCTGAACCCGGTTCACCTAAACCAATTTAAATCAAACCCAAAATAGACCGAACTGGTCGGTCTGCCCCAACCGGCCCAACCCTCTTAACGGGTCGGATCCGGGTCAGACCTGACCCGCTGAGAACCCGACCCGACCCGAACTAAAACCTAACCCCCCAATCGTTCTCCTACCCGACCCTTCACCTGCCGGCGGCCGTTTCCGCCGCCGTGGCCACCGGCGACTGTACCCTTCACCTCCCATGAAACCCCTAGCCCTTCCCCTTCCTATTCCGGCAAACCTCCGGCCGTTCCCCTCCCCAAATCCCTCTATAAAACCCGCAGCGGCCACCGGAGTTTCCCCCTTTCTATTTCTTCTCCGGCGAACCCCATTAACTCCGGCGTCTTCCCCTCCGTCCCAGACAGCCTCCGGCGCCGCCCTCCAGCACCAGTACCCGGCCGCCCTCGACTTTGCCGGCCTCCCCAGAACCCGACGCCAAGTCCACAGTCTCCGGCCAACCCCTAAACTCCTCCGACCTCCAGAAGCTGCTGCCCTCTTCCCCGACGACTCCGGCCGGCACCGCAGCACCGGCGCCGCCTCCACCCGTGCTCGGCCGACTCCGATTGTACCGCAGCAAGCCACCCCGAGTCCGGCAAGCCAGGACACATCAGAACCTAAGCCCTAGTCAGGACACGGCTTGGACACAGTGTCCAGGACACGGTAGACTCGAACCCGGACATGCGTAATTCAGCTTTTGGAGTCCTGTTCAGGTACTCATATCTCTCTCCTCGCTACCCCAATTTCTTTTCCGTCAGTTGTGACGTGTAGGCTGTGTGACCCCCTCGGTGCCCGTGCAAACCGCTCTGTGCATCGCGTCCTGTGGTGATCGCGAACCGCGATCCAAAAACAGGAAAACCAATGCCCTGTTTCACCCCGGAACTGAGTACGCCCCGCCAAACGGGATGACTTGGTCGCGTGCGGTCTTCACAGACACGTACGTGCCGTCGATACGGACGTGCAGGATTTCGCAGAAGTTGATTCGGATGTGCGTGCACACCGGAATCAACGCGTATCCGCAGACAACGTCTCGTATCCGTCCATTCTGGAACACGCTGTAACTTAGAGTACACACGTCGGATCGAGATAAAACTTGCGCCATTGGACTCGTAGCAATACACTGGTCCTGTGACCCAAGTTTGGTTCGATTCTGAGAACGTTGACAAAATCGCGTATCGTGGGCCCCACATGCCCCACTTGACGGTCGATTTTGAGAACGGCTCATCGGAATCCAATTCTGGAAGTTCCGTTGGGTTCGTATCATCGTTCCTGATCTGTTGACACTAAGTTGGACGAATTTAGAGAACTTTGACCCTGACACGTTTCTCGGTGCAAAGCGGCCCACATGTGGACCCCACTTTGACCAGAAAATATTATTTTTGCCCTTGTGTCCAAACTGGACTTAAGGACAGGCGTTTCTAGCTATTTCATATTTTCTGAGACTGTTGGTAATGTTCATTTCAGCTTTTGGAGGAGTATTTATAAAATCTACGGATACATGGACCGCTACTGGTATTCCAACCCCAGGCAAGTGTACCTTGCCAACTTGCAGTTCTATTATTATTTACTTTGACTTAGTTATATTTGTTAACATGCTTAAACCTAGGACCGTGTGACATACTTAGCGTCCCATTAATAGTCGGGTGCCAACCCCGTACGCGGAGTTGTGTACGTCATCTAGAGATGGACATTCGTGACCCTTTACATTCTCGTAGTTGTTTTATCAAGTATATTATACCCTAGGACACTTGACACCATACATATGACAGAATCTTCCTGAGATATTCATGGTGATTCTGTGTAGGATACATGATTGACATAGACATTATAGAGATTATATGACTTGTTGCATTAGCTATGATCTCACGTGACATGGACATGAGACGTGTGTTTACATTGGGTGGGGAGAAACACACATGCTACAGGCTGATCTATATATATCTACTACTATTATGAGGTTATAGACTCTCGAGCAGAGCTAGACCCATTACTTGTTATTACTGCTACCGGCTCCCCGACACAGAGCTTGTAGCGGTCTCAGCCTGAGTACTAGTGATGCTCTCAGTTGCATTTTCATATAGATGGTTATGTAGTTACCCTACTTGTTTCATTTACTATTTCACTGCATTTATTTTGGCTTATATTATTTGTACCTTGCTATGTCCCCTGAGGACCTGGATCCGGATGATGTCCCCAGGTTTAGCAGAAGAGCATTATCCCGAGGTTTACGGGACAGGAGGAGAAGCTGTACCAGAACCTGTTACTGGAGCTGAACCAATCCCAGAAGAAGAGGTGATGGCTGAAGACTTTTCCTGAGTATATGTTATTTGTACTCATCAGATACTTTATTTTGGACTCTTTTGTTCTGTTCTGTTGAATCAGTGTTTTAGACTATTATCGGGTTGTTCCCCGAAATACTTTGTTGAGACTGGTTGTTGGTTTACTTTTCTTATTGCTGTTGATTTTTATTATCTTCTGTGGATGAGATTAGTTATGACATGATGTATTAGACCTGGTTTTACAGCTTAAGTACACCCTGGTGGATCCATTAAATTGGATTGTCCATCGGTGCGTGCTGCTGGCCTTGCCACGTGTCTAGTCCCTCGATATTTTGGGACTGGGGCGTGACAACGCCCGACCTAAACCCTAACCCTAGCCCAGGACCGTCGCCGTCCGTCCCCGCGCACGCGCACGCGCGTAGTGCACAACAGTCCGAGCCCATCTTCATGGTATGCTATCTCTCTCGTCACTCATCCCTTTCTCGAGCGGTTTGTCCGTGTACATTCACAACCTAACCCTCTAGGATTTTTAGTCAAGCGGGACGAGTTTTAGTGGCCCAGATTGGTCAAAAAATTGACCAAAAAATCGCCGAAAAACTGACCAAAAAGAAGTCAAGAATTTTGAACCAAAATCCCATGTTCACAACCAATTTGCCACCAACCTGTTTAATATTTTCAAAAACTAATTGAAGGGTTTTCTTCTCAATATAACCGAGAATTTTTCTGTTCTTTTAGTTTTTATTAATTTGTTCTATGTGTTAAATTATTCGACCTCTAAAACGACAAAAAAATTGATATTTTAAAACTAAAATTTTGTGATACAGAGTGCGCCCCACCAAACGGGACTGCCTCATTGCGTACCAATTGCTCCGAAAGGCGCATATGGTATATCCTGACGTGTGAGATTTTACGGAAGTTGATTCGGACGTGTGTGCGCGTCGGAATCAACCCGTATCCAAAAAGCCCCTATATCGCGACTTTTTGTAAAACACCATCCCATTTTGTGTAAGCTCATCGGAATGCGACAAAACTTACGCCATTGGATTTGTGGTATCACGCTGGTCCTGTGACCCAAGTTTTACGTGATTATGAGACAGTTGACCAACCCGCCTATTCGCGGGCCCCATGGTTTGACTTTAAGGACGAATTTGTGATCGGCTCACCGAAATCTAAAATTGGACATACCGTTGAGTTCGTATCATCGTTTAGAATTTGTTTGACCTATAATTTGTTCCATTTAGAGACCTTCACCTCTGGCACGTTTTTCGGTGCAAGGTGGCCCACATGTGGACCCGCTTTGATCCGAAATTATCGTTTTGCCCGTGTCCAAATTGGACAAAAGGGTATTGTTTTCTAGCTATCTCGCTTATTCCGGAAACGTTAGTGATATTTATTTCAGCATCTGGCGACGTTCATTTGGATGCCATAGTTTCTGATCCTCTGTAGTTGACACCTGGACGCTTGCACTACGCAGCTTTCTTGCCAGACAACTATACCTTGCCATTGTACTATGATTTACATTCCATATGGTGCATGCATTTTATTTATGTTATCTAGTTCATATATTTTAACTGCTATATAAACTGCGCGTCCAAGAATAACTTAGGTACAACGACGGCGACGTCGTATTTTGTCTTTATTATATATTATGCATGCCGACCTAGTTTTATGAGACCACCACATGATTTGGTGGCATCATTATATTTTATTGGCCGTGACACATCAGTTACCCGAGAGTGAGTCTCATGTAGGACACAGACTTGCGTGACGGGTTGGCCACATGTACGTATGGGACGTACGATAGGGAATAACTGCTGATAGAATTTACATGCTAGAAGACTTAGCAGTTATTAGAGGTCTCGTCTTGTCATGGATATGACATGCTTAGAGCATGGGGTGGGGAGGACAACGAGTAAGGCGTTTGGGCTCCTTTGCACTTTCCTTGTGTAACCCGTACGCTCTTTCGGAGATGCGCGGTTATGATGTCCCCTATATTATTATTATCAGGCGGCCTCTGACGTTCAAAAGACGTCATGCTTTGTAGGCCCTTGATTCTCCGAGAAAATTATGCCAATCCCATTTTAGCTAGATAGCCCACGTGTTGGAAAGTTGTTCTCAAAGTGCATTCACATCATGCTTCTATGTATCTTGGTACGTCCCTCTGAGGATCTGGTCCATTTTCAGGTGTAGACGATCATGACTATTCGCAGGAGCGCGGATCAGCACTTGCTACTTATCTTTCGAGGAGGTCTTCTCTTCGAGCCCCATTGATCATTAGATTAACTTATTTTATTTCTTTTATATTCTAGTTGGTAGTGGATTTGTCTCCATCCAACTATTAGTTCTTCTCGACTAGTTCATATTTGGTTTATTGACATATTTGATCATTTATTTCTTTATGATAATTTTTGTGGATGAGATTTAGTTATGTCCTGTGACTTGTGTGTAAACTCCCAGAGATTTAGCTATTTTAATTTAATATAATATTTAAAAATTTTATTTTTATTATTAATTTGGATTAAGTAAACAAAAGTATCCCTTAAAAATATTTTCCGTAACTTTAATTTTTAGGAGCACAACATTAGCCATTATCTCCAAACAAATTTTATATGCATGATCTAGACGAGCCTACCTTAATTTATGATTATCATATCCCACTCAAACATATCTCCTTGTGCTCTATTTTTAATTTAAAATATTCGAGTCAAAAACTTAATTTCTAGCACCTACAGTGCAACCGTTGACCATTCCAATTTAAATTGGAGATCCAATTTCGACCAATTCTTTCGACCTAATGTATGATCATGATCTATACTAGGTCTAAGACACACATGATACCTGTATCCCACTCTATTGAACCTCTATGTGCTACCTACCCTCAATAGTCACAAATAACCAATTTTCTAGTGAATCGGACCAACCTAGTCAAACTAAACCGCAACGACCCGAACCTGACCCAAGTAGAAGTAGTTGGACTTAACCTAGATTGACTAAGCTAGGTTTGACCATCCATATTAAACATCATTTCAGTTTTGGACAGCCATGGGTTTACTAAATCATTAAGATGGAATGTGAAAGGAAAGGGGCTATAACTTGTGACCTTTTCTTACCCCATTCGTAACTCCAAACTCTTCCCCTCCCCACTAGGCTGTCCATAACCCCCCTCTCTTCACCTCCCCCATTAGAACCACCTGAAGAAAACTTCTTCCTAACTCTCTTCCTCACATTTTCTATTCACAAATCATCTCCAAATTCCTTCTCTATCTCCCTCCATACCTTCATCCATCCAACCCTACCCAGGCTGAATCTTAATTCAGCAATACCCTCACCAATCCGGCCCTATCTCCCTCCACAGTAAGTATTTTTCTCTCAAATTTTGTATGCTTCTTCCTATCCCTGTCCTTATCACTTTCTCTTCACAAATCTTCCATCAAAATTCATTCTAAGTTTCTCAAAAACAGCCCTACATCAGAGGTGTCCAGGCTGAATCCGAATTCAGTGTATCCTCTTCTAAGGCCATTCCACCACCTCCATAGCCTCCAAACCACCACTATATCACCCAAATATATTTTTCCTACCTCTCCTTAACAAGTTTCATTTATAACTAAGCACCTAAATCATCCTACAACTCCCCCAAATACCCCTTACAAAACGAAGACACCCTGCTGAATCCGCCAGCAATAGCACCACTTAAATACCTTGTTGCCACCAATTCCAGCACTAAAACCCCTTCAACAACTACCCTATCTTCATCCTCTACCTCTCTCCTAATCTCTCTAATCCGCAAAGTACTTGGAGAAATATTTTGAAGCCCCGGACAGTAGCTACGAGACGAAGTGTCCAAATATGGACAGATTTGTGCAAGCAGTGCACAACCCTCTTTTGCCTTCCCATTTCACTTTGGTAAAAGCTCCAACTCCTTCTACTCAACCCTTTCTACATGTACTTCATATCCTTATTAAATTTCACTAACTTTGTATTCATATTTTTATGAAATAATACCAAGAATAATTATTACTTCTCATGTCTAGACTTGAATATTATTTATGCACTTGTTGTCCTATTCACTTTGCCATGATCTAAAACCCAAGCAACCACTTGCAAAATATAATTTTTACTCTAATTATCACTAAATTTCAGAATGTATAAATTTTGTTTAGGGTGTTATATATAAATAAATGCATGGTTGAGACATGATTAAATATTGTGCAACTAGTAGTGCATTTTGCCTAGGTTTTATGATAGCTAGTTTTATTGTTTATAAACACTATGTTGGAATATAGAAGATGTCATGCTAAGGTTGTTCACTAGTTATAGTAGTGCTTGCACACATTTTTCATGACAAATAGAAGAAAAAAATGAGGTATATGCCATGATCTTATTATAAATTCAGATTTGACTTGTCTATGTATACTTGATATTTTGTACTAGAACGAGAGTTGTATATAGTTGGATGAACGGATATACTTGAAAAATATAGTATGTGATTGTTTGTGATGACCCTAACTTGACCTATTGTTAATGCTAATGTTCATGTTTTAATAGACAAAACTAACCCTAAGTTGGTTAACATAGTTTGACACTTAGTGAATACCAAGGTTGATGATATGTTGTATATGGAAATCTAGTGTGAGCACACCTAGTACCTATATGAACCTTTATTATAACCATGTTTATGAGGCTTGATGATGTTATGTGACTAGTAGGCTTGGTGTTTACACACTTTCTTGGTCCTTGACTAGTGAACCTTAGCCAACCTACTTTGTTAGAACCCTTAATTATTTTAGACTCTAAATAATTGATGGCATTGTATAAGTGGTATCCTTGATTAAATTAGACCCTAATTGTCTAATGATTAATGACGTAGAGTAGTTGTATTCTTGTGCATGCTTAGTGAACCATGTCATAGTAACTAATTTTATGATATTATATATTTAGGCTCTTGGGATCGCACGAGCGTGAATTCGAGAGCAGGTCCTTTGTATTATCAACTTGGAGTTCCAGGCAAGTGTACCTTGCCAACTTGCAGTTCTGTTATTTATTACTTTGACTTAATTATAAAATTGTTGTACATGCTTAAACCTAGGGCCGTGTGACTTACTTAGCGTCCGATTAATAGTCGGATGCCAACCCCGTACGCGGAGTTGGGTACGTCATCTAGAAATGGACATTCGTGACCCTTACATTCTAGTACTTGTTTTCATCAAGTACATTATAACCCAGGACACTTGACACCATACATATGACAGAATCTTCCTGAGATATTCATGGTAATTCTGTGTAGGATGCAGGATTGACATAGACATTATATTTATAGAGATTATATGACTGGTTGTATTAGATATGATCTCACGTGACATGGACATGAGACGTTATGGACATGAGACGTGTGGTTACATTGGGTGGGGAGAGACACACAGGCTACAGGCTGTTCTATATATATCTACTACTATTGTGAGGTTGTAGACTCTCGAGCAGAGCTAGACCCATTACTTGTTATTACTGCTACCGGCTCCCCGACACAGAGCTTGTAGCGGTCTCAGCCTGAGTACTAGTGATGCTCTCACTTGTATTTCACATAGATGGATACATAGTTACCCTATTTATTTTATTTACTCTTGTACTGCATTTATTTTGGCATGCTGTTTCTTGTACCTTGTTACGTCCTTCTGAGGACCTGGTCCCTTGCCAGTTTTGCAGCATAGACCGTTGTGGAGCCTGCCTGGAGTTGCTGATGTATGTTGCTTTGTCTTGCAGGAATTGGTGCCAGGTACTTATATCTTTTCTTCCGGATTCATGGTTATTATTCATATTATTTATTCATCTGCTGATATAGCCTAGTTTTATAGACTCATATTCCTTTCTTGAGTCTATTCGAGCTTATGTGTTACTGGCGGCCGACTTTAGCACATGTAGCTCATTCTTGTATATTCTGATCAATGTGGATTGAGGCATAGATATTTATATTTACTTGATTATATAGATAGTGACCATTTTAATACAGCTTATACGTATTCGAGTCGGACCGGAGTCTGGTCGAATGCGTAGCTGGCATGTTACGTATTCCTAGTCCTACGTATTTTGGGACTAGGGCGTGACATTGTGACAAATATATACCACTTGTGAATTATTGTCCATAATACAACGTACGTATATGTTATGGTTTTCATATATTGGAGTCTCCATAAACATACGTCTGGCATGCTTACGTATTCCTAGTCCTACGTATTTTGGGACTGGGGCGTGACAGCTGGGTGCCCAAACTCGCTTGCAAACTCTTCCAGAAATGAGAAGTAAAATGACTATTCCGATCTGAGACTATATTGACGGGAACCCCATGTATCCTGATGATCTGCCTCATATACATCTCTGCCAGCTTCTCCGTAGATAAACCTACATTGAAAGGCAAAAAAGTGGGCCGACTTGGTCAACCTGTCAACGATGACCCAAATTGCGTCTTTTTTTCCTGGAGATCGTGGAAGTCCGGACACAAAATCCATAGTAATGTGCTCCCAGTTCCACTCTGGAATGGGTAATGGCTGAAGTAAACCGCTTGGCCTCTCGGCTTTCATATGCTGGCACACTAAGCATCTGGATACAAACTGTGTCACCTCCCTCTTCATGCTATACCACCACACACTCTCTCGCATATCCCAATACATCTTGTTGGCACCTGGATATATGGAATACTGAAAGCGATACGCTTCTTGCAACACCTCCTCACACAGCTCTCCACTAGGCACACACAATCTAACACCATGCCGTAAAGAACCATATCCTCAGCAACGGTAAAATTATCCTCCAATCCTGCTCTCACCTGAGCTCTGATGCTCCTCAGAGATACATCCTCATACTGGACTGCCTTGATCTTGTCCATTAACTCTGAGTACATCTGCAAACCTCACATCTACATAGCAAAACCATGAACTATCACCTCAATGCCTAAGCTCTCCAAGTCCTCCAACAAATATCGATCATGCGTCAACAACATAGCTACCGGATACCTGCTCAAGGCATCGGCAACTACATTGGCTTTTCCAGGATGATATTGCAAAGATATGTCAAAATCCTTCATTATTTTCAGCCACCGACGCTGCCTCATGTTTAACTCCTTCTGAGTAAAAACGTACTTCAAGCTCTTGTGGTCTGTGAAGATCTTCACACGCTCTCCGTACAAATAGTATTTTCACAACTTCAGGACAAAGATGACTGTTGCCAACTCTAAATCGTGGGTAGGATAGTTTTTCTCATGAGGACGCAATTGCCTAGATGCATAGGCAATCACTTTCCCATTCTGCTGAAGAACATAACCCAGACCTTTCTCCGATGAATCACTATAAATAGTAAAATCTCCAGACCCTGATGGCAACATCAAAATAGGAGCAGACGTTAACCTCTTCTTCAATTCCTCAAAAGCAACCTGGCAGTCCTCTGTCCAAACAAACTTTACATCCTTCATGGTGAGTCTAGTCATCGGTTCGGCAATCCTCAAAAAATCTTGCACAAACTTTCTGTAGTAGCCTGCTAGACCCATGAAACTCCTGATCTCTGCAACTGAACTCGGGGTCTTCCAAGATTCCACTGCTGCTATATTCTTCGAATCCACTGAAATTCCAACACCAGTCACAATATGTCCTAAGAACTCCACCTTGTCCAGGAAGAACTCACACTTGGACAGCTTCCCATACAGCTTCTCCTTCCTCAGCACATTATACAATCCGTAAATGCTCCGCGTGCTTCGGTGTCTTCAATTATATGAGTTTGTCATCGATGAATACCACCACGAACTTGTCAAGGTACTGATGGAACACCTTGTTCATCAAATTCATAAATACCGTCGAGGCATTAGTCAACCTAAACGACATCACCATGAACTCATATTGGCCATACCGAGTCCTAAAAGCAGTCTTCAGAATATCCTCCGGCTTCACTATTACTTGGTGGTAGCCTAATCTCAAGTATATCTTTGAAAATACCTTGGCGCCACTCAACTGATCGAACATGTCATCAATCCGTGGCAATGGTTATTTGTTCTTGATAGTGAGATTATTCAATGCCCTGTAATTAATGCACATGCGCACTGATCCATCCTTCTTCGATACAAATAATACCGGGGCTCCCAACAGTGAAGAACTGGATCTGATAAATCCATTATCCTTCAACTCATCCACTTGCTTCTTCATTTCGACCAGCTCACTATTTTTTCTCTATAGACATGCTGTGAAATTGGTTATGCACCTAGAACCAAGTCTATAAAGAATTCAACATCTCGATCTGGCGGCAATCCTGGCAATTCCTCAGAAAACACATCCAAGAACTCTGCTATCAACGGATGCGACAACTCATTGTCTTCCACCACAGCTCCACAAATAATGCCTTCTTCCTGCTCTGCAGGTCCTCTAGTAAACTATAACTCGAGCTCTCCTGACAGGCTAAACAAATCTCTACCTCATCTACAATCTATACTAGCATGGTGCCTACTCAACCAATCCATCCCGAGTACAATGTCGTAGCTCGGAAGTAGTATTACAAGTAGGCACGCACTCATCTTCTGGCCTCCTAGAGTAACTCTCCGATCATTGCAAATATCATTAACTAGGATAATGCCTCCTCCGGTCATGATCATGCGAGTCCTAAGCAAAGACTCAACTACCAAATGATGCTTCAGAGCAAAAGAAACAGATACAAAACTATATGAAGCACCACTATCAAACAAAACTAAAGCTGGAATAGAATCAATATGGCACATGATATAATGTGTATTCAAAGAAGGACAGTTAAAGATCAAATATCAATATCAAGGAAGAATAAATAAAATGAATCAATATAGTTTTTCCTAGATGTGATTGAGTGTTCTCAGCCTATAGCCTATATCCTATATCCTAAAACAGGCTCGTAATAGCACTTAATTCAGAGCACCATTACAAATCGCCCTAGTTGCGACCTAGAAGACCTGCATGGGCCACCACTAAAAATGTGTCACGACCAGCATCCAGTGTAGGGATGCAAGTAGTGAACAAACACCCAGCCTACGCTGCAGCATCGATGGTAGAACGCTGTTTGGGTAAACTATCTATCAATATAAATATGCCACCAACAATATGAATATACTCAATTATAGATCTATAAGATAGAATAAGCACGAATATGATAAAATAATAGAATAGTCATAATACAACTCATGAGACAAAATAATACCGAATCTAGAAATACAAAGAAACAAACACATGGAGTGCATCGCACCCGTATCACACTAGATCTATGATGCGCTTGCGATATGAGTCTACCACACAACCAAACGCACCCGAAGGACACGAGAAAATCTAAAATAATATATATGAATAATACGAAGAGTCAAATACATATCTACGTGTCCGTGTCAAAATATGACATGCACAAAGTCCCGTATCGGAGGAAAACCCCCAAAATTAACCCGTATCTCCAAATTGTTGAAATACGGCCTACACGTATTCAATTGTAGATATGACACTAGCCACACACAATAAAACACATGTCAATTTGGTCTAATTGACCAATTGACAAACACAACATGTGTCAATCTCGAAATTCCCCCAAAATTGACATAAAACACATCATAACTTTCTCCATAGGCCTCCTATGAACATAATTTCAATTCCTATGGGTAGCATCATAATATGGGATGGTTTCTAAATATTAAAACATAGATTTAGAGTCTACACAAAGAGAGAAAACTGAATTGTACCTATTGGGAGATGAATTTCCAATAAAACTTTCAAAGTAGATGAAATTAGCCTCCAACTTGTAGATCCTTGCTCCTCCTTGTAGATCCTTGCTTCCTCCTTATAGATCCCTGTCAACTAGCCTCCAATGGTGATTGGGAAAGAAAAATAGGTGTGAATTGATGTGGAAATGAAGAAACTGGGAAGAGAGAATTGTAGATCTAGAATTGGAGTAATAAATAAGTAGAGAGAAATTCCCTCCTCTACTTAAGTGGCCGGTCCCCTTAGGCCCTTCCCCAAGCTACTATGAAATGTCAAATTTACCCCCTGGGGCCTCTCATGAAGAAATAATTAAGGAGGGAAGGTTCTAGTCTAATGAGTTTAATTTAATTAATCATCCTCCTAATGAATGTGCTTCTAATTAGGCTCGATTCTAACTAGATTTAAATGTTGGTCCATGGATCTAATCTAAACTAGTTAGGTCCACTAACACAAATCCAAAATAATAAACTTCCATCTAATAATAAATAAATATACAACATGCACAATATTTAATTAATTACGAAATAACCAAAATATTCTTTCCTAGAAAATGTGGTAGTGACAAGTCTGCCCCCTACGAGTGCGAGCCATCTAGCTGAAAGTATGGTGAACCTTGGTTTTCCTTGGTATAATCTGACCATACAAAACCAGTGGGATCAGAACCCCATACAACAAGTACCACAAAGGAGCTCAAGGTGATAGACAAAATATATCACATCATACAGCAGAAAAGAGACATATAAGAAAAAATAAATGCGGATCAAGACTTGTACGGTACCCATGTACTTGTCTCAAAAATATAACTGGAAGAACTGATAACAAGTGCCATAAAGTAAAGTAAGGTGACGAGAGACGAGGGTATAAGAACTACTCTGGATCAGGACCACAACCCTTAAACCAAATAAGGATCGGGGTTGTAGACCTTCACTCGAGCAAAACTTAGCACCCTAACCACGCATCGAAATAATGAATTAAAAGGGGCAAACTTAACGAATAGACAAACATTCATTCACGGCCAAACATGCCTACGGCTTGTTATAATTAACTAACTAGGGTGATCACAAACCTAGTTACTAACAAATACATGCTTTAAAGAATATCACTACCACTGGCACTACAGTCAACCCGGATGGCCAAGGGTACGCTTATCGAGTAAAGTTAAATGTACAATAATATCACAACGACATAATTTGTTACTAGATCATACACAGAATTGAACTTGTAAGCATAAACTTAAACTCGTGATCATAAATTTGCTTTATAAACATAGACTTATTTTGTAATATAAACTTGTCTTGTAAGTATCGCAGCAAACGTAAACTTGGTCAGTCATATAGCCCTTGCCTAGCAGGGTTGGTCCATGCTGCATGGGGTCCTTAGAGATCGGGGTAGCCAGTAGTGCAATATTTTTTTTCTCTCAATGATCTAGGTAAAACTTATCTTGTTTAATCATTACTAAATTATTTCAAGTTCTCGAGTCATGGACACTTAAGAACGTTCCTATAATGACAAGTCACGAGTACGAGCTTTTCACGAGTTGTTGTATTCGTGACATGCGATACATTAGATAATACTCACACTTGATTCCCTGATGCCAAATGCAATGGATTTCATATACAAATATTTCCATGGTGTCATGAGGATTGTGAACTTGTACATAAACTTGTCTCGTGAACTACATGCAAAACTTGTCCGGTAATATAAACTTGTATCAACATAAGGAAGCACACATCAATAACCGCTAAAAGAAAAATATTAAATAGACATAATTAAAAGGAACACAAAATGCGCACAAGGATTCCTCACCGCATGTGTCCACTGGCCGCATGGACTCCCTGGCCGCATGTACCCACTGACCGCATGGACGAGCTGCCGCATGAACTAACTGGCCGTATGCAACAGGCTGTCGCATGGAATCACTCTTAAGGGCAAGTGCTGAGTGATGGGTCATAAATGCGTGTAAGAGAAGTGACCGATGTGACATGCCATAAATGTGTGTCAGAGAAAAGACAAGACACATATGTCGCTTCTAAGTCAAATGACAAACTGGTCGCATGCACTCTGGACGTATGAGCTTCTGGCCGCATGGATACTTATTTTTTTTTGGAAATTCTCATGCGTTCAGTGTTCTATGCATTCAGCTTAGGTGCGCATATGCAGAGACAGTCATGCGCCTAACAGTATATAGGCGTCATGTTGGAAGGGCGCATGAGGCTGGACGAATAGAACTCCTTCGTCCCAAAATAGCACGAACTCCATGAAAAAGCTCCAAAAATTCAAGAACTTATTTTCTTCATAAAATCTTCATTTTAACTCTGAATCAAGTGAACCAAATGCTAAAATGCTCGAAATCAAATGCTCCATCAACCACAAAAACCATTTTTTTCTTCTAAAATACCATGTTTTAGTATATCAAACCCACGAAAAACACATGGAACCCATAAAAATCCTAAACTTTAAATTTAGATCTACTCAAATATACTCATCAAAATCCAAAACTCCAAGAACTAAATATGATTAGCAACTCAAAGAAAATATTTTCCACCAAATGCATTTTTTAAAACAGCACACACACACACACACACACACACACACACACACACACACATATATATATATATATATATATATATATGTATATATATATACAAAAATTAATATATATATATATATATATATATATATATATATATATATATATATATATATATATATATATATATATATATATATATATGTACGAAAATTAAGGCTTCACCGTTAAGCAAGATGTACTTGCCTCGAATGGCCATAGCCTGCACCTCTTACGGTCCAAGTCACAACAACTTTTTCCCAGGGCTAGGGTTTGGCTAGAGGGATCTTGAGGGATAAGAGGAAGAAGGAAGCAAGAAGAGTTAAATAAGAAAATTGAGCGAGGAGAGAGAAAATACTCTTATATATACTAAGAGGAGAGGAAGATAGTTTAGTCATGTGTTCAATCAAATGAACCAAACCAAGTATTTATTCTACATGCGGGTCCTAAGCCGAGTCTATGACAATGCCAATAGATATTCTACTGATCTCGGGTAGCCTATCTCAACAACAAGAATACATTATCAGAAAAAAATTAAATTCTAGAAATCAAGAAATACCAAATCTGGAATCGGATGTGACAATCGTGCTCGTGCTTCCAAGTTTCTTCCTTTCCAGACTGTTAGTTTCCATTCCTGTTTGCAAGCTTCTTTTCTAGGTATTTTATTTTCTGTCATACTAAAAGGATATGATGTATGTACATTGTGGTTAGTTTTGGGTTTGTAAAAAGAGATGTAAGCCAACTACGACATATTTTGTAATCAGCCAATCAAATGCATTGTAATCATTTTCAAGTATTCAATGAAAGAAAGTATTTTGTGTTCCTATCAAATGTGTTCAAACTTTGGTTCTCTGTGCATCTTTAAATTATGTGCTTATATATGTATATCTTGTCTATTTTGTGTTTTGTGCATGTACCATGTCTTGTGCAAGTGCAACTTAGGCTTGTACGACATCACGTCCAAGCGAGGACGATCGGTTCTGCAAGTCCCAAAGCGAGGAAGATCGGCCCTTGTGGGATCGGGACATGACAAAAATGGCCACCGTGACGCTTTTTGTGTGTCTTACTTTACGTACTATATTTGGAGTGTCCATGTAGGATGTGTCCAAAAAGACCCCACGTACACTGCACCGATTTTTTTAGCACGATGTTTCCTAGGTTGCATACCAATTTTGAGTTTGATTGGAGTGATAATAATACCTAATCTCCTAAAGAACTTATATTTAACTGAAAATAATTTTGTTGTTGTGATTGGCATTGCAAACTAAATTCTGCACTGCCCAATGTGCTAACAATTGGTAATGTTGCTTAGTTGGGAGCAACAACTAGTCGCTCATGTGATTCAATATTGAATGATTTAGTCCCACATCGGATAGAAGAAAGCATTTTCCTTTGATTAAAGTATGTATAAACATTTGTATTCGCTAAGTGACTTTTATTGGTGAAGGGCTCAAGCCTAACTGTCTTAAGCAACATGTTATGAAATTCATCATATGTCATTTGATAACTATATGTCATTTGATAACTATTTATTGTTGGAAAAAAACATTTGAATCACACATATGGATTATGGTGTTTAAATTTTTTTAGGACATTTTAAGTTCAATCCGAGGTAAACTAAAATCCTGGCTTCGTCCTTGTCCATACATAATGTTAAAAAAATAATTAAAAAACTAATATATATATATATATATATATATAGAGAGAGAGAGAGAGAGAGAGAGAGAGAGACTACCTCCAAGAATTGAACTAAAGATCACATGTGTGTAAGTCTAAAATAATAACCACTACATTTTGTGTTAAGGGAGGCTCATGATATATATTTGTTCTATTTTAGAATCAAAATTATTGATATATTTATGTGTAAATTGGTTTTTTTTTATCCTCCTGGACGATCGTCCTAGTTGCCATGGACCATCACCGACCTTATATAACGTCGGTTAAATGAAGTACATAGTGAGAAATAACATGTCCAAATTATGTCTCTTCTAGAACTTCAGTTTCTCATACCTCCTACAAACTTTCTATGTTGGTAAATTCCTTCCTCCGGGGAATGCAAAGTATCTGTTTGCAATGACGAGAAGCATGTAGCAAGAAAAAATTTCTTATTGGAGGATTCTAGAAAAAGTCTGTATATAATCTCAAATATTTCTCTTAAAGTAATACTTCGTACGAGATAAATTGTGTAGGGCCAAAAAAATGATTCATAAGTAGTTATTAATGAAGTGAAAGTGACCCAATTTTGACGAGTCGGTATCAATTTATGCCGGATTGGTAACATTAATTTTATTATTTTATTTTATATGCTGTTTACAAAAAAAGAAAAAAGAAAAAAAGAAAGTCTAATTTCCATCTAAGAAAATATTGGTTTGAAACATCTATCATCTTCTTATTATTTTGTTTATAATATAAATAATTTTGTTGTTTAACACACATACAAGACAAACAATGAGCTAAACAAAAACGTATAAATTATATTAGTCGACCAAGCTCAGGGATGTAATAGTTTCCAAGTTGTCTAGCTAGCCTAACCAATATCTACTAGAACCAGCGAAGAGTTCTACAGCAAGCATGAAATGAACATGCATGCATGATACCAACGACATCTTTCTTCCGGTCCATGTAGTTGTAGTTACTGTTGTATAAAATCTGGATAAAACCATAACCCACGTCACATTGGTGAAAGCGGTCAAGTTCGGTTTGAGTTTTAGGACCTCAGTCTCACCCTTCCCTTAAGAGCATCTCCAACCCTATTGTTTGTAACTTGATGTAATTTTTATGTGGCATGAGGTACAAGAAAATAATATTTCAAGACAGTAAGTTTATACACAAGACAATGAAGTAGAAAAAAAAAATTCAATACAAAAATATTGCAAAGACATAAAATCTACTTTTTTCAACTTGCAAGACAATTTTTTTCTTCTTTCCTTTCTTTCTACATATTTTTATTCATAATTGATGATATTGAGGTAAATTTTATTGTCAAATGCATTATCTAGAACTAGGCAACCAACTTCACAATGTCTTTGCCATATAATACCATGTCATGTCATGTCATGTCAACTTCATAACTTATTTCACATTTGCATTGTTGCATTGAAAAATAATTTTTTTGATTAAAACTTGTTATTCTTATGTGGCAACAATTTTTTTACAAACTATTGCGTTGGAGATGCTCTAAGGCCATTGGAGATGGGAATTTCTACAATTGAGTTTCGATTCTTCTACATGGCGTTATATTTTTTTGTAATTTTTTATTATGGTTGATAGAGGTTCTACATAGAAATTGCATGCACAAACAAACAAATACTTCCAAATGGTTCTTTATTTTTATCTTATGCGGCAGAAAAAGAAATAGTCAATTTAATGATGTAGAATACTAAGAATAATTGTCATGAGAGATTGTTTCCATCTTAATCAATGTCAGCTAGGATATAACTTGAAATTGAAACCACTATGGGAGAAACTTCTTCTAGACAAAATTTCTAGCATAAATGGAGATGGCCTAAGAACATGACTTGATCTTTGAGCCTATGGAACTATATGAACCCAATCGATCAATTTCGGTTATTACTGCATATAGGAATTAACACAAACCCAACAACGTTTATGCCAGTATTCTTTACAGTTCCAAAAAGAGTTTGCTGTTGAATATGCAAAATTTATCACTCATTATATTCGCTGCAAAACACTCAACTAGATTGATATATTTGAGAAAGCATTGATTAATGTTCAAATATACATCCAGAAGTTGAACATTATTAATAGTAACCGTTTTTGTTGCGGACTGTTTTTGCATACAACTCAAAGCCCTGAAAGAACACTTAACATTGATTCGCGAGGCCGACACATTGCCTCGAGAGGATTTGCTCGTGGCAGAGTTAGGCCCGAACCTTCAGTCATATCCACGTCTTCCTCTCCGACCCTCTCCCACTCGAAGCATTGGATCATAGTCCCCAACACAAAGCTGACCACCCGGACCCCAAGCCCTTCGCCAGGGCACCTCCTCCTCCCCATCCCGAACGGCAATGTCTTGTTCCCTTCCCCTTCTCGGTCCTCGAACCTTTCGGGCTCGAACTTCTCGGGCTCTGCCCAGGTGCCCGGGTCCCTGTGGATCGCGTACACATTGACCAGCAGCATTGTTCCGCGCGGAATGTTGTATCCTCCGACCGTGCACTCTTCTGCCGACTCGTGTGGCACTAGAAGTGGTGCCGCCGGATATAGACGTAACGTTTCGGTGACGACACATTGTAGGTACGGGAGATTGGGGAGGTCGGCTTCTCGTAGTAGCCGCTCGTTACCGACGCGTGCGTCGATTTCGTCCCTGGCTTTCTTCAGCTTGTCGGGATTGTTAAGGAGGAGAGACATTGCCCATTCGATCGTGTCGGACGAAGTATCTGTTCCTGCCTGCAACAAACCCTAGGAAACACAATACAGTGGGTGAGGGACATGCAGCATTTTGTTACATTGCACTTGTACTAAGCTGTTAGATTTTGATCACCAACCAACATAATTAGTGTGTACTTGCATGCCCAAAATTTTCAGTTCTTGTACCGAAGTCTGAATGAAAGTAGGCACAATAGTCTCTTGATCTTTTTGACCAATTATTGATGACCAAAATGTCTTGTTCAACGATAAGGGGGATCACAGATGGTGGTGGGAGCCGTGTATGGTAGCAATGACAGGATACAGTCTAAAGCTTTAGCAAGACTTATGAATCTATGATGTGGTGAACAAAGATTTTTGTGCCACATAATGGTTTTATGGGCTTTGATGATTGGTGGCTTGACATTGAAAGGTTAAATAGAAATTAAAAAATGTCCAAAATCTACCCAAAACAATTGGACCGATCAAATTCCTATTTTTCTCGGAACCAGAATTTCGATTTGGCTGAGTCAGAATTCAGATTTAGGTTGGATCAGCCGCTTCGAGCTCACGCGTCCGCGTCAACTTTCATTGGTGATACGAAGTTGTCTTGGTAGCTATTGTAATTTTATATAGTATTGTTTTTTTTTTTGGATCATCTTTTCTTGTGGAAGTAGTCTAGTTGGGATGTGCTGTATTTTTGGATTTTGTCTACTATTGGTGTTTCCGTTTAGAGGTGAGAAGAGAAAGATGGAGAACTTACAATTATTAATGGCTTTAGCATGAAGTCCCCATCATTGTTGCTCTCCCGATCGGACTTCTGAAGTTCAACCACAACTCTGATCATCGTCTTCTCCTCCACCTCCTCCATCTTCCTCGCGTGCTCGTCGATCAAACTCTGCAAGAATTCATCCCTTCGCCTCACCAACCGAAGAATCGACCGCCTCGCCTTCCAATCCATCCACCCCAAGAAGGGGACGAAGTCGCCAAGGCTCGTGGACGCCCCGAGGAGCGAGTGTGCTTCCTTGACCATCTCCCTGAACCTCCCGGCCCCTTCGGAGCCTGCCAAGTCCTTGCCAAATATCATCCTCATCACGTTATTCATTGCGAGCCCAAAGAGCTTCGACTTCAGCTCCACTTTATTCAACTCCTTATCACTACTGCACGAAAATTAATTAATTCCAGAATTAATCTCATATATATTATATATTGTTTATTGATCTGATCAAGGCGAACGCTAGCTAGCTTAGCTTGCCTTTCCCGGAAGAGTGTCGATATCATGGAATGTACTTCTTCGGAGCGGAGTTGGGAGAAGGAGTTGATGCGGTGGGAGGAGAGGAGCTCGACGGCGGAGATGCGACGCAGCATGCGCCAGTAGGGGCCGTAGTTGGCGGAGCCGAGGGTGGAGTAGTTGTAAGTGAGTTGCTTTGTGGAGGGGAAGTGGGCGCGGTTGGCGAAGGCGAGGTCGTTCTTGGAGAGGCACTCCTCGGCGAGGGACAAGGAGGAGACGGCCAGGACCGGGCGGGATCCGAAGCGTAGGAGGAGGATGGGGCCGTGGCGGGCGGAGAGGAGGGAGACGGAGCGGTGGAGGGGCTTCTTCAGGAGGTGGAGGTGGCCGACCACGGGAAGGGAGGGTGGGCTTGGTGGTAGATTATTTTTGCTCCTGTTGTTGTTGAGGAGCTTGGTTGTCAGGAACAGGAGTGAGAGGGAGAAGAGAGCAAGGTACACGAGAATGGAGATCATCTTTTGGGGAGTTTGGAATTGTCCGAGAATAGGGGCGTACAACTCTATAATTTGATGAGGATCTGGTAATGGAGAAAACATTTGGCGAACATGGTTCACGAACTTTCAAGTTCACGAATCCAATACAATCATGTTTGGTATTCAATTCCTAAAAAAAGAAAAAAGAAATTCAGAAAGAGTTAAATTATTATACTATATTTTGAGTGGAGTCTCGTGAGACTGATGTTTTGTGTCTCGTAGATGATTGCTATGTATTATTGCTATCTTTGTTGGGAATTTTTTTTAAGAAAAGTGTCTCATGGCCCTTGTGTACTAATTAGGGGTGGAGATTCCATTTATTCAATTTCAACCAAAATAAAATTATCAAAACTGAATAAATTAAAATTCTAAAAATTCAAAATCAAAATCGAATCAAACTTAGCTAAAACAGAAACCGAAATCGAACCGAATAACGATTTGTTTATTCGGTTTGACTATTTATTATATTGTTTAATGGGTATGATCTAAAATTGGAATCGTGGATACATGATATTAAAAATTATAGTTTTTATACACACATGACGTCTAAAGTTAGATTAGTTGTTAAATTATTAAAAATCGTGGATTTCATTGCTTTCGTTCGTTGAACTGCATTTCATTCCGAGCTTGGAAAGAGTTGAAGAGGTATTGATCAGCTGTTCGTGGCAATGCAATGATCATGCAGTAGACGTCGTGCAAGCGGAGTCTTGAAGCACCTCTTTCCTTTCCTTCCTCCAACCAACTTGTGAGTGGCTATATTAGATTCAGATGTCAAGATAAGGAAAGGAATAGACTTGAACAATTGTGCTTGTCAATCAAGTTGTGAACGGTTACCTTATTGCATGCTAGTTCGTTTTGATTGTTCTTCCTATGCTTCAATTTTTGTTAGAATGTGCGTTTCTCTATAAATTGTGCTATGTATAGAGCACACCTTGCTATGCAATAAACTGATCAGGGTGACTATGCAAAATGAATCTTGCCTTGCTACTTGTCTTGTGCTCGTGTTGCCTTAAATTGCATGAATTGATAACTTAATATAGACATCGCTTGATCACGGACAACTTGTGCACAAGGTCATAGTTCCTGCGGATGGTCGCTGGGGCACTGGCAACGATCCAATCCGGACGAAACTTCATGTGTAGTCATCGTGTGCTAGACGGAATGGATTGCTGCGCATCATGTGCTCTCGTTGCATACCATCCTCGTCATTGACTAGGTACATTATGACATCATGCCAATGATCCCCAAGTACATTTAAACCTGTGCAAGCTAACTTGTGTCTTCGTGACAGGGAAGGACATGGTAAGTATTATGCAGGTGGTTCAGACTGCAGGTGGTTCAGACGGGCAGATAAAAGTCACCGAACGGTAGAAAATTTATTTTAGTAATTTTTATATCTACTGCTTGCATGTAAAATAAACTAAGACAATATAGAAAGACCAAAAAATAAATTACATGCTTCGTATAAACAACGTGTTGATTGGTATAGTTGGGTTAGCTTGCCTTCACCAGTGCATTTCGATGTACTGACTCTCGTTGAAACATGTTTCCCGCACCAAGAAGATCCTACGAGGAGCTGAAGCTACTTCTCGATCCAGACCACCTATAGGCGCGTCTTGATCGTGCCTTAGTATAAGCATTTTGAAGATCTAGGAGCTCGCACACATAACTCATGCAGCTCCATGGAAAAGCGATTGTTCTGCCTTGAGGTCTTTATCATTTTGAAGTTTTAGTATAAGGATGTAATATACATGACAAATATCTCATTTTGTGTCCACCTTTGTAAGCCTGTATGATAATTATCTGACTCGTTCAAGAGTTTGTAAAAGATGTTCATTATCAATAAAGAGAACTTTTTTATGTTTTAACTTTGTGTTTCATTTATCTGCGTACTCTGAATATGTGCTCATTATGCAAAAATATCTTGGCCTTATGCGCTGCGCAACCTAGGCATGCACGGCGTCACGTCCGGGGGACGACTATCGATTCTATGGAATCAGGGCGTGACATATTGGTATCAGAGCGCAGCTTCAAGTTCCTTTGAACCTTGTGTCAAAAAAGTTCTTTTAACGATCTAATTCCCTAAGCGAACTCTTGAACTCGTTAGGCCAAAATGAGATACGTTCCATACAATGAGTCCATAATTTATTATGAACCTGATATAAGTTATCTTCTTTTGAAGGAATGACTCAAGCGCAAGTATCAACGCAAGCACAGGGTGAGACCCAAGCCCAAGAAAGTAGTTATGGCACATCAAAAAGTTCTAGAAGTCAGCAAGCCATGTCCCGTGTCGATCCCATTCAGCAGATGATGCGGATGTTAGAAGCAAGTCAATAAAGGGACGAGACTCATTATGAGCGAGCCAAGAAGCACGCGAAAGAATGACATATCAAGTTTGAAGGCAATCTAGAAGCCCATTTTTTAGTCCAATAAAAGCAGGTAGATACCCTGCAATAGATTATTCAGACCTTGACCTCCAACCATTCCACAACAACAGCAGCGACACCGGTGGAGGAACCCGCGCTTGAAGTCAAAATGCCTCAAACTCCAAAGAAGAAGGATGTAACTAACTTTGACTTTGTCGACTTCAAAAAGGTCTGCAACACGATGTTTAAAGGGACTGAAGATCCGATCATGGCACTAGATTGGCTGGCCGAACTTGAGGATCACTTCAAACTACTGGAGGTACCTGAGCAGAAGCGTATCACGTGTCACGTCCCAGTCCCAAAATATCGAGGGACTGGGTACGTGGCAATGGCCAGCAGCACACACCGATGGACAAACCTAATTTAATGGATCCATCGTGGCATACTTAAGCTGTAGTACAACAATAAGGGTCTAAATATACTAATCTCATCCACAGAAATGAATACAACAATATCAGAATCATAGAGCAAGATCAATCTCAATAAAATAAATTTGAAAATAATCCGATAATGAGTCTGATACAACTGTCAAGATACAAGAATAAAGCTAACCACATCAAATACTGAGTATGGAAACAGTATATACTCAGAAGATACCCTCAGTGATCACTCGTCTACTGAATCTGGTACTGCTCCAGTGTCTGCTCCTGCTCCTGCTCTTGCTAATGCTCATGTCCCGTGTACCTCGGGATCGATCTCGTCTGCTAATCCTGGGGACATAATCCGGAGCCAGGTCCTCAGGGGACATAGCAAGGTACAAAATAACTCAAGCCATAAATAATGCAGTACAGAGAATAAATGAATAAATAGGGTAATACTATATAACCAGCTAAGTGATATGCAAGATGAGAGCATCACTAGAACTCAGGCTGAAACCACTACAAGCTCTGTGTCGGGGAGCCGGTAGCAGTAATATCATGTGGTTGTCTAGCTCGGCGAGAGACTGAGACGCCGGCATAATATAATCAACCTGTAGCCTGTGTGTCTCTCTCCACCCAATGTAATCATACGTCTCATGTCCATGCCACGCAGGATCATATCTAATGCAACCAGTCATATAATATCTAAGCAAAAGAATATGTCATGAAACCTATAACCTATACAGAATCACCATGAATGTCTTAGGAAAATTCTGTCTCAGAAATAGTGTCAAGTGTCCTGGGTTATGAGGTACTTGATAAGGCAAGTACGAGAATGTAAAGGGTCACGATAGCCATCTCTAGAGAACTTTACACAACTCCGCGTGCGGTATTGGCATCCGACTATTAATCGGACGCTAAGTAAAGTCACACGGTCCTAGGTTAAACATGTACAACATATAAATAAGACAAGAAAATATGTAACAAGAACTGCAAGATTTGGCAAGGTACACTTGCCTGGGGTTCTGGCTCCAACTGTAGCTCTGGTCTCAGTGTGATTTGCAGGTACTCCTTCGTTTGCTGAAATAAACATCACCATCAGATTCAAAAAATATCAAATAGCTAGAAACGCCTGTCCTTGAGTCCAATTTGGACACAGGGACAAAAATGACAATTTCTGGTCAAAGCGGGGTCCACATGTGGCCCGCTTCGTACCGAAAAATGTGTCAGAAATAATGGTCTCCAAATTTGCCAAACTTAGTGTCAACAAGTCCAGAACGATGATACGAACCCAACAGAACTTCCAGAATTGGATTCCGATGAGCCGATCCCAAAATCGTCCGTCAAGTGGAGCCGTGGGGCCCACGATACGCGATTTTGTCAACGTTCTAAGAATCGAACCAAACTTGGGTCACAGGACCAGCGTATTGCTACGAGTCCGATGGCGTAAGTTTTGTCTTGATCCGACGTGTGTACACCAAAGTTACAACGAGATCCAGAACAGACGGATACGGGACGTTGTCGGCGGATACGTGTTAATTTCAGTGTGCACGCACATCCAAATCAACTTCTGCAAAATTCCACACATCCATATCAACGGCGCACACCTTTCGGTGAAGACCGCATGCGACCAAGTTATCCTGTTTGGCGGGGCGTACTCAGTTCCGGGGGCAAATGGGGCATTAATTTTTCTGTTTTTTGATCGCGGTTCACAATCGCCACAGGACGCGACGCACCGAGCGGGTTGTACGGACATCGAGAGGGTTACACAGCCTACGCGTCACAACTGACGGAACAGAAAATGGAGCAACAAGGAGAGAGAACGGGTTACCTAAACAGGGCTCCGTAGAACGGGATTTCTCGTGTCCGCGAGGAGACTCGACACTGCGACACAGTGTCCGGGTTACTGTACAACACGGCCTAGGGTTAGGGCTACGTGCTGCGGCTGGGGCTTTGCCGGAGGCGGCGGGGTCGTCATCGAGGCTCGGGCTCGTGGTCGACGGAGGCGACAGAGGAGGGAGGCGGAGGTGGGATACCGTGGCGGTGGCGTTGGGAGTCTCGACGGGGTTTTGCGGGGTGAGGGGAAGATAAGGCGGAGGACCGTCGAGGGGAGAGGCGGCGAGGTCGAGGTCCTGGGTGGCGAAGGGCGGCGCTGGAGATGGTGGAGGTAGTCGGGGACGAAGGCGAGGGGGTCGTGGGCTCAGGGCAGAGCAAGGAGGAGGGAGAGGGCTGAGGGGAGGAGACGGGGCGCTGCTCGGGGACGATGGCGGAGGAAGAAGAGGCGGCTAGGGCACAGTTCAGGCGGGGGCTCAGGGCATCGTGATGGGGATGACGACAGAGCGGGTCTCGTCGAGGGCTGTCTAGGGGGCTGGGAGATCGACGGTGGTGGTGCAGGAAGGTTCTGGGCGGAGGAGATGGCGAAGCTAGGGTTCCGACAGGCGGTCGAGGGGCTAAATAGGCTGCCGGAACAGTAATGTCGGTAGGATTTGGATTATGGTTACGGGTCCGATTGGGTAACGGGTCGGGTTCAATCTGAATCCGGCCCGATCCGCTATTGTTTAAGTGCGGGTTCGGGTAGTCGAATTTCGGGTCGGGTTTAGATCCGACACGACCCGCTAAGATTGGGTTCGATTCAGTTGAACCGGGTCTGGGTTGATTTGGTTCAATTGAACCGGGTTTATTTCTAGGGTTTAATTCGGTTTATTCATAACTTAGTTTTTAGGGCTTTAAAAATGCTTCCGGGGTCCAATAAATTCCCGAAAAATTACCATATATCTAGTTTTTTATTTTACACCAGAAAATATTATTTCCATAATATTTTAATATTAATTAATATTATTTAAAAATTATTTAATTACAAAATACCTTAGTTTTAATTACAAAAAAATTCCAGAAAATTATAAAAAATTGTAAAAAATTCAAATTAAAAATTTCTGAAAAATCAGGGGGTTTACATCACGTGTGACCAACTACAGCTTCGCTTGAACGCACATGATTGGTGGGACGTGTATCAAAGATCTCTTTCAGTTGACGATGAAGAGGAAACGATCATGTGGGATAACTTCTGTAGCACGTTCGAAGAAGAGTTTATACCCCCTCCCATACATCGGCAGAAGGAGAACGAGTTCGTGCAGCTTCGTTAAGGCAGTATGACCGTGAAGCCGTACTCCACCGAATTCAACCGGCTCACCAAATTTGCAAGCTCATATTTACCTGATACAGCGAGTCATGCCAGACGATTTGCAGGCGGCCTGCGACCTGCCATCCATGAGCACGTGGTCGTTCCCCAATACCAGACTATGCAAAAAGTTCTCAACCATGTCCTTTCTCTTGAATCGCAGTATCCTTCAGTTGCTGCCGGCACTGTGCATACTTCTAATCACAAGCGTCATAGCAATGAGAAAGGAAACAACGCACCAAACTGTCCAAATAACGGCATCAGCAGAAAGGAAATTCAGACCAAATATGTCTCTTCTGTAAGAAGCAAGGGCACATCATAAAAAATTATCGTAAAAGACTTGGGTTATGCCTCGCTTGTGGTGAATCAGACCATGATCTAAGTAACTGTCGGTGCCGCACAAATCGTCGCCCTCAACATCCAAATTCTGCCACAGCACCCCAAGCCAATCGAGCTGTGCCGCAGCAAGATCATCGTCAAGCTCAAAGCTAGGTGTACACTATGACACGAAAAGAAGCTTGGCATCGGACACCGTTGTATCAGGTATATTGCTTTTCAATAACATACCTGCACGTGTGCTATTTGATTCTGGTACAACGCATAGCTTTATATCTACGACTTTTGTTGTAAAAAATATGATTGAATTGAAACCATTATATCTAGACCTTAGTGTTAGTACCCCTTCGGACACAAAAATACATGTCCGTTCAGTATGTTAGGATGGTCATGTCTGTATAGGGGAAACTCAACTCTCGTTCGATGTGCTAGTCCTAGATGTTTGGGATTACGACATCATTTTGGGAATGGATTGGCTAAGTGCTTGCTCGACAATTATCGAATGTGCAGAGAAATAAGTCATCTTTCGTCTACATGGAGAGGCTGAATTCTACTACACAAGTGGTCCAGCAACAGATAAGTCCAGGGCATGCATGGTGATTTCTGCGATGTCTGCTCGACGGATGCTATACTCTGGATACGCAGGATACTTAGCGTTGGTTCGGGATACGCAGTTGGATTACGCAAACGTTGAGTCTTCTTCTATCGTGGCAGAGTTCCCTGATGTATTTCTGAGCGAACTACCCAGCATTCACCTGATCGAGAGATCGAGTTCACCATCGATATATTCCCAAATACTCAACCTATTTTCAAGGCTCCGTACAGAATGGCCCCTGCTGAATTGAAGGAGTTAAAGTGCCAACTTCAAGAACTGCTAGACCATGGGTGCATTCGTCCAAGCGTGTCTTCTTGGGGTGTCACGACCCGCACCCGAAAATCGGGCATGAGCCGTGGGTACGTCCAGCCTACGCCGCAGAATCGGCGGTAGAACGCTGTAAAGGTCCGTTCTAGGTCAACCAACTATCTAGATAACTCACAGAAAAATCCGGCATGACCTCTCCAAAAGGAGGGCAAAACCACGCAATATATATATGTGAATAAAATCCTCTCCAACAGGAGGGCAACCACGCAATATATATATGACAATAATCTCAATCACAAAACTAGAGGAAGAATATAAGCACGATATGATATAAACAAGAAACAGAACCAAGAGAGCAAGGCAATCTAAAATAATACAGTCCAGGTCTAAAAGCTACAACATCACAGCATCAAAAGAATAAGTACAGTCATCCAAAATACAGACCACAAGGAAAACCCAGGAAACCCACCTAGCTAACTAGGGTGCTATCGGCGTCTCCTCGGCGCACTCCTCCTCGGGGTCACAACAGTCGTCAACACCAGGCCCGTAGAACGTAGGGCAATAGTCCTCAGGATCCTCTGGAAAAAATATGCCCAGTCAGGACTGGAGCGAAGTACATAACTCTGAAAGCAACTCCAAATACATGGTAAGGTATATATGACGAGCAATAGAAAAGTAATCAAGATGCACAGGAAATAAATATATGCTGGAGCACAAGAAGTAGCTGCAATGTAAACTGGAGAACAATACAAGTAGTGGAAAAGTAACTGCAGGTGAGAAACATGAATACTAGCTAAGTGACTTGAGCACAAGTTCGTTATATGATCGGCTTAGGTTGCACATGAAAGTCACTACGATAACTCCGTTATGCGTGAGTTGCATAACTGACATACACATGAATACTGTTTGGCTTTGATCATATAACCAACTCACTACTCCCCTCCCCCACTAATACCATTGGATCCAACCACAACACGCTACGTACATGATAATAGCTCGCGCACACGAAGGCGAGAGCACAAGAAGCACATGATAGCACATGATAATCAATACCCGAAGCACATGATGAAATACACGTGATAGAGTACCCGCTGAACACGGTAAGGGGGATAGCACCTCATGACGGGATCCACTAGTACCAGCTCGTGTAATAAAGTGTCAGAATCAAGTATTACAGTTCTAGAATATGTGATATAAACGCTATCATGAAATGGAAACTATCAGAGGTAGGTACTCGCCTGATGTCCTGAGCAACTGATGAGGATCGAGGTCCGGACCGGTGTCGCAAGGACCTAATGCGAAAAGCAAGGATTAAACAGGGTTCTAAGCATTTAAACTGATATAAAATAATTAAAAACAGGCTTCTAGGGCTATTCTAGGTCGAACGGGTCAAACCGGTGAAATTCGGGTCAAAAAGTCAACCCGGGGTTCAAAAAGTCAACTCTAGGTCAAAACTAGGTCAAACGTTGACTTTTATGGTCAACAAGGACAATTATGGTCAAAGCTAGGTCAAACTAGGGTGCCCCTGAAATTCTAGGTCAATCCGAGCTCATTAAGCTACTAAACTCTCAAACTCGCCTAATCGAGATACCGAGATACCCTCGGTATCCGATACCTCGCCCTAGGCCACGCACCCCGCCTAAACCCGCTAAAACCTATGCTAGCACGCGTAATTATATACATATAAACATATAAAAATCACTCCCAAGCATTTCCTAGGCTAATGCTCAAATACCCCGCTCGAAACTCAATACCTTGAATATCTCAAGGTATCGAGATACCTCGGTATCTCAAGGTATTGAGGTTTCGCTCTAAAACCCTCTAACTAGCTACCTAGCTATTAATTATATACCTAGTTATTAATCTAGGCTAGGTAATATATATATCTACCATATATATATACATCTAAGTATGTATATACCTATGTATATAGATATCCACACACATTTATCCGATACCCATTACCTTACCTAATCATAACATATATATATATATTACCTATCAAGATATCTATATATATATAACTAACTATAGATATATAGATATCTATCTCCTAGATAGATAAAACTACCTATCTACCTATCTACCTATCTAGTATCCATAGATATAGGTATCTATCTATCTAAGTTATCTATCTAACATATACTCTAACTATTATCTATTACCTAACACCCCTCGCTACTAGCCTTGCCAACGCGCTGCTACTGCTGGCTCTACATGCTGATGATGCTGCTGCTGGCTGCTGTTATTGCTGCGCTGCTGCTGCTCCTCTATGCTACTGCTGCTGCTGATTCTGCTGCTGCTGTGCTGCTAAAGTGCAGCAGCAGCTGCTGCTCGCTGCGGCTGGTTCTGCCCCCCCCCCTTCCTCACACATACACACACACACACACCCATATATATACATATATATCATCCTATATATATATATATACATACGTATATATCTATATATATATATAACTAGATATCTATACATATATACTCATCCACATACTCTAACACACACACTAACACACTAATACACACACACTTAAACACACACACCTATAAATATACATAGCTACATATATATATATACACTCGATATATATATATATCTACACACACTCTCAACTATATATATATACACACATACAATAAATATATACATATATATATATAGACACACTTATAAATATATATATAAAGAAACAAACACACCTACACAACACTACACACAACAACACACGACAACGCGCCCCACTCACGCCCAACGACCCCGACACTCACCAATACCCTAAAATATATAAAATATAGCCCGAAAACTCTAGCACACACTCCCCGATACTAACCCAACGCGCGCACAAAGCCGAAACGAGAAAACCAAGTCGAAATGGCCGTTCGGTCATTTCGACGAACACGTGGTGCGCGGCTCGGAAAACCTCCTGAAACGCACACCAAACGAACTTTACACACACAGCACAGCGTGGTGAAAAACCCGTTACACTCATTGACTATACAAAAGTTTGTACTTACAATCTTCCCAATAACAATAAGTTACAAAGGACTGTTTATGGAATGTTAGAACCACTTTTTTCTGATAACCCATTAAAAGCCTTTGATAAAGCTCCTAGATATTGTAAAATAGAATTATTGGAACAATACAGAGAAACCAATATTAGAGTAAATAGTATTATGGTTTCCCCTTCTGACAAAGAAGAATTTTCCAAACAAATTAGCGAACTTTTAAAACTAAAGCTTATCCAGAAAAGTTTCAGCAGACATTCTTCTCCAGCTTTCCTTGTAAGAAATCATGCTGAAATAAAAAGAGGAAAAGCAAGAATGGTTATTAATTATAGAAAGTTAAATAGTTATACTAAATTCGATGGCTATTTTATTCCCACAGCGGAGCATCTTATTAAACAAATTCAAGGTGCAAAGTATTATAGTAAATTTGATGCTAAATCAGGATTTTGGCAAATAAAATTAGAAGATAAAAATTCTGTAGAATTGACAGCTTTCAGTTGCCCACAGGGACATTTTGAATGGTTGGTCTTACCATTTGGATTGAAAAATGCCCCACAAATATTTCAGAAATGGATGAATTCAATCTTCGGACATCTACCTTATGTAGTAGTCTACATTGATGATATCCTTGTCTTCTCAAACACCGTTGAAGAACACAAGGAACATCTATTGCATGTTTGTAAATTACTACTTGATAATGGATCTACTATAAAATTATTAACACAACCGGACGAAACGAGATGCGGTAGCTCACACAACAGAATTTTATTCACAACTCAGAACTTTACAAGGGAGGAGGAGAGAGGGATCACACAAGAACAGAGGGAGAAAATACAAGAAGTTCACAAAGCATGCAAGCTCTCAAACTTCGATGCCCACTAAGGTGCATCTCAGTTCTTATTTATACCTCTAAATCTGGGGGTGACCTTCTATTTCCAGTAAGAGAACCGTTGTCTGTCCGTCATTCGTAATGATGGTGCCTCATCTTTTCTTCATAGTGGAGTAGCATCTTTTGTTAGTGGAGGGCCTTTGTAATGATGACCCTTGCTTTTCTCCGTAGTGGGGAATCATTTTTTTTTAAAGTGGTGATGAGGTGTCGTCAGTAGCCATGTGGTCCTGTTGATTGCTTCCTTCGGTGTCCTGGCTGTTATCATTGTCAGGAATATTTTCCGAGTGGTCGGAACTATTACTGTCAGAGTGGCTGGAACTGTCATCATTAGAATTTTTTTCGTGGCGAGAACTATTAGAGTGGCTGGAACAATTGTTGTCTCGTAACCAAATAGGTATTTCTTCGACAAAAAGTGGATTATTCCTATCATGTCTAGTTCCCATAATCTGTTCTCTATCTTCAATTAGTGAGCCAATCATCATTTCTCTCTCTTCTATGGTCCTTCTTAGTTGATCAATTTGTTCTTGTAACTCCTGTCTTCTTGTGATGATTGCTTCTCTAATCTGCGTTAATTGCTGTGTCAGTTGCTGCCGTTGTTGTTGTTGTTGTTGCTGTCGTCTTTGCCGTCTTTTTTGTCTTTCCGTCCTCTTTTGTCGTCCAAGTCGTCCAAGTCTTCTTAAATATCTATATAAAATAGTTTTGTAGCTGATTTTATTCATATCAAGCAGATAGAGCCCACCAAGCTTCCTCTAGTCGGAGTTCCCGTCGGAGTCCACCATGTTATTTATAGGATCATTGTTCAAAAGTAGATCCTCATTTCGAGCAATTTGACCTACTCGGCCCAAAGTCATATTATTAAGAAAATCAATGATTTTGGAAGGCCCATTACCTTCATCAGTTAAGGGCCTAAGACGATCCAGCAGGATGGTGTGTTTAGAGGTAGAAATCAGGGCATTCGTTCTTGCCGCACTCCTAGCTGCTTCAAAGAATTCTGTAGCTGCCATTAATCTTTCATGTTCTTCATCGAAACCCTGTTTTGAAAATTTGATGTATTCAAAAAAGGGTTCTTCAACGAGCCTATCAAGCTCCCAAATTTGGTAGGAGGGGAAGAGCTTTATATATTGCCGTTCTTCCCAGATGCACCATACTCTGAATTTGAATATGGTCTAGAATTTAGTGGTGTGAGTAAGTGCCGCCTTGGTGCAAATATCTGGGAGACAGTCTCGATACTCATCTTCAAATATAGTATTCATATATATTTCATGGACCAGCCCCTTTCTGATATGAGGCTTGAATTTTTGGATTTCACGGAAGCAAGCGAGTATACGAGGTCTTCTATAAGAATTGAGAATTAACTCTTCGTTTTGGAGGAGACTGATGATCTCAGTGTCTTCAAGCTTTTTGAAGAAGAGAATTAGTCTTGAATCATCCAGCAATTGTTGTTGATGCATAGCAAGCATTTCTTGGACAGTAACCTCGGCGTTGAACTCCTCAACTTTTGGGGAAGCCACCCCGAGAGTTTTGAGAAATTCAAGAACGTCGGTCATGCGGAAATTAACCAGATCATTGGTTTTGA
The DNA here is from genome assembly GCA_036927795.1 of Iris macrosiphon. Lineage (NCBI taxonomy): Eukaryota > Viridiplantae > Streptophyta > Magnoliopsida > Asparagales > Iridaceae > Iris > Iris macrosiphon. The sequence continues at coordinate 138,628,756 of JAYESA010000016.1, read as the reverse complement.
TCTGGGAGAAGATTTCTCTGAGCTCCTTTTGTTCGACTGAGGTACCGGTGAAGAGATCCCGTTCCTAGGAGGCAAGTGCAATAGATCTGGAAGTAGAGGTGAAGTTGACCATCCTGGAGACAAGCTGATGGATCTCCGTCATCTTTTTTTCGAGCATAGAGTTTTTCTGTCTTTCGGCTAGGAGTGTTCTCTCAATTTGGGTCAGCCAATAACTGGCTCCCTTTACATCGCGGGACTGAAAAGCCCGAAAGCAGCCATTAAACCTTTCCCAAACTGCTTTGTCTTTGTTTTCCATGTCTGTATTATACCAATTTTTTATTATTATATCAGAAAATTGTGTGGGTGCCATTAGTGGCCTGGGAGGTCCCGAGAACTGTGTTGGTGGGACTACAGGCCTTGTAGGTAAAAACATGGGCCTGGGAATGGCCCCAAGTATATTTTTCCCTTTACTGATTTGGCTGTTCGCCATTTGGCTATTCATCTGGTTATTCACCTGATATTTTTGGCTGTTTGCCTGAGTTGGGCTGTTCGCCTGAGTTTGGCTGTTCGCCTTTGGGGAGATTCGGCTGGTAGCCTCCTGGGTTTGTTCAACCCCAGAAGATTCAGCAATATTGTTATCTTTGGCCTTTTTGGGGCCAACTTCTTTAAACTCGCCTTGCCTTTTCATCTCTTGAAAGAGATCACGAAATTTTTTATAAAAATCTTCGTCCTCCATCTATCATAACCTGGTAAGAGTATCCGCAAGGAAGTTAGTATATCCAGGAATATATTTAACATCATAATTGAATATTTCTAAATACATTGCTATTCTAATTCGTCGAAGATTTTCTTCAGGATTATTAATAGTCTTCTTCTTCAAGAATTGTGCTACTGATTTATTGTCAGTTTCAATCAAAAAATGTCTATACAAAATATAGATTTTCAGACTTTTTATGGCCAGTTTAACTGCTAATAATTCTTTATCATAAGTAGCATATTTTATTTGTACTTTAGTAAACCTTCCTGATGTGTAAGCAACAATTTCTTTTTGCTTAGCAATTAATACTCCTGCCCAGAAGTTATCTGAGGCGTCGGTTTGTAGAACTAAAGTATCATTGTCCAGCGGAAAATAAAGAATTTTTTCTATTTTTATGGACTCCTTTATTCTAGCAATCTCATCAATTTCCTTTTGATTAAGGGAAATAGAGATTTTGTCTGTATTCCATTTTCTTGGTTGTTCACCAGTAACTTCCTTGTATTTGGCTTGTTCAGCCGCGAGTTTTTCCTGCAAGTGTTCTATTTTTGCTGATAAATTAGGAATAAATTTTCTACCATAATTAAGTAATCCCAGAAAACTCTGAAGTTCTTTAAGAGTTTTAAAGTTCTCTGGAAATTCCCTAATCTTGGTATATATATGTTCTTGCAAAAGAATTTGTCCATTCTTTATGGTTTTTCCTAGAAAATCAATTTCAGTTTTGAATAACTCTATCTTTTTTGGACTTAAAATAATTCCATTATCAAGTAGTAATTTACAAACATGCAATAGATGTTCCTTGTGTTCTTCAACGGTGTTTGAGAAGACAAGGATATCATCAATGTAGACTACTACATAAGGTAGATGTCCGAAGATTGAATTCATCCATTTCTGAAATATTTGTGGGGCATTTTTCAATCCAAATGGTAAGACCAACCATTCAAAATGTCCCTGTGGGCAACTGAAAGCTGTCAATTCTACAGAATTTTTATCTTCTAATTTTATTTGCCAAAATCCTGATTTAGCATCAAATTTACTATAATACTTTGCACCTTGAATTTGTTTAATAAGATGCTCCGCTGTGGGAATAAAATAGCCATCGAATTTAGTATAACTATTTAACTTTCTATAATTAATAACCATTCTTGCTTTTCCTCTTTTTATTTCAGCATGATTTCTTACAAGGAAAGCTGGAGAAGAATGTCTGCTGAAACTTTTCTGGATAAGCTTTAGTTTTAAAAGTTCGCTAATTTGTTTGGAAAATTCTTCTTTGTCAGAAGGGGAAACCATAATACTATTTACTCTAATATTGGTTTCTCTGTATTGTTCCAATAATTCTATTTTACAATATCTAGGAGCTTTATCAAAGGCTTTTAATGGGTTATCAGAAAAAAGTGGTTCTAACATTCCATAAACAGTCCTTTGTAACTTATTGTTATTGGGAAGATTGTAAGTACAAACTTTTGTATAGTCAATGAGTGTAACGGGTTTTTCACCACGCTGTGCTGTGTGTGTAAAGTTTGAAGCTAAGGATACAGGAAAAGGTACCCTAGGAATGGATATTCCATCAAGCTCAAATGTGTGTGTGTTGTATGGTTTATAGTGTCTTAAATTATCCATGCCAATAATACAATCACTGTCAAAATCTTTGGGTAGTAATACAAAGTCAAACATATAAGTGTTAGAATGTCCTTGTAAATCAGGGAAATGGACTTTAAGATTTTTTACTTTATGGTTGACGGACACTTGTCTTCCCATAAAATCATTTAATTTGCCTGGTTTATCAAGTTGTTGCCATAAATCCTGTGGAATAAAAATTTCTTGTAATAAACTAGCTTCGGCTCCTGTGTCTACGAGAGCATGGATTGTAAATTCATTATAACCAGATATACAAATGGTAAGTGGTATGTATATATGTAGTTGTGCTTTTACTTTTAAGTCTATGGTTCTGACCATGTTTATATCAGATGGAGTATCTGGAAGTTCTAGCACTTCTTTCCAGGTTTCTATGGAGAGATCTATATTGTCAAGTGATGTACTTGCAATTTCTAATTCTAGGGTATCTTCAATGGCAAGATTTATAGTATTATCATCTTGAGTATTGGGTCTCTTGTCAGGATTAGGTTTCTCAAATTTTCTAATATGTTTTTCAATTACTTGAGTAGTTCTATCCATATGTCTTAAAACAATAGTTCTATAGTTAGACCTTTTGACTTCTCGTATAATATTGCAAAATTTCCGTAGAAGTTGGTTCATCTTATAAGCCTAATCTATTTGACTCTCGTTATAACTAGTATGCTCTTTATACCAGTTAGTAGTCTTTGACATTTATTGAAGCGAAAGAATTCTACCCCTATCCTTTATTTGTGATAAAGGAATTTTTACTGACATTTTTTCAGATTCATTGGCACGCTGATTATCAAGCATAGTCTTGGTCCTACCCTCTATTGGTGTACTAACACTCATTCTACGTTGTATATCTTGTAAAATGTTGGGCGTTAATTCGATACTAACTAAATTGTTCATTGAGTTAGATCTAGTGATATGAGGAACATGGGAACTTGTTGCCTCAGAATCATGTTGACTCAGGGGTTGTTTTCCTCCTTCGATTTTAGTAGAAATAGTATTACCAGAGGCAATAAAGTATTCGGTCGGTACTTCTATCTTTGGTTTTAGAGATTTAATAAAAACTTTCATTTCATTATCGTTCTTAAGGTGTTCTAATCTGATGAGCCTAGGTTGGATAGTCTTTCCCATTCCTACTTCAAAAAGCCTTACTAAATTTTTTGGTGTGATTGATTTGAAGGTTGGCGTATCGTTTAATGCCATACAATGTTCCCATTGTATTCCAAGTACCTTGGAACCGGGCATTAATTCAATTCCTTGGAGACTCACAGATAGTGTACAAGTCTTTTCTATATTATGATCATCTAAACTTATAGAAAAGTCTGGGTGTATATTGATGCCAAATAACCTGTTAACAAGATTGGATTTAGCTCCTCCTATTATACTATTTAATGGATTATTGATGATTCTCTCATCCATGCAAACTACTAGAATAGGAGTATCTATTCCTGTTCGGAATAGTCCCGTTATTTTAAGCTGTATTAGGCCTATATGTAAATATCTCATCTTGGGATATTTAGCCCTTAATTTCTCCATTTTTCTTTTGTCCAATAAACTGATGGAGGAGAAATCTTCATCTCCTTTTAATTCTATATTTCCTTGCATCCTTTCAAAAATATAGGTGTGTTTATTCAGGAATCTAGACTGAAAAGAGATGGGTTTATAAACTTCCTTTTTATCAGAATGTGGTATTGCTTCTTTGAGTTTTTCAAGGTCATCATCGGTTATTTCAAATTGCTCCCCCTCACTTTGGGGAATACTAGAATTACTAGTTTCCTCTGAAGTTAGAGTATTCATATAAATTCTAAATTCGCAATAGCCGTCATGTAATTCACTAGAACTTGATCCTGGAGAACTAATGCGGGGTTTAGGAGGAGTGTCTTCTATTATAGGTAAGTCTTCGTATTTATGTATAACCAATAAACCTAAAGGATTACCTCTTTCGATGAGATAGTCTCTATCCTCAAAGGAAGTATTTTTCATTATTATGGAAACATTATTTCGAGAAACAGGTTCAATAAAGCCATAAGTAATGAATATATTTTTTGTAGCATGTAATGGTATGTTATGAATAATGCCATAATAACCTAATGGCAAAAATATTCTGATATCTAATAATATTTCCTGGGTATGATATCTTCTAATTCTGCAACTTCTACTGGCATATATAATATATCCTGCTGATATTCCTTCCTTTTTGGGTAATATTGTATTGTCATTTAATAGGGTTATCCTGATTGAATTTTGGGTTTTATTGATAGTAATCATGTTTATTTTTAAATGTTTCAAGGGTTCACATATGTTATCTTCAGATTGTTCATTAGTATCATCGGATTGTTCATCCGAACTTATAGACTCTATTTCGTATATAGAAGAGGCAGAAGTATCACTATTTATATCATTAATAGTTCCGATGTTGATACCATATGTATCCAAGTCATCTACTATTATTGTATGAATATTGTTAGGACATTCGTTCGCGAAATGACCTTCTTTATTACACTTAAAACATTTACAACCTTTTCTAAATTTTTTTCGTTTAATGAACTTTCTTTTCTCATATTTATGGGGTTGCTGTTTAAAAGCTGGTTTCCACTTTCTCCTGGTAATTTTATATTTGGTTTTTCCTTTTCCTTTTCTTCTAAAGAATTTTTTTTTCTGTTTCTTCCATCCTTTGGCTTCGGGTAGACATCCAAATTCGGCATTAATATCCGTATTATATTTAGAACAGCAAGAATATCCTAATCTGGATTTCTTAATGGTTCTATCCATTTGTTTTTGTGCTCTTACTTGTTCACATGCCGTTTCCATAGTTTTCATACATGCTTTCTTGAGCATTCCCGTAGTGTGGACATTATTTCTTATTTTATTATATTGTTCTTGAATAATATTATTCCAAGGATAAGGAATTTTTGTAAAAAATCCTCTAATCCAGAAGTCCTTTTGTCTAGTGCTTTTTAGTCGAAATATAAAGCCAATATATTTAGTAATAAATTCTTCAAGTAAACAGATATCGCATAAAATCATTTTATGAAGAAGTACCTCATAGTCTTTATCATCATTACCATCTTCTCCTATGAAGTCGGCTAACATGAGTCCTAATAACTTAGCCAAAGCATCCTGAGGATCTTCGGTTCCTCTAATTTCATCTCCCTTTTCTTTATTAGTAGTTTCAAGGCTAACTAACCAGGCTCTCGCGCTTCCCTTCCAAAAACTTGTTGCATAATGGATCCATTGAGCAGTGTTAATATTTCCAGGTAAATGATATATCATTCCACCCATTTGTTGTGACCATTCACCAGCGTATTCTTTTATTTTTTTATGTGGAATATTGTCTATATTAAAAATAAGTCCTTCCGTATGTCTATAATCACTGGCTTTATGATACCTAACCCAATCTTTCCTATTTTCAGGTTGTTTTTTGGTGTATGGAACCATAGCTCTGGTTGGCATTAGGCTTTCAGGGGGAGGTCCGATAGATCCTACGTCTTCAGTGGGTATTCCTTCTAGGGTCATACCTCCACCACTAGTACTTCCTACTTCTTCATTATGTAGGACATGAAGGGTTTCTTCGTCTGATTCACTATCAGTGCTATATTTCCATTTAAAAAAATCTATAGCTTCGGAATATTTTTCATAGAAAGCATAAACGACTTGTTCGTCAATTTCTCCAAGGAGTTCTTGGCTTTGTAATTTAAGGAAATTATGGTAGTGTTCCTCATTAATATCTTTAATATTAATTTGATTATCTTCTTTTGACGAATATTTCATCATATTGATGTTCCAATGGGCAGTTTTAGGGTTCTGGTTGTGCCTATCACCAAATCCTCTAGGGTTTGAGAGGTTTATATTTTGCAATTTTTGTATTATATATTTGATATCATTTCTAATATCGTGTAATAGATCTACTATAAAATTATATATCCCATGTTCTGGGTGATCTCTACTAGACATGTGTACTATGTGTTCGTAATTATTAGGAAGATTTAAAAAACATTGGTGTGTGTCTGCATAAATAAGCTCTGAAGGTGGTTGTTCGTTGGTCATGTGTTTATAACAGATGTTCTTGAATATAATCATCATATTGCCCCGGAAGATTTTTCTAGAATATATTTTAATAATTCTGTGCCTTTTATCCATTTTGACCCACAATTCTGCGGCTTGTCACAGTACCCCCATTGCTGAGGTTAATTTAACCTAGCATACCGTGGATTTATGGCGGGGTTAAGCTGCTAGTATTCCAACCACAAGCTTATACTGTCGCTTCACAGAATTGGAGCACAGCATTGGTTCGTTTCCTACACCATGCGTAAGGATTTTGGGCATATAATTACTAAATATAAAGAAGAAAAATCTTCCCGTGCCCTACTAGATCATATTCAAGAACTAAATTCTTAAGCTACCATAATGAAAAATTCACTTACAGGGTTTGAACAGATATAAGGCTCTGATACCACACAACCGGACGAAACGAGATGCGGTAGCTCACACAACAGAATTTTATTCACAACTCAGAACTTTACAAGGGAGGAGGAGAGAGGGATCACACAAGAACAGAGGGAGAAAATACAAGAAGTTCACAAAGCATGCAAGCTCTCAAACTTCGATGCCCACTAAGGTGCATCTCAGTTCTTATTTATACCTCTAAATCTGGGGGTGACCTTCTATTTCCAGTAAGAGAACCGTTGTCTGTCCGTCATCCGTAATGATGGTGCCTCATCTTTTCTTCATAGTGGAGTAGCATCTTTTGTTAGTGGAGGGCCTTTGTAATGATGACCCTTGCTTTTCTCCGTAGTGGGGAATCATTTTTTTTTAAAGTGGTGATGAGGTGTCGTCAGTAGCCATGTGGTCCTGTTGATTGCTTCCTTCGGTGTCCTGGCTGTTATCATTGTCAGGAATATTTTCCGAGTGGTCGGAACTATTACTGTCAGAGTGGCTGGAACTGTCATCATTAGAATTTTCTTCGTGGCGAGAACTATTAGAGTGGCTGGAACAATTGTTGTCTCGTAACCAAATAGGTATTTCTTCGACAAAAAGTGGATTATTCCTATCATGTCTAGTTCCCATAATCTGTTCTCTATCTTCAATTAGTGAGCCAATCATCATTTCTCTCTCTTCTATGGTCCTTCTTAGTTGATCAATTTGTTCTTGTAACTCCTGTCTTCTTGTGATGATTGCTTCTCTAATCTGCGTTAATTGCTGTGTCAGTTGCTGCCGTTGTTGTTGTTGTTGTTGCTGTCGTCTTTGCCGTCTTTTTTGTCTTTCCGTCCTCTTTTGTCGTCCAAGTCGTCCAAGTCTTCTTAAATATCTATATAAAATAGTTTTGTAGCTGATTTTATTCATATCAAGCAGATAGAGCCCACCAAGCTTCCTCTAGTCGGAGTTCCCGTCGGAGTCCACCATGTTATTTATAGGATCATTGTTCAAAAGTAGATCCTTATTTCGAGCAATTTGACCTACTCGGCCCAAAGTCATATTATTAAGAAAATCAATGATTTTGGAAGGCCCATTACCTTCATCAGTTAAGGGCCTAAGACGATCCAGCAGGATGGTGTGTTTAGAGGTAGAAATCAGGGCATTCGTTCTTGCCGCACTCCTAGCTGCTTCAAAGAATTCTGTAGCTGCCATTAATCTTTCATGTTCTTCATCGAAACCCTGTTTTGAAAATTTGATGTATTCAAAAAAGGGTTCTTCAACGAGCCTATCAAGCTCCCAAATTTGGTAGGAGGGGAAGAGCTTTATATATTGCCGTTCTTCCCAGATGCACCATACTCAGAATTTGAATATGGTCTGGAATTTAGTGGCGTGAGTAAGTGCCGCCTTGGTGCAAATATCTGGGAGACAGTCTCGATACTCATCTTCAAATATAGTATTCATATATATTTCATGGACCAGCCCCTTTCTGATATGAGGCTTGAATTTCTGGATTTCACGGAAGCAAGCGAGTATACGAGGTCTTCTATAAGAATTGAGAATTAACTCTTCGTTTTGGAGGAGACTGATGATCTCAGTGTCTTCAAGCTTTTTGAAGAAGAGAATTAATCTTGAATCATCCAGCAATTGTTGTTGATGCATAGCAAGCATTTCTTGGACAGTAACCTCGGCGTTGAACTCCTCAACTTTTGGGGAAGCCACCCCGAGAGTTTTGAGAAATTCAAGAACGTCGGTCATGCGGAAATTAACCAGATCATTGGTTTTGATCTGGGAGAAGATTTCTCTGAGCTCCTTTTGTTCGACTGAGGTACCGGTGAAGAGATCCCGTTCCTTGGAGGCAAGTGCAATAGATCTGGAAGTAGAGGTGAAGTTGACCATCCTGGAGACAAGCTGATGGATCTCCGTCATCTTTTTTTCGAGCATAGAGTTTTTCTGTCTTTCGGCTAGGAGTGTTCTCTCAATTTGGGTCAGCCAATAACTGGCTCCCTTTACATCGCGGGACTGAAAAGCCCGAAAGCAGCCATTAAACCTTTCCCAAACTGCTTTGTCTTTGTTTTCCATGTCTGTATTATACCAATTTTTTATTATTATATCAGAAAATTGTGTGGGTGCCATTAGTGGCCTGGGAGGTCCCGAGAACTGTGTTGGTGGGACTACAGGCCTTGTAGGTAAAAACATGGGCCTGGGAATGGCCCCAAGTATATTTTTCCCTTTACTGATTTGGCTATTCGCCATTTGGCTATTCATCTGGTTATTCACCTGATATTTTTGGCTGTTTGCCTGAGTTGGGCTGTTCGCCTGAGTTTGGCTGTTCGCCTTTGGGGAGATTCGGCTGGTAGCCTCCTGGGTTTGTTCAACCCCAGAAGATTCAGCAATATTGTTATCTTTGGCCTTTTTGGGGCCAACTTCTTTAAACTCGCCTTGCCTTTTCATCTCTTGAAAGAGATCACGAAATTTTTTATAAAAATCTTCGTCCTCCATCTATCATAACCTGGTAAGAGTATCCGCAAGGAAGTTAGTATATCCAGGAATATATTTAACATCATAATTGAATATTTCTAAATACATTGCTATTCTAATTCGTCGAAGATTTTCTTCAGGATTATTAATAGTCTTCTTCTTCAAGAATTGTGCTACTGATTTATTGTCAGTTTCAATCAAAAAATGTCTATACAAAATATAGATTTTCAGACTTTTTATGGCCAGTTTAACTGCTAATAATTCTTTATCATAAGTAGCATATTTTATTTGTACTTTAGTAAACCTTCCTGATGTGTAAGCAACAATTTCTTTTTGCTTAGCAATTAATACTCCTGCCCAGAAGTTATCTGAGGCGTCGGTTTGTAGAACTAAAGTATCATTGTCCAGCGGAAAATAAAGAATTTTTTTTATTTTTATGGACTCCTTTATTCTAGCAATCTCATCAATTTCCTTTTGATTAAGGGAAATAGAGATTTTGTCTGTATTCCATTTTCTTGGTTGTTCACCAGTAACTTCCTTGTATTTGGCTTGTTCAGCCGCGAGTTTTTTCTGCAAGTGTTCTATTTTTGCTGATAAATTAGGAATAAATTTTCTACCATAATTAAGTAATCCCAGAAAACTCTGAAGTTCTTTAAGAGTTTTAAAGTTCTCTGGAAATTCCCTAATCTTGGTATATATATGTTCTTGCAAAAGAATTTGTCCATTCTTTATGGTTTTTCCTAGAAAATCAATTTCAGTTTTGAATAACTCTATCTTTTTTGGACTTAAAATAATTCCATTATCAAGTAGTAATTTACAAACATGCAATAGATGTTCCTTGTGTTCTTCAACGGTGTTTGAGAAGACAAGGATATCATCAATGTAGACTACTACATAAGGTAGATGTCCGAAGATTGAATTCATCCATTTCTGAAATATTTGTGGGGCATTTTTCAATCCAAATGGTAAGACCAACCATTCAAAATGTCCCTGTGGGCAACTGAAAGCTGTCAATTCTACAGAATTTTTATCTTCTAATTTTATTTGCCAAAATCCTGATTTAGCATCAAATTTACTATAATACTTTGCACCTTGAATTTGTTTAATAAGATGCTCCGCTGTGGGAATAAAATAGCCATCGAATTTAGTATAACTATTTAACTTTCTATAATTAATAACCATTCTTGCTTTTCCTCTTTTTATTTCAGCATGATTTCTTACAAGGAAAGCTGGAGAAGAATGTCTGCTGAAACTTTTCTGGATAAGCTTTAGTTTTAAAAGTTCGCTAATTTGTTTGGAAAATTCTTCTTTGTCAGAAGGGGAAACCATAATACTATTTACTCTAATATTGGTTTCTCTGTATTGTTCCAATAATTCTATTTTACAATATCTAGGAGCTTTATCAAAGGCTTTTAATGGGTTATCAGAAAAAAGTGGTTCTAACATTCCATAAACAGTCCTTTGTAACTTATTGTTATTGGGAAGATTGTAAGTACAAACTTTTGTATAGTCAATGAGTGTAACGGGTTTTTCACCACGCTGTGCTGTGTGTGTAAAGTTTGAAGCTAAGGATACAGGAAAAGGTACCCTAGGAATGGATATTCCATCAAGCTCAAATGTGTGTGTGTTGTATGGTTTATAGTGTCTTAAATTATCCATGCCAATAATACAATCACTGTCAAAATCTTTGGGTAGTAATACAAAGTCAAACATATAAGTGTTAGAATGTCCTTGTAAATCAGGGAAATGGACTTTAAGATTTTTTACTTTATGGTTGACGGACACTTGTCTTCCCATAAAATCATTTAATTTGCCTGGTTTATCAAGTTGTTGCCATAAATCCTGTGGAATAAAAATTTCTTGTAATAAACTAGCTTCGGCTCCTGTGTCTACGAGAGCATGGATTGTAAATTCATTATAACCAGATATACAAATGGTAAGTGGTATGTATATATGTAGTTGTGCTTTTACTTTTAAGTCTATGGTTCTGACCATGTTTATATCAGATGGAGTATCTGGAAGTTCTAGCACTTCTTTCCAGGTTTCTATGGAGAGATCTATATTGTCAAGTGATGTACTTGCAATTTCTAATTCTAGGGTATCTTCAATGGCAAGATTTATAGTATTATCATCTTGAGTATTGGGTCTCTTGTCAGGATTAAGTTTCTCAAATTTTCTAATATGTTTTTCAATTACTTGAGTAGTTCTATCCATATGTCTTAAAACAATAGTTCTATAGTTAGACCTTTTGACTTCTCGTATAATATTGCGAAATTTCCGTAGAAGTTGGTTCATCTTATAAGCCTGATCTATTTGACTCTCGTTATAACTAGTATGCTCTTTATACCAGTTAGTAGTCTTTGACATTTATTGAAGCGAAAGAATTCTACCCCTATCCTTTATTTGTGATAAAGGAATTTTTACTGACATTTTTTCAGATTCATTGGCACGCTGATTATCAAGCATAGTCTTGGTCCTACCCTCTATTGGTGTACTAACACTCATTCTATGTTGTATATCTTGTAAAATGTTGGGCGTTAATTCGATACTAACTAAATTGTTCATTGAGTTAGATCTAGTGATATGAGGAACATGGGAACTTGTTGCCTCAGAATCATGTTGACTCAGGGGTTGTTTTCCTCCTTCGATTTTAGTAGAAATAGTATTACCAGAGGCAATAAAGTATTCGGTCGGTACTTCTATCTTTGGTTTTAGAGATTTAATAAAAACTTTCATTTCATTATCGTTCTTAAGGTGTTCTAATCTGATGAGCCTAGGTTGGATAGTCTTTCCCATTCCTACTTCAAAAAGCCTTACTAAATTTTTTGGTGTGATTGATTTGAAGGTTGGCGTATCGTTTAATGCCATACAATGTTCCCATTGTATTCCAAGTACCTTGGAACCGGGCATTAATTCAATTCCTTGGAGACTCACAGATAGTGTACAAGTCTTTTCTATATTATGATCATCTAAACTTATAGAAAAGTCTGGGTGTATATTGATGCCAAATAACCTGTTAACAAGATTGGATTTAGCTCCTCCTATTATACTATTTAATGGATTATTGATGATTCTCTCATCCATGCAAACTACTAGAATAGGAGTATCTATTCCTGTTCGGAATAGTCCCGTTATTTTAAGCTGTATTAGGCCTATATGTAAATATCTCATCTTGGGATATTTAGCCCTTAATTTCTCCATTTTTCTTTTGTCCAATAAACTGATGGAGGAGAAATCTTCATCTCCTTTTAATTCTATATTTCCTTGCATCCTTTCAAAAATATAGGTGTGTTTATTCAGGAATCTAGACTGAAAAGAGATGGGTTTATAAACTTCCTTTTTATCAGAATGTGGTATTGCTTCTTTGAGTTTTTCAAGGTCATCATCGGTTATTTCAAATTGCTCCCCCTCACTTTGGGGAATACTAGAATTACTAGTTTCCTCTGAAGTTAGAGTATTCATATAAATTCTAAATTCGCAATAGCCGTCATGTAATTCACTAGAACTTGATCCTGGAGAACTAATGCGGGGTTTAGGAGGAGTGTCTTCTATTATAGGTAAGTCTTCGTATTTATGTATAACCAATAAACCTAAAGGATTACCTCTTTCGATGAGATAGTCTCTATCCTCAAAGGAAGTATTTTTCATTATTATGGAAACATTATTTCGAGAAACAGGTTCAATAAAGCCATAAGTAATGAATATATTTTTTGTAGCATGTAATGGTATGTTATGAATAATGCCATAATAACCTAATGGCAAAAATATTCTGATATCTAATAATATTTCCTGGGTATGATATCTTCTAATTCTGCAACTTCTACTGGCATATATAATATATCCTGCTGATATTCCTTCCTTTTTGGGTAATATTGTATTGTCATTTAATAGGGTTATCCTGATTGAATTTTGGGTTTTATTGATAGTAATCATGTTTATTTTTAAATATTTCAAGGGTTCACATATGTTATCTTCAGATTGTTCATTAGTATCATCGGATTGTTCATCCGAACTTATAGACTCTATTTCGTATATAGAAGAGGCAGAAGTATCACTATTTATATCATTAATAGTTCCGATGTTGATACCATATGTATCCAAGTCATCTACTATTATTGTATGAATATTGTTAGGACATTCGTTCGCGAAATGACCTTCTTTATTACACTTAAAACATTTACAACCTTTTCTAAATTTTTTTCGTTTAATGAACTTTCTTTTCTCATATTTATGGGGTTGCTGTTTAAAAGCTGGTTTCCACTTTCTCCTGGTAATTTTATATTTGGTTTTTCCTTTTCCTTTTCTTCTAAAGAATTTCTTTTTCTGTTTCTTCCATCCTTTGGCTTCGGGTAGACATCCAAATTTGGCATTAATATCCGTATTATATTTAGAACAGCAAGAATATCCTAATCTGGATTTCTTAATGGTTCTATCCATTTGTTTTTGTGCTCTTACTTGTTCACATGCCGTTTCCATAGTTTTTATACATGCTTTCTCGAGCATTCCCGTAGTGTGGACATTATTTCTTATTTTATTATATTGTTCTTGAATAATATTATTCCAAGGATAAGGAATTTTTGTAAAAAATCCTCTAATCCAGAAGTCCTTTTGTCTAGTGCTTTTTAGTCGAAATATAAAGCCAATATATTTAGTAATAAATTCTTCAAGTAAACAGATATCGCATAAAATCATTTTATGAAGAAGTACCTCATAGTCTTTATCATCATTACCATCTTCTCCTATGAAGTCGGCTAACATGAGTCCTAATAACTTAGCCAAAGCATCCTGAGGATCTTCGGTTCCTCTAATTTCATCTCCCTTTTCTTTATTAGTAGTTTCAAGGCTAACTAACCAGGCTCTCGCGCTTCCCTTCCAAAAACTTGTTGCATAATGGATCCATTGAGCAGTGTTAATATTTCCAGGTAAATGATATATCATTCCACCCATTTGTTGTGACCATTCACCAGCGTATTCTTTTATTTTTTTATGTGGAATATTGTCTATATTAAAAATAAGTCCTTCCGTATGTCTATAATCACTGGCTTTATGATACCTAACCCAATCTTTCCTATTTTCAGGTTGTTTTTTGGTGTATGGAACCATAGCTCTGGTTGGCATTAGGCTTTCAGGGGGAGGTCCGATAGATCCTACGTCTTCAGTGGGTATTCCTTCTAGGGTCATACCTCCACCACTAGTACTTCCTACTTCTTCATTATGTAGGACATGAAGGGTTTCTTCGTCTGATTCACTATCAGTGCTATATTTCCATTTAAAAAAATCTATAGCTTCGGAATATTTTTCATAGAAAGCATAAACGACTTGTTCGTCAATTTCTCCAAGGAGTTCTTGGCTTTGTAATTTAAGGAAATTATGGTAGTGTTCCTCATTAATATCTTTAATATTAATTTGATTATCTTCTTTTGACGAATATTTCATCATATTGATGTTCCAATGGGCAGTTTTAGGGTTCTGGTTGTGCCTATCACCAAATCCTCTAGGGTTTGAGAGGTTTATATTTTGCAATTTTTGTATTATATATTTGATATCATTTCTAATATCGTGTAATAGATCTACTATAAAATTATATATCCCATGTTCTGGGTGATCTCTACTAGACATGTGTACTATGTGTTCGTAATTATTAGGAAGATTTAAAAAACATTGGTGTGTGTCTGCATAAATAAGCTCTGAAGGTGGTTGTTCGTTGGTCATGTGTTTATAACAGATGTTCTTGAATATAATCATCATATTGCCCCGGAAGATTTTTCTAGAATATATTTTAATAATTCTGTGCCTTTTATCCATTTTGACCCACAATTCTGCGGCTTGTCACAGTACCCCCATTGCTGAGGTTAATTTAACCTAGCATACCGTGGATTTATGGCGGGGTTAAGCTGCTAGTATTCCAACCACAAGCTTATACTGTCGCTTCACAGAATTGGAGCACAGCATTGGTTCGTTTCCTACACCATGCGTAAGGATTTTGGGCATAGAATTACTAAATATAAAGAAGAAAAATCTTCCCGTGCCCTACTAGATCATATTCAAGAACTAAATTCTTAAGCTACCATAATGAAAAATTCACTTACAGGGTTTGAACAGATATAAGGCTCTGATACCACACAACCGGACGAAACGAGATGCGGTAGCTCACACAACAGAATTTTATTCATAACTCAGAACTTTACAAGGGAGGAGGAGAGAGGGATCACACAAGAACAGAGGGAGAAAATACAAGAAGTTCACAAAGCATCACTTAGCTAGTATTCATGTTTCTCACCTGCAGTTACTTTTCCACTACTTGTATTGTTCTCCAGTTTACATTGCAGCTACTTCTTGTGCTCCAGCATATATTTATTTCCTGTGCATCTTGATTACTTTTCTATTGCTCGTCATATATACCTTACCATGTATTTGGAGTTGCTTTCAGAGTTATGTACTTCGCTCCAGTCCTGACTGGGCATATTTTTTCCAGAGGATCCTGAGGACTATTGCCCTACGTTCTACGGGCCTGGTGTTGACGACTGTTGTGACCCCGAGGAGGAGTGCGCCGAGGAGACGCCGATAGCACCCTAGTTAGCTAGGTGGGTTTCCTGGGTTTTCCTTGTGGTCTGTATTTTGGATGACTGTACTTATTCTTTTGATGCTGTAATGTTGTAGCTTTTAGACCTGGACTGTATTATTTTAGATTGCCTTGCTCTCTTGGTTCTGTTTCTTGTTTATATCATATCGTGCTTCTATTCTTCCTCTAGTTTTGTGATTGAGATTATTGTCATATATATATTGCGTGGTTGCCCTCCTGTTGGAGAGGATTTTATTCACATATATATATTGCGTGGTTTTGCCCTCCTTTTGGAGAGGTCATGCCGGATTTTTCTGTGAGTTATCTAGATAGTTGGTTGACCTAGAACGGACCTTTACAGCGTTCTACCGCCGATTCTGCGGCGTAGGCTGGACGTACCCACGGCTCATGCCCGATTTTCGGGTGCGGGTCGTGACACGTTTTTGGTGGTGGCCCATGCAGGTCTCTGCTTTTTAGGTTTACCTGCAATAGGATATAGGAGATAGGCTGAGAGAGAGTGTGCTCAATCACAACTAGGACCCCTCCTGACTTTTCTTGCTATCTTAATTTTTGGGCATAGAATTACTAAATATTTAAGAATTTAGTTCTTGAATATGATCTAGTAGGGCACGGGAAGATTTTTCTTCTTTATATTTAGTAATTCTATGCCCAAAATCCTTACGCATGGTGTAGGAAACGAACCAATGCTGTGCTCCAATTCTGTGAAGCGACAGTATAAGCTTGTGGTTGGAATACTAGCAGCTTAACCCCGCCATAAATCCACGGTATGCTAGGTTAAATTAACCTCAGCAATGGGGGTACTGTGACAAGCCGCAGAATTGTGGGTCAAAATGGATAAAAGGCACAGAATTATTAAAATATATTCTAGAAAAATCTTCCGGGGCAATATGATGATTATATTCAAGAACATCTGTTATAAACACATGACCAACGAACAACCACCTTCAGAGCTTATTTATGCAGACACACACCAATGTTTTTTAAATCTTCCTAATAATTACGAACACATAGTACACATGCCTAGTAGAGATCACCCAGAACATGGGATATATAATTTTATAGTAGATCTATTACACGATATTAGAAATGATATCAAATATATAATACAAAAATTGCAAAATATAAACCTCTCAAACCCTAGAGGATTTGGTGATAGGCACAACCAGAACCCTAAAACTGCCCATTGGAACATCAATATGATGAAATATTCGTCAAAAGAAGATAATCAAATTAATATTAAAGATATTAATGAGGAACACTACCATAATTTCCTTAAATTACAAAGCCAAGAACTCCTTGGAGAAATTGACGAACAAGTCGTTTATGCTTTCTATGAAAAATATTCCGAAGCTATAGATTTTTTTAAATGGAAATATAGCACTGATAGTGAATCAGACGAAGAAACCCTTCATGTCCTACATAATGAAGAAGTAGGAAGTACTAGTGGTGGAGGTATGACCCTAGAAGGAATACCCACTGAAGACGTAGGATCTATCGGACCTCCCCCTGAAAGCCTAATGCCAACCAGAGCTATGGTTCCATACACCAAAAAACAACCTAAAAATAGGAAAGATTGGGTTAGGTATCATAAAGCCAGTGATTATAGACATACGGAAGGACTTATTTTTAATATAGACAATATTCCACATAAAAAAATAAAAGAATACGCTGGTGAATGGTCACAACAAATGGGTGGAATGATATATCATTTACCTGGAAATATTAACACTGCTCAATGGATCCATTATGCAACAAGTTTTTGGAAGGGAAGCGCGAGAGCCTGGTTAGTTAGCCTTGAAACTACTAATAAAGAAAAGGGAGATGAAATTAGAGGAACCGAAGATCCTCAGGATGCTTTGGCTAAGTTATTAGGACTCATGTTAGCCGACTTCATAGGAGAAGATGGTAATGATGATAAAGACTATGAGGTACTTCTTCATAAAATGATTTTATGCGATATCTGTTTACTTGAAGAATTTATTACTAAATATATTGGCTTTATATTTCGACTAAAAAGCACTAGACAAAAGGACTTCTGGATTAGAGGATTTTTTACAAAAATTCCTTATCCTTGGAATAATATTATTCAAGAACAATATAATAAAATAAGAAATAATGTCCACACTACGGGAATGCTCAAGAAAGCATGTATGAAAACTATGGAAACGGCATGTGAACAAGTAAGAGCACAAAAACAAATGGATAGAACCATTAAGAAATCCAGATTAGGATATTCTTGCTGTTCTAAATATAATACGGATATTAATGCCGAATTTGGATGTCTACCCGAAGCCAAAGGATGGAAGAAACAGAAAAAGAAATTCTTTAGAAGAAAAGGAAAAGGAAAAACCAAATATAAAATTACCAGGAGAAAGTGGAAACCAGCTTTTAAACAGCAACCCCATAAATATGAGAAAAGAAAGTTCATTAAACGAAAAAAATTTAGAAAAGGTTGTAAATGTTTTAAGTGTAATAAAGAAGGTCATTTCGCGAACGAATGTCCTAACAATATTCATACAATAATAGTAGATGACTTGGATACATATGGTATCAACATCGGAACTATTAATGATATAAATAGTGATACTTCTGCCTCTTCTATATACGAAATAGAGTCTATAAGTTCGGATGAACAATCCGATGATACTAATGAACAATCTGAAGATAACATATGTGAACCCTTGAAACATTTAAAAATAAACATGATTACTATCAATAAAACCCAAAATTCAATCAGGATAACCCTATTAAATGACAATACAATATTACCCAAAAAGGAAGGAATATCAGCAGGATATATTATATATGCCAGTAGAAGTTGCAGAATTAGAAGATATCATACCCAGGAAATATTATTAGATATCAGAATATTTTTGCCATTAGGTTATTATGGCATTATTCATAACATACCATTACATGCTACAAAAAATATATTCATTACTTATGGCTTTATTGAACCTGTTTCTCGAAATAATGTTTCCATAATAATGAAAAATACTTCCTTTGAGGATAGAGACTATCTCATCGAAAGAGGTAATCCTTTAGGTTTATTGGTTATACATAAATATGAAGACTTACCTATAATAGAAGACACTCCTCCTAAACCCCGCATTAGTTCTCCAGGATCAAGTTCTAGTGAATTACATGACGGCTATTGCGAATTTAGAATTTATATGAATACTCTAACTTCAGAGGAAACTAGTAATTCTAGTATTCCCCAAAGTGAGGGGGAGCAATTTGAAATAACCGATGATGACCTTGAAAAACTCAAAGAAGCAATACCACATTCTGATAAAAAGGAAGTTTATAAACCCATCTCTTTTCAGTCTAGATTCCTGAATAAACACACCTATATTTTTGAAAGGATGCAAGGAAATATAGAATTAAAAGGAGATGAAGATTTCTCCTCCATCAGTTTATTGGACAAAAGAAAAATGGAGAAATTAAGGGCTAAATATCCCAAGATGAGATATTTACATATAGGCCTAATACAGCTTAAAATAACGGGACTATTCCGAACAGGAATAGATACTCCTATTCTAGTAGTTTGCATGGATGAGAGAATCATCAATAATCCATTAAATAGTATAATAGGAGGAGCTAAATCCAATCTTGTTAACAGGTTATTTGGCATCAATATACACCCAGACTTTTCTATAAGTTTAGATGATCATAATATAGAAAAGACTTGTACACTATCTGTGAGTCTCCAAGGAATTGAATTAATGCCCGGTTCCAAGGTACTTGGAATACAATGGGAACATTGTATGGCATTAAACGATACGCCAACCTTCAAATCAATCACACCAAAAAATTTAGTAAGGCTTTTTGAAGTAGGAATGGGAAAGACTATCCAACCTAGGCTCATCAGATTAGAACACCTTAAGAACGATAATGAAATGAAAGTTTTTATTAAATCTCTAAAACCAAAGATAGAAGTACCGACCGAATACTTTATTGCCTCTGGTAATACTATTTCTACTAAAATCGAAGGAGGAAAACAACCCCTGAGTCAACATGATTCTGAGGCAACAAGTTCCCATGTTCCTCATATCACTAGATCTAACTCAATGAACAATTTAGTTAGTATCGAATTAACGCCCAACATTTTACAAGATATACAACATAGAATGAGTGTTAGTACATCAATAGAGGGTAGGACCAAGACTATGCTTGATAATCAGCGTGCCAATGAATCTAAAAAAATGTCAGTAAAAATTCCTTTATCACAAATAAAGGATAGGGGTAGAATTCTTTCGCTTCAATAAATGTCAAAGACTACTAACTGGTATAAAGAGCATACTAGTTATAACGAGAGTCAAATAGATCAGGCTTATAAGATGAACCAACTTCTACGGAAATTTCGCAATATTATACGAGAAGTCAAAAGGTCTAACTATAGAACTATTATTTTACGACATATGGATAGAACTACTCAAGTAATTGAAAAACATATTAGAAAATTTAAGAAACTTAATCCTGACAAGAGACCCAATACTCAAGATGATAATACTATAAATCTTGCCATTGAAGATACCCTAGAATTAGAAATTGCAAGTACATCACTTGACAATATAGATCTCTCCATAGAAACCTGGAAAGAAGTGCTAGAACTTCCAGATACTCCATCTGATATAAACATGGTCAGAACCATAGACTTAAAAGTAAAAGCACAACTACATATATACATACCACTTACCATTTGTATATCTGGTTATAATGAATTTACAATCCATGCTCTCGTAGACACAGGAGCCGAAGCTAGTTTATTACAAGAAATTTTTATTCCACAGGATTTATGGCAACAACTTGATAAACCAGGCAAATTAAATGATTTTATGGGAAGACAAGTGTCCGTCAACCATAAAGTAAAAAATCTTAAAGTCCATTTCCCTGATTTACAAGGACATTCTAACACTTATATGTTTGACTTTGTATTACTACCCAAAGATTTTGACAGTGATTGTATTATTGGCATGGATAATTTAAGACACTATAAACCATACAACACACACACATTTGAGCTTGATGGAATATCCATTCCTAGGGTACCTTTTCCTGTATCCTTAGCTTCAAACTTTACACACACAGCACAGCGTGGTGAAAAACCCGTTACACTCATTGACTATACAAAAGTTTGTACTTACAATCTTCCCAATAACAATAAGTTACAAAGGACTATTTATGGAATGTTAGAACCACTTTTTTCTGATAACCCATTAAAAGCCTTTGATAAAGCTCCTAGATATTGTAAAATAGAATTATTGGAACAATACAGAGAAACCAATATTAGAGTAAATAGTATTATGGTTTCCCCTTCTGACAAAGAAGAATTTTCCAAACAAATTAGCGAACTTTTAAAACTAAAGCTTATCCAGAAAAGTTTCAGCAGACATTCTTCTCCAGCTTTCCTTGTAAGAAATCATGCTGAAATAAAAAGAGGAAAAGCAAGAATGGTTATTAATTATAGAAAGTTAAATAGTTATACTAAATTCGATGGCTATTTTATTCCCACAGCGGAGCATCTTATTAAACAAATTCAAGGTGCAAAGTATTATAGTAAATTTGATGCTAAATCAGGATTTTGGCAAATAAAATTAGAAGATAAAAATTCTGTAGAATTGACAGCTTTCAGTTGCCCACAGGGACATTTTGAATGGTTGGTCTTACCATTTGGATTGAAAAATGCCCCACAAATATTTCAGAAATGGATGAATTCAATCTTCGGACATCTACCTTATGTAGTAGTCTACATTGATGATATCCTTGTCTTCTCAAACACCGTTGAAGAACACAAGGAACATCTATTGCATGTTTGTAAATTACTACTTGATAATGGAATTATTTTAAGTCCAAAAAAGATAGAGTTATTCAAAACTGAAATTGATTTTCTAGGAAAAACCATAAAGAATGGACAAATTCTTTTGCAAGAACATATATATACCAAGATTAGGGAATTTCCAGAGAACTTTAAAACTCTTAAAGAACTTCAGAGTTTTCTGGGATTACTTAATTATGGTAGAAAATTTATTCCTAATTTATCAGCAAAAATAGAACACTTGCAGGAAAAACTCGCGGCTGAACAAGCCAAATACAAGGAAGTTACTGGTGAACAACCAAGAAAATGGAATACAGACAAAATCTCTATTTCCCTTAATCAAAAGGAAATTGATGAGATTGCTAGAATAAAGGAGTCCATAAAAATAGAAAAAATTCTTTATTTTCCGCTGGACAATGATACTTTAGTTCTACAAACCGACGCCTCAGATAACTTCTGGGCAGGAGTATTAATTGCTAAGCAAAAAGAAATTGTTGCTTACACATCAGGAAGGTTTACTAAAGTACAAATAAAATATGCTACTTATGATAAAGAATTATTAGCAGTTAAACTGGCCATAAAAAGTCTGAAAATCTATATTTTGTATAGACATTTTTTGATTGAAACTGACAATAAATCAGTAGCACAATTCTTGAAGAAGAAGACTATTAATAATCCTGAAGAAAATCTTCGACGAATTAGAATAGCAATATATTTAGAAATATTCAATTATGATGTTAAATATATTCCTGGATATACTAACTTCCTTGCGGATACTCTTACCAGGTTATGATAGATGGAGGACGAAGATTTTTATAAAAAATTTCGTGATCTCTTTCAAGAGATGAAAAGGCAAGGCGAGTTTAAAGAAGTTGGCCCCAAAAAGGCCAAAGATAACAATATTGCTGAATCTTCTGGGGTTGAACAAACCCAGGAGGCTACCAGCCGAATCTCCCCAAAGGCGAACAGCCAAACTCAGGCGAACAGCCCAACTCAGGCAAACAGCCAAAAATATCAGGTGAATAACCAGATGAATAGCCAAATGGCGAACAGCCAAATCAGTAAAGGGAAAAATATACTTGGGGCCATTCCCAGGCCCATGTTTTTACCTACAAGGCCTGTAGTCCCACCAACACAGTTCTCGGGACCTCCCAGGCCACTAATGGCACCCACACAATTTTCTGATATAATAATAAAAAATTGGTATAATACAGACATGGAAAACAAAGACAAAGCAGTTTGGGAAAGGTTTAATGGCTGCTTTCGGGCTTTTCAGTCCCGCGATGTAAAGGGAGCCAGTTATTGGCTGACCCAAATTGAGAGAACACTCCTAGCCGAAAGACAGAAAAACTCTATGCTCGAAAAAAAGATGACGGAGATCCATCAGCTTGTCTCCAGGATGGTCAACTTCACCTCTACTTCCAGATCTATTGCACTTGCCTCCAAGGAACGGGATCTCTTCACCGGTACCTCAGTCGAACAAAAGGAGCTCAGAGAAATCTTCTCCCAGATCAAAACCAATGATCTGGTTAATTTCCGCATGACCGACGTTCTTGAATTTCTCAAAACTCTCGGGGTGGCTTCCCCAAAAGTTGAGGAGTTCAACGCCGAGGTTACTGTCCAAGAAATGCTTGCTATGCATCAACAACAATTGCTGGATGATTCAAGACTAATTCTCTTCTTCAAAAAGCTTGAAGACACTGAGATCATCAGTCTCCTCCAAAACGAAGAGTTAATTCTCAATTCTTATAGAAGACCTCGTATACTCGCTTGCTTCCGTGAAATCCAGAAATTCAAGCCTCATATCAGAAAGGGGCTGGTCCATGAAATATATATGAATACTATATTTGAAGATGAGTATCGAGACTGTCTCCCAGATATTTGCACCAAGGCGGCACTTACTCACGCCACTAAATTCCAGACCATATTCAAATTCAGAGTATGGTGCATCTGGGAAGAACGGTAATATATAAAGCTCTTCCCCTCCTACCAAATTTGGGAGCTTGATAGGCTCGTTGAAGAACCCTTTTTTGAATACATCAAATTTTCAAAACAGGGTTTCGATGAAGAACATGAAAGATTAATGGCAGCTACAGAATTCTTTGAAGCAGCTAGGAGTGCGGCAAGAACGAATGCCCTGATTTCTACCTCTAAACACACCATCCTGCTGGATCGTCTTAGGCCCTTAACTGATGAAGGTAATGGGCCTTCCAAAATCATTGATTTTCTTAATAATATGACTTTGGGCCGAGTAGGTCAAATTGCTCGAAATAAGGATCTACTTTTGAACAATGATCCTATAAATAACATGGTGGACTCCGACGGGAACTCCGACTAGAGGAAGCTTGGTGGGCTCTATCTGCTTGATATGAATAAAATCAGCTACAAAACTATTTTATATAGATATTTAAGAAGACTTGGACGACTTGGACGACAAAAGAGGACGGAAAGACAAAAAAGACGGCAAAGACGACAGCAACAACAACAACAACAACGGCAGCAACTGACACAGCAATTAACGCAGATTAGAGAAGCAATCATCACAAGAAGACAGGAGTTACAAGAACAAATTGATCAACTAAGAAGGACCATAGAAGAGAGAGAAATGATGATTGGCTCACTAATTGAAGATAGAGAACAGATTATGGGAACTAGACATGATAGGAATAATCCACTTTTTGTCGAAGAAATACCTATTTGGTTACGAGACAACAATTGTTCCAGCCACTCTAATAGTTCTCGCCACGAAGAAAATTCTAATGATGACAGTTCCAGCCACTCTGACAGTAATAGTTCCGACCACTCGAAAAATATTCCTGACAATGATAACAGCCAGGACACCGAAGGAAGCAATCAACAGGACCACATGGCTACTGACGACACCTCATCACCACTTTAAAAAAAAATGATTCCCCACTACGGAGAAAAGCAAGGGTCATCATTACAAAGGCCCTCCACTAACAAAAGATGCTACTCCACTATGAAGAAAAGATGAGGCACCATCATTACGGATGACGGACAGACAACGGTTCTCTTACTGGAAATAGAAGGTCACCCCCAGATTTAGAGGTATAAATAAGAACTGAGATGCACCTTAGTGGGCATCGAAGTTTGAGAGCTTGCATGCTTTGTGAACTTCTTGTATTTTCTCCCTCTGTTCTTGTGTGATCCCTCTCTCCTCCTCCCTTGTAAAGTTCTGAGTTGTGAATAAAATTCTGTTGTGTGAGCTACCGCACACAACCGGACGAAACGAGATGCGGTAGCTCACACAACAGAATTTTATTCACAACTCAGAACTTTACAAGGGAGGAGGAGAGAGGGATCACACAAGAACAGAGGGAGAAAATACAAGAAGTTCACAAAGCATGCAAGCTCTCAAACTTCGATGCCCACTAAGGTGCATCTCAGTTCTTATTTATACCTCTAAATCTGGGGGTGACCTTCTATTTCCAGTAAGAGAACCGTTGTCTGTCCGTCATCCGTAATGATGGTGCCTCATCTTTTCTTCATAGTGGAGTAGCATCTTTTGTTAGTGGAGGGCCTTTGTAATGATGACCCTTGCTTTTCTCCGTAGTGGGGAATCATTTTTTTTTAAAGTGGTGATGAGGTGTCGTCAGTAGCCATGTGGTCCTGTTGATTGCTTCCTTCGGTGTCCTGGCTGTTATCATTGTCAGGAATATTTTCCGAGTGGTCGGAACTATTACTGTCAGAGTGGCTGGAACTGTCATCATTAGAATTTTCTTCGTGGCGAGAACTATTAGAGTGGCTGGAACAATTGTTGTCTCGTAACCAAATAGGTATTTCTTCGACAAAAAGTGGATTATTCCTATCATGTCTAGTTCCCATAATCTGTTCTCTATCTTCAATTAGTGAGCCAATCATCATTTCTCTCTCTTCTATGGTCCTTCTTAGTTGATCAATTTGTTCTTGTAACTCCTGTCTTCTTGTGATGATTGCTTCTCTAATCTGCGTTAATTGCTGTGTCAGTTGCTGCCGTTGTTGTTGTTGTTGTTGCTGTCGTCTTTGCCGTCTTTTTTGTCTTTCCGTCCTCTTTTGTCGTCCAAGTCGTCCAAGTCTTCTTAAATATCTATATAAAATAGTTTTGTAGCTGATTTTATTCATATCAAGCAGATAGAGCCCACCAAGCTTCCTCTAGTCGAAGTTCCCGTCGGAGTCCACCATGTTATTTATAGGATCATTGTTCAAAAGTAGATCCTCATTTCGAGCAATTTGACCTACTCGGCCCAAAGTCATATTATTAAGAAAATCAATGATTTTGGAAGGCCCATTACCTTCATCAGTTAAGGGCCTAAGACGATCCAGCAGGATGGTGTGTTTAGAGGTAGAAATCAGGGCATTCGTTCTTGCCGCACTCCTAGCTGCTTCAAAGAATTCTGTAGCTGCCATTAATCTTTCATGTTCTTCATCGAAACCCTGTTTTGAAAATTTGATGTATTCAAAAAAGGGTTCTTCAACGAGCCTATCAAGCTCCCAAATTTGGTAGGAGGGGAAGAGCTTTATATATTGCCGTTCTTCCCAGATGCACCATACTCTGAATTTGAATATGGTCTGGAATTTAGTGGCGTGAGTAAGTGCCGCCTTGGTGCAAATATCTGGGAGACAGTCTCGATACTCATCTTCAAATATAGTATTCATATATATTTCATGGACCAGCCCCTTTCTGATATGAGGCTTGAATTTCTGGATTTCACGGAAGCAAGCGAGTATACGAGGTCTTCTATAAGAATTGAGAATTAACTCTTCGTTTTGGAGGAGACTGATGATCTCAGTGTCTTCAAGCTTTTTGAAGAAGAGAATTAGTCTTGAATCATCCAGCAATTGTTGTTGATGCATAGCAAGCATTTCTTGGACAGTAACCTCGGCGTTGAACTCCTCAACTTTTGGGGAAGCCACCCCGAGAGTTTTGAGAAATTCAAGAACGTCGGTCATGCGGAAATTAACCAGATCATTGGTTTTGATCTGGGAGAAGATTTCTCTGAGCTCCTTTTGTTTGACTGAGGTACCGGTGAAGAGATCCCGTTCCTTGGAGGCAAGTGCAATAGATCTGGAAGTAGAGGTGAAGTTGACCATCCTGGAGACAAGCTGATGGATCTCCGTCATCTTTTTTTCGAGCATAGAGTTTTTCTGTCTTTCGGCTTGGAGTGTTCTCTCAATTTGGGTCAGCCAATAACTGGCTCCCTTTACATCGCGGGACTGAAAAGCCCGAAAGCAGCCATTAAACCTTTCCCAAACTGCTTTGTCTTTGTTTTCCATGTCTGTATTATACCAATTTTTTATTATTATATCAGAAAATTGTGTGGGTGCCATTAGTGGCCTGGGAGGTCCCGAGAACTGTGTTGGTGGGACTACAGGCCTTGTAGGTAAAAACATGGGCCTGGGAATGGCCCCAAGTATATTTTTCCCTTTACTGATTTGGCTGTTCGCCATTTGGCTATTCATCTGGTTATTCACCTGATATTTTTGGCTGTTTGCCTGAGTTGGGCTGTTCGCCTGAGTTTGGCTGTTCGCCTTTGGGGAGATTCGGCTGGTAGCCTCCTGGGTTTGTTCAACCCCAGAAGATTCAGCAATATTGTTATCTTTGGCCTTTTTGGGGCCAACTTCTTTAAACTCGCCTTGCCTTTTCATCTCTTGAAAGAGATCACGAAATTTTTTATAAAAATCTTCGTCCTCCATCTATCATAACCTGGTAAGAGTATCCGCAAGGAAGTTAGTATATCCAGGAATATATTTAACATCATAATTGAATATTTCTAAATACATTGCTATTCTAATTCGTCGAAGATTTTCTTCAGGATTATTAATAGTCTTCTTCTTCAAGAATTGTGCTACTGATTTATTGTCAGTTTCAATCAAAAAATGTCTATACAAAATATAGATTTTCAGACTTTTTATGGCCAGTTTAACTGCTAATAATTCTTTATCATAAGTAGCATATTTTATTTGTACTTTAGTAAACCTTCCTGATGTGTAAGCAACAATTTCTTTTTGCTTAGCAATTAATACTCCTGCCCAGAAGTTATCTGAGGCGTCGGTTTGTAGAACTAAAGTATCATTGTCCAGCGGAAAATAAAGAATTTTTTCTATTTTTATGGACTCCTTTATTCTAGCAATCTCATCAATTTCCTTTTGATTAAGGGAAATAGAGATTTTGTCTGTATTCCATTTTCTTGGTTGTTCACCAGTAACTTCCTTGTATTTGGCTTGTTCAGCCGCGAGTTTTTCCTGCAAGTGTTCTATTTTTGCTGATAAATTAGGAATAAATTTTCTACCATAATTAAGTAATCCCAGAAAACTCTGAAGTTCTTTAAGAGTTTTAAAGTTCTCTGGAAATTCCCTAATCTTGGTATATATATGTTCTTGCAAAAGAATTTGTCCATTCTTTATGGTTTTTCCTAGAAAATCAATTTCAGTTTTGAATAACTCTATCTTTTTTGGACTTAAAATAATTCCATTATCAAGTAGTAATTTACAAACATGCAATAGATGTTCCTTGTGTTCTTCAACGGTGTTTGAGAAGACAAGGATATCATCAATGTAGACTACTACATAAGGTAGATGTCCGAAGATTGAATTCATCCATTTCTGAAATATTTGTGGGGCATTTTTCAATCCAAATGGTAAGACCAACCATTCAAAATGTCCCTGTGGGCAACTGAAAGCTGTCAATTCTACAGAATTTTTATCTTCTAATTTTATTTGCCAAAATCCTGATTTAGCATCAAATTTACTATAATACTTTGCACCTTGAATTTGTTTAATAAGATGCTCCGCTGTGGGAATAAAATAGCCATCGAATTTAGTATAACTATTTAACTTTCTATAATTAATAACCATTCTTGCTTTTCCTCTTTTTATTTCAGCATGATTTCTTACAAGGAAAGCTGGAGAAGAATGTCTGCTGAAACTTTTCTGGATAAGCTTTAGTTTTAAAAGTTCGCTAATTTGTTTGGAAAATTCTTCTTTGTCAGAAGGGGAAACCATAATACTATTTACTCTAATATTGGTTTCTCTGTATTGTTCCAATAATTCTATTTTACAATATCTAGGAGCTTTATCAAAGGCTTTTAATGGGTTATCAGAAAAAAGTGGTTCTAACATTCCATAAACAGTCCTTTGTAACTTATTGTTATTGGGAAGATTGTAAGTACAAACTTTTGTATAGTCAATGAGTGTAACGGGTTTTTCACCACGCTGTGCTGTGTGTGTAAAGTTTGAAGCTAAGGATACAGGAAAAGGTACCCTAGGAATGGATATTCCATCAAGCTCAAATGTGTGTGTGTTGTATGGTTTATAGTGTCTTAAATTATCCATGCCAATAATACAATCACTGTCAAAATCTTTGGGTAGTAATACAAAGTCAAACATATAAGTGTTAGAATGTCCTTGTAAATCAGGGAAATGGACTTTAAGATTTTTTACTTTATGGTTGACGGACACTTGTCTTCCCATAAAATCATTTAATTTGCCTGGTTTATCAAGTTGTTGCCATAAATCCTGTGGAATAAAAATTTCTTGTAATAAACTAGCTTCGGCTCCTGTGTCTACGAGAGCATGGATTGTAAATTCATTATAACCAGATATACAAATGGTAAGTGGTATGTATATATGTAGTTGTGCTTTTACTTTTAAGTCTATGGTTCTGACCATGTTTATATCAGATGGAGTATCTGGAAGTTCTAGCACTTCTTTCCAGGTTTCTATGGAGAGATCTATATTGTCAAGTGATGTACTTGCAATTTCTAATTCTAGGGTATCTTCAATGGCAAGATTTATAGTATTATCATCTTGAGTATTGGGTCTCTTGTCAGGATTAAGTTTCTCAAATTTTCTAATATGTTTTTCAATTACTTGAGTAGTTCTATCCATATGTCTTAAAACAATAGTTCTATAGTTATACCTTTTGACTTCTCGTATAATATTGCGAAATTTCCGTAGAAGTTGGTTCATCTTATAAGCCTGATCTATTTGACTCTCGTTATAACTAGTATGCTCTTTATACCAGTTAGTAGTCTTTGACATTTATTGAAGCGAAAGAATTCTACCCCTATCCTTTATTTGTGATAAAGGAATTTTTACTGACATTTTTTCAGATTCATTGGCACGCTGATTATCAAGCATAGTCTTGGTCCTACCCTCTATTGGTGTACTAACACTCATTCTATGTTGTATATCTTGTAAAATGTTGGGCGTTAATTCGATACTAACTAAATTGTTCATTGAGTTAGATCTAGTGATATGAGGAACATGGGAACTTGTTGCCTCAGAATCATGTTGACTCAGGGGTTGTTTTCCTCCTTCGATTTTAGTAGAAATAGTATTACCAGAGGCAATAAAGTATTCGGTCGGTACTTCTATCTTTGGTTTTAGAGATTTAATAAAAACTTTCATTTCATTATCGTTCTTAAGGTGTTCTAATCTGATGAGCCTAGGTTGGATAGTCTTTCCCATTCCTACTTCAAAAAGCCTTACTAAATTTTTTGGTGTGATTGATTTGAAGGTTGGCGTATCGTTTAATGCCATACAATGTTCCCATTGTATTCCAAGTACCTTGGAACCGGGCATTAATTCAATTCCTTGGAGACTCACAGATAGTGTACAAGTCTTTTCTATATTATGATCATCTAAACTTATAGAAAAGTCTGGGTGTATATTGATGCCAAATAACCTGTTAACAAGATTGGATTTAGCTCCTCCTATTATACTATTTAATGGATTATTGATGATTCTCTCATCCATGCAAACTACTAGAATAGGAGTATCTATTCCTGTTCGGAATAGTCCCGTTATTTTAAGCTGTATTAGGCCTATATGTAAATATCTCATCTTGGGATATTTAGCCCTTAATTTCTCTATTTTTCTTTTGTCCAATAAACTGATGGAGGAGAAATCTTCATCTCCTTTTAATTCTATATTTCCTTGCATCCTTTCAAAAATATAGGTGTGTTTATTCAGGAATCTAGACTGAAAAGAGATGGGTTTATAAACTTCCTTTTTATCAGAATGTGGTATTGCTTCTTTGAGTTTTTCAAGGTCATCATCGGTTATTTCAAATTGCTCCCCCTCACTTTGGGGAATACTAGAATTACTAGTTTCCTCTGAAGTTAGAGTATTCATATAAATTCTAAATTCGCAATAGCCGTCATGTAATTCACTAGAACTTGATCCTGGAGAACTAATGCGGGGTTTAGGAGGAGTGTCTTCTATTATAGGTAAGTCTTCGTATTTATGTATAACCAATAAACCTAAAGGATTACCTCTTTCGATGAGATAGTCTCTATCCTCAAAGGAAGTATTTTTCATTATTATGGAAACATTATTTCGAGAAACAGGTTCAATAAAGCCATAAGTAATGAATATATTTTTTGTAGCATGTAATGGTATGTTATGAATAATGCCATAATAACCTAATGGCAAAAATATTCTGATATCTAATAATATTTCCTGGGTATGATATCTTCTAATTCTGCAACTTCTACTGGCATATATAATATATCCTGCTGATATTCCTTCCTTTTTGGGTAATATTGTATTGTCATTTAATAGGGTTATCCTGATTGAATTTTGGGTTTTATTGATAGTAATCATGTTTATTTTTAAATGTTTCAAGGGTTCACATATGTTATCTTCAGATTGTTCATTAGTATCATCGGATTGTTCATCCGAACTTATAGACTCTAT
Source organism: Iris macrosiphon (assembly GCA_036927795.1). Taxonomy (NCBI): domain Eukaryota; kingdom Viridiplantae; phylum Streptophyta; class Magnoliopsida; order Asparagales; family Iridaceae; genus Iris; species Iris macrosiphon. The sequence goes on along the minus strand of JAYESA010000016.1, from coordinate 138,597,403 downwards.
TTCGTATATAGAAGAGGCAGAAGTATCACTATTTATATCATTAATAGTTCCGATGTTGATACCATATGTATCCAAGTCATCTACTATTATTGTATGAATATTGTTAGGACATTCGTTCGCGCAATGACCTTCTTTATTACACTTAAAACATTTACAACCTTTTCTAAAATTTTTTCGTTTAATGAACTTTCTTTTCTCATATTTATGGGGTTGCTGTTTAAAAGCTGGTTTCCACTTTCTCCTGGTAATTTTATATTTGGTTTTTCCTTTTCCTTTTCTTCTAAAGAATTTCTTTTTCTGTTTCTTCCATCCTTTGGCTTCGGGTAGACATCCAAATTCGGCATTAATATCCGTATTATATTTAGAACAGCAAGAATATCCTAATCTGGATTTCTTAATGGTTCTATCCATTTATTTTTGTGCTCTTACTTGTTCACATGCCGTTTTCATAGTTTTCATACATGCTTTCTTGAGCATTCCCGTAGTGTGGACATTATTTCTTATTTTATTATATTGTTCTTGAATAATATTATTCCAAGGATAAGGAATTTTTGTAAAAAATCCTCTAATCCAGAAGTCCTTTTGTCTAGTGCTTTTTAGTCGAAATATAAAGCCAATATATTTAGTAATAAATTCTTCAAGTAAACAGATATCGCATAAAATCATTTTATGAAGAAGTACCTCATAGTCTTTATCATCATTACCATCTTCTCCTATGAAGTCGGCTAACATGAGTCCTAATAACTTAGCCAAAGCATCCTGAGGATCTTCGGTTCCTCTAATTTCATCTCCCTTTTCTTTATTAGTAGTTTCAAGGCTAACTAACCAGGCTCTCGCGCTTCCCTTCCAAAAACTTGTTGCATAATGGATCCATTGAGCAGTGTTAATATTTCCAGGTAAATGATATATCATTCCACCCATTTGTTGTGACCATTCACCAGCGTATTCTTTTATTTTTTTATGTGGAATATTGTCTATATTAAAAATAAGTCCTTCCGTATGTCTATAATCACTGGCTTTATGATACCTAACCCAATCTTTCCTATTTTCAGGTTGTTTTTTGGTGTATGGAACCATAGCTCTGGTTGGCATTAGGCTTTCAGGGGGAGGTCCGATAGATCCTACGTCTTCAGTGGGTATTCCTTCTAGGGTCATACCTCCACCACTAGTACTTCCTACTTCTTCATTATGTAGGACATGAAGGGTTTCTTCGTCTGATTCACTATCAGTGCTATATTTCCATTTAAAAAAATCTATAGCTTCGGAATATTTTTCATAGAAAGCATAAACGACTTGTTCGTCAATTTCTCCAAGGAGTTCTTGGCTTTGTAATTTAAGGAAATTATGGTAGTGTTCCTCATTAATATCTTTAATATTAATTTGATTATCTTCTTTTGACGAATATTTCATCATATTGATGTTCCAATGGGCAGTTTTAGGGTTCTGGTTGTGCCTATCACCAAATCCTCTAGGGTTTGAGAGGTTTATATTTTGCAATTTTTGTATTATATATTTGATATCATTTCTAATATCGTGTAATAGATCTACTATAAAATTATATATCCCATGTTCTGGGTGATCTCTACTAGACATGTGTACTATGTGTTCGTAATTATTAGGAAGATTTAAAAAACATTGGTGTGTGTCTGCATAAATAAGCTCTGAAGGTGGTTGTTCGTTGGTCATGTGTTTATAACAGATGTTCTTGAATATAATCATCATATTGCCCCGGAAGATTTTTCTAGAATATATTTTAATAATTCTGTGCCTTTTATCCATTTTGACCCACAATTCTGCGGCTTGTCACAGTACCCCCATTGCTGAGGTTAATTTAACCTAGCATACCGTGGATTTATGGCGGGGTTAAGCTGCTAGTATTCCAACCACAAGCTTATACTGTCGCTTCACAGAATTGGAGCACAGCATTGGTTCGTTTCCTACACCATGCGTAAGGATTTTGGGCATAGAATTACTAAATATAAAGAAGAAAAATCTTCCCGTGCCCTACTAGATCATATTCAAGAACTAAATTCTTAAGCTACCATAATGAAAAATTCACTTACAGGGTTTGAACAGATATAAGGCTCTGATACCACATTCTGATAAAAAGGAAGTTTATAAACCCATCTCTTTTCAGTCTAGATTCCTGAATAAACACACCTATATTTTTGAAAGGATGCAAGGAAATATAGAATTAAAAGGAGATGAAGATTTCTCCTCCATCAGCACAACCGGACGAAACGAGATGCGGTAGCTCACACAACAGAATTTTATTCACAACTCAGAACTTTACAAGGGAGGAGGAGAGAGGGATCACACAAGAACAGAGGGAGAAAATACAAGAAGTTCACAAAGCATGCAAGCTCTCAAACTTCGATGCCCACTAAGGTGCATCTCAGTTCTTATTTATACCTCTAAATCTGGGGGTGACCTTCTATTTCCAGTAAGAGAACCGTTGTCTGTCCGTCATCCGTAATGATGGTGCCTCATCTTTTCTTCATAGTGGAGTAGCATCTTTTGTTAGTGGAGGGCCTTTGTAATGATGACCCTTGCTTTTCTCCGTAGTGGGGAATCATTTTTTTTTAAAGTGGTGATGAGGTGTCGTCAGTAGCCATGTGGTCCTGTTGATTGCTTCCTTCGGTGTCCTGGCTGTTATCATTGTCAGGAATATTTTCCGAGTGGTCGGAACTATTACTGTCAGAGTGGCTGGAACTGTCATCATTAGAATTTTCTTCGTGGCAAGAACTATTAGAGTGGCTGGAACAATTGTTGTCTCGTAACCAAATAGGTATTTCTTCGACAAAAAGTGGATTATTCCTATCATGTCTAGTTCCCATAATCTGTTCTCTATCTTCAATTAGTGAGCCAATCATCATTTCTCTCTCTTCTATGGTCCTTCTTAGTTGATCAATTTGTTCTTGTAACTCCTGTCTTCTTGTGATGATTGCTTCTCTAATCTGCGTTAATTGCTGTGTCAGTTGCTGCCGTTGTTGTTGTTGTTGTTGCTGTCGTCTTTGCCGTCTTTTTTGTCTTTCCGTCCTCTTTTGTCGTCCAAGTCGTCCAAGTCTTCTTAAATATCTATATAAAATAGTTTTGTAGCTGATTTTATTCATATCAAGCAGATAGAGCCCACCAAGCTTCCTCTAGTCGGAGTTCCCGTCGGAGTCCACCATGTTATTTATAGGATCATTGTTCAAAAGTAGATCCTCATTTCGAGCAATTTGACCTACTCGGCCCAAAGTCATATTATTAAGAAAATCAATGATTTTGGAAGGCCCATTACCTTCATCAGTTAAGGGCCTAAGACGATCCAGCAGGATGGTGTGTTTAGAGGTAGAAATCAGGGCATTCGTTCTTGCCGCACTCCTAGCTGCTTCAAAGAATTCTGTAGCTGCCATTAATCTTTCATGTTCTTCATCGAAACCCTGTTTTGAAAATTTGATGTATTCAAAAAAGGGTTCTTCAACGAGCCTATCAAGCTCCCAAATTTGGTAGGAGGGGAAGAGCTTTATATATTGCCGTTCTTCCCAGATGCACCATACTCTGAATTTGAATATGGTCTGGAATTTAGTGGCGTGAGTAAGTGCCGCCTTGGTGCAAATATCTGGGAGACAGTCTCGATACTCATCTTCAAATATAGTATTCATATATATTTCATGGACCAGCCCCTTTCTGATATGAGGCTTGAATTTCTGGATTTCACGGAAGCAAGCGAGTATACGAGGTCTTCTATAAGAATTGAGAATTAACTCTTCGTTTTGGAGGAGACTGATGATCTCAGTGTCTTCAAGCTTTTTGAAGAAGAGAATTAGTCTTGAATCATCCAGCAATTGTTGTTGATGCATAGCAAGCATTTCTTGGACAGTAACCTCGGCGTTGAACTCCTCAACTTTTGGGGAAGCCACCCCGAGAGTTTTGAGAAATTCAAGAACGTCGGTCATGCGGAAATTAACCAGATCATTGGTTTTGATCTGGGAGAAGATTTCTCTGAGCTCCTTTTGTTCGACTGAGGTACCGGTGAAGAGATCCCGTTCCTTGGAGGCAAGTGCAATAGATCTGGAAGTAGAGGTGAAGTTGACCATCCTGGAGACAAGCTGATGGATCTCCGTCATCTTTTTTTCGAGCATAGAGTTTTTCTGTCTTTCGGCTAGGAGTGTTCTCTCAATTTGGGTCAGCCAATAACTGGCTCCCTTTACATCGCGGGACTGAAAAGCCCGAAAGCAGCCATTAAACCTTTCCCAAACTGCTTTGTCTTTGTTTTCCATGTCTGTATTATACCAATTTTTTATTATTATATCAGAAAATTGTGTGGGTGCCATTAGTGGCCTGGGAGGTCCCGAGAACTGTGTTGGTGGGACTACAGGCCTTGTAGGTAAAAACATGGGCCTGGGAATGGCCCCAAGTATATTTTTCCCTTTACTGATTTGGCTGTTCGCCATTTGGCTATTCATCTGGTTATTCACCTGATATTTTTGGCTGTTTGCCTGAGTTGGGCTGTTCGCCTGAGTTTGGCTGTTCGCCTTTGGGGAGATTCGGCTGGTAGCCTCCTGGGTTTGTTCAACCCCAGAAGATTCAGCAATATTGTTATCTTTGGCCTTTTTGGGGCCAACTTCTTTAAACTCGCCTTGCCTTTTCATCTCTTGAAAGAGATCACGAAATTTTTTATAAAAATCTTCGTCCTCCATCTATCATAACCTGGTAAGAGTATCCGCAAGGAAGTTAGTATATCCAGGAATATATTTAACATCATAATTGAATATTTCTAAATACATTGCTATTCTAATTCGTCGAAGATTTTCTTCAGGATTATTAATAGTCTTCTTCTTCAAGAATTGTGCTACTGATTTATTGTCAGTTTCAATCAAAAAATGTCTATACAAAATATAGATTTTCAGACTTTTTATGGCCAGTTTAACTGCTAATAATTCTTTATCATAAGTAGCATATTTTATTTGTACTTTAGTAAACCTTCCTGATGTGTAAGCAACAATTTCTTTTTGCTTAGCAATTAATACTCCTGCCCAGAAGTTATCTGAGGCGTCGGTTTGTAGAACTAAAGTATCATTGTCCAGCGGAAAATAAAGAATTTTTTCTATTTTTATGGACTCCTTTATTCTAGCAATCTCATCAATTTCCTTTTGATTAAGGGAAATAGAGATTTTGTCTGTATTCCATTTTCTTGGTTGTTCACCAGTAACTTCCTTGTATTTGGCTTGTTCAGCCGCGAGTTTTTCCTGCAAGTGTTCTATTTTTGCTGATAAATTAGGAATAAATTTTCTACCATAATTAAGTAATCCCAGAAAACTCTGAAGTTCTTTAAGAGTTTTAAAGTTCTCTGGAAATTCCCTAATCTTGGTATATATATGTTCTTGCAAAAGAATTTGTCCATTCTTTATGGTTTTTCCTAGAAAATCAATTTCAGTTTTGAATAACTCTATCTTTTTTGGACTTAAAATAATTCCATTATCAAGTAGTAATTTACAAACATGCAATAGATGTTCCTTGTGTTCTTCAACGGTGTTTGAGAAGACAAGGATATCATCAATGTAGACTACTACATAAGGTAGATGTTCGAAGATTGAATTCATCCATTTCTGAAATATTTGTGGGGCATTTTTCAATCCAAATGGTAAGACCAACCATTCAAAATGTCCCTGTGGGCAACTGAAAGCTGTCAATTCTACAGAATTTTTATCTTCTAATTTTATTTGCCAAAATCCTGATTTAGCATCAAATTTACTATAATACTTTGCACCTTGAATTTGTTTAATAAGATGCTCCGCTGTGGGAATAAAATAGCCATCGAATTTAGTATAACTATTTAACTTTCTATAATTAATAACCATTCTTGCTTTTCCTTTTTTTATTTCAGCATGATTTCTTACAAGGAAAGCTGGAGAAGAATGTCTGCTGAAACTTTTCTGGATAAGCTTTAGTTTTAAAAGTTCGCTAATTTGTTTGGAAAATTCTTCTTTGTCAGAAGGGGAAACCATAATACTATTTACTCTAATATTGGTTTCTCTGTATTGTTCCAATAATTCTATTTTACAATATCTAGGAGCTTTATCAAAGGCTTTTAATGGGTTATCAGAAAAAAGTGGTTCTAACATTCCATAAACAGTCCTTTGTAACTTATTGTTATTGGGAAGATTGTAAGTACAAACTTTTGTATAGTCAATGAGTGTAACGGGTTTTTCACCACGCTGTGCTGTGTGTGTAAAGTTTGAAGCTAAGGATACAGGAAAAGGTACCCTAGGAATGGATATTCCATCAAGCTCAAATGTGTGTGTGTTGTATGGTTTATAGTGTCTTAAATTATCCATGCCAATAATACAATCACTGTCAAAATCTTTGGGTAGTAATACAAAGTCAAACATATAAGTGTTAGAATGTCCTTGTAAATCAGGGAAATGGACTTTAAGATTTTTTACTTTATGGTTGACGGACACTTGTCTTCCCATAAAATCATTTAATTTGCCTGGTTTATCAAGTTGTTGCCATAAATCCTGTGGAATAAAAATTTCTTGTAATAAACTAGCTTCGGCTCCTGTGTCTACGAGAGCATGGATTGTAAATTCATTATAACCAGATATACAAATGGTAAGTGGTATGTATATATGTAGTTGTGCTTTTACTTTTAAGTCTATGGTTCTGACCATGTTTATATCAGATGGAGTATCTGGAAGTTCTAGCACTTCTTTCCAGGTTTCTATGGAGAGATCTATATTGTCAAGTGATGTACTTGCAATTTCTAATTCTAGGGTATCTTCAATGACAAGATTTATAGTATTATCATCTTGAGTATTGGGTCTCTTGTCAGGATTAAGTTTCTCAAATTTTCTAATATGTTTTTCAATTACTTGAGTAGTTCTATCCATATGTCTTAAAACAATAGTTCTATAGTTAGACCTTTTAACTTCTCGTATAATATTGCGAAATTTCCGTAGAAGTTGGTTCATCTTATAAGCCTGATCTATTTGACTCTCGTTATAACTAGTATGCTCTTTATACCAGTTAGTAGTCTTTGATATTTATTGAAGCGAAAGAATTCTACCCCTATCCTTTATTTGTGATAAAGGAATTTTTACTGACATTTTTTCAGATTCATTGGCACGCTGATTATCAAGCATAGTCTTGGTCCTACCCTCTATTGGTGTACTAACACTCATTCTATGTTGTATATCTTGTAAAATGTTGGGCGTTAATTCGATACTAACTAAATTGTTCATTGAGTTAGATCTAGTGATATGAGGAACATGGGAACTTGTTGCCTCAGAATCATGTTGACTCAGGGGTTGTTTTCCTCCTTCGATTTTAGTAGAAATAGTATTACCAGAGGCAATAAAGTATTCGGTCGGTACTTCTATCTTTGGTTTTAGATATTTAATAAAAACTTTCATTTCATTATCGTTCTTAAGGTGTTCTAATCTGATGAGCCTAGGTTGGATAGTCTTTCCCATTCCTACTTCAAAAAGCCTTACTAAATTTTTTGGTGTGATTGATTTGAAGGTTGGCGTATCGTTTAATGCCATACAATGTTCCCATTGTATTCCAAGTACCTTGGAACCGGGCATTAATTCAATTCCTTGGAGACTCACAGATAGTGTACAAGTCTTTTCTATATTATGATCATCTAAACTTATAGAAAAGTCTGGGTGTATATTGATGCCAAATAACCTGTTAACAAGATTGGATTTAGCTCCTCCTATTATACTATTTAATGGATTATTGATGATTCTCTCATCCATGCAAACTACTAGAATAGGAGTATCTATTCCTGTTCGGAATAGTCCCGTTATTTTAAGCTGTATTAGGCCTATATGTAAATATCTCATCTTGGGATATTTAGCCCTTAATTTCTCCATTTTTCTTTTGTCCAATAAACTGATGGAGGAGAAATCTTCATCTCCTTTTAATTCTATATTTCCTTGCATCCTTTCAAAAATATAGGTGTGTTTATTCAGGAATCTAGACTGAAAAGAGATGGGTTTATAAACTTCCTTTTTATCAGAATGTGGTATTGCTTCTTTGAGTTTTTCAAGGTCATCATCGGTTATTTCAAATTGCTCCCCCTCACTTTGGGGAATACTAGAATTACTAGTTTCCTCTGAAGTTAGAGTATTCATATAAATTCTAAATTCGCAATAGCCGTCATGTAATTCACTAGAACTTGATCCTGGAGAACTAATGCGGGGTTTAGGAGGAGTGTCTTCTATTATAGGTAAGTCTTCGTATTTATGTATAACCAATAAACCTAAAGGATTACCTCTTTCGATGAGATAGTCTCTATCCTCAAAGGAAGTATTTTTCATTATTATGGAAACATTATTTCGAGAAACAGGTTCAATAAAGCCATAAGTAATGAATATATTTTTTGTAGCATGTAATGGTATGTTATGAATAATGCCATAATAACCTAATGGCAAAAATATTCTGATATCTAATAATATTTCCTGGGTATGATATCTTCTAATTCTGCAACTTCTACTGGCATATATAATATATCCTGCTGATATTCCTTCCTTTTTGGGTAATATTGTATTGTCATTTAATAAGGTTATCCTGATTAAATTTTGGGTTTTATTGATAGTAATCATGTTTATTTTTAAATGTTTCAAGGGTTCACATATGTTATCTTCAGATTGTTCATTAGTATCATCGGATTGTTCATCCGAACTTATAGACTCTATTTCGTATATAGAAGAGGCAGAAGTATCACTATTTATATCATTAATAGTTCCGATGTTGATACCATATGTATCCAAGTCATCTACTATTATTGTATGAATATTGTTAGGACATTCGTTCGCGAAATGACCTTCTTTATTACACTTAAAACATTTACAACCTTTTCTAAAATTTTTTCGTTTAATGAACTTTCTTTTCTCATATTTATGGGGTTGCTGTTTAAAAGCTGGTTTCCACTTTCTCCTGGTAATTTTATATTTGGTTTTTCCTTTTCCTTTTCTTCTAAAGAATTTCTTTTTCTGTTTCTTCCATCCTTTGGCTTCGGGTAGACATCCAAATTCGGCATTAATATCCGTATTATATTTAGAACAGCAAGAATATCCTAATCTGGATTTCTTAATGGTTCTATCCATTTGTTTTTGTGCTCTTACTTGTTCACATGCCGTTTCCATAGTTTTCATACATGCTTTCTTGAGCATTCCCGTAGTGTGGACATTATTTCTTATTTTATTATATTGTTCTTGAATAATATTATTCCAAGGATAAGGAATTTTTGTAAAAAATCCTCTAATCCAGAAGTCCTTTTGTCTAGTGATTTTTAGTCGAAATATAAAGCCAATATATTTAGTAATAAATTCTTCAAGTAAACAGATATCGCATAAAATCATTTTATGAAGAAGTACCTCATAGTCTTTATCATCATTACCATCTTCTCCTATGAAGTCGGCTAACATGAGTCCTAATAACTTAGCCAAAGCATCCTGAGGATCTTCGGTTCCTCTAATTTCATCTCCCTTTTCTTTATTAGTAGTTTCAAGGCTAACTAACCAGGCTCTCGCGCTTCCCTTCCAAAAACTTGTTGCATAATGGATCCATTGAGCAGTGTTAATATTTCCAGGTAAATGATATATCATTCCACCCATTTGTTGTGACCATTCACCAGCGTATTCTTTTATTTTTTTATGTGGAATATTGTCTATATTAAAAATAAGTCCTTCCGTATGTCTATAATCACTGGCTTTATGATACCTAACCCAATCTTTCCTATTTTCAGGTTGTTTTTTGGTGTATGGAACCATAGCTCTGGTTGGCATTAGGCTTTCAGGGGGAGGTCCGATAGATCCTACGTCTTCAGTGGGTATTCCTTCTAGGGTCATACCTCCACCACTAGTACTTCCTACTTCTTCATTATGTAGGACATGAAGGGTTTCTTCGTCTGATTCACTATCAGTGCTATATTTCCATTTAAAAAAATCTATAGCTTCGGAATATTTTTCATAGAAAGCATAAACGACTTGTTCGTCAATTTCTCCAAGGAGTTCTTGGCTTTGTAATTTAAGGAAATTATGGTAGTGTTCCTCATTAATATCTTTAATATTAATTTGATTATCTTCTTTTGACGAATATTTCATCATATTGATGTTCCAATGGGCAGTTTTAGGGTTCTGGTTGTGCCTATCACCAAATCCTCTAGGGTTTGAGAGGTTTATATTTTGCAATTTTTGTATTATATATTTGATATCATTTCTAATATCGTGTAATAGATCTACTATAAAATTATATATCCCATGTTCTGGGTGATCTCTACTAGACATGTGTACTATGTGTTCGTAATTATTAGGAAGATTTAAAAAACATTGGTGTGTGTCTGCATAAATAAGCTCTGAAGGTGGTTGTTCATTGGTCATGTGTTTATAACAGATGTTCTTGAATATAATCATCATATTGCCCCGGAAGATTTTTCTAGAATATATTTTAATAATTCTGTGCCTTTTATCCATTTTGACCCACAATTCTGCGGCTTGTCACAGTACCCCCATTGCTGAGGTTAATTTAACCTAGCATACCGTGGATTTATGGCGGGGTTAAGCTGCTAGTATTCCAACCACAAGCTTATACTGTCGCTTCACAGAATTGGAGCACAGCATTGGTTCGTTTCCTACACCATGCGTAAGGATTTTGGGCATAGAATTACTAAATATAAAGAAGAAAAATCTTCCCGTGCCCTACTAGATCATATTCAAGAACTAAATTCTTAAGCTACCATAATGAAAAATTCACTTACAGGGTTTGAACAGATATAAGGCTCTGATACCACATTCTGATAAAAAGGAAGTTTATAAACCCATCTCTTTTCAGTCTAGATTCCTGAATAAACACACCTATATTTTTGAAAGGATGCAAGGAAATATAGAATTAAAAGGAGATGAAGATTTCTCCTCCATCAGCACAACCGGACGAAACGAGATGCGGTAGCTCACACAACAGAATTTTATTCACAACTCAGAACTTTACAAGGGAGGAGGAGAGAGGGATCACACAAGAACAGAGGGAGAAAATACAAGAAGTTCACAAAGCATGCAAGCTCTCAAACTTCGATGCCCACTAAGGTGCATCTCAGTTCTTATTTATACCTCTAAATCTGGGGGTGACCTTCTATTTCCAGTAAGAGAACCGTTGTCTGTCCGTCATCCGTAATGATGGTGCCTCATCTTTTCTTCATAGTGGAGTAGCATCTTTTGTTAGTGGAGGGCCTTTGTAATGATGACCCTTGCTTTTCTCCGTAGTGGGGAATCATTTTTTTTTAAAGTGGTGATGAGGTGTCGTCAGTAGCCATGTGGTCCTGTTGATTGCTTCCTTCGGTGTCCTGGCTGTTATCATTGTCAGGAATATTTTCCGAGTGGTCGGAACTATTACTGTCAGAGTGGCTGGAACTGTCATCATTAGAATTTTCTTCGTGGCGAGAACTATTAGAGTGGCTGGAACAATTGTTGTCTCGTAACCAAATAGGTATTTCTTCGACAAAAAGTGGATTATTCCTATCATGTCTAGTTCCCATAATCTGTTCTCTATCTTCAATTAGTGAGCCAATCATCATTTCTCTCTCTTCTATGGTCCTTCTTAGTTGATCAATTTGTTCTTGTAACTCCTGTCTTCTTGTGATGATTGCTTCTCTAATCTGCGTTAATTGCTGTGTCAGTTGCTGCCGTTGTTGTTGTTGTTGTTGCTGTCGTCTTTGCCGTCTTTTTTGTCTTTCCGTCCTCTTTTGTCGTCCAAGTCGTCCAAGTCTTCTTAAATATCTATATAAAATAGTTTTGTAGCTGATTTTATTCATATCAAGCAGATAGAGCCCACCAAGCTTCCTCTAGTCGGAGTTCCCGTCGGAGTCCACCATGTTATTTATAGGATCATTGTTCAAAAGTAGATCCTCATTTCGAGCAATTTGACCTACTCGGCCCAAAGTCATATTATTAAGAAAATCAATGATTTTGGAAGGCCCATTACCTTCATCAGTTAAGGGCCTAAGACGATCCAGCAGGATGGTGTGTTTAGAGGTAGAAATCAGGGCATTCGTTCTTGCCGCACTCCTAGCTGCTTCAAAGAATTCTGTAGCTGCCATTAATCTTTCATGTTCTTCATCGAAACCCTGTTTTGAAAATTTGATGTATTCAAAAAAGGGTTCTTCAACGAGCCTATCAAGCTCCCAAATTTGGTAGGAGGGGAAGAGCTTTATATATTGCCGTTCTTCCCAGATGCACCATACTCTGAATTTGAATATGGTCTGGAATTTAGTGGCGTGAGTAAGTGCCGCCTTGGTGCAAATATCTGGGAGACAGTCTCGATACTCATCTTCAAATATAGTATTCATATATATTTCATGGACCAGCCCCTTTCTGATATGAGGCTTGAATTTCTGGATTTCACGGAAGCAAGCGAGTATACGAGGTCTTCTATAAGAATTGAGAATTAACTCTTCGTTTTGGAGGAGACTGATGATCTCAGTGTCTTCAAGCTTTTTGAAGAAGAGAATTAGTCTTGAATCATCCAGCAATTGTTGTTGATGCATAGCAAGCATTTCTTGGACAGTAACCTCGGCGTTGAACTCCTCAACTTTTGGGGAAGCCACCCCGAGAGTTTTGAGAAATTCAAGAACGTCGGTCATGCGGAAATTAACCAGATCATTGGTTTTGATCTGGGAGAAGATTTCTCTGAGCTCCTTTTGTTCGACTGAGGTACCGGTGAAGAGATCCCGTTCCTTGGAGGCAAGTGCAATAGATCTGGAAGTAGAGGTGAAGTTGACCATCCTGGAGACAAGCTGATGGATCTCCGTCATCTTTTTTTCGAGCATAGAGTTTTTCTGTCTTTCGGCTAGGAGTGTTCTCTCAATTTGGGTCAGCCAATAACTGGCTCCCTTTACATCGCGGGACTGAAAAGCCCGAAAGCAGCCATTAAACCTTTCCCAAACTGCTTTGTCTTTGTTTTCCATGTCTGTATTATACCAATTTTTTATTATTATATCAGAAAATTGTGTGGGTGCCATTAGTGGCCTGGGAGGTCCCGAGAACTGTGTTGGTGGGACTACAGGCCTTGTAGGTAAAAACATGGGCCTGGGAATGGCCCCAAGTATATTTTTCCCTTTACTGATTTGGCTGTTCGCCATTTGGCTATTCATCTGGTTATTCACCTGATATTTTTGGCTGTTTGCCTGAGTTGGGCTGCAGTTTTTCCTGCAAGTTTTTCCTGCAAGTGTTCTATTTTTGCTGATAAATTAGGAATAAATTTTCTACCATAATTAAGTAATCCCAGAAAACTCTGAAGTTCTTTAAGAGTTTTAAAGTTCTCTGGAAATTCCCTAATCTTGGTATATATATGTTCTTGCAAAAGAATTTGTCCATTCTTTATGGTTTTTCCTAGAAAATCAATTTCAGTTTTGAATAACTCTATCTTTTTTGGACTTAAAATAATTCCATTATCAAGTAGTAATTTACAAACATGCAATAGATGTTCCTTGTGTTCTTCAACGGTGTTTGAGAAGACAAGGATATCATCAATGTAGACTACTACATAAGGTAGATGTCCGAAGATTGAATTCATCCATTTCTGAAATATTTGTGGGGCATTTTTCAATCCAAATGGTAAGACCAACCATTCAAAATGTCCCTGTGGGCAACTGAAAGCTGTCAATTCTACAGAATTTTTATCTTCTAATTTTATTTGCCAAAATCCTGATTTAGCATCAAATTTACTATAATACTTTGCACCTTGAATTTGTTTAATAAGATGCTCCGCTGTGGGAATAAAATAGCCATCGAATTTAGTATAACTATTTAACTTTCTATAATTAATAACCATTCTTGCTTTTCCTCTTTTTATTTCAGCATGATTTCTTACAAGGAAAGCTGGAGAAGAATGTCTGCTGAAACTTTTCTGGATAAGCTTTAGTTTTAAAAGTTCGCTAATTTGTTTGGAAAATTCTTCTTTGTCAGAAGGGGAAACCATAATACTATTTACTCTAATATTGGTTTCTCTGTATTGTTCCAATAATTCTATTTTACAATATCTAGGAGCTTTATCAAAGGCTTTTAATGGGTTATCAGAAAAAAGTGGTTCTAACATTCCATAAACAGTCCTTTGTAACTTATTGTTATTGGGAAGATTGTAAGTACAAACTTTTGTATAGTCAATGAGTGTAACGGGTTTTTCACCACGCTGTGCTGTGTGTGTAAAGTTTGAAGCTAAGGATACAGGAAAAGGTACCCTAGGAATGGATATTCCATCAAGCTCAAATGTGTGTGTGTTGTATGGTTTATAGTGTCTTAAATTATCCATGCCAATAATACAATCACTGTCAAAATCTTTGGGTAGTAATACAAAGTCAAACATATAAGTGTTAGAATGTCCTTGTAAATCAGGGAAATGGACCTTAAGATTTTTTACTTTATGGTTGACGGACACTTGTCTTCCCATAAAATCATTTAATTTGCCTGGTTTATCAAGTTGTTGCCATAAATCCTGTGGAATAAAAATTTCTTGTAATAAACTAGCTTCGGCTCCTGTGTCTACGAGAGCATGGATTGTAAATTCATTATAACCAGATATACAAATGGTAAGTGGTATGTATATATGTAGTTGTGCTTTTACTTTTAAGTCTATGGTTCTGACCATGTTTATATCAGATGGAGTATCTGGAAGTTCTAGCACTTCTTTCCAGGTTTCTATGGAGAGATCTATATTGTCAAGTGATGTACTTGCAATTTCTAATTCTAGGGTATCTTCAATGGCAAGATTTATAGTATTATCATCTTGAGTATTGGGTCTCTTGTCAGGATTAAGTTTCTCAAATTTTCTAATATGTTTTTCAATTACTTGAGTAGTTCTATCCATATGTCTTAAAACAATAGTTCTATAGTTAGACCTTTTGACTTCTCGTATAATATTGCGAAATTTCCGTAGAAGTTGGTTCATCTTATAAGCCTGATCTATTTGACTCTCGTTATAACTAGTATGCTCTTTATACCAGTTAGTAGTCTTTGACATTTATTGAAGCGAAAGAATTCTACCCCTATCCTTTATTTGTGATAAAGGAATTTTTACTGACATTTTTTCAGATTCATTGGCACGCTGATTATCAAGCATAGTCTTGGTCCTACCCTCTATTGGTGTACTAACACTCATTCTATGTTGTATATCTTGTAAAATGTTGGGCATTAATTCGATACTAACTAAATTGTTCATTGAGTTAGATCTAGTGATATGAGGAACATGGGAACTTGTTGCCTCAGAATCATGTTGACTCAGGGGTTGTTTTCCTCCTTCGATTTTAGTAGAAATAGTATTACCAGAGGCAATAAAGTATTCGGTCGGTACTTCTATCTTTGGTTTTAGAGATTTAATAAAAACTTTCATTTCATTATCGTTCTTAAGGTGTTCTAATCTGATGAGCCTAGGTTGGATAGTCTTTCCCATTCCTACTTCAAAAAGCCTTACTAAATTTTTTGGTGTGATTGATTTGAAGGTTGGCGTATCGTTTAATGCCATACAATGTTCCCATTGTATTCCAAGTACCTTGGAACCGGGCATTAATTCAATTCCTTGGAGACTCACAGATAGTGTACAAGTCTTTTCTATATTATGATCATCTAAACTTATAGAAAAGTCTGGGTGTATATTGATGCCAAATAACCCGTTAACAAGATTGGATTTAGCTCCTCCTATTATACTATTTAATGGATTATTGATGATTCTCTCATCCATGCAAACTACTAGAATAGGAGTATCTATTTCTGTTCGAAATAGTCCCGTTATTTTAAGCTGTATTAGGCCTATATGTAAATATCTCATCTTGGGATATTTAGCCCTTAATTTCTCCATTTTTCTTTTGTCCAATAAACTGATGGAGGAGAAATCTTCATCTCCTTTTAATTCTATATTTCCTTGCATCCTTTCAAAAATATAGGTGTGTTTATTCAGGAATCTAGACTGAAAAGAGATGGGTTTATAAACTTCCTTTTTATCAGAATGTGGTATTGCTTCTTTGAGTTTTTCAAGGTCATCATCGGTTATTTCAAATTGCTCCCCCTCACTTTGGGGAATACTAGAATTACTAGTTTCCTCTGAAGTTAGAGTATTCATATAAATTCTAAATTCGCAATAGCCGTCATGTAATTCACTAGAACTTGATCCTGGAGAACTAATGCGGGGTTTAGGAGGAGTGTCTTCTATTATAGGTAAGTCTTCGTATTTATGTATAACCAATAAACCTAAAGGATTACCTCTTTCGATGAGATAGTCTCTATCCTCAAAGGAAGTATTTTTCATTATTATGGCTACTAAACTTGAGCTGGGTGCCCAAGCTAGCCTGCAGACTCCTCCAGAAATGCGAAGTGAAGCGACTGTCCCGATCTGATACTATGCTCACTGGAACTCCATGCAGTCTGACTATCTGGCGCACATACATCTCTGCTAGTCTCTCTGTAGACGTACCCACTTTGAATGGTAGAAAGTGGGCCGATTTGGTCAACCTGTCCACGATGACCCAAATCGCATCCTTCCCGCCTGGAGAACGGGGAAGTCCAGAAATAAAATCCATGGTCACATGCTCCCATTTCCACTCCGGAATGGGTAACGGCTGGAGTAAACCTCCTGGCCTCTGCCTCTCCGCCTTCACCTGCTGGCACACTAAGCATCGGGATACGAAGCGTGCTACCTCCCGCTTCATCCCGTACCACCATACATGCTGTCTCAGATCTCTATACATCTTGTTGGCACCTGGATGCATAGAGTACTGGGATCGATGCGCCTCCTGGAGAACCTCCTCGCGCAACGACCCACTCGGCACACACAACCTGGTACCGTGCCGCAAAGAACCATCATCAGCAATGGTGAAGTCGTCTGCTAAACCCATCTGAACCTGCTCCCTGATGCTCCTCAGGGACTCATCCTCAAACTGTGTAGCCCTGATCCGGTCTACCAACTCTGACTGAATCTGCAGTCCCCACATCTGCATCTCAACTCCAGGCACTATCACCTCAATGCCCAAGCTCTCTAGATCTGCCAGAAAATAACGATCTGTAGTCAGGCACATAGCTACCGGATACCTGCTCAATGCATCCGCAACTACGTTCGCCTTCCCTGGATGGTACTGCAATGATATGTCGAAGTCTTTCATCAACTCCAACCATCTCCTCTGCCTCATGTTCAGCTCTTTTTGGGTAAACACATACTTCAAGCTCTTGTGGTCTGTGAAGATCTCCACACGCTCTCCGTATAAATAGTGTTTCCACAACTTCAGAGCAAAAATGACCGCTGCCAACTCCAAATCGTGGGTAGGGTAGTTCTTCTCATGAGGACGTAATTGCCTGGAAGCATAGGCAATCACCCTCCCATTCTGCTGTAACACACAACCCAGTCCCTTCCCCGATGCATCACTATAGATAGTGAATCCTCCAGAACCTGATGGCAACGTCAACACTGGAGCTGTCGTCAACCTCCTCTTCAGCTCATCAAAGGCGATCTGGCACTCCTCTGACCAAACAAACTCCACGTCCTTCCGAGTCAGCCTGGACAACGGCTCTGCAATCCGGGAAAAATCCTGAACAAATCTCCTGTAGTAGCCTGCCAGTCCCAAGAAACTCCTGACCTCGGCTACTGAACTCGGAGCACTCCATGCCTCAACTGCCACGATCTTTCTCGGATCCACCGAGATACCCTCTCCAGTCACCACATGACCAAGGAATTCAACCTTGTCAAGGAAGATACCACACAACCGGACGAAACGAGATGCGGTAGCTCACACAACAGAATTTTATTCACAACTCAAAACTTTACAAGGGAGGAGGAGACTAGGATGATACCACCCCCGGTCGTGATCTTGTAGAGTCTAGCTAAAGGTTCAGCAACAAGATGGTGTCTAACAGCAAAAGATACAGACACAAAGCTATGGGAAGCACCGAAATCAAATAAAGCAAGTGCTGGAATGGAATCAAGGAGAACACAGATCAAAAGGAGTCAATATAGTGCAAGAAACGATAACATCAAAGAAGGACAGTAACATTGCAAAAGAAACAATTTCAGGAAAAATTAAGATAGCAAGAAAAGTCAGGAGGGGTCCTAGTTGTGATTGAGCACACTCTCTCTCAGCCTATCTCCTATATCCTATTGCAGGTAAACCTAAAAAGCAGAGACCTGCATGGGCCACCACCAAAAACGTGTCACGACCCGCACCCGAAAATCGGGCATGAGCCGTGGGTACGTCCAGCCTACGCCGCAGAATCGGCGGTAGAACGCTGTAAAGGTCCGTTCTAGGTCAACCAACTATCTAGATAACTCACAGAAAAATCCGGCATGACCTCTCCAAAAGGAGGGCAAAACCACGCAATATATATATGTGAATAAAATCCTCTCCAACAGGAGGGCAACCACGCAATATATATATGACAATAATCTCAATCACAAAACTAGAGGAAGAATATAAGCACGATATGATATAAACAAGAAACAGAACCAAGAGAGCAAGGCAATCTAAAATAATACAGTCCAGGTCTAAAAGCTACAACATCACAGCATCAAAAGAATAAGTACAGTCATCCAAAATACAGACCACAAGGAAAACCCAGGAAACCCACCTAGCTAACTAGGGTGCTATCGGCGTCTCCTCGGCGCACTCCTCCTCGGGGTCACAACAGTCGTCAACACCAGGCCCGTAGAACGTAGGGCAATAGTCCTCAGGATCCTCTGGAAAAAATATGTCCAGTCAGGACTGGAGCGAAGTACATAACTCTGAAAGCAACTCCAAATACATGGTAAGGTATATATGACGAGCAATAGAAAAGTAATCAAGATGCACAGGAAATAAATATATGCTGGAGCACAAGAAGTAGCTGCAATGTAAACTGGAGAACAATACAAGTAGTGGAAAAGTAACTGCAGGTGAGAAACATGAATACTAGCTAAGTGCCTTGAGCACAAGTTCGTTATATGATCGGCTTAGGTTGCACATGAAAGTCACTACGATAACTCCGTTATGCGTGAGTTGCATAACCGACATACACATGAATACTGTTTGGCTTTGATCATATAACCAACTCACTACTCCCCTCCCCCACTAATACCATTGGATCCAACCACAACACGCTACGTATATGATAATAGCTCGTGCACACGAAGGCGAGAGCACAAGAAGCACATGATAGCACATGATAATCAATACCCGAAGCACATGATGAAATACACGTGATAGAGTACCCGCTGAACACGGTAAGGGGGATAGCACCTCATGACGGGATCCACTAGTACCAGCTCGTGTAATAAAGTGTCAGAATCAAGTATTACAGTTCTAGAACAGGTGATATAAACGCTATCATGAAATGGAAACTATCAGAGGTAGGTACTCGCCTGATGTCCTGAGCAACTGATGAGGATCGAGATCCGGACCGGTGTCGCAAGGACCTAATGCGAAAAGCAAAGATTAAACAGGGTTCTAAGCATTTAAACTGATATAAAATAATTAAAAACAGGCTTCTAGGGCTATTCTAGGTCGAACGGGTCAAACCGATGAAATTCGGGTCAAAAAGTCAACCCGGGGTCCAAAAAGTCAACTCTAGGTCAAAACTAGGTCAAACGTTGACTTTTATGGTCAACGGGGACAATTATGGTCAAAGCTAGGTCAAACTAGGGTGCCCCTGAAATTCTAGGTCAATCCGAGCTCATTAAGCTACTAAACTCTCAAACTCGCCTAATCGAGATACCGAGATACCCTCGGTATCCGATACCTCGCCCTAGGCCACGCACCCCGCCTAAACCCGCTAAAACCTATGCTAGCACGCGTAATTATATACATATAAACATATAAAAATCACTCCCAAGCATTTCCTAGGCTAATGCTCAAATACCCCGCTCGAAACTCAATACCTTGAATATCTCAAGGTATCGAGATACCTCGGTATCTCAAGGTATTGAGGTTTCGCTCTAAAACCCTCTAACTAGCTACCTAGCTATTAATTATATACCTAGTTATTAATCTAGGCTAGGTAATATATATATCTACCATATATATATACATCTAAGTATGTATATACCTATGTATATAGATATCCACACACATTTACCCGATACCCATTACCTTACCTAATCATAACATATATATATATATATATATTACCTATCAAGATATCTATATATATATAACTAACTATAGATATATAGATATCTATCTCCTAGATAGATAAAACTACCTATCTACCTATCTACCTATCTAGTATCCATAGATATAGGTATATATCTATCTAAGTTATCTATCTAACATATACTCTAACTATTATCTATTACCTAACACCCCTCGCTAACACCCCTCGCTACTAGCCTTGCCAACGCGCTGCTGCTGCTGGCTCTACATGCTGATGATGCTGCTGCTGGCTGCTGTTATTGCTGCGCTGCTGCTGCTCCTCTATGCTACTGCTGCTGCTGATTCTGCTGCTGCTGTGCTGCTGCTGCAGTGCAGCAGCAGCTGCTGCTCGCTGCGGCTGGTTCTGCCCCCCCCTCCTCACACATACACACACACACACACCCATATATATACATATATATCATCCTATATATATATATATACATACGTATATATCTATATATATATAACTAGATATCTATACATATATACTCATCCACATACTCTAACACACACACTAACACACTAATACACACACACTTAAACACACACACCTATAAATATACATAGCTACATATATATATATACACTCGATATATATATATATCTACACACACTCTCAACTATATATATATACACACATACAATAAATATATACATATATATATATATAGACACACTTATAAATATATATATAAAGACACAAACACACCTACACAACACTACACACAACAACACACGACAACGCGCCCCACTCACGCCCAACGACCCCGACACTCACCAATACCCTAAAATATATAAAATATAGCCCGAAAACTCTAGCACACACTCCCCGATACTAACCCAACGCGCGCACAAAGCCGAAACGAGGAAACCAAGTCGAAATGGCCGTTCGGTCATTTCGACGAACACGTGGTGCGCGGCTCGGAAAACCTCCTGAAACGCACACCAAACGAACTCGGAATCGGCCCAAAATTTACCCACGCGCTCTACACGATGTCTAGATCCTAGAAAATGTGCTCCCACGTCGATTCTAGGCCCGTGACGGAAACGCACACAAACTTAGAATCGGCGACGACGAAAAGCCCCAATTTCGTTCCAAACGCCCGTTTCTCCGCGACGCGGCTTCCCGTGTCCAAACGGAGACACGCACTCACCCTCTAGACACCCGACAACGTCTACCTAGGTCCATCTAACCTAGGGCATCACCCAAAATTGGGCCAAATTCGGATTCCACCCGAATTCGACACAAAACCTAATGTCAAAGTCTCTAAACTCACCCAAACTAGTTCCAACTTCCTCCTACGGGTAGGGTTAGGGTCTAGGAGGGTTCTAGAACACTAATTACACTACACAAAAATAATTAGGAAGGGAAAAGTTAGGTTTTACCTCTTGGGAGTTGGAATCCCAAGGCCAAAGTCTCACAATCCCTAGAATTCACCTTCCTCAAGCTCCAAGCCACCAATTCTAGCTCTCACACTAGATCTAAGCTCCTCACACCTAGGTTAGAGAAAATGTAAGGTTAGGGTTAGCTTAAAGAAGAAGAAATGGAAGAAAGAAAGAAGAAAGATGGAGAAAAGCTTACTTGGAGAAGGAAGGAAGAAGAAAGGAGAAGTGGAGAAGAAGAAGGAATGAAGAAGAAGAAGTAAATGAAGAGAGGGGGCTGCTGTGGCTGTTCTCACGGGTGGGGGTGGTAGGTAGGGCCGGCCAATGCTAAATAAAGGGTTCACACAAGTCACCAAATTCCCAAAATGCCCCTATTGACTCGGTTTTGGGTTTCGGGTTCCAAATGCGCTCAAACTAGTTTCAAATCTCACCAACTAACCTCCTAAAAATAAAATAATAATTCTAGGCCCCAAAATAATTCTCACAAGGGTGTGGGCTGGGTCCGACATGGGTCCACTAGGGTCTGACATGGGTCCAGGCTAGCCAAAACCCTAAAACAATCAAAATAAAAATAAGACAAGCACTAATTAATTATAAATATAAATAATTAAATACAATACACTATTTATCAAAATAAAAAAAAATATAACCCTATTTTCTAGAATTGGGTAGTGACATGGGGAGCACCTGTGCTTTTCGTAAGGAAGAATGACGGAATGTTGCAACTCTGCATAAACTATCGGGAGCTAAACAAGTCACTATTAGAAACAAGTATCCCCTGTCCAGGATAGACGACCTCTTTGATCAACTGTAAGGGGCATCGATGTTTTCAAAAATTGATCTTCGCTCTGGCTACCACTAATTGAAGATTAAGCTAGAGGATATGCCAAAGTCAGCATTCCGAACCCGCTATGACCATTATGAGTTTTCCGTTATGCTGTTTGGACTGATGAATGATAGTGCCGCATTCATGGATTTGATGAACCGTGTGTTCTGACCATTACTCGACAAGTTTGTGGTCGTATTTATAGACGACATCTTAGTGTACTCAAAGAATAAGGATGAACACGTAGGACAACTGCGGATGGTGCTTCAGACCCTTCGAGATAATAAGTTGTACACGAAGTTGAGCAAGTACGAGTTCTGGTTGGACAACATATCCTTCTTCGGGAATATTATTTCTGCAGAGGGCATCTTAGTTAATCCGAAGAAAATAGAAGCCATCGTAAGGTGAAAGCGGCCTGAGTCAGCTAGCGACATTGGAAGCTTTCTTGGGCTAGCATGCTACTACAAAAGATTTATAAAGGATTTTGCTAGGATCACCTCGCTTCTGACTCAGCTCACTCGGAAGGGGAGTAACGTTCACATGGACGGACGACTGTGAAGCTTCATTTATGGAGTTAAAGCAGCGACTTGTCTTAGCACCAATTCTTAACCTTTCAGACGGACCCGATAAATTTAAGATTTATAGCGATGCCTCAGGAAAGGGATTGTGATGTGTCCTTATGAAGAGGGACAAAGTGATAGCCTTTGCATTGAGGCAGTTAAAGCCTCAAAAAAGAAACTATCCAACGCATGACCTGGAGCTCGCAATGGCGGTGTTTGTGCTAAAGTTTTGGTAGCATTACCTCTATGGTGTATCGTGCGAGATCTACACGGATCATAAAAGTCTAAAATATCTCTATACTAAGAAGGATTTAAATCTATGGCAACGACGTTGGCTTAAACTCCTTAGCGACTTTGACTTGATGATTAGATACACACTGGACAAGGATAACGTTGTAGCTGATGCGTTGAGTCGAGGGTTCGTTGGGAGCTTGGCTATCGATGACATACTGCGATGGGATCTCGAAAGTCTAGGTATTACACTCCGAATCAGATACAAAAAGGGGGCACAAGTGGCTCAGTTGTGCCTCGAACCAGACTTGTTAGAAAAATTTAAGTCCGCTCAGAAGGATGACATATTCCTGCAAAAGATGCAAGGTCTTATCTCAGCAGGAAGGCAACCGACTTTACGGTAAGCACATATGGGATGATCGAGTGAAGGGAAGATTGTATATTCCTAACGATGCAAACCTCAGACTGGAGATACTCATCGAAGCCCACTATGCAAGTTACACTTTATATCCAGGAAGCACAAAGATGTATCGAGATCTCCGTACGATATTTTGGTGGCATGGCATGAAAAGGGATATGGCGCTATTTGTGGCACAATGCATGGCTTGTCAGAGAGTAAAGGCTGAGAACCAGAAGCCGGGAAGAGAGATGCAAAATCTTGCTATACCGGAGTGGAAGTGGGAGCACATAATGATGGACTTTATTGTTGGTTTGCCAAAGACGCAACGGGAGAATGATGTCGTCTGGGTTATCGTTGATCGACTCACCAAGTCAGCTCACTTTCTGCCTATCAAAACTACTTGGAGTGCTGATCGTCTGACCCAGATCTACCTTAACGAGATCGTTTGACTCTACAGCGTGCCCTTATCCATTATCTCCGATAGAGATGGTCGTTTCTTATCACGCTTCTGGGAGAGCCTTTAGTCAGCAATGGGGACGAAGTTGAAGTTCAGCTTCACCTACCATCCTTAGACGGACGGTCAAACAGAATGGGTCAACCAAATCCTCGAAGATATGCTACGGCTTTGCGCCTTAGACTTGAAGACTAGTTGGGACATGCATCTACCGTTAGCCGAATTTGTATACAATAATAGCTATCAGTCCAGCATTCATATGGCGTTGTATGAGGCATTATATGGGCGAAAGTGCAGATCTCCGATCTGTTGGGATAAAGTTGGTGAACGCCAAATCTTGGCCCATAACTCGTGGAGCAAACCACCCAGAAGATCTGTTTGATCTGTTAACGGCTGAAGGTAGCACAAAGTCATCAGAAAAGTTACTCAGACACGCATCGACGACCTCTTGAGGTCTCAGTAGACGATCGAGTATTTCTCAAAGTCTCGTCCATGTAAGGAGTTACAGATTTGGAGCAAGGGGGAAGCTAAGTCTATGATTCGTCGGTCCGTTCGAGATACTAAAGCGAGTCACCCCAGTCGCATATCAGATTGTCCTGCCACTATCACTATCTGAAGTGCACGATATCTTCCATGTTTCACAGCTTTGGAAGTACGTGTACGACCCGAGTAATATGGTAGATCTTGATCAACTGGACCTAAAGGTAGACTTGACTTATGTTGAACATCATGTGCGGATCTTGGATTATAAAGAGAAGATGTTTCGAAGTTGTTCGGTTCCTCTCGTGCGTGTGCTTTGGCAAAATTATTATGTCGAAGAATCTACTTGGGAGCTTGAGTCTGAGATAAAGGAAAAATTTCCTTCAATGTTTCATAGTGGTAGGTTCTATTCCTAAGTTTCGTGGACGAAACTTCCTATTAGTTGGTTAGGATGTGGTGCCCCGTTCCCCCTATTCGGGGAGCACGGCTAAGAAATTGTCATATCTCAGTCCCAAAATACGTGGGACCAGACACGTGGCAATGGCCAGCTGGTACGACTCCGTAGGAGTTTCTAATTTAATGGACCCGATGAAGCGTACTTACGCTGTCCATAGTCAAGTGATCCAATTAATAATCTTAAAATTCTAACATGCAACAAGTAAAATAAATCTCAATCCATGGTAAATAATCTCAAGAAAGAACGATACGCATTATCAGTCTGCAGCCCAATAATACATCTGTTTGAATAGACCAAAAGAACAACATAGGCATATAAACACTAGGCTATAAAAGCAGAGTCAAAAATAGAAAGTAATACCTGACTATAATAACTGAAGATGTAAAGATACCCGCAACAATGTCCATACTCTACTAGATCAAGCATCCTGTAAACTGTACAAATAACCTGCAAGGGGACCAGGTCCTCTGTCACGCCCCGATCCCGAAAGGGTCATTCGTCCTCGCCGAATCCTTACTCGGAACCGATACGTCCTCGCTTGGGGCGTGATGCCGTGCGAGCCTGGAGTTGCGCTCGCACAAGGCAAGAACTTACAGTTTTAGGAACCCATTTTGAAACACAATATATAAAACACATTCACAGAGATTTGAACACAAATGCGGAAGAAATATGCTTTTCATTGATAATTCAGAGTAGTTTACATAGAGTTTACATTGATGCGCCTTCTCGGCTATTGAATTGTATTACAAAAGGATAAATCAAAATGCAGGGCGCGCTCCGTCAGATAGTCCACGTCGTTTGTACATTACGCCCTTGTATAGATTGAAGTCTCTGCCTCCAAAATGAACTGACTCCAGCTATACTTCAAAATAGAGGTGCTCCTAACGCCTCCTCGCTATGCTCTAGTGTTGCACCGTCTGAGTGCCTGAAATAGTTGCCCACAACGTGGGTCAGTACTCAACTTTTACTGGTGAGCGGAATGAACCCACTCGACTAAATCGACACTAGCTTGTTAGGGGCGAGCATGCATTAAGATAGCTTCTATAAGGAAGCAAGTGAAATCAATTCATATCAGTTGCATATTTTGATAGGAATGAAAATAGCATTGAATCCAACCAGTACACCGATTGCTTACTCAATCGATGCACGCCTTCCCTGAAACGAAACACAAGTATACTTACCATCTGCACAAGACAATAAGTTAGCATGCGTTCTATTCTATGCGGTCATTGGTGTGATCGACACCTTAGGGACATATTTCAAGCATTAGCGCGCGCCCTATCAGCCCGGGTAGCAAGTCCTGCTGGAGGTCCTGCTATGCATTGTGACGAGCACGAATCAAATATTTCCCTCCGTATCGATACGGCTCCAGTGCCCCAGAAAGCCGTTTCGAGGAAATGCCAAACCCTGTGCACAAGTTGTCCCAGACCATGCAAATGCATGAATAATTTATATTACATACAATGCATCGAAATAAATAGAAGAATTAAAGCAGCAACATATATATATATATATCTCATGCAACAGTTCATATTTTCTCAAGCGGTGTTCCGATTCAGTTATCCCATAAGTCCAAAACTCTATCCGAGGCACTAGGCCGCCACCAACAACCAACTTTCCTTATAAACAAGCTCAAATTATAAGGTGTGCAAGCATATGATAAATTAGTCTATAAATCCCATGTTCCTTTCTTAGTTGTCATGACCCGCACTCGGTTATTCGGGCACGAGTGCGTGGGCACGTCTAGCCTACGCCGCAGTGTCGGCGGTAGTACGCTGTCTAGGTCATTTCTGGGGTCAATAAGTATCTATCTCATCCACAATAATGAACATGTAAGAATAATCACAGGAAATAGGAATGCTAAGATTTCATAATATTTAATCTGTGACAACCAATCCACAGTTAATACAAGCCAGAAGATAAATCGGGGACAAACCCGAGTTTATGCTGAAAGGAAATAAATAAGCAGCTACTGCTAACTACTCTGCAGAAGTAGCCTCCTGGGTGGGAACTGGCTCCTCATATGAGTCACCGGCTAACTCATAGTGGGCATAATAGATAGGGTCAAAGTTCTCATCATCGCCTAAAACAACGGATCCAGTCAGGAAAGTAGCAAAGTACACAATGCACATCAAGATTAAACTAAATATTCATGACAATTAACTTGAGTATCATGTTGAGAAAGTTGCATAGAAGAACATCAATATCTCAGAGTTAATGCTATAAACAGGAATATGAGAAAGCAGGAAATAAATGAGACAGGAAATGAAACTACAACAGTCAGCAAGAACTATAACAAGACCAGAAGCTATCTGTGTGAACTTGTGTTTATTTTAGAATACATAGTTGGCATATAGGGGTTTATAAGGCTAATTCGACCGTCATAGACGGCTATTAAACATGAACAATCGAGATCCGACTGAGGGTACAGTCGCGTACCAACAGCTATTAAACATGATAGGGGGAAAGGTAAACTACATGCCTTCTAGTATTCTCCCACCCGACATGAAAAGCAAGACATGAAATTCAGTATCCAAGACATAAAATCCAGTATTCTAACACTACGTGTAATCATCAAGGGTACTAGTAGAGCAGGGAATTAACTATCACAATATAAAGATTAAACTTAAAGTGCAAGTACTTGCCTGTTGTTTGGATCCGATTAGTTGGTTCTTGGGGAAATTTCCAGAGATGAGTCCAAAAGCTGAAATAGACATTACCATCACGCTCAGAAGATGTCAAATAGCTAGAAACGCCTGTCCTTGGGTCCAATTTGGAGACAAGGGCAAAAATGACAGTTTCGGGTCAAAACGGGGTACGCCGGTGGGCCCGCTTTGCACCAAAAAACGTGTCCGGGTCAACGGTCTCCGAATTCACCAAACTTAGTGTCAACAGGTCAGGAACGCTGATATGAACCCAATGGAACTTCCAGAATTAGATTCCGATGAGCCGATCACGATATCGCCCGTCGAGCGGGGCCTATGGGGTCCACGGCACGCGATTTCGTCAACGTTCTCATAATCGAACCAAACTTGACCCACAGGACTAGCGTATCGCTACGAGCCCAATGGCGCAAGTTTCGTCTCGATCCGACGAGTGTACAAGAAGTTAGGGCGAATTACAGAACAGTCGGATACGGGACGATGTCCGCGGATACGCGTTGATTCCGGTGTGTACGCACACCCGAATCAGCTTCCGCAAAATCTCACACGTCCGTATCGACGACGCGCACGTATCTGTGAAGACCGCACGCGACCAAGTCATCCCGTTTGGCGGGGCATACTCAGTTCCGGGGTGAAACAGGGTCTGATTTTTCCTGTTTTTGGATCGCGGTGTGCGATCACCACAGGACGCGATGCCCCGAGCGGTTTGTCCGGGCACCGAGAGGTCATACAGGCTTCGCAACGCAATTTATGGAATCAAAAATAGAGCTACGAGCAAGAAGATACACGCACCTGAACGGGACCCGAAAACCGGGGTCGAAATGTGTCCGACACGACACAGGACTCGTGTCCTGTGTCGGACACGGGGGAGAGAATTAGGGCTAGGGTTAGGGTTTTGCTCCGGCGAGGGGACGCTGGCCGGAGGAGGGCGGCGCCGCTGCGGGGGAGGCCGGCCGGGGGCTGGGCGGCGCCGGCGAGGGCGACACGGCGCGGCGGCAGGCGCTGGCTGCGGGGTCGGGGAGAAGAAGGAGGAGGAGAAGGAGAGGGGGCGGCTCGGTCGTCTCTGCCGGCGGGGTAGCGGTGCTGGAGGGGAGGAGGACGGCGGGGCGAGGTCGTCCGGCGGCGAGGCGGTGGGTGGTCGACGGCCAGGAGGGGGAGGGGACGACCGGGGCTAGGTTATATAGGGAGAGTGAGGCAGAGGGTGGCGCCGGGCAAGGCGGAGGGGCCGGTGGGGAGAGGAGGTCGTGGGGTGAGGCACGGCGGAGCGAGGCGTGGCCGAAGGCGCAGGCGGCGGATGCGGCGCCGGACGCGGGGAGGGAGGCGACCGGGTCGTGGGGCTGGGGTGTTCGGGTTCGGGTGCGGGCGGGTCGGGTTCGGTCGGGCGGACCCGACCCGACCCGTTAGGGTTAATGGGCCGGAGGGGACTGGGCCGTGGGCCGGGCTGGGGGAAATGGGCCGGGCTCTGATAATAATAATAATAATAATAATAATAATAATAATAATAATAATAATAATAATAATAATAATAATAATAATAATAATAATAATAATAAAAATGATAATAATTAATAATTAATTAAATAAATAGTTTTTAGGCATTTAAAAATAGGTCTGAGGTCCAATAAATTCCAGAAAAATTACCCTAAGTCCAGTTTTCCATTTTACACCCAAAAATTATATTTCCAAAATATTTTAATATTATTTATTAACAATTAAACATCATTTAATAATTTAGAAACCCTGATTTTAATTACAGAAAATCTCCATAAAATTCCAGAAAATTGCGAAAAATCCCAAATTAAAATTCTTACAAAATCTGGGGGTTTACAATCTACCCAAATTATAAAATTTCGTCCTCAAAATTTAAAATTAAGCCATAATCTGTTAACCCTTCATGTACATAGGGCAAGTCGATCGCCATCTCTTTGCGATAATTAAAAGCCTAATCATATCCACTGCAATCACTTCAAAGTTTAAGATGACTACTTGTTCCCATCAAGAATTCAACCTATGGCTATTACTTCTTACTTTCTCAAATTACCCACACGCAGATTTTAGACTAAGTCCATATAGCATCTTCCAGATTTGCACGTGCTTATGAATTTACCTAACGATCGAAATTTCTTCTGGAAGTAATTCGAGTCCATTAGTATTCCCATTCACTTGTATGCTTCAACTTTTTAAATTTCATTCATCTCCTCAATAATCCAACTAGTTAGTCCAACCATCAAATTTTAATTTGTAATTCAAATCATCAAGTTGAAAAAATAATTTAAGTGTAGTCCACCACTGTTCAAGTCTGAATCATATATCCCCTAAATTCAAATTGACGATTTTACTTTCATTATTCAAGATTTAAATCATGTATCCAAGATACAACTTATTGAGTCCTCGATATCAATTCATTAATCATTTTAGTCACTCCTCTAAATTTTTAAAATTATAATGGCTTGCTTCTTCCAATCTGACCTTACTCGGTCACGATCCAAAGGACATTCCTCTCGAGTTGACAAATGCATTGCTACCCAACTTAGAGTTTACCCATTCATCACAAAAGACTATATACCTTAAGAAAAATATTCCTTAATATGCTTACCTACGTCATTCAATCCTCGAACTTCAACGCCGATCATGTCACATATGATATGTCCTCAATTACGAAAGTTTAATCCCTAAGTATGTGATCGGCCTATGTGGCATATCTAGTACTATCTATGTACTAACTTATACCAGGCACGAGATTTCGTCGTTCCGAAATAAGAGAAGACGAAGATCAATAATAAAGAGTTCAAGGGTGGGGTGATAGAAAAGAAATATCGGGGTCAAGGCGTTTTAAAGTATTCAGGTGGGAATTGTCAAGCGATTGTGGATTGAATCCTATCTCGGTAATTCCTATTCACATGCTCGTATTAATACAGTTATGTAATCGATACGATATGCTCGGACATATCTAGAGGGCAACTAGTCAACTATATATCTCAATCCACGTAAGGTATTATTTCGAAGGGCGAATCAAGCGCACTATGGTTGATCAGACCGTAATACACTGATTCTGAAATGTATCATTGTGGGCCTTCCCAATAATACACTTGTCATGAACAAGCTCGATAAAGAGTAAGCTTGCAAAACTAGGCTATAAAATAGCAGCATAAGTCAAGTACATCAAAATTTAGTGCACTAGATGATGATGAAAGGAGGTACAAATTATTTAAGTTCACAAAATAACCTACAATAAGCACAATAACAAAAGATTCTACAAACTCTACAGTTATCAGATACAAAAACATACCAGGTTATTAGCAAGTTTAAAGTTACTAGGTTGGGGCTGAGGTCACGAACCAATAGGCACGAGCTAAACAATACTAGAAACGATAGCTAAAAATCACTTACGCGAATTAGTTACTCTAAGAGTCTGCACGTTCTCCATGGTCATCGCGTAAGCTTGTCCGTGTTCTGGAGGTGGTGCCCTCTGCTGCGCTGCTGGGGCCTGGCCTGAACTGGAACTTTGGTGTAGTTGTGCGTCTTTGAGCAGCAGGACAGTCCTTCATTTGATGTGCTCCTGATCCACAATATAGATAGGCACCTAGCCTCTTTCTACAATCCTGCCAAATGTGACCTTGTTTTCGACAATAGCCACAAGTGGGAGCTTGTTGGTTCTGTCCTTGAGTTGGATTCATCTGTGGTCGCTTTGCAGCTTTTTTCTGTTGTGCTTGGTCTGGTGCTGACGCATACGGCCGCTTCCGGCTGGACTCGATCCTTGTGGTGCACTCCACAGGTCGCGCTGCAGTAAGAACGTCCTCGTCGAAGGTAATTGCATTTGAACTGCTTGGCTTCCGTGACTCCGAGCTAATTCTGTCGATGAAGTTCTCCGCTTGGTTTTGCTGAGTTTTTTGCTGAACCTTCTGATAGGCTTGCATTATTATGTAGAACATGCGGAACATCTGCTGTTCACCCATAGGCGGTCCCGGTGGGAAGGAAGGCATCGGTGGAATAGGCTGCGTCGAGGGTGGAACGCCATCTTGATGGATTATTGAGGCAGGCTGACTTGTTTGACTGCCTTGTGATGATTGGCCTTCACCGACTGGTATCACATCGTCTTCTTGGGTAACCACAACGGTTTATGGTATTTCTGCATGAGCCTCGTTGCTGGCTTGTGGGTCCATTTCCCTGTATCCAAAATAACCAATAAGAGGCGCACAGGAATCAAGGCAAGATGCAAGTTCAAATTAGTTTGAATACGATACAGATATCAAAAAAAATGATTCAAGCAAGTGGATGAGCTTTTCCTAAAATCCTCAATCTTATTGCAGGCCTGTTCGGTCCCTAAGTTGAAACCGAACAATTTAGTCGTTAGACCTGCATGGGCCACCACAAAAATGTGTCACGACCCGCACCCGGTTATTCGAGCACGAGTGCGCGGGCACGTCCAGCCTACGCCGCAGTGTCGGCGGTAGTACGCTGTCTAGGTCATTTCTGGGGTCAATAAGTATCTATCTCATCCACAATAATGAACATGTAAGAATAATCACAGGAAATAGGAATGCTAAGATTTTATAATATTTAATCTGTGACAACCAATCCACAGTTAATACAAGCCAGAAGATAAATCGGGGACAAACCCGAGTTTATGCTGAAAGGAAATAAATAAGCAGCTACTGCTAACTACTCTGCAGAAGTAGCCTCCTGGGTGGGAACTGGCTCCTCATATGAGTCACCGGCTAACTCATAGTGGGCATAATAGGTAGGGGCAAAGTTCTCATCATCGCCTAAAACAACGGATCCAGTCAGGAAAGGAGCAAAGTACACAATGCACATCAAGATTAAACTAAATATTCATGACAATTAACTTGAGTATCATGTTGAGAAAGTTGCATAGAAGAACATCAATATCTCAGAGTTAATGCTATAAACAGGAATATGAGAAAGCAGGAAATAAATGAGACAGGAAATAAAACTATAACAGTCAGCAAGAACTATAACAAGACCAGAAGCTATCTGTGTGAACTTGTGTTTATTTTAGAATACATAGTTGGCATGTAGGGGTTTATAAGGCTAATTCGGCCATCATAGATGGCTATTAAACATGAACAATCGAGATCCGGCTGAGGGTACAGTCGCGTACCAACAGCTATTAAACATGATAGGGGGAAAGGTAAACTACATGCCTTCTAGTATTCTCCCACCCAACATGAAAAGCAAGACATGAAATACAGTATCCAAGACATGAAATCCAGTATTCTAACACTACGTGTAATCATCAAGGGTACTAGTAGAGCAGGGAATTAACTATCACAATATAAAGATTAAACTTGAAGTGCAGGTACTTGCCTGTTGTTTGGATCCGATTAGTTGGTTCTTGGGAAAATTTCCAGAGATGAGTCCAAAAGCTGAAATAGACATTACCATCACGCTCAGAAGATATCAAATAGCTAGAAAGTCCTGTCCTTGGGTCCAATTTGGAGACAAGGACAAAAACGGCAGTTTCGGGTCAAAACGGGGTCCGCCGGTAGGCCCGCTTTGCACCGAAAAACGTGTCCGGGTCAACGGTCTCCGAATTCACCAAACTTAGTGTCAACAGGTTAGGAACGCTGATACGAACCCAATGGAACTTCCAGAATTGGATTCCGATGAGCCGATCACGAAATCGTCCTTCGAGCGGGGCCTGTGGGGCCCACGACACGCGATTTCGTCAACGTTCTCAGAATCGAACCAAACTTGACCCACAGGACCAGCGTATCGCTACGAGCCCGATGGCGTAAGTTTCGTCTCGATCCGACGAGTGTACAAGAAGTTAGGGCGAATTACAGAACAGTCAGATACGGGGCGATGTCCGCGAATACGCGTTGATTCCGGTGTGCACGCACACCCGAATCAGCTTCCGCAAAATCTCACACGTCCGTATCGATGACGCGCACGTATCTGTGAAGACCGCACGCGACCAAGTCATCCCGTTTGGCGGGGCGTACTCAGTTCCGGGGTGAAACAGGGTCTGGTTTTTCCTGTTTTTGGATCGCGGTGTGCGATCACCACAGGACGCGATGCCCCAAGCGGTTTATTCGGGCACCGAGAGGGTCATACAGGCTTCGCAACGCAATTTACGGAATCGAAAATAGAGCTACGAGCAAGAAGATACACGCACCTGAACGGGACCCAAAAACCGGGATCGAAATGTGTCCGACACGACACAGGACTCGTGTCCTGTGTCGGACACGGGGGAGAGAATTAGGGCTAGGGTTAGGGTTTTGCTCCGACGAGGGGACGCTGGCCGGAGGAGGGAGGCGCCGCTGCGGGAGAGGCCGGCCGGGGGCTGGGCGGCGCCGGCGAGGGCGACACGGCGCGGCGGCAGGCGCTGGCTGCGGGGTCGGGGAGAAGAAGGAGGAGGAGAAGGAGAGGGGGCGGCTCGGTCGTCTCTGCCGACGGGGTGGCGGTGCTGGAGGGGAGGAGGACGGCGGGGCGAGGTCGTCCGGCGGTGAGGCGGTGGATGGTCGACGGCCAGGAGGGGGAGGGGACGACCGGGGCTAGGTTATATAGGGAGAGTGAGGGAGAGGGTGGCGCCGGGCAAGGCGGAGGGGCCGGTGGGGAGAGGAGGTCGTGGGGTGAGGCGCGGCGGAGCGAGGCGTGGCCGGAGGCGCAGGCGGCGGATGCGGCACCGGACGCGGAGAGGGAGACGACCGGGTCGTGGGGCTGGGGTGTTCGGGTTCGGGTGCGGGCGGGTCGGGTTCGGTCGGGCGGACCCGACCTGACCCGTTAGGGTTAATGGGCCGGAGGGGACTGGGCCGTGGGCCGGGCTGGGGGAAATGGGCCGGGCTCAGATAATAATAATAATAATAATAAAAATGATAATAAAAATGATAATAATAGGTCTGAGGTCCAATAAATTCCAGAAAAATTACCCTAAGTCCAGTTTTCTATTTTACACCCAAAAATGATATTTCCAAATATTTTAATATTATTTATTAACAATTAAAAATCATTTAATAATTTAGAAACCCTGATTTTAATTACAGAAAATCCCCAGAAAATTCCAGAAAATTGCGAAAAATCCCAAATTAAAATTCTTACAAAATCTGGGGGTTTACATTAGTGGCTTGCATGCCTGTGGCTAAGGATTTCCTAGGCGTCCAACCGGGCATCATCGAGTGAACGATTGAAACTTAGAGATTTTGGCATGAAGAAGTAGGAAAGAAGGGACCAAACCACTCACTGGTTAAGAAAAAAGAGGCTGAAACTAGAAATCCCGCTTAGCGACGATCAAACGTCAGTTACGCGGACCTGAAACAGCACAAGCACCGAGTTAGAAATCTTGCCTATCCTTCCTTGCCGAACTCTCCAAAATCCAAGCTCCAAACGATAAAATCAACAGCAAAAACCAAGCTAATCGAAAGCAACACCAAATCAAAATCCCAAAGCGACAATCAAGAAAACCAAGCAACCAAAACACGAAAACTATTGGACTCGTTTCAATAGAGGCATTTCCATGAGTTGGAAAGGATCATCGCATTTCGTCCGTGGCAAGAAGATGCCGAGATCTAAGTTATGACTCAGATGGACTAGCCACAAGCCCAATTACATAGTGCTCGTCCCGGTCGGATCGGGATTTGAGGCACTACATAATATACTATTAAGAAAAAGTTTTGCCCCGAAACTTAAGAACAAGGCCGACCCGAAACTTAAGAACAAGGCCCTACCTCCGACTGAATGAACAATGAAGGATACTTCTCCTTCATCTCCGATTCCATCTCCCACGTTGATTTCCCAACTGTATGGTTCCGCCACAGCACACGAACCAAGGATATTGTACGGTTGCGAAGTACTTTTTCCTTTACGATCCACAATCTGCACCGGCTCCTCTGAGTATGACAAATCCGTGCACAATTCTAGCTGTTCGAAGCTAACTACATGACTCGAGTCATGCACATACTTCCGAAGTTGAGAAACGTGGAATACGTCGTGCACTCCAACCAAGGCGGGAGGTAGTGCAATTCGGTATGCCACAGCTGCCACCCATTCTAGAATTTCAAAGGGCCCGACAAACCTGGGACTCAGTTTGCCCTTCACGCCGAAACGCATCACTCCACGCATCGGCGTCACTTTTAAGAAGATATGATCCCCGACCATGAACTCCAAGGGCCTACGATGAGTATCGGCATAGCTTTTCTGTCGGCTCTGCGCAGTACGGAGTCTTTCCCGAATCAAGCGAACTTTCTCAACTGCCTGCTCCACCAGCTCTGGCCTGAGTACCTGCCGCTCGCCGACTTCATCCCAACAGATTGGAGATCGACACTTGCGCCCATAGAGTGCTTCGTACGGTGCCATCTGGATGCTCGATTGGTAGCTGTTGTTGTACGCAAACTCCGCCAACGGAAGGTGCGTGTCCCAACTAGTCTTTAAATCGATCGCACACAGCCGTAACATATCTTCAAGTATCTGATTTGTCCTCTCTGTTTGGCCATCAGTCTGGGGGTGGTATGCGGTACTGAACTATAGCTTGGTTCCCAAAGCAGACTGTAGGCTAGTCCAGAAACTAGATAAGAAACGTCCGTCACGGTCAGAGACGATAGAAGCAGGCACTACGTGTAATCGAACAATCTCGTCTATGTAGATCTGTGCTAACCGATCGACGCTCCACGCAACTTTTATAGGAAGAAAGTGGGCTGATTTGGTCAAACGATCAACTATGACCCAAATTACATCATGCTCCCGTGGCGTCTTCGGAAATCCCATAATGAAATCCACAGTGATGTTGTTCCATTTCTACTCGGGAATAGCGAGGTTCTGCATCTCCCCGCCGGGCCTCTGATGTTCAGCTTTCACCTGTTGACAGGCCATGCACTGTGACACAAAGGTCGCCACATCCCGCTTCATACCTTGCCACCAGAAGGTACCGCGTAAGTCCTTGTGCATCTTAGTGCTCCCCGGATGCAAAGAATACTTCGCGTAGTGTGCTTCTGCCATAATTTCCCTTCGGAGTTCAGGGTCGCTTGGGACGCATAGCCTTTCTTTCATCTGTAAGGCCCCATCTTCGCCTGCCACAAAGTCAGACGTCTTCCCCGCCGAGATCAATCCGCGTACCTTCACTAGGAACTGATCGTCCTCCTGAGCTGATTTGATTCTATCACGTAAACTCGGTTCAAGATGGAGTGGTGCCAGCTGCACTCCTTGATGCCGAACTCAAAACTCGATGCCCATCGCCTCAAGATCTCGAAGTAAACGGTTGTTTATAGATAACGAGCCCACGTGCTTTCGACTCAGAGCATCAGCAATGACGTTTTCCTTGCCCAGAGTATAAGTGATCGTTAGATCATAGTCCTTAATAAGTTCTAGCCAACGCCGCTGCCAGAGGTTCAATTCCCGTTGGGTGAATAGATACTTGAGGCTCTTGTGATCAGTGAAGATTTTGCAAGCAACACCATAAAGATAATGCCTCCACAACTTTAATGCAAATACAATTGCCGCCAATTCCAAATCGTGTGTCAGGTAGTTTTTCTCGTGCGGCTTCTGTTGCCTGGAGGCGCACGATATTACCTTGTCCCGTTGCATGAGTACACATCCCAAGCCGAGTCCTGAAGCATCACTGTATATCTGAAACTCCTCTACCCCATCTGGAAGTGCAAGAATCGGAGCTGAAACAAGACGCCGCTTAAGTTCACTAAAGCTGGCTTCGCATTCATCACTAAATTTGTATACAATTCCTTTCTGAGTAAGGCGAGTCAAAGGCGAGGCCAGTTTAGAGAAATCTTTCACGAACCTACGGTAGTATCCTGCTAGGCCGAGAAAGCTTCGAATTTTGCTGGCTGACGTAGGTTGTTTCCAGTCCACCACCGCCTCTATTTTCTTCGGGTCTACGGCGACGCCTTCTGCCGAGACGACATGACCAAGGAACGCCACGCTGTTCAACCAGAACTCACACTTGCTGAGCTTCGCGAACAACTTATGTTCTCGTAATGTCTGCAACACGATCTTCAGGTGTTCCTTGTGTTCTGCCTCGTTCTTGGAATAAATTAGAATATCGTCGATGAATACGACGACAAACTTGTCTACGTAGGCCGAAACACGCGGTTCATCAGATCCATGAAAGCTGCAGGGGCGTTCGTTAAGCCGAACGACATCACGAGAAACTCATAGTGTCCGTTATAGGTTCTGAACGCAGATTTTTGAATATCTTCTGGTTTGATTTTCAACTGGTGATACCCTGACCTGAGATCAACTTTAGAGAAAATTGTTGCACCTTGTAGTTGATCAAATAAGTCATCTATCCTTGGCAAAGGGTACTGATTTCGCACGGTCGCCTTATTTAATTCTCGGTAGTCAATACACAGCCGCATGGATCCATCTTTCTTCTTCACGAACAATACCGGAGCACCCCACGGAGAAATGCTTGGACGTATATATCCTCGGTCCAACAGATCTTGCAATTGAACCTTAAGTTCTTTCAGCTCTGCTGGGGCCATTCGATAAGGTGCCTTTGATATCGGTCGCGCATCCGGAAATGTGTCGATACTGAATTCGATCTCACGATCAGGAGGCATTCCAGGCAGCTCGTCCGGGAATACGTCGAGGAAATCTGCTATAACATCAGCCTGAGCTGCATTTGCACTTTCCTGCCGGGTGTCTCGAACAGAAACTAAGTACCCTTCACAACCCGAATGCAACGTACGCCTAGCCGAAATTGCTGATATCACCATTGCCGTCTTCGGTGCAGTGCTGCACGAATAGTAGAAGTCTGCCTCGTCGGGTAGAAGAAATACGACTCGCTTCTCCGCGCACTCGATTGTTGCATGGCAAGCACCCAACCAATCCATCCCGAGAATAATATCGTAATCCTTAATGTCTAGTACAATGACATCTAAGAAAAGCTTCCTCCCTCCGATGCAAATATAACCATCCCTATAGATCGCATGGGCGGGCATGTCGACTCCTGAAGGTGTGCTTACGCAAAGATTCATAGTTAATGGAGTAGAAGCTAATTTATGCTCAACAATAAAATCAGCAGATATGAAACTATGCGTAGCACCTGAATCAAATAAGACTCTAGCGGGCAATTCTCTGAAAAGTAATGTACCTGTCATGACCGTTTCAGAGACAGATGCCTTATCTCGAGTCAAGGCATAGACTCGGCCATGAGCACCCTGACATTGCGGGTTTACTGGCACAACATTGTCATCACTTGCTGGAGGCCCCTTATTCTGATCATTCTCGTTGTTCTGATTCGGCTTGCCCTCTCGACAGTTAAATTATTTATGGCCTAGATGACCACATTTGAAACATCCAGTAACCCGACATTCGTTTACTCGATGCCCTGGTTTGCCGCACCTGCTACAGTTTGGTGCCTGAGATTAACCCATGTGATCAGACGTTTGCGGACGCTTTTGTGCTCCAGACCCTCCCGTTTCCTGAGGTCGTTTATGGTTGTTGGTACGGGGGGTTTGCACTTCGACCTTTGGAAGAAAGCGTCCAAAGATCCGCTCGCTTCCCAGGGTTGCTTTGTAGCATTCCCTGTAGGTTTGATATTTCTGATTGATGACGTCCCTACGCAACTCATCATTCAAACCTTTTTGAAAGCGATAGCACCACGCCTGCTGGTTAGGCAGAAAGTGCCCAGCAAACTTTGCCAGTTTAGCAAACATCGAATCATAATCATCCACAGACAAACTTCCTTGTACCAGATTGCTGAAGTCATCTTCTTTTTGTTGACGCACGGCCCGAGGAATGTATTGTTCAATGAAGGCTGATTTGAACATTTTCCAAGTGATTTTGCAGTTGGGATTGGCATCGTAAATCTCTTGCTTAGTTGCCTCCACCAGTCATGCGCACCCAGTTCCAGCTGAACCGATACACAGGCTACTCGCTTGGATCCCCGGATGCCAACCAGGTTAAAGAGTCCCTCCAGCTTAGCAATCCATCCCAACACCACGTCCGCTTTCGCTCGTCCGTTGAACGTAGGTGGATACATTTTTGTGAACTCTGCTGCTCGGCAGGTGTTCCTAGCTGAAGGCTGAGTTTTTTCTGACTCATCCTCTACCGTCACGGCCGGCGGCGTGGCAGGAATCACAGTAGCAGTCCTGTTGCTTGGTACCAAGGATGCAATCAGTTGCATCATGGTATCCATCTTCTTCTACTGAGAAGCAAATTGTGTCTGTTGCGTAACGGCTTGTTGTTGCTGCACCTCCATGAGATGCATAAGCCGTTCCGCCATACCGGTTGAACCCGCTCCTCCGGATTCTCCAGAACTTGTCGGATCGCTCTGAATAGGCTGAGCACTGCTTGCAGCGGCAGTATTTTTCTTAGCCATTGCTACAAAAGAGAGTAGCTTGTTAACACTCCAAAATTGATAGATTTTATATCTATGGGCTCATTGTATAGGCGACTTATCTGATGCAGCGGATGCCGAACGCAACTCAATTGAGAGGCGCATTAAACTCCTTTATATTCTTTTGAAATCCTAAGGAAGTACAGCCATGCTCTGATACCAATATGTCACGTCCTGATCCCGAAAGGGTCATTCGTCCTCGCCGGATCCTTACTCGGAACCGATACGTCCTCGCTTGGGGCGTGATGCCGTGCGAGCCTGGAGTTGCGCTCGCACAAGGCAAGAACTTGCAGTTTTAGGAACCTATTTTGAAACACAATATATAAAACACATTCACAGAGATTTGAACATAAGTGCGGAAGAAATATACTTTTCATTGATAATTCAGAGTAATTTACATAGAGTTTACATTGATGCACCTTCTCGGCTATTGAATTGCATTACAAAAAGATAACTCAAAATGCAGGGCGTGCTCCGTCAGATAGTCCACGTCATTTGTACATTACGCCCTTGTATAGATTGAAGTCTCTGCCTCCAAAATGAACTGACTCCAGCTATACTTCAAACTAGAGGTGCTCCTAACGCCTCCTCGCTATGCTCTAGCGTTGCACCGTCTGAGTGCCTGAAATAGTTGCCCACAACGTGGGTCAGTACTCAACTTGTACTGGTGAGCGGGATAAACCCACTCGATTAAATCGACACTAGCTTGTTAGGGGCGAGCATGCATTAAGATAGCTTCTATAAGGAAGCAAGTGAAATCAATTCATATCAGTTGCATGTTTTGATAGGAATGAAAATAGCATTGAATCCAACCAGTACACTGATTGCTTACTCAATCGATGCACGCCTTCCCTGAAATGAAACACAAATATACTTACCATCTACACAAGACAATAAGTTAGCATGCATTCTATTCTATGCGGTCATTGGTGTGATCGACACCTTAGGGACATATTTTAAGCATTAGCGGCGCGCCCTATCAGCCCGGGTAGCAAGCCCTGCTGGAGGTCCCGCTATGCATCGTGACGAGCACGAATCAAATATTTCCCTCCGGATCGATACGGTTCCAGTGCCCCAGAAAGCCGTTTCGAGGAAATGCCAAACCCTGTGCACAAGTTGTCCCAGACCATGCAAATGCATGAATAATTCATATTACATACAATGCATCGAATTAAACAGAAGAAGTAAAGCAGCAACATATATATATATATATATATATCTTATGCAACAGTTCATTTTTTCTCAAGCGGTGTTCCGATTCAGTTATCCCATAAGTCCAAAACTCTATCCGAGGCACTAGGCCGCCACCAACAACCAACTTTCCTTATAAACAAGCTCAAATTATAAGGTATGCAAGCATATGATAAATTAGTCTACAAATCCCATGTTCCTTTCTTAGTGGCTGGCATGCCTGTGGCTAAGGATTTCCTAGGCGTCCAACCGGGCATCATCGAGTGAACGATTGAAACTTAGAGTTGTTGGCATGAAGAAGTAAGAAAGAAGGGACCAAACCACTCACTGGTTAAGGAAAAAGAGGCTGAAACTAGGAATCCCGCTTAGCGACGATCAAACGTCAATTACGCGGACCTGAAACAGCACGAGCACCGAGTTAGAAATCTTGCCTATCCTTCCTTGTCGAACTCTCCAAAATCCAAGCTCCAAACGATAAAATCAACAGCAAAAACCAAGCAAATCGAAAGCAACACCAAATCAAAATCCCAAAGCGGCAATCAAGAAAACCAAGCAACCAAAACACGAAAACTATTGAACTCGTTTCAATAGAGGCCTTTCCATGAGTTGGAAAGGATCATCGCATTTCGTCCGTGGCAAGAAGATGCCGAGATCTAAGTTATGACTCAGACGGACTAGCCACAAGCCCAATTACATAGTGCTCGTCCCGGTCGGATCGGGATTTGAGGCACTACAAAATATACCACTAAGAAAAAGTTTCGCCCCGAAACTTAAGAACAAGGCCGACCCGAAACTTAAGAACAAGGCCCTACCTCCGACTGAATGAACAATAAAGGATACTTCTTCTTCATCTCTGATTCCATCTCCCAGGTTGATTCCCCAACTGTATGGTTCTGTCACAGCACGCGAACCAAGGACATCGTACGGTTGTGAAGTACTTTTTCCTTACGATCCAGAATCTGCACCGGCTCCTCTGAGTATGACAAATCCGTGCGCAATTCTAGCTGTTCGAAGCTAACTACATGACTCGAGTCATGCACATACTTCTGAAGTTAAGAAACGTGAAATACGTCGTGC
This sequence comes from Iris macrosiphon, assembly GCA_036927795.1. NCBI lineage: Eukaryota > Viridiplantae > Streptophyta > Magnoliopsida > Asparagales > Iridaceae > Iris > Iris macrosiphon. The sequence continues at coordinate 138,555,237 of JAYESA010000016.1, read as the reverse complement.
ACTCCAGCCAAGGCGGGAGGTAGTGCAATTCGGTATGCCACAGCTACCACCCGTTCTAGAATTTCAAATGGCCCGACAAACCTGGGACTCAGGTTGCCCTTCACGCCGAAATACATCACTCCACGCATCGGCATCACTTTTAAGAAGACATGATCCCCGACTATGAACTCTAAGGGCCTACGATGAGTATCGACATAGCTTTTCTGTCGGCTCTGCGCAGTGCGGAGTCTTTCCCGAATCAAGCAAACTTTCTCAACTGCCTGCTCCACCAGCTCTGGCCCGAGTACCTGCCGCTCGCCGACTTCATCCCAACAGATTGGAGATCGACACTTGCGCCCATAGAGTGCTTCGTACGGTGCCATCTGGATGCTCGATTGGTAGCTGTTGTTGTACGCAAACTCCGCCAACGGAAGGTGCGTGTCCCAACTAGTTTTTAAATCAATCACACACAGCCGTAACATATCTTCAAGTATCTGATTTGTCCTCTCTGTTTGGCCATCAGTCTGGGGGTGGTATGCGGTACTGAACTGTAGCTTGGTTCCCAAATCAGACTGTAGGCTAGTCCAGAAATGAGATAAGAAACGTCCGTCACGGTCAGAGATGATAGAAGCAGGCACTCTGTGTAATCGAATAATCTCGTCTATGTAGATCTGTGCTAACCGATCGACGCTCTACGCAACTTTTATAGGCAGAAAGTGGGATGATTTGGTCAAACAATCAACTATGACCCAAGTCGCATCATGCCCCCGTGGCGTCTTCGAAAATCCCACAATGAAATCCATAGTGATGATGTCCCATGCTAGTATATGCCACATATGCCCCCATAACAAGGACGCTCTACAATATAATAACGTCATCTCCGAAGAGCGTGGTATCTGTAACGTCCATCATTCCGAAGAATAAGATATCTGCAATATATATATATATATATATATATATATATATATATATATATATATATACGTCCGTATCGCTCCGCGGAGTGCGATATCTTTATAAAGGAGGTGGGTGTCACATACGCCTACTAATCGTCCTCCCCGTCCAATGCCAATGTACATGTCACGAATACGACATGGATATCTCATACTATAATGCAAGTCACTAAAGAAATATGCGACTAAGCTAAATACCGTCACACGTGCTGCTCATACCGATGTCCAGTCAAGCATGAAGCATGCGTCCCTACATGAACTCACTCTGTGTCATGCAATGATACGTGTCAAGGTCTGGAGAGTCATATTGATAACTCCACAACTTTAGGTGGGTCCACTAGATACTAGGTCAGACACAAGTCTTAACGTCAACGCCTTCGTTGACTGCACCAGAGTCTTTCTCGGATGTGCACAGTTTAATACAATATTAAAACAGGTAAACATGCAACTAAATAATAACTGAGTTTAAACAGTACAACAAGGCAAGGTATACTTGCCTGGGTCCTCTAGCTGCGAGTGCTAATAATGTAACGACCCGATTCCGTAGAATCGTTGGGGCGTCCCCCGAATCGTGATGCCGTACGGGCCTGGGGTTGCGCCCGCACAAGGCTAAAGTATTTTGCGTAACGAGCACATATTCAGAGTACGCAGATAAATTGAAACACAGATTTGAAATATGGAAAAGTTCTCTTTATTGATAATGAACATCTATTACAAACTCCTGAACGAGTCAGCTAATATGCCGCACGGGCTTACAAAAGAGTTGACTCAAAATGAGATATCAGTCCTGTACATTATATCCCTTTACTAAACTTCAAAAGATATAGACCTCCAGGCTGGAGGATAGCTTTGCCACGGAGCTGCATTTGTGTATGAAGAGTTGCAAGCTCCTGTCTTCAAAATGCTTCAAGGGGCGCGGTGAAGATGCGCCAACAGCTGGACTGGATCGGGAAGACGACTTCGGCTTCTCGCTCGGTTCGCCTTAGTGCGAAGAACCTGTTTCAACGAGGGTCAGCATGTCGAAACATACTGGTGAAGGCGAGCTAGCCGAACTATACCAATCAACATGTTGTTTTAATGAAGCATGCATATTTGTGGATTTCTATCTTGCCTTAGTTCATTTACAAGTAAGCAGCATATAGAATTTACTGAAATGAACATGCCACCGTTCGATGGATTTTACCTGCCCGTCTTAATTACCTGCACAATACTTACCATGCCTTCCCTGCCACGAAGACACAAGTTAGTATGCAACAGGTTTAAATATACAGGGGATCACTGGCGGGATGCCATAATGGACGGGACATAGTACATGAATGAAATAACAAGTAACGCAATGAACAGGGGCGCCACAAGTTATTCCATCCGATATAGGCGACTATTCAGGAGTTTCGTCCGGATCGGATCGGTGCCAGTGCCCCAGCAACCGTCCGCAGAAACTAAGACCTTGTGCACAAGTTGTCCGTGATCAACATATACACTAAGTTAGCAGTTGAGGCAATTCAGGGCAATAACAGGCACATGACAGTAACAGGGGGGAGATCTACTTTTTCATAGTCTTCCTATTCAGATTATTGCATTCAGGATGAGTTATGTTCATAGCATAATTTAAAGAAGAGCATACATTCTAACTTGTATTATGCATATGATAAATATTCCGAACGAACAAGCATGCAAGTAAGTAACCGTTCCCAAGTTTGATTGACAAGCAGTATTATCCAAGTCTATTCTCTTTTATCTTGGTTTCTTTTATTATTACTTGGTATCGTTTGATCAGAGCAAAGAAGAATGCAGATTTTTAGGGCGTGAAGCTTGGAAGCAGGGCTAGCTAATCGGGTTGGTAGCCACTCACTTAGATTGTTGGAAGGGAGAAGGAAAAAAGCGCTTCTCGACTCCGCTCGTAAGCCGCCTATTGCTCGTTCACCTGCAACACGAACAGCTCGATCAATATTTTTTCCTCTCTTTCCAATCTCGGAATTGAAGTGCAGTTCAATGAACAAAAATAATGAAAACCATCGAAACCGTTCAAGAAAAACAAGCAAATCCTAAAACCAACTCAAAGCACAAAAGCAACAAGCGACATCGAAAACCGAGGCAATAAAAGATAGCAGCGGAGAGGTCCCTCCAGACTCTGCCGCTAAGTCGAACCCAGGGGCACGGTCCACTGAATGTGGGAATCAATTCCGAAGAAACAAATCCATAACGAGGACGAGTTCTTAATTCAATCTATCCCGATCAAACGATACCGTCTTGTGTTTCTTAGCCGCGATCTCCGCACCGGGAGAACGGGACGCTACAAATAACCTGCTCCTGAAGTCTCGCCTGAACGGTCCAGTGACCCTATATATATAATATAATAAACGATCATCAGTCACTACAATAGTACGCGCAGCAAACACTACGTTACAATTGCGAACTGACGCAGAGGTCACAACTGGTCATCTAGCTGGGTTGCGTGTGAACGTAGCTAAAACGTACATATGTCGTATCCTCGATTTTCGTGTACACCAAGACAACGAATTTGTAAGAGACGCTATAATACTAGATAACGCAACACAGGTCCTAGCTAACATGCTATAAAAATATGCTACAATTTAATTGATGTATTATACTACATTAATAAAGCTAACATATTAGTGTGCAAAAATCCAATGTCTAACCTTGGTCAACATCTCCTTATTTAAAATAGTCATAATTTATTAAGATGTAATTTATTAATATAAATACATATAATAAACATTAATACTTAAATACATTATAATAGCATTAATACATAAATATATATAATAGCATTAATACATAAATATATAAATACATAAATACATAAATACATAAATAAGCATTAATATATAAATACATAAATACATAAATAAATATATACATAAATACACATATACATAAATACATATAAATAAGCATTAATATGTAAATACATATACATAAATACATAAACACATAAATACACATTAATGCATAAATATATAAATACATAAATATATAAATACATAAATATATATATACATAAATACACATATACAAAAATATATATAAATAAGCATTAATACGTAAATACATATACATAAATATATATTAATACGTAAATACATATACATAAATACACATTAATGCATAAACGCATAAATACATAAATACATATATGCATAAATATACATATACATAAATACATATAAATAAGCATTAATACGTAAATACATATACATAAATACATAAATACATATTAATGCATAAATACATAAATACAAATATACATATATACATAAATACATATACCTAACCGACGTTCGTGTCCGGGGGGGGGGGGGGTTGTCCGCCGCACGAGGTGGCCAGCCTCCAGTGTGGTGCCCCGTTCCCCCTATTCGGGGAGCGCGGCTAAGAAATACAAGACGGTATTGTTCGATCAGGATAGATTGAAACAAGAACCTATCCTCTTTATGGATTTACTTCTTCAGAATCGATTTCCATATTCAGTGGACCGTGCCCCCGGGATCGACTTTGTCACGCCCCAGTCCCAAATACGTAGGACTAGGAACACGTAAGCATGCCAGCCGCATGGATATGGCAACTCCAATATATGGAAACCATAACCCATACGTACGCTGTAATATGAATATAAACTCACATATGGTATATATAATGTCACAAGTCACAGATATGCTGATCTCATCCACACAACAAGTCATAGAAAAGAAATACTAAACTAGAATAAGGAGTCTGAAATATCTAAAATAATAGTCGGGTGGAGACAAATCCACTACCCATGACTATATCCAAAACTAAAATGAGAGAGGAGTATAAAGTCTCCAATGTAAAATAATATGAAGACAGAAGTCCATCAGCTAAAAGAATCCATCGCCAGATAATCAACGATGCTCAGAAGGTAAGACCTCCTCGACAGAAAATAATGCGTCAGGTCCAGGCCCGTACTCCTGCAAATACTCAAGAGAAGATACACCTGGCAGGGGACCAGGTCCTCAGAGGGACGTAACAAGATACACAAAACACATGCCAATTTGAATACAGTAAACATGTATATAATTTGAAAATAAATAAGTACGATGTACAAGACAATCTATATGAATGTAAATGAGGACAAGTTTTCGACGTATGGGCAAGGGTAGGCTACTCGATCTAATCCTCATAATCTCACGCTCGTCAGTGGACATCATCAGCCGTCATACCTCGGGGGTAGCGACCCTCGGACTCCATCAATCGACATACCTCGGGGGTAGCGACCATCGGACACGACCCACCATAGTGCGTGCTAGTGACTACGGTGTTACTAGAGTGGTTAAAAGCCCATACGCCTAATGATTGTCCTCTATGATACTAAGTGTCAAGTGTGTGTCAACATATCTAATATATAGTAATGACTGAAGGAACTACACATGCAATAAATAAACAGAATGAAATAATTATACAAAAATATACTAAGCATGTAAAATACTGTAAACAACTTGGCAAGGTATCTTGCCTGGGGTCCTGCTGCTGGTATGAATCAGAGTCCAAGTCACAGTCCAAATAGCCTATGTATTACAAATTTATCACGTCAAAAGATAATTTATTTTAATTTATTTAATTCTGTAATAATTACTCTAAAATCCTATTTTAATCTTATTATTCTGATTTTTAGGTTAATGCCTAAATTTTGTCCAAAGGAATTGAATTTTATCGACTCGAGACTCATGGCACGCAAATCGAGGCGATCTGTTGACCGAAAAGTCAACTGACACAAACTTGACTTTCATGCATGAATTCCTGTAGATTTCAGCGTCAAAAACATGCTAGAATTTATGGCTCGTCCGAATTCAAATTCGTTTGGAAATTATGGCACATACAAGTTTCGTATCGTGCACCGATGGTTAAATTTTACCCTAGAAGTTCTACAGAATTAACAATATAAAAATACTTCGAAATAAATTCTAGGAAAAATATATGTCAATGATCTCGACATTAGATTTCTGAAACTTTAAACGGTTCATGATTCTGATTCCTGGTTCTCCCGGAATCACGAAAACATCGAAACACGTCTATTTTCGGATATGCTGTGTTCTACGAATTTTCCAAAATTTAATAATAATAATTTCGTAAAACAAATTATATAATCAGAAAGCTAACCTCAATATCTTTCTAACACAAAAAACTAGGCCTCATTTGGAGTCCGGAGCTATGCGCAATGGCTTCTGGAAGATGAAGGAACCCTAGATGGTAATTCTCTAAAATTCGGCTGAAGAAAAATCCTAGAAATAAACTTAAACTAATATATATATAGAGGAGAGAGAAAGCAGTCGCGGCTCAGATCTTGACACGTGGCAGCCATCCAACGCTGCCCGCCCCGCAGTCACTGACAGGCGGGTCCGGCACTGTTTGCTGCGGGCGGCTGACAGGTGGGCCCCTTGTTTGCTGACTGGGCAGAAATAATTTCTTTTTGGGTTTTCTTTTTCAGAAAATAGTTTTTAATTCAGTTTTTGATAATTAACTCAAAATAAATGCTAAAAATAATCAGAAAATTCCTAAAAAATTATAGAAAATATATTTTATTATTTAGAACCTAAAATAAAAGTTTGGGATATTTTTATCTAAGTTTGAATATAAAATAAATTCTTCAAAATCCTAAAAAATTAGTGTTACTAGTTTTTAATTAACTAAAAATTATGGAAAAATCCCAATAATCTAAAATAGACTAAAATAATTCTAAATAAATATTTATATAAGTAAATATACTAAAAAAATTTATTTTCTAATTAACTAAGAGAATATTCTAAATAAATTCAACATCTATAATAAATATAATAATATAAAATATACATAAAATACCTATTTTGGGTGAGGGAGTTTACAATCTACCCAACTTAAAATAATTTCGTCCTCGAAATTAAAATAAGACATAATTTGTTAAATCTTTCACATTCATACATAAGGTACGTCAATTGCAATCTCTTCCAAAAATTTAAATAACAAAATCTATTCAAATCTATCGCGATCATTTCAAAATTAAGATAATCATTGTTCAAATCAAAATTCAACCTATTGTAATCTCTTCTCACTTTTCCAACTCATCAATATCCAAATTTAAATTGAATCCATATAATATCTTCAAGATTTAAATAACCCATATCAAATTTTACCTCACGATCTCCAAGTATCATAATCTCCTCTAGAAGTAATTCGAGTCCAATATTATTCCTATTTTCACTTATAATTTTTTTTTTTAACTTTTTAAATTCCATTCACATCCTCAATATTTCAAATAGGTAGTCCAATCATCAATTTTTTTATTTTATTTAAATCATCAAATTGAAAAATAATTTAAATGCAGTCCACCAATGTTCAAGTCTGAAATTATATATTTATCCTTCAAATTCAAATTGATGATTTTACCTTCAATACTCAAAAATTTAAATTATGTACTTAAGGTATAAATATTGGGTCCTCAATATCAAGATTTTTAAAATTTATTAATCCTCATCATCTTAGTCATTCTTCTAAAATTCTAAAAATTAAATGGCTTGAACCTCTCCCAATCTAATCTTACTCGATCACAATCTAAAAGAAATTCCTCTCGAGTTGCCAATGCACTGCTACCCAACTTAGAATTTACCCATCTATCACAGAAGGCTATATACTTTAAGAAAAATATTCCTTAATTTATTTACTCATGCTATTCAATTATCAAACATATCACCTATGATATACCCTTAATCAATTATAAAAAAGTGTCACTAAGTCATGTGATTAGCCTTATGGGGTATATCTAGTACTATCAGTGTCAACTTATACCAGCACGAGATTTCGTCTTTCCGAAATAGGGGAAGACGGAGAGAAATAATAAAGAACTCAAGGTGAAGGTGACCGAATACAAGTACGAGGTTCAAAGAGGTTAAAGAATCGAAAAGAGAGTTGTCAGGACAGTTGTGAATTGAAATCCTATTTTTGGTAATTTCCTATTTACCTGCTCATATCAGTACAGTTATGTAACCGATACGATGTGTCAGACATATCTAGGTGCAAGTATATTTGTCTACTACCATATATCTCAATCCACGTAAATTAGTCATGCGAAGAGCGAACCAAGCGCACTAAGGTTAGCTAGACCTTAATACACCGATTCTGACTAGGCAATTGTATCATTGTGTGCACCCAATAATACATATGCCATGAGCAAGCTCGATAAAAGAATAAGCTTGCAAAAACTAGGCTATAATAGCAGCATAAGTCAAGGTAGTACAACAAACATAAATACGCTGGATTATGATGAAAGAAGGTACATAACAATTCAAGTTCACAAAAGATAAGACTCCACAAACTCTACATTTGTCATACTAATTTCTTGTCTAAGTCGATGGTCGACAAAGTAGGGGTATAGCCTCTAAGTTCTACAGTCTGATGAAACATTATCTTCTTATGCTAGCACATCAGCTACACTTCAATAATAGGGCAAAAGACTATGTGATACTATGTTGTGAGGTATACTACCCAACTTATAACAATAAACTAATACTGTGACAGTCTTAAGGGTACCGTAGAAGCTCCTGTTAAGGTCTTCGAGAAGGGGTCTTGGTACTTGTTAGGGTATCCTCTTATATTACATAGGTCATGGTCGTCTTAACTCTTAGTCATAGTGCAAGTGTCAATAGTAAGAATGGGACAGTTACTGGCTTCAAGGAAAAGGGAATATAACTCGTATTGAGGTGTGGTACAAGTTACATAATTTAAAACTAAAGGATAAGCACCAGGTCTCAATCTACAAGAATAACTTAACTATCAAGTTCTAACTACTAAGCACACAATTTTAAAATTCAAGATTACAACTATAATCCTAGCAAACTATGTGTCCTTAACAAAGAAATAAATTACTTGGCCTACTATCAGAAGTGTCAGGTGGCACGAGTTAAAAGATAAAGAAAAGAAGAACGTAATTTTGGTCGTCGCACAATTAGCGAACGTTAAGGTCACAGAGGAACAATATGTGAAATAGAGGGGCTCTAGGTAGCATCATGGTTTTCCAAGGGGGAGTGGTATACTAGTTGAATGTTCGAGGTATGATCAAGCGAGAAGTGTTGATTGCATTCCTCTAGGCTTCCTAGGGTGCTGTCTACTAATAACAAGACAATGATATAAGTTTATAGTTCTCCAATACTATCTAACTATGAGGGTTAGGTTCAGTCATAATATTCTCTTTTGGTTTTCTATTGGTTCCTCCATACTAGGGTCAAACATTATGGTAAGCTTCTAACTAACTCTAGTAGTATCTATACTACTCTTAAGTCTTCATAATACATCAAGGGATAATGGTAAACCAATCTATAGATAAGGAATTCTAGGTTCACTAGATATTCTAAACTTAGTAGTGTGTCTATATCCTCGTTGTAATCTTAATAGGTATGCCACTCTAATTATCATCCTAATAATAGGGGTTCCTATATTCTTAGCAGAAGGCTATACTCAAGGAACTATTAGGGGAGCACATGAATCAAGCAGGATACAATTGTTCAAATAGAACAGATAGGAGGAAGATGAATCATAGTCAATTGTGGATGAGATCCTATACTCTAGTCCTAGGTGCAGGCTTGCTCGGTACAGTAACGTAACCGAGACAATATGCTCTCGACCTGCATGGGCCACCACAAAAACATGTCACGCCCCAGTCCCAAATACGTAGGACTAGGAACACGTAAGCATGCCAGCCGCATGGATATGGCAACTCCAATATATGGAAATCATAACCCATACGTACACTGTAATATGAATATAAACTCACATGTGGTATATATAATGTCACAAGTCACAGATATGCTAATCTCATCCACACAACAAGTCATAGAAAAGAAATACTAAACTAGAATAAGGAGTCTGAAATATCTAAAATAATAGTCGGGTGGAGACAAATCCACTACCCATGACTATATCCAAAACTAAAATGAGAGAGGAGTATAAAGTCTCCAATGTAAAATAATGTGAAGACAGAAGTCCATCAGCTAAAAGAATCCATCGCCAGATAATCAACGATGCTCAGAAGGTAAGACCTCCTCGACAGAAAATAATGCGTCAGGTCCAGGCCCGTACTCCTGCAAATACTCAAGAGAAGATACACCTGGCAGGGGACCAGGTCCTCAGAGGGACGTAACAAGATACACAAAATATATGCCAATTTGAATACAGTAAACATGTATATAATTTGAAAAATTATAAGTACGCTGTACAAGACAATCTATATGAATACAAATGAGGACAAGTTTTCGACGTATGGGCAAGGGTAGGCTACTCGATCTAATCCTCACAACCTCACGCTCGTCAGTGGACATCATCAGCCGTCATACCTCGGGGGTAGCGACCCTCGGACTCCATCAATCGACATACCTCGGGGGTAGCGACCATCGGACATGACCCACCATAGTGCGTGCTAGTGACTACGGTGTTACTAGAGTGGTTAAAAGCCTATACGCCTAATGATTGTCCTCTATGATACTAAGTGTCAAGTGTGTGTCAACATATCTAATATATAGTAATGACTGAAGGAACTACACATGCAATAAATAAACAGAATGAAATAATTATACAAAAATATACTAAGCATGTAAAATACTGTAAACAACTTGGCAAGGTATCTTGCCTGGGGTCCTGCTGCTGGTATGAATCAGAGTCCAAGTCACAGTCCAAATAGCCTATGTATTATAAATTTATCACGTCAAAAGATAATTTATTTTAATTTATTTAATTCTGTAATAATTACTCTAAAATCCTATTTTAATCTTATTATTCTGATTTTTAGGTTAATGCCTAAATTTTGTCCAAAGGAATTGAATTTTATCGACTCGAGACTCATGGCACGCAAATCGAGGCGATCTGTTGACCGAAAAGTCAACTGACACAAACTTGACTTTCATGCATGAATTCCTGTAGATTTCAGTGTCAAAAACATGCTAGAATTTATGGCTCGTCCGAATTCAAATTCGTTTGGAAATTATGGCACATACAAGTTTCGTATCGTGCACCGATGGTTAAATTTTACTCTAGAAGTTCTACAGAATTAACAATATAAAAATACTTCGAAATAAATTCTGGAAAAAATATATGTCAATGATCTCGACATTAAATTTCCAAAACTTTAAACGTTTCGTGATTCTGATTCCTGGTTCTCCCGGAATCATGAAAATATCGAAACACGTCTATTTTCGGACATGCTGTGTTCTACGAATTTTCCAGAATTTAATAATAATAATTTCGTAAAACAAATTATATAATCAGAAAGCTAACCTCAATATCTTTCTAACACAAAAAACTAGGCCTCATTTGGAGTCCGAAGCTATGCGCAATGGCTTCTGGAAGATGAAGGAACCCTAGATGGTAATTCTCTAAAATTCGGCTGAAGAAAAATTCTAGAAATAAACTTAAACTAATATATATATAGAGGAGAGAGAAACCACTCGCGGCTCAGATCTTGACACGTGGCAGCCATCCAACGCTGCCCGCCCCGCAGTCACTGACAGGCGGGCCCGGCACTGTTTGCTGCGGGCGGCTGACAGGTGGGCCCCTTGTTTGCTGACTGGGCAGAAATAATTTCTTTTTGGGTTTTCTTTTTCAGAAAATAGTTTTTAATTCAGTTTTTGATAATTAACGCAAAATAAATGCTAAAAATAATCAGAAAATTCTCAAAAAATTATAGATAATATATTTTATTATTTAGAACCTAAAATAAAAGTTTGGGATATTTTTATCTAAGTTTGAATATAAAATAAATTCTTCAAAGTCCTAGAAAATTAGTGTTACTAGTTTTTAATTAACTAAAAATTATGAAAAAATTCCAATAATCTAAAATAGACTAAAATAATTCTAAATAAATATTTATATAAGTAAATATGCTAAAAAAAATTATTTTCTAATTAACTAAGAGAATATTCTAAATAAATTCAACATCTATAATAAATATAATAATATAAAATATACATAAAATACCTATTTTGAGTGAGGGAGTTTACAGACTTAGCGGCAGAGTCAGGAGGGACCTCTCCGCTGCATCTTTTGTTGCCTAGTTTTCGCTGCCGCTTGTTGTTTTTATTTGTCTTGAGTTGGTTTTCGAATTTGCTTGAGATTTCTTGAACGATTTCGATGGATTTTATTATTTTAGTTCTTCGAACTGCACTTCAATTCCGATATTGGAAAGAGTGAAAGAGGTATTGATCAGCTATTCGTGGTAATACAGGTGAACCAGAAGTAGGCAACGCTCGAACGGACTCCTAAAGCACCTCTTTCCTTCTCCCTTCCAACCAACTAAGTGGGTGGCTACCATCCCGACCAGTTGGCCCTTCTTCCAGTCTTTACACCTAAATCTCGTATTCGTGCTTGTGTCACGCCCCAGTCCCAATAATATATAGGACTAGGACACGTAAGCATGCCAGCCGCATGGATATGGCAACTCCAATATATGGAAACCAAATCCATACGTACGCTGTAATATGAATATAAAATCCACAAGTGGTATAAAATGTAATACAAGTCACAGGTTATAATCTAAATCTCATCCACCAAAATTATATAGAAAGAAATAACCAGTATCTATGAAACTAGATCTCAATAAGAAGTATCTAAAGATGATAGTTGGATGGAAACAAATCCACTACCAACTCAAATGGAAAAGTAAATACAATATAGATACAACTCACTCAAACAATAAGTACCAGCTACCAATCACGGCTCGAAGAGAAGACATCCACGAAGCATCTATATCCTTCCAAATCTGTGCTCCTGCAAACACTCAAGAACAGGTACACCTGGCAGCGGACCAGGTCCTCAGAGGGACATAACAAGTATACTTAAACACATGCCAATAGAGTACTGAAATAAATATCCAATGATCGCCTAACCGTCTAAGTGAATGCAGTTAAGAACAACTTTCCCCACAAGTGAGCTATCTGGCTGAAAACTGGGATTTGGCATGGTTCTCTTTTGAAGAGCCAGGGGCCCAAAGGCACGTCGTCTTTTGAACGGCGGAGGCCCGCCAATGTATATATAAGGGTCATCATCACCCGTTTCTCCAGCGGAGAATCCGGGCTTCACGGAAAAAGTGTAAAGGAGCTCAAATGCGGTACTTGTTGTTCTCCCCACCCCATGCTCTAAGCATGTCATGTCCATGACACGATAAACCTCTAATAACTGCCAAGTCTACTAGCATGCAAAGTTTCTAACAGCAGTTATCCCTAACACACGGCCCACACGTACCGATGATCAGTCAATACATGCGTCCGTGATCTATATGAGACTCACAACTCGTGTAAAAATATGTGTCACGGCCAGATGAAACCTAATGGTGCTACATGATAATGGGGTAGTCTCATGAACAAGGTCAATGCAATACATAAATAAAAACCTATTCATTAATTATACATATTCTAAGTTGAATAGTATGTACATACTAAATATATATAATTATATCAAACTAATTAATATACGCGTACGAGTACAAGTTCGTGTACGCAGTACAGGGTTCACCGACTCAGGGTCCGATATCAGCTAGCCATTATAAGAAATACGCATGTCCTAATAATATATACTCAAACACACATACGAAATAAGAAGGTGGGACAGGTTCAAACCTCGGTGTACGTGCACGGAATCGGCTGGACGACGACGAAGAGAGGTTGATGTCATGAAGTACATTTTAAAAAGTCCTCCAATGATCCTAACCCTTTAATAACACATATAATAATTATTTAAACCTAATTTGCAACTTGATATATAAGCTGATATAAGAGTACAAGGGGAATTTGGTAATTACCTTATTCCTTAAGGGGGTTTATGCAAACCTTCATGTTTATTCAATTAGTGCTGCTACTTTCGAACCTCGCATGGACTCTGTTCCTTAAGTCTTCATCCATATATATTTTCCTTTGGCCAGTTGCTCATTGCGAAAAATTGCAGGCCGGATATGCGCGGCTTGTACAGTAGCAGGGAACGGTCAGGGGGTCCATAGGATTAGGACAGTCGGCTGCTAACTATCACAAGACTTCTGCAAGTCTCTGGAGGAAGCTTCGCTCAAATGCCAATAGGAGGCAGTCTGCTTGCCACGAACATCCAACTGAGCCATGTTGCTCTTGTCATATAATGTTAAATAACGTGCATTAGGAGGGCCAATCATCTGAAGACAAATTTCTTTGCAGGTACTCAGTCGGGTATAGCAAAGAATAAGCATTAATGTCATCTACCACCAAAGCCATCTTCACATCATCGTCCAATTCCACTTCAGCATGCATCCCGCAGTGGATGGCAACAAGAGAGCAGCAGAGGATGAGATGCTCAACCGGACCATATCCCTCCTATGAACTCTACACATCAAGCTAGTCCTCCCCGAATCAGATGATACGACGACATGGCTCTTCTGGGTAGGCCACCACTCTCTTATTTCTCTACTACCAGTATCCCAAATGTTGGGGTGATTGAGTGGGAAGAAAGGGTTCTCGGAGGGAGATAAGGTGGGTCGGAATGACGGTAGATGATGGTAAAGGGAAGGAGATTGGGGGCGGCTGTAGCTAGGTTAGAGATGGGTTTCCAATAGGAAAGGGGAGGAAATTTGTATATAAATACAGGTGAGCTAGGGTTTGGGGATTTGACTTAGGTCAATGGACTTGGTCAACACTCTTGGGTTGGGCCTTGGGCTTGCATGATGGTGTTGGGCTATAAATTACAATTATTTAATTGCAAAGGTTGGATTAAAAATAGGAGGGCGATGTTGCGCGTTTGCAAATCAAGAAAATTTTGGAAAAAATCCATATGAAGGGAAAAATAGATTTCTTCATGAATTGTCCAACGGTGGGGACACCTCAATACATTTTTGCATAAAAGTCCCCCCAACAATTGGAAAATTGCACAAAGGCAGAAATTGGATTTAATTAATTAAATCGAAACGCGCACGATGTTCTAGAATTAATTAGGGGTACATGGGATTAAATCAGGCGGTCATAATTGTCAGGGGCATAGAGGGGACAGTGTAGAATATTAATAAAATTCGATTTGCACAATACGGTCAAGATTCTGTCTCAATTTCGATTGGGACGCACAAGGGTACAAAATTGGGAATTTATTTATAATTAATAAATAATGCCTGCGACGTTTGTTGTGCGGCTAAAATATAGCACAAGAAAGCAATATTATAAGTTGCTCAAGGGTCAGAGAGGTAAGCGGGCACGTCTAGGTCAATGTTGTGAAATTCGTAGATAGGCAACGGCTAGTGAGGTGCTCCAATTATCGAGCAACGGTAAGGTGCGCTACGCGATATAAATTATTGCATAGTTAAATAAATATCGCGTTCTAATTCTATTTGGTTCAATTTAGCCCTAATCTCACTATCTAAACCAAGTAGCCCTAATTTTGGGTGAGGGGGTTTACAGCTTGCCCCGATCAAACGATACCAAGTAATAACTAAAAGACTTCAAGATAATAAGAGAATAGACTTGGGAAATTATGCTTGTCAATCAAACTTGTGAACGATTAATCATTTACATGCTTGTTCGTTTAGAATGTTCATCATATGCATAAATATAAGTTAGAATATATATTTTTTCTTAAAATTATGCTATGTATAGAACTCATCTTGAATGCAATAAACTGAACGGGAAGACTATGCAAAAGTAGATCTTGCCCTGTTATTGCCCTGTGCCTGATATTGTCCTGATTTGTCTCAATTGCTAACTTAGTGTACTACGTTGATCACGGACAACTTGTGCACAAGGTCTTAGTTCCTGCAGATGGTTGCTGGGGCACTGGCACCGATCCGATCCGGACGGAACTCCTGATAGTCTCCTGCATCGGACGGAATGGCCTGCAATGCCCTGATCCTTGCGTTGTAAGTCATTTCACCCCAGACTAGAATCGTCCCTTATGGCATCAAGCCAGGGATCCCCTCGTATATTTAAATCTGTTGCAAACTAACTTCTGTCCTCTTGGCAGGGAATGACATGGTAAATATTGTGCAGGTGGTTCAGACGGGAAGGTAAATATCACCGAGCGGTGGCAAGTATTTTTATTAATTTCTATATCTATTGCTTGCTGTAAAATAAACTAAGATAAGATAGAAAGACCATAGATAAATATGCATGCTTCATCTAAACAACGTGTTGATTGGTATAGTTTGGTCAGCTTGCCTTCACCAGTACGTTTTGATGTACTGACCCTCGTTGAAACAGGTTTCCCGCACTAAGGAGAATCGAGCGAGGAACTAAAGTCATTTCCCAATTCCAGTCCAGTTGTAGGCATGCCTTGGTCCGTGTCACCTTTTGAAGCATTTTGAGAAAGAAGCTAGCAACCCAAGCAATCATGCAGCTTCGTGGAAAGACCGTCATTCCACCAGAAGGTCTTATATTTTGAGTTTAGTAAGGGATGTAATGTATATGACTGCTATCTCATTTTGTGTCAACACTTTTATAAGCCCGTGCGGCAATTCGATGACTCAGTTCAGGAGTTTGTAATAGATGTTCATATTATCAATAAAAGAGAACTTTTCTATACTTTAATCTGTGTTTCAATTTATCTGCGTACTCTGAATATGTGCTCGCTATGCGAAATTAAAATATTTAGCCTTGTACGGAGCGCAACCTAGGCCCGCACGGCTGTGATGCCCGAGAGACGATTATCGATTCCACGGAATCGGTACGTGACATGTTGGTATCAGAGCACAGCTTCAAAGTTTATTTTTGACCCTTCATATGGGAAAAGTTTCTTTAACGATAAATCCCTGTGCGAACTCTTGAACTCGTTTGGCCAAAATGAGATACGTTCATGCAATAAGTCCATAATACATTATGATCCTGATGTAATTTACCTTCTTTTGAAGGAACGGCTCCAGAGCAATCCTCAGCGCTAGCACCAGGTGAGACACAGGCTCAGAAGAGCAGCTCTGGCACTTCAGGAAGATCTCGGAGCCAACGGGGCATGTCTTGAGTTGATCCGCTTGAGAGAGTGATGCAAATGTTAGAAGTACAACGATAGAGAGATGATGCCCGCCAAGCCAAGTTTGAGAGCAATCTAGAGGCCCAACTCTCAATCCAACAAAAGCAAGTAGATACCCTGCAACAACTTATTCAGACTTTAGCCTCCAACAAGTCTGTAGCAACAGCAGCGACTCGGGTGAAACAACCAGCACTTGAAGTTGAGATGATTCAGACTCCGAGGAAGAAGGATGAGACTGCCTTCGACTTTGGTGACTTCAAGAAAATCTATAACACGCTATTCAAGGGGACTGAGGACCCAATCGTGGACCTAGATTGGCTTATCGAGCTTGAAGACCATTTCTCTCTCCTAAAAGTACCGAAAGAAAAGTGCGTCGCTTGTGCTCAACTGCAGCTTCGCCTTAATGCGCACGATTGGTGGGATGTGCATCGACCATCTCTTCCAGTTGAGAATGGAGGGGAGGTGATAGCATGGGCCACCTTCCATGGCACATTTGAGGAGGAATTTATACCCCCGCCTGTACGACGTCAGAAGAAAAATGAGTTTGTACAACTACGGCAGGGCAGCATGACTGTAAGCAATACTGGCTGAGTTCAACAGGCTTGCCAAGTTTGCCAGCTCCTACCTACCCGATGCATCAAGTCATGCCAGACGATTCGAAGGAGGTCTACGTCCTACTATCCATGTGCACGTAGTCGTTCTACAGTACCAGACAATACGAGAAGTCTTAAATCACGCCCTCTCTTTCGAACCGCAGTATCCTCACGTTATTGTCGGCGCTGTGCATACCTCCAATCACAAACGCCAAAACAACGATAGAGAAAATACCGCTGCAAAGCGTCAAAACAACGGCGGTAATCATAGAGAAAATATAGGGCCGCGATGCCACTACTGCAACAAATGGGGGCACATTGAGAAAGACTGTCACAAGAAGCTAGGTACATGCCTCCGCTGTGGCAATACAACACATCAGATTGATACATGCCTGCTTTCTGATCGCCGTCCCTAACAACCAAATCAGGCTGCTAAAAACCATGCCAACATAGCTGCGCCTCAGCAAGGGCGTAATCAGGCTCAAGGTCGGGTCTATACCATGACACGAGAGGAAGCTTTGGGCTCGGACACCGTGGTGTCAGGTACTTTGCTTTTTAATAACATACCTGCTCGTGTACTATTTAATTTTGGTGTAACGCATAGCTTTGTATCTATAAACTTTGCTGCAGAGAACAATATAGAAATAACTCCGTTGCATTTAGATTTAAGTGTTAGCACCCAATCTGGTACAAAAATACCTGTTCGTTCAGTATGCCAAGGTGGTTATATCTGTATTGGAGGAAGGAAGCTATCGCTCGATGTTTTAGTTCTAGATGTTCGGGACTATGATATCATTTTGGGAATGGATTGGCTTGGCGCCTGTGCGGCAACTATAGAGTGTGCAGAGAACTGATTTATTTTCTGCCTGCCTAGAAGCCAAATTTTGCTACACTAGTAGTCCAGCGACTGATGCGACCATGGCCTGCATGATTATTTCTGCAATATCTGCTCGGCGAATGTTATACTCAGGCTGTGAGGGATTCCTAGCGTCGGTTCAGGATACATGGTAGGACTACGCAAACGTCGATTCTACTTTCGTTGAGGCGGAGTTTCCCGATGTATTTTCGAGCGAACTACCCGACATGCCGCCAGACCGAGAGATTGAATTCACTATCGACACCTTCCCGAAAACACAACCGATCTCTAAACCTTCGTATAGAATGGCCCCTGCAGAACTAAAAGAGTTAAAGTGCCAGCTTCAAGAGTTACTAGATCGTGGGTTCATCCGTCCGAGCGTGTCTCCTTGGGGCATGCATGTGCTCTTCGTAAAGAAGAAAGACGGAATACTACGTCTCTGCATCGATTACAGGGAACTGAATAAGGTCACTATCAGGAATAAGTATCTGTTGCCATGGATAGATGACTTGTTTGATCAGCTATATGGGGCAACGATCTTTCTGAAAGTTGATCTTCGTTCGGGCTACCACCAGCTGAAGATTAAGCCAGAAGATATGCCGAAGACTGCCTTTCGAACCCGATACGGGCATTATGAATTTTCTATTATGCCGTTTAGACTGATGAATGCACCTGCTACATTCATGGATTTAATGAATCGTGTATTTTGGTCCTTCATCGATAAATTCGTGGTAGTTTTTATTGATGACATCTTGGTGTACTCGAAGACTAGGGATGAGCACGCAAGACACCTGCGGATGGTGCTGCAAACCCTTCGAGACAACAAGTTTATGCCAAACTGAGTAAATACAAATTTTGGTTGGACAACATATCCTTTTTAGGGCACATCATCTCTGCTCAAGGCATTTCAGTAGACCCAAGGAAGGTAGAAGCTATTATGCAGTGGAAATGGTCGGAGTCAGCTAGCGATATCCGAAGTTTCCTTGGACTGGCAGGCTACTACCGCAGGTTTATAAAAAAATTTGCAAAAATTGCTTCGTCCCTAACTCAGTTCACACAAAAAGGTATAAAGTTTACTTGGACGGACGACTGTGAAGCTTCGTTTACGGAGTTAAAGCAGGCCTCGTCTCTGCTCCAATCCTCACTCTGCCGAACCGGATAATTTCAAAATATACAGTGATGCATCAGGTAAAGGACTAGGATATATCCTGATGCAAAGGGATAAAGTGATAGCCTATACGTCGAGACAGTTAAAGCCACACAAAAAGAACTATCCGACGCATGACTTAGAACTGGCTGCGGTAGCGTTTGCACTGAAGCTTTGGCGCCACTACCTTTATGGAGTACCGTGTGAAATCTATACCGACAATAAGAGCTCAAAATATTTGTATACACAAAAGGATTTAAATCTTTGGCAGCGGCGATGGCTTGAACTCCTTAGCAATTTTGACTTGATGATCATATATACACCTGGCAAGGAAAATATAGTAGCTGATGTACTGAGTCGAGTATTCGTTGAAAGTTTGGCTATTGATGACAGGCTGTGCCGAAATATTGAATCCTTGGGCATTACTCTAAAAATTAGATATAAAAAGTGGACGCAAGTGGCACAACTGCGCCTCAAACCTGACTTGTTACAAAAGATTAAGGCCGCTCAGAAGGATAACTTGTTCCTGCAAAAGATTCATGGTCTGATCTCCGCAGGAAAGGCATCCGACTTTGCGGTAGGCATGGACAGGATGCTCCGAGTGAAGGAAAGACTGTGCGTTCCAAACGACGCGGCCCTCAAAGAAGAGAGACTCACTGAAGCTCATTATGCAAGTTATACTTCTCACCCGGGTAGTACTAAGATGTATCGTGATCTCCGAACGATATTCTGGTGGCACGACATAAAACGAGATGTGGCACTGTTCGTGTCGCATTGCATGGCTTATCAGAGAGTAAAGGCCGAACATCAGAAACCGGGCGGAGAGCTGCAGAACCTCACTATTTCGGAGTGGAATAAGAACATATAACAATAGATTTCATTGTTGGCTTGCCAAGGACACAACGGGAGAATGATGCTGTTTGGATTATTGTCGATCGCCTCACCAAGTCTGCTCACTTTCTTCCTATCAAGTCTACTTGGATCGTCGACCACTTGGCTCAGATATATCTCAACGAAATCGTTCGGCTCCACGGCGTGCCCATATCCATAGTCTTCGATCGAGATGGTCGATTTATATCGCATTTCTGGGAAAGCCTGCAGTCAGCAATGGGGACAAAGTTAAAGTTTAGCTCTGCCTACCATCCACAGACCAACGGCCAAACAGAACGTGTCAACCAGATCCTCGAAGATATGCTGTGACTCTGCACCTTGGATTTGAAGACTAGTTGAGACATGCATCTACCGTTAGCCGAATTTGCTTACTACAACAGTTTCCAATCAAGCATTCAGATGGCGCCGTATGAGGCATTATATGGGCGGAAGTGCAGATCCCTGATCTGTTGGGACAAAGTTGGAGAACGGCAGATCCTTGGCCCTGAACTCGTGGAACAAACTATTCAAAAGGTTAGCTTGACTCGGGAAAGACTAAAGATAGCTCAAAGCTGTCAAAAGAGCTATGCTGATATACATCGATGGCCGCTTGAGTTTTTAGAAGGTGACCGAATATTTCTTAAAGTCTCGCCCATGCGAGGAGTCAGCAGATTCAGAGTAAAAGGGAAGCTAAGTCCACGATTTGTCGGTCCGTTCGAAATACTAAAGCGAGTTACCTCAGTTGTATATCAGATTGCTCTACCGCCATCCCTATCCGATGTACACGATATTTTTCATGTTTCCCAACTTAGGAAGTATGTATACGACCCGAGCCATGTGGTTGATCTGGATCAGCTGAACCTTAAGGCCAACTTGACGTATGTAGAACAACCTGTGCAAATTTTAGATCGAAAAGAAAAGTTGCTCTGAAGTCATTCGGTTCCTCTCGTGCGCGTGCTTTGACGAAATCACTCTATCGAAGAATCTACTTGGGAACTTGAATCCGAGATGAGGGAAATGTTCCCCTCATTATTTTCTAGTGGTAGGTTCTATTCCTAAGTTTTGGAATGAAACTTCTAATTAGTTGGGTAGGATGTAGTGTCCCGTTCCCCCTATTCGGGAAACGCGGCTAAGAAATACAAGACGGTATTGTTCGATCGGGATAGATTGAAACAAGAACCCATCCTCTTTATGGATTTTCTTCTTCGGAATCGATTTTCATACTCAGTGGACCGTGCCCCCGGGATCGACTTAGCGGCAGAGTCAGGAGGGACCTCTCCGCTGCATCTTTTGTTGCCTAGTTTTCGCTGTCGCTTGTTGCTTTCGTGCCTTGAGTTAGTTTTCGGATTTGCTTGAGATTTCTTGAACGATTTTGATGGATTTCATTATTTTCGTTATTCAAACTATACTTCAATTCTGATATTGGAAAGAGTGGAAGAGGTATTGATTATCTGTTCGTGGCAATACAGGAGAACCAGAAGTAGGCAACGTTCGAACGGACTCCTGAAGCACCTCTTTCCTTCTCCTTTCCAACAAACTAAGTGAGTGGCTACCTTCCCGATCAGTTGGCCCTTCTTCTAGTATTTATACCTAAATCTCATATTCGTGCTTGCCCCGATCAAACGATACCAAGTAATAACTAAAAGACTTCAAGATAATAAGGGAATAGACTTGAAAAATTATGCTTGTTAATCAAACTTGTGAACGGTTACTCATTTATATGCTTATTCGTTTGGAATATTCATCATATGCATAAATACAAGTTAGAATATATATTTCTTCTTAAAATTATGCTATATATAGAACTCATCTTGAATGCAATAAACTGAACGGAAAGACTATGCAAAAGTAGATCTTGCCCTGTTATTGCCCTGCGCCTGATATTGTCCTGATTTGCCTCAATTGCTAACTTAGTGTACTGCGTTGGTCACGGACAACTTATGCACAAGGTCTTAGTTCCTGCGGACGGTCGCTGGGGTACTGGTACCTATCCGATCCGGACGAAACTCCTGATAGTCTCCTGCATCAGACGAAATAGCCTGCGATGCCCTGATCCTTGCGTTGCAAGTCATTCCACCCCAGACTAGAACCGTCCCTTATGGCATCAAGCCAGTGACCCTCTCGTATATTTAAACCTGTTGTAAACTAACTTTTGTCTTCTTGGCAGGAAAGGACATATTAAGTATTGTGCATGTGGTTCAGACAGAAAGGTAGATGTCACCGAGCGGTGGCAAGTATTTCCATTAATTTCTATATCTATTATTTGTTGTAAAATAAACTAAGGCAAGATAGAAAAACCACAGATAAATATGCATGCTTCATCTAAACAATGTGCTGATTGGTATAGTTGGGTTAGCTTGCCTTCACCAGTACGTTTCGATGTACTAACCCTCGTTGAAACAGGTTTCCCGTACTAAGGAGAATCGAGCGAGGAACTGAAGTCATTTCCCAATTCCAGTCCAGCTGTAGGAATGCCTTAGTTCGTGCCACCTTTTGAAGCATTTTGAGCAAGAAACTAGCAACCCAATCAATCATACAACTTCATGGGAAGACCGTCATTCCACCAGGAGGTCTTATATTTTGAGTTTAGTAAGGGATGCAATGTACATGACTGATATCTCATTTTGTGTCAACACTTTTGTAAGCCCGTGCGACAATTAGCTGACTCAGTTCAGGAGTTTATAATAGATGTTCATATTATCAATAAAAGAGAATTTTTTTCATGCTTCAATCTGTGTTTCAATTTATCTACGTACTCTGAATATGTGCTCGCTATGCGAAATTAAAATACTTAGCCTTGTGCGAAGCGCAACTTAGGCCTGCACGGTAGTCACGCCCGAGGGGCGATTATCGATTCCACAAAATTGGGGCATGACATCCGGCATACACAGTGCTTCAGGCGGTCACAACAGCAGTAACAGCTCCCTGGAAATGGCAGCAGCTCCGGCAGCAGCTGTAACAGCCAATGCAGCGGTCGTGGGGGTGCTGGTAGTGGTGGGTTTGTCATGGGGGACCTGCGGTGGTGGTGGGGGTGACCGGAGGAGTCAGGGGAGTCGGGTCGAGGGTGGTGGGTGTTGATGATGGTGGGGTTGGTAATGGCGACGGTGATGGTGGTGGAGATGGTAGGGATGGTGGTGGAGAGGGTGAGTATGGTGGCCAAAGTGGCTGTGGTGGCGGTAGGGGTGACTGGAGGAGTCGGGTTATCGGGTCGGCCGAAAATGGGGTCGGGTTGCTGGTGATGAGGATGATAGTGTAGGGAGGAGACGGAGGAGGTGGTGGCGGGTTGACATCGAGGGGAGGAAGGTCGAAGCCAGTGGCAGGTTGGTCGTGCTGAATGGAGGTGGCCGGAGGAGATAGGACAACCGGTCGGAGGAGAAAGTCATGCAGGTTGGATATGGTGTTGGTGATAGTTTTCTAGGGTTTTCCCTTGGTGTTTGTGGCTGTTGATTTATTTTAGAGAGAGGGAGTATGTAGTATATGTAGGAGAGAGAGAGAGAGGGGGCTCTCCTTGGGATTAGGGCTAGCTGGAAAATAATTATAGGGGGTTGAAAAACCTCAACATGATGAAGGGTGGGCTAGGATTGAGGAATTTTAAAATGTAAGGTGGAGATGTGAGGATGAAAAGTTATAGTAAGTACAACAAATACGGGGGAGGGAGGGAATGGGGTGGACCGGTCAAAGGGGGAGGGGGAGAATGAGGTTCTTCATGAGTTGGGACCAATGAGAGGGGGACACCTCATTGCTTATTTGCATAAAAGTTTCTGAACAATTGGAAAATTGCATAATTAATAGAATTTTGGATTGAATGAGACAAAATACCATATTTGGTGTTATGTAGTAGGCTAAAATGGTGTATGGTATTTCGTATGAACCTTGAGGGTGTGAGTGAGGGTTTGGGTTGGAGTTGGATCTTGTTTTGGGTGAGGTTGGTTCTTACACCAATTTAATTAAAATTAGTGTAAGTGGTACTCTTTAATTAATTCGAAATACATGGGTTTAAAATTGGGTGAGACATAAGTATCATGGACGTAGTAGACTCAGAATAGAATAATATCATAATTTGGGTTGGACAAAACGGGTTGAGGTTGTGTCTCTAATTTCGATTGGAACGAACAAGGATGCAAAGTTTGATTTAATTCATTTTAAACATGGATATTTGTAATGAATATTGTGCAACTAAAATAAAGCACAAGATAGGGTATTCGTGAGTTATACAAGGATCAGAATGGTAGGCTGACATATCTAGAAAAAGTGTATAAAATTTGTTTGAAGGTAATAGCTAGTGTAGTGCTCTAAAAATTGAAGCAACGATAAGGTGCACTAAGTGATAAAAATATTGCACAATAAATCTAAACTATTGTGTTCTAATTCTGATTGGATCCAAATTAATCCTAGTCTCTCTATCTAAGCTAAGTAGATATAAATTTGGTCGAGAGGGTTTACAGAAATACTAATCGGTATCGTTCGATCGGGATAGATTGAATCAAGATCTTATCCTCATTATGGATTTGCTTATTCGGAATCAATTTCCATATTCAGTGGACCGTGCCCCTAGGATGGACTTAGCGGCAGAGTCAAGAGGGACCTCTCCGCTGCAAGTTTTCTTGCCTAGTTTTCGTTGTCGCTTTGTTGCTTTCGTGCTTACAGTTGATTTTCGGATTTGCTTGCATTTTCTTGAACGATTTTGATAGATTTCATTGCTTTCGTTCATTGAACTATATTTTATTTTGATCTTGGAAAGAGTTAAATAGGTATTGATCAGTTGTTCGTGGCAATACAGGTGATCGTGCAGTAGACGTCGTGCAAGCGGAGTCTTGAAGCACCTCTTTCCTTTCCTTCCTTCAACCAACTTGTGAGTGGCTATATTCGATTCAGTTGACCCTTCTTCCAAGTCTTCATATCTAAAATCTTGTCTTCTTGCTTGTTCTGATCAAATGATGCCATAATAACTAAAAGATGTCAAGATAAGGAAAGGAATAGACTTGAACAAATTGTGCTTGTCAATCAACTTGTGAACGGTTACCTTATTGCATGCTAGTTCATTTTGAATATTCTTTCTATGCTTCAATTTTAGTTAGAATGTACATTTCTCTATAAATTGTGCTATGTATAGAACACACCTTGTGTCACAACCCGCACCCAAAATTTGGACATGAGTCATGGGTACGTCCAGCCTATGCCGCAGCATCGGCGATAGAACGCTGTCTAGGTCTCAATAATACTAAACATAACTCACACCCTGTCAATGATATCAACTCCAATAAGGAGGACAATGAAATAACATCTCACAATAGCTCATAATGTAAACTCAATCACAATGATTATAAGAGTTTAAAGGCACGATAAAAGATAAGAAGAATGACATAGTCAAACACAATATCTCAAATAGAGATATACCACAGTCTAGCTGTCCAACATAAAAGTTCCACAAGTCTTAATTTAAACTTAACATAAGTCTCAACATAAACTGAAATAAACTTCAAATAAGTCTCAACGCATAAAATAAATATTGTCTAGATAACTGCAGGTAGTGTCTCCTCTAAAGGAATAGACTCCTCTAGGATCTCTGGTGTGTAATCTACATCTATACCTGGTCCATAGTGTGTAGGACAGAAGTCCTCAAGATCCTCTGAAAAAATATACAGTCATGATTGGAGCAAAGTACAAGTACTAACAGCAGTTACTGTCACGCCCCAGTCCCAAAAATACGTAGGACTAGGACACGTAAGCATTCCAGCCGCATGGATATGGCAACTCCAATATATGGAAACCAAATCCATACGTACGCTGTAATATGAATATAAAATCCACAAGTGGTATAAAATATAATACAAGTCACAGGGTAAAATCTAAATCTCATCCACCAAAATCATATAGAAATAAATAACCAGTATCTATGAAACTAGATCTCAATAAGAAGTATCTAAGGATGATAGTTGGATGGAAACAAATCCACTACCAACTCGAATATAAGAGCAAATACAATATGAGTACAACACCACAACACAATATTAGAATACCAGCTATCCATCATAGCTCGAAGAGAAGACATCATCGGATCACATGTAACCATCCAAATCTGCACTCCTACAAATACTCAAGAAAAGATACACCTGGCAGCGGACCAGGTCCTCAGAGGGACGTAACAAGATACAGAAAATACGAGCCAATTTGAATACAGTAAATATGCATATGGTTTAAAAATAAATAAGTACGTTGTACAAGACAATCTATATGAATGCAAATGAGGACAACTTTTCGACGTATGGGCAAGGGTAGGCTACTCGATCTACCTCACAACTCACACACACGCCAATGGACATCAGAAATCGACATACCACGGGGGTAGCGACCAGCGAGACTCCAGAAATCGACATACCGCGGGGGTAGCGACCAGTGCGACACACGCCCGTAGTGCGAGCTATATACTACGGTTTACCAGAGTGGTTAAAAGCCCATACGCCTAATGATTGTCCTCTATGATACTAGGTGTCATGTGTGTGTCAACATATCTAATACATAGTAATGACTGGAGAAAAACTACACATGCAAGAACTATACAGAAATAAAATAAATGAACAGAAATATAAATAGCATGCAAAGTACTGTAAACAATTTGGCAAGGTATCTTGCCTGGGGTCCTGCTGCTGGTATGAATCAGAGTCCAAGTCACAGTCCAAATAGCCTATGTATTACAAATTTATCACGTCAAAAGATAATTTATTTTAATTTATTTAATTTTGGAATAATTACTCTAAAATCCTATTTTAATCTTATTATTCTGATTTTTATGTTAATTCCTAAATTTTGTCCAAAGAAACTGAATTTTATCAACTCGAGACTCATGGCACGCAAATCGAGGCGATGTGTTGACCAAAAAGTCAACCATCACAAACTCAACTTTTATGCATGATTTCCTGTAGATTTCAGCGTCAAAAACATGCTGAAATTTACAGCTCATCCGAATTCAAATTCGTTTGGGAATTATGGCACATACAAATTTTGTATTGTGCACCGATGGTTAAATTCTAACCTAGAAGTTCTACAGAATTAACAGTATATAAATACTACGAATTAAATTCTGGGAAAAATATATGTCGATGATCTCGATATTAGCTTTCCGAAACTTTAAACGGTTCATGATTCTGATTCCTGGTTCTCCCAAAATCGTAAAAACATCGAAACACGTCTATTTTCGGACATGTTGTGCTCTACGAATTTTCCAGAATTTAATACTCATAATTTAGAAAAACAATTTATATAATCAGAAAGCTAACCTCATTATCGTTCTAGCAAAAAAAAACTGGAGCGCGTTTGGAGTCCGGAGCTAGTAGATATCGTCTTTTTAATACGTCATAACTAGTAGAAAGTGAGGCTGAATTTATGACGAATTTGGCTATTTTTGGACGAAAAAGAGAGGAATTTTGGGGAAGAAAAATATGAAGGATGAGGTATTTATAATAGTGGAGACTACTTAATTAAATATAACTAGGATTGGTTAATTTGGATAGGATTATGATGAATTTAAATAAGGATATGATATACATTAAGTTGCTTTCCTAGTAGATTCAGGATTTGAATTAATTTAAAGTAGTGTTTGAATCTATCTCAATAATTTATAATCTTGAATATAATTAAATATAATACAAATAATTTATAAAATCTTATT
Source organism: Iris macrosiphon (assembly GCA_036927795.1). Classification (NCBI taxonomy): domain Eukaryota; kingdom Viridiplantae; phylum Streptophyta; class Magnoliopsida; order Asparagales; family Iridaceae; genus Iris; species Iris macrosiphon. The sequence continues at coordinate 138,527,210 of JAYESA010000016.1, read as the reverse complement.
AATATCTATTAACACTAAATTAGCATCTATCTAATTAAGACTATATATATCCAAATAAATCCTAATTAATTTCAAAAATCTAAAATAACCTAAAAATGATTCTAAATAAATATTTATATAAGTAAATATATCAAGAAATTTATTTGCTAATTAAATAACAGAATACTCTAAAAAAATTCAATATCTACAATAATATAAAATATACACAAAATATCTATTTTGGGTGAGGGGGTTTACAATCTACCCAACTTACAAAAATTTTGTCCTCGAAATTAAAATAGAACATGGTTTCTCTCTATCTAATCTCACTTGATCACAATCTAAAAAATTTACCTCAAGTTTAATAATACAATTTCTACCCAACTTAGAATTTACCCATCTATCACATAAGGCTCTTACACTTAAGAAAATATTCCTCAATTTATTTTCTCATGTCATTCAATCCTCAAAACTTTAACACCAACTATATCATATATGATATGCCCTTAATCAATTATGAAAGATAGTCACCAAATAATGTGATTGGCCTATGGGGTATATCTTGTACTATCCGTGTATCACTTATATCCAAGCACGAGATTTCGTCTTTCCGAAATAAGGGAAGACGGAAAGCAACGAAAAAGAGTTCAAGGAGGGGTAATAGAATGGAAGTATGGGAATCAAAGCGTTTAGAGTTCAAGGAGGGGTAATAGGATTTATTTGGATATATATAGTCTTAATATTAGATAGATACTAATTTAGTGTTAATAGATATTAATAAGATTTTATAAATTATTTGTATTATCTTTAATTATATTTAAGATTATAAATTATTGAGATAAATTCAAACTCTATTTTAAATTAATTCAAATCCTGAACCTACTAGGAAATCAACTTCATGCATATCCTATCCTTATTTAAATTCATCATAATCCAATCCAAATTAACCAATCCTATTCGTATTTAATTAAGTAGTGTCCACCATTATAAATACCTCATCCTTCATATTTTTCTTTCCCAAATTCCTCTCTTTTTCGTCCAAAAAAATAGTCAAAATTTGTCATAAATTCAGCCTCATTTTCTACTAGTTATGACAAATTAAAAAGACGATATCTCCTAGCTCCGGACTCCAAACATGCTCCAGTTTTTTTTGTTAGAATGATAATGAGGTTAGATTTCTGATAATATAAATTTTTTTTTTTTAAATTATTAGTATTAAATTCTGGAAAATTCGTAGAGCACAGCATGTCCGAAAATAGACGTATTTCGATGTTTTTGCGATTCCGGGAGAACCAGGAATTAAAATCATGAACCGTTTAAAGTTTTGGAAAGCTAATATTGAGATCATCGACATATATTTTTCCCAGAATTTATTTTGAAGTATTTATATACTGTTAATTCTGTAGAACTTTTAGGTTAGAATTTAACCATCGGTGCACAATACAAAATTTGTATGTGCCATAATTCCCAAACGAATTTGAATTCAGACGAGCCGTAAATTCTAGTATGTTTTTGATGCTGAAATCTACAAGAAATTATGCATAAAAGTCGAGTTTGTATCGGTTGACTTTTTGGTCAACATATCGCCTCGATTTGCGTGCCATGAGTCTCGAGTTGATAAAATTTAGTTTCTTTGGACAAAATTTAGGAATTAACATAAAAATCAGAATAATAAGATTAAAATAGGATTTTAGAATAATTATTCCAGAATTAAATAAATTAAAATAAATTAATGGTTATATTATTATATAGTTATATGAATATATATGTAAGTAAATGCTAATTATTAATTATGACTAAATATTCAGACTGTATGACCCTAGGACATCGTGGACTATCCCAAAGTTACCTTGACCATATTGACCCTAAGAACTTATGAATTTGTCTGCCTTGCGTACACTAACGTACTGGCATAGACACCTGTCCGTTGACTGACTGATTTTGTACAGTACTTGGAGACGCGACACCCGCGCAATTCAATGCGTAATTGACCGTGTTAGATGACTAGTGTTACCCCTAGTATACCCCCTGATTCCAGTGTAAATGTGGTTGAGTATGTGCTAGTGTAATGACTAATGATTCTATTATATTATATTTATGTGTACATAGGATATTGGATTGTTCTGCGCGATTTCTGGAGCAGGTTATTGGTACATTGTAGCTTCCTTGCCAGGCAAGTATACCTTGTCATTGTACTGTTATTTTTATTCCATATGTTGCATGCATCTTTATTTTCTGCCTTTTCATATATTTTAACTGTTATATAAAATGCGCGCGACGGTGTCGTCGCGGTATGTTTTTATTTATGTATTTGTATTAACCTTGTTTATGAGACTACCCCATCATCATGTAGCATCTTTAGGTTCATCGACCGTGACACAGTTCTTACACGAGTTGTGAGTCTCATATAGATCACGGACTGGCGTGCAGGGTTGGCCTCATGTACGTGTGGCCGTGCGTTAGGAATAACTGCTGTTAGAAACTTTGCATGCTAGTAAACTTAGCAGTTATTAGAGGTCTAGGGACATAGCCTATTATAGTACGGTGGTCCCATCCTTGTCCTTGTTTGGTTGCAGGATTGGGCTAGGGTACTAAGAATAGGCTATGGACCAAATCGTGTCATGGATGTGACATGCTTAGAGCATGGGGTGGGGAGAACAACAAGTATCACATTTGAGCTCCTTTACACTTTTCTTTCTGTAACCCGGAAGCTCCGTTGGAGATACTGGCGGTGATGACCCCTTTACTACTTTGCGGGCCTCTGCCGTTCAAAAGACGACATGCCTTTGAGGCCCCTGGTTCTCCGAGAGAGTCATGCCAATCCCAGTTCTCAGCCAGATAGCTCACTTGTTAGAAAGTTGTTCTTAACTGCATTCACTTTAGACGGTTAGGCGACCCCTTTGGATATTTATTTCAGTACTTTATTGACATATGTTTAAGTATCTTGTTATGTCCCTCTGAGGACCTGGTCCGCTGCCAGGTGTATCTTTTCTTGAGTATTTGCAGGAGCGCAGATTTGGATGGTTACATGTGATCCGAGGATGTCTTCTCTTCGAGCTGTGATGGATAGCTGATATTCCTATATTGTGTTGTGGTGTTGTACTCATATGGTATTTGCTCTTATATTCGAGTTGGTAGTAGATTTGTTTCCATCCAACTATCATCCTTAGATACTTCTTATTGAGATCTAGTTTCATAGATACTGGTTATTTATTTCTATATGATTTTGGTGGATGAGATTTAGATTTTATCCTGTGACTTGTGACATATGTTTATACCACTTGTGAATTTTGTATTCATATTACAGCGTACGTATGGATTTGGTTTCCATATATTGGAGTTGCCATATCCATGCGGCTGGCATGCTTACGTGTTCCTAGTCCTACGTATTTGGAACTGGGGCGTGACACAGGGTAAAATCTAAATCTCATCCACCAAAATTATATAGAAATAAATAACCAGTATCTATGAAACTAGATCTCAATAAGAAGTATCTAAGGATGATAGTTGGATGGAAACAAATCCACTACCAACTCGAATATAAGAGCAAATATAATATGAGTACAACACCACAACACAATATAAGAATACCAGCTATCCATCACAGCTCGAAGAGAAGACATCCTCGGATCACATGTAACCATCCAAATATGCACTCCTACAAATACTCAAGAAAAGATACACCTGGCAGCGGACCAGGTCCTTAGAGGGACGTAACAAGATACAGAAAATATGAGCCAATTTGAATACAGTAAACATGCATATGGTTTAAAAATAAATAAGTACGCTGTACAAGACAATCTATATGAATGCAAATGAGGACAACTTTTCGACGTATGGGCAAGGGTAGGCTACTCGATCTACCTCACAACTCACACACACGCCAATGGACATCAGAAATCGACATACTGCGGGGGTAGCGACCAGCGAGACTCCAGAAATCGACATACCGCGGGGGTAGCGACCAGCGCGACACACGCCCGTAGTGCGAGCTATATACTATGGTTTACCAGAGTGGTTAAAAGCCCATATGCCTAATGATTGTCCTCTATGATACTAGGTGTCATGTGTGTGTCAACATATCTAATACATAGTAATGACTGGAGAAAAACTACACATGCAAGAACTATACAGAAATAAAATAAATGAACAGAAATATAAATAGCATGCAAAGTACTGTAAACAATTTGGCAAGGTATCTTGCCTGGGGTCCTGCTGCTGGTATGAATCAGAGTCCAAGTCACAGTCCAAATAGCCTATGTATTACAAATTTATCACGTCAAAAGATAATTTATTTTAATTTATTTAATTCTGGAATAATTACTCTAAAATCCTATTTTAATCTTATTATTCTAATTTTTATGTTAATTCCTAAATTTTGTCCAAAGAAACTGAATTTTATCAACTCGAGACTCATGGCACACAAATCGAGGCGATCTGTTGACCAAAAAGTCAACAGACACAAACTCAACTTTCATGCATAATTTCCTGTAGATTTTAGCGTCAAAAATATGCTGGAATTTACAGCTCATCCGAATTCAAATTCGTTTGAAAATTATGGCACATACAAATTTTGTATTGTGCACCGATGGTTAAATTCTAACCTAGAAGTTCTACAGAATTAACAGTATATAAATACTTCGAATTAAATTCTGGAAAAAATATATGTCGATGATCTCGACATTAGCTTTCTGAAACTTTAAACGGTTCGTGATTCTGATTCCTGGTTCTCCCAGAATCGTAAAAACATCAAAATACGTCTATTTTCGGACATGCTGTGCTCTACGAATTTTTCAGAATTTAATACTCATAATTTAGAAAAACAATTTATATAATCAGAAATCTAACCTCATTATCGTTCTAGCAAAAAAAAACTGGAGCGCATTTGGAGTCCGGAGCTAGGAGATATCGTCTTTTTAATTCGTCATAACTAGTAGAAAGTGAGGCTAAATTTATAACCAATTTGGCTATTTTTGGACGAAAAAGAAAGGAATTTTGGGAAAGAAAAATATGAAGGATGAGGTATTTATAATGGTGGAGACTACTTAATTAAATACAACTAGGATTGGTTAATTTGGATAGGATTATGATGAATTTAAATAAGGATATGATATACATTAAGTTGCTTTCCTAGTAGGTTCAGGATTTGAATTAATTTAAAGTAGAGTTTGAATCTATCTCAATAATTTATAATCTTGAATATAATTAAATATAATACAAATAATTTATAAAATCTTATTAATATCTATTAACACTAAATTAGCATCTATCTAATATTAAGACTATATATATCCAAATAAATCCTAATTAATTTCAAAAATCTAAAATAACCTAAAAATGATTCTAAATAAATATTTATATAAGTAAATATATCAAAAAATTTATTTGCTAATTAAATAACAGAATACTCTAAAGAAATTCAATATCTATAATAATATAAAATATACACAAAATATCTATTTTGGGTGAGGGGGTTTACAGTTACACATATATTGACAAAAACTATAATACAATGTAAAGAAATACAAAATAGATATAAATACTGGCAATAGCAATACTGGAATAATGAAGTACCAGAATAAAGAAAATACTAGAATAAAGGAATACTGGAGCATATGTCATCATCAGTGTACATCTAGCAATAAATAGAAATACAAGTGCATGCTAGAACAATGAACTAGAATAGAGGTAAACGCTAGAACAATAACTAGAATATGTAGAGATGCTAGATCAATATACTAGAGATACACGTCAAGAACATCTAGCTAAGTGTGTGAAATATCAGCATATCATGTGATCGATTGGGATTGATCAGGCTTGTTATATATGATTAACTATGATTCATGTAAGGTCAGGCTAACCAACCGGATATCTATGATGCGAGCAATAGTCAGGCTAATCACATGTAACATGCTATGAGGCATGTAATGGTCAGGCTACACCGACGTGAGGTATGGGTGAGCTATGATGCATGTAGAGTTGGGTATGATCACATAAGCTACTAATATTTCCCTATTTTCTCAGCTAGCATGCTGGATTCCAAATCATGACTCCTCGTGATAGGTCTCGATGATGCCAACTCGTGTAAACAACAGTGTCGGAATCATGTACGCTATACAACTAGAATTATAGAGATAATCAATATAATAAAAACTGTCAAAGAATGTACTCGCCTGTGGTCCTCTGTTAGAAATACAAATATCCTATTTCCGGGATCTTGTCTGAATAATCCAACAGTCCTATAGACATCAATTAATAATAATATTGTATCAGTCATTACACTAACATACACACCATCATAAATACCATGAACTCAGAGACTACGCTAGGTTGCTACTTGTCATCTACAGGGTCAAGTATTTGTCTAGTTGCACGGGTGTCACGTCTATAATTGTTGTGCATAACAGACAGTGTACATAAGGCAGTCTGCTAACAATTCACAGGATCACAGGTCAATGTAACTATGGGATATCCGTAATTAACTCTAGGGTCTCCTAGTACATCTATGAATATGTGCATAGTCTTAACTAGCTTATATCATTAAATTACTTACAATTTATATATACCATATATTTATATACGTACTAAATATATACTAATTGAATACATATACTATGTATATATATATATATATATATATATATATATATATATATATATATATATATATATATATATATATATATATATATATATATATATATATACCAATGAATAATATTTATTACTAGATGTATATATACTAAACATATATATACATATACTAATTTAAGTAATATATACATACCAATTATATACTAATGGAATACATATACTATACATATATATACGTATATGCCTATACATACATACTAAACATAACTAAATATACATATGTATACTAATAAAAAATACGTGTATGCGCGTACAAGTACGTGTATGCAACAAGAAAGTGTACCTCGAACCTGTGCGCGCGGGAACAAGGCGTTCGTGTCGAGGTCGTCGAGATGAACTGCTATCGAGGGGTTCAGCAGTCGGGACAGCGGGTTCACGGCGGGTTGGCGAGTACAGGCGGTTGGCAGTTCTGGCGTGCTTCTGGTGGTCGTCCAGGCGATGGACAGCGGCTCAATAACGTCTGCTCGGTGCAGACGGAGCACAGCGGGCTCCGGTGGGGTCGAGTTCATCGGGAAGACGGTCGGGTGACAAGGAGAAGACGGGAGGTGATCAGGGATGTCGGCTGGGCGAGTGTAGGCGGGTCTAGTCGACGAAGTTGAGTGCTTCAGTCTCCGGTGATCGACGACTTGGGTCGAGTGCTTCAGGCGAACGGGAAGAGGACAGCGGGACAGTGGATGCGGCGTTCAGGCGGTTTAACTCCGGTGAGGGGGTTCGACGAGGATGTATGAGGAGGAAGGGTGGCCGAACTTGGCGTCTCCTGTAATCACCTGAAAATTTTAAGAATTTTTAAATTTAATTTTCTGGAATTAATTAGCATTTTCTGTGAATTTTAAACCTATAAATTAAAGTAGTCTAATTTAAAATGAATTTTTAAATGAAATTAAATAATATTAAAATGTGATGAAAATTATATTTTCTAATGTAAAATTAAAAACCGAGCATGGGATATTTTTCCGGGAATTTATTGGATCCCGGATGAAATTTTAAAGTATTAAAAACTATTGTTAAAATTAACTGATTAATTAAACCAAAATAATAAAACCAAATCAAACCAGAGTTTAAACCGAACCCTGAACTGACCCGGACCGGCCGGTCTGACTAGACCGAACCGCTCGCCTAGCGGGTCGGATCCGGGTCAGACCCGACCCGCCATGACCCGATCCGACCCGTTCCAAACCCTAACCCCCAAATCGACTGACTCTGTCGATTCCACTGCCGGCGGCCGTTTCCGCCGCCGTGGCCGCCGGCCGACCTCTCGGTTCGGCTCCCCCGCAACCGGCTACTTTTCCTCTTTCCCTTCCGGTGAACTTCCGGCGGTTAACCTCCCCCTACGACCCTATATAAACCTAACCATGGCCGCCGGAAATCTCCTTCAGACCACCCTCTCCGGCGACCTCCAAACCGCCTCCGACCACCCGCTGACACCGCCCAGACCACCCGGACCTGTCCGCCCCATCTCCAGCACCTGATTTCGACCGCCCTCGACCGCCAGCTCCTTCAGAACCCCGATCCGGAACTTCCAGCGAGCCCGACACCGGTGTTTCCACCGACTCCGGCGCTGATCCGGCCACCCAGACTGTCGACGACCACCCAGGATCGGCGCCGTCTCCGCCCGCACCCCAGGACGACTCCGGCAGACACGGACACGATCCAGAACGCGAGTACGAGCCTGGACACGATCGGACACAGGATTCACAGAACAGGACACAGCCCTAGTTCAGACGCGTGTCGGACACGATTTGTACTTGGTTTTTAGGCCCTGTTCAGGTACCCATAACTTTTGACTCGTAGCTCTGTTTCATATTCCGTAAATTTCATTGCGTAGCCTGTATGACCCCCTCGGTGCCCGTGCAACCGACTCGGGGCATCGCGACCTGTGGTGATCGCGAACCGCGATCCAAAAACAGGAAAAACTTAGCCCTGTTTTACCCTGGAAACGAGTATGCCCCGCCAAACGGGACGACTTGGTCACGTGCGGTCTTCACCGATACGTGTGGGTCGTTGATACGGACGTGCGAGATTTCGCAGAAGCTGATTCGGATGTGCGTGCACACCGAAATCAGTGCGTATCCGTAGACAACGCCCCATATCCGACTTTTCTGTATTTAGCTGTAACTTAGTGTAAACACGTCGGATCGAGACGAAACTTACGCCATCGGACTCGTAGCAATACGCTGGTCCTGTGGGTCAAGTTTGGTTAGATTCTGAGAACGTTGGAAAATTCGCGTGTCGTGGGCCCCACAGACTCCACCTGACAGGTGATTTTGAGAACGGCTCATCGGAATTCAATTCTGGAAGATCCGTTGGGTTTGTATCAACGTTCCTGACTTGTTGACATTAAGTTGGACTGATTTGGAAACCTTTGACCCTGACCCGGTTTTCGGTGCAAAGCAGCCCACATTTGGACCCGCTTTGGCCCAGAAATGTCGTTTTTGCCCTTGTGTCCAAACTGGACTTAAGGACGGGCGTTTCTAACTATTTTCTATGTTCTGAGACTGTTGGTAATGATCATTTCAGCTTTTGGAGGAGTTATTGCTGAACCCACTGTTACAAGGACTGCTACCGGTATTCCAATCCCAGGCAAGTGTACCTTGCCATAAATTGCAGTTTATTTAGTTCTCTTGCTTTATTTTCTGTGACTATTGTATATACTATAACCTAGGACCGTATGACATACTTAGTGTTCGATTACAGTCGGGTGCCAACCCCGTACGCGGAGTTGTGTACGTCATTTAGTGATGGATATTCGAAACCCTTCATATTCTCGTGTTTGTTTATCAAGTACACCATAACCTAGGACACTTGACACCATACATTGACAGAATCTTCCTGAGATATTCAAGGTGATTCTGTATAGGATACAAGATGGACATAGTTATTATACTCTTAGATTATGACTGTTGCATTAACTCTGATCTCACGTGACATGGACATGAGACGTGTGGTTACATTGGGTGGGGAGAGACACACAGGCTACAGGCTGTTATATATATATACTACTATTGTGAGGTTGTAGACTCTCGAGCAGAGCTAGACCACTACTAGATATTGTTGCTACCGGCTCCCCGACACAGAGCTTGTAGCAGTCTCAGCTTGAGTACTAGTGTTGCTCTCAGTTGCATTTTCACATAGATGGTTATGTAGTTACCCTGTTTATTTCATTTTCTATTTCACTGCATCTATTTTTGGCTTATATTATTTGTACCTTGCTATGTCCCCTAAGGACCTGGAATGGATGATGTCCCCAGGTTTAGCAGAAGAGCATTATTCCGAGGTTTACGGGACAGGAGCTGAAGCTGTACCAGAAGCTGTTGCTGAAGGAGAACCTAACATAGAAGCAGAGGTGATGGCGGAAGACTTTTTATGAGCTTATGATGTTTGTACTCTTCAGATACATTATTTTGGACTCTTTTGTTCTGGTCTGATGAACCAGTGTTTTAGACTCTTATCGGGTTGTTCCCCGACATACTCTGCTGAGACTGGACTTTGATGTACTTTTTTTATTTTGCTGATGTTCTTATTATTCTGTGTGTGGATGAGATTAGTATTTTGACTTATTGTTGTAGACCTATATTACAGCTTAAGTATGCCCGATGGATCCATTAAATTGGGATGTCCATCGGTGTGTACTGCTGGCCATTGCCACGTGTCTAGTCCCTCGATATTTTGGGACTGGGGCGTGACATGGTTTTTGTGGTGGCCCATGCAGGTCAATCGACAAAATTGTTTTGGTCTCAACTTAGGGGCCAAGCAAACCTGTAAAAGGATAGGATAGGTTATAGGATCTCATCCATTTGTTGAATCATTTTTGAAACTCTATATCGCATTCGAATTAAGTACTTGATTTGCATCCTGCTTGACTCTACTAAACGTTCTCATAAAGTTTATTTTGGATGCAGAAAGATGGATCCAAGAAGTGGAAATGAAATTTCTTTTACACCACAAGACGCTGTGGTTACCTATGATGATGGAGTTACACCAGAGAACAGAGGTCAATCCTCTCAAAGTGGGCAAGATGAGCAACATAACTCAAGGTTCAGGCGCGATGATATCCCACCACCGCCGCAGTTCACTCCACAGATGCCTGCCTTTCCACCAGGGCAAGCAATGGATGGGCAGCAAATGTTCCAGATGTTTTATGCCATGATGCAAGCTCAACAACAAGTTCAACGGGAGGCGCAGCGTCAGGAGGCAGAGAACCTGAGAAACAGCCTAGTAAATGCATTGGAGCAGGCAAACCCGCAAGCTAGGCGACCAGCAACGGGAAGTATTACTGATTTCCGTCAACTCAAACCCCGTACCTTTTCGGGCAAGGAAGGACCAACTGAAGTGCATGAATGGCTCACCAATACACAACATCAGTTGGAAGCAGCTGAACTTCCGCGGGAGAGATGGATGACTGCTGTCCGAATGCAACTGACGGACAACGCGCACCACTGGTGGCTAGCTGAAGAGAGGAGGCTCGGACATGACCGAGTCACTTGGGAGGAGTTCTCCAGACTCTTCCAAGAGATGTATATCCCAGCCGTTGCTAGGTCAGAACTCCGAGATAAGTTCAACCGCCTCATCCAGGGCAACATGACGGTGGAGGAGTATAATGCTGAATTCATTCGCCTGAGTCGTTTCGCTCCTTCTCTAATTCCTACCGAAGAAGAGAAGGCGGAGAAATTCTTTGACGGACTCAGGTTCGAGCTTCAGAGGTTGATTGGATCTGTTGCCCCTACATCGTACAACGACGTCCTTGCTGCGGCACGACGCATGGAGCGCGTCACCAGGAGGGAGTCAAGTCTGAAGCGACCATTTACCTCAGTACCATCCAAGGCAGCACAAGGGGATTCTGTAAAGCGACTCCAGAGGAATCTACCGCAGAGAGCAGCACCAAGAACCCTACCTACTTGTCATTTTTGCGGCAAGTTGGGTCACATTGAAAAGGAGTGCAGACGCAAATTGGGACTGTGCCTGGTTTGCGGATCCAACCAGCATCTATCCAGGGACTGCACAGCACGCCGAGAGGGAGCACCACGACTAGCTTTACCTGCACCAAGGCCAGATTATCCAGCAGTGGGAGCACAGCAGACGGGAGTTAGAGGAGTCAGACCACCAGCTCCAGGAGGATATCAGCCAAGACCACCATTGCCACCTCAAGCAGCACTATTCCAACAGGCTCGTCAACAGAGGGGTCCAGCCCAGGGATGAGGTCAGGCTTTTGCATTGGCTGTTCAGGAAGAAGCTATTACTGGAGAAGTTATAGCAGGTACCATTTTAGTAGCTTCATTACCTGCTGTAGCTTTATTTGATTCTGGGGCAACACACTCATTTATAGCTGCTAGCTTCGTAGCCACCCATAGAGTAGCTACTGCACCCCTTCTGAAGACTAAGAGAATTCTTACGGGAGGTGGAATTATACCTGTTAGTGATATCTGTAGATCATGTTCAGTAGTAGTCTGTGGAAGAGAGATGCGAGCCCAATTTCTGATCTTTTCTATGCCTGACTATGATGTTGTACTTGGTATGGACTGGTTAAGTCAGTATCATGCTACTCTTGATTGTCGGCTTGGAAAAGTTATATTCAGACCACCTGGACACTCAGAGTTTGAATTTCTTCGAGGAGCTGTAGAGCAAGGTGTTCAGCCAACTCTTAGGGCATTAACTGTAGAAGGGGAGTCAAGTTACCCAAGAGTTATATCAGAGTTTGTGGATGTATTTCCCGATGATCTTCCAGGTCTACCACCTGATCGGGAAATAGAATTCACCATAGACTTAACTCCAGGAGCAGAACCTATCACTTCAACGGTTTATAGACTAGCACCTAAAGAGTTAGTAGAGTTGAAGAAGCAAGTTGATAAACTTCTGGAGAAGGGTTTCATCCGGCCCAGTGTATCACCTTGGGGAGCACCTATACTTTTTGTACCGAAGAAGGATGGAACAGTTCGCCTATGCATTGATTACAGGGCGTTAAACGCTGTGACCATTAAGAACCGGTATCCTTTGCCCCGTATTGATGACTTATTTGATCAATTGAGTGGAGCTAGGGTATTTTCGAAGATTGACCTTAGATCCGGTTATCACCAGATTAGGGTGAGGAAGGAAGATATCCCGAAGACAGCCTTTAGAACCAAGTATGGACACTATGAGTTCCTAGTAATGCCGTTTGGTTTAACCAATGCGCCTGCTGTGTTCATGAGCTTGATGAACCGAGTCTTCCATCAATACTTGGATAAATTTGTGGTTGTGTTTATTGATGACATTCTGGTATATTCCAAAAGCCACGAAGAGCACGAGAAGCATCTCAGAATCGTGCTAGAGACGTTGAGGCAGGAGAAGCTTTATGCTAAGATCAGTAAATGTGAGTTTTGTATGGATAAGGTGCCATTCTTAGGGCATATTATCTCAGGAGAAGGACTGTCAGTTGATCCAGAGAAGGTTGCTGCCATTGAGTCTTGGCCTACACTAACATCAGTTGCTGAGGTGAGGAGTTTTCTAGGACTTGCTGGATATTACAGAAGGTTCGTAGAAAATTTCTCAAGGATTGCGGAGCCAATGACGAAGTTGACACGGAAAGATCAGGACTTTGCATGGACAGAAGAATGTCAGAGGGCCTTTGAAGAACTGAAGAGGCGTCTAACAACAGCACCAGTCTTGACTCTTCCTTCAGGGTCAGGCGGTTTTGTAGTTTATAGCGATGCGTCAGGTAGTGGCCTAGGATGTGTTTTGATGCAATACGACAAAGTTATTGCTTATGCATCAAGACAGTTGAAGGTCCATGAGAAGAATTATCCAACGCATGATCTGGAGCTAGCTGCTGTAATATTTGTACTGAAGATTTGGAGGCATTATCTTTATGGAGAGAAGGTGGAAATCTTCACTGACCACAAAAGTCTAAAGTATGTATATACCCAGAAGGAGCTTAACATGAGGCAAAGACGCTGGCTGGAGTTGATGGTGGACTTTGATATAGATCTGCAGTACCACCCAGGGAAGGCGAATGTAGTAGCAGACGCACTTAGCAGGAAGCCTACAGCTTATTTCTTGACAATGCAGCCTGAGCTATTGAGAGATCTACAGGAGCTTCAGATAGAGGTTATTCTACCAAGACAGAGTGGCTTGCTGGCTAATCTGGAAGTGAAGTCATCGCTTGTGGAAAGGATTAAAGAAGCTTTGCCTACTGATACAAGATTTCGAAGACTCAAAGAGAAGACAGAAGCAGGCATGCAGACGGGACTTCGCATACATGAGGATGGGACATTAAGGTGCGGAGATCGTTTATATGTTCCAAATGGAGAACTGAGACAGGAGCTAATGACTGAAGCTCATAGCTCCATATACTCTGTTCATCTAGGAGGAACAAAGATGTATCGAGATCTAAGGCAGTACTATTGGTGGCATAGAATGAAGAGGGAGATTGCAAGATTTGTAGCTAAATGTTTAGTCTGCCAACAAGTGAAAGCCGAGCATCAGAGGACTGCAGGAATGTTGCAGCCGCTTCCCATACCAGAATGGAAGTGGGAACATATCACCATGGACTTTGTCACAGGATTCCCAAGGAGCCCCAGCGGAAAAGACGCGGTATGGGTTATCGTGGACCGACTCACTAAATCGGCACACTTCTTGCCATTCAGAGTTGGACAGTCCACAGAGATACTAGCCGACATGTATATGCGACAAATAGTAAGATTGTACGGAGTGCCGGTTAGTATTGTATCAGATCGAGATTCGAGATTTACCTCTTATTTCTGGCGAAGCATGCAAGAGAGTCTTGGCACCAGACTAAAATTCAGCACTGCCTATCATCCCCAGACAGATGGTCAATCAGAACGTACAATCCAGATCTTAGAGGATATGCTGCGATCCTGTATGTTAGATTTTGGAGGGTCTTGGGAAGATCATTTGCATTTGGTAGAGTTCTCCTACAACAACAGTTACCAGGCAAGCATCAAGATGGCACCTTTCGAGGCGTTATACGGTAGGAAGTGCAGATCACCGATATGCTGGAGTGACATTGGAGAGCGTCAAATCTTGGGACCAGAGCTGGTGATGCAAACCGTGGAGAAGGTTAAACAAATCCAGAGTCATCTTCGGGCAGCTCAGGACAGACAGAAGCATTGGGCTGATACACACCGACGTCCCCTGGAGTTCAAGGAAGGAGAACATGTATTCCTGAGGATCTCGCCTACTCGAGGAACCATTCGCTTTGGGAGCAGAGGCAAGTTGAGTCCAAGGTACATTGGGCCCTTTGATATTTTGGAGCGCATTGGTGAGGTGGCTTATCGTCTTGCATTACCTCCATCTTTAGAGGGAGTGCATGATGTATTCCATGTCTCACAGTTGAGAAGGTATGTGACTGACCCAAGTCACATAGTGGATCATTCTGAGATCGCAGTAGGCCCAAGCCTGAGATATGAAGAACAACCAGTGGGTATACTTGGAACCAGTGAGAAGACACTGCGAGGGTATACAATTAAACTGGTTCGTGTGGCATGGAAGCAACACTCTCCTGGTGAATCTACTTGGGAGAGGGAAGATATCATGCGTCAGAAATACCCCCACTTATTTGAGGATGCAGGTATATCTTAAGAAAATTTTTGTAATTCCTGTAGTTCTGTTCTATTAGTAGTTTAATCTTTAAATTGCGAGGACGCAATTTTCTTAAGGGGGATAGATTGTAATCACCTGAAAATTTTAAGAATTTTTAAATTTAATTTTCTGGAATTAATTAGCATTTTTTGTGAATTTTAAACCTATAAATTAAAGTAGTCTAATTTAAAATAAATTTTTAAATGAAATTAAATAATATTAAAATATGATGAAAATTATATTTTCTAGTGTAAAATTAAAAACCGAGCATGGGGTATTTTTCCGGAAATTTATTGGATCCCGGATGAAATTTTAAAGTATTAAAAACTATTGTTAAAATTAACTGATTAATTAAACCAAAATAATAAAACCAAATCAAACCAGAGTTTAAACCGAACCCTGAACCGACCCGGACCGGCCGGTCTGACTAGACCGAACCGCTCGCCTAGCGGGTCGGATCCGGGTCAGACCCGACCCGCAATGACCCGATCCGACCCGTTCCAAACCCTAACCCCCAAATCGACTGACTCTGTCGATTCCACTGCCGGCGGCCGTTTTCGCCGCCGTGGCCGCCGGCCGACCTCTCGGTTCGACTCCCCCGCAACCGGCGACTTTTCCTCTTTCCCTTCCGGTGAACTTCTGGCGGTTAACCTCCCCCTACGACCCTATATAAACCTAACCATGGCCGCCAAAAATCTCCTTCAGACCACCCTCTCCGGCGACCTCCAAACTGGCTCCGACCACCCGCTGACACCGTCCAGACCACCCGGACCTGTCCGCCCCATCTCCAGCACCTGATTTCGACCGCCCTCGACCGCCAGCTCCTTCAGAACCCCGATCCGGAACTTCCAGCGAGCCCGACACCGGTGTTTCCACCGACTCCGGCGCTGATCCGGCCACCCAGACTGTCGACGACCACCCAGGACCGGCGTCGTCTTCGCCCGCACCCCAGGACGACTCCGGCAGACACGGACACGATCCAGAACGCGAGTACGAGCCTGGACACGATCGGACACAGGATTCACAGAACAGGACACAGCCCTAGTTCAGACGCGTGTCGGACACGATTTGTACTTGGTTTTCAGGCCCTGTTCAGGTACCCATAACTTTTGACTCGTAGCTCTGTTTCATATTCCGTAAATTTCATTGCGTAGCCTGTATGACCCCCTCGGTGCCCGTGCAACCCGCTCGGGGCATCGCGACCTGTGGTGATCGCGAACCGCGATCCAAAAACAGGAAAAACTTAGCCCTGTTTTACCCCGGAATCGAGTACGCCCCGCCAAACGGGACGACTTGGTCACGTGCGGTCTTCACCGATACGTGTGGGTCGTTGATACGGACGTGCGGGATTTCACAGAAGCTGATTCGGATGTGCGTGCACACCGAAATCAGTGCGTATCCGTAGACAACGTCCCGTATCCGACTTTTCTGTATTTAGCTGTAACTTAGTGTAAACACGTCGGATCGAGACAAAACTTACGCTATCGGACTCGTAGCAATACGTTGGTCCTGTGGGTCAAGTTTGGTTAGATTCTGAGAACGTTGGAAAATTCGCGTGTCGTGGGCCCTACAGACTCCACCTGACAGGTGATTTTGAGAACGGCTCATCGGAATTCAATTCTGGAAGATCCGTTGGGTTCGTATCAACGTTCCTGACTTGTTGACATTAAGTTGGACTGATTTGGAAACCTTTGACCCTGACCCAGTTTTCGGTGCAAAGCAGCCCACATTTGGACCCGCTTTGGCCCAGAAATATCGTTTTTGCCCTTGTGTCCAAACTGGACTTAAGGACGGGCGTTTCTAACTATTTCCTATGTTCTGAGACTGTTGGTAATGATCATTTCAGCTTTTGGAGGAGTTATTGCTGAACCCACTGTTACAAGGACTGCTACCGGTATTCCAATCCCAGGCAAGTGTACCTTGCCATAAATTGCAGTTTATTAGTTTATTTAGTTCTCTTGCTTTATTTTCTGTGACTATTGTACATGCTATAACCTAGGACCGTATGACATACTTAGTGTCCGATTACAGTCGGGTGCCAACCCCGTACGCGGAGTTGTGTACGTCATTTAGTGATGGATATTCGAAACCCTTCATATTCTCGTATTTATTTATCAAGTACACCATAACCTAGGACACTTGACACCATACATTGACAGAATCTTCCTGAGATATTCAAGGTGATTCTGTATAGGATACAGGATGGACATAGTTATTATACTCTTAGATTATGACTGTTGCATTAGCTCTGATCTCACGTGACATGGACATGAGACGTGTGGTTACATTGGGTGGGGAGAGACACACAGGCTACAGGCTGTTCTATATATATACTACTATTGTGAGGTTGTAGACTCTCGAGCAGAGCTAGACCACTACTAGATATTGTTGCTACCGGCTCCCCGACACAGAGCTTGTAGCAGTCTCAGCCTGAGTACTAGTGTTGCTCTCAGTTGCATTTTCACATAGATGGTTATGTAGTTACCCTGTTTATTTCATTTTCTATTTTACTGCATCTATTTTTGGCTTGTATTATTTGTACCTTGCTATGTCCCCTGAGGACCTGGAATGGATGATGTTCCCAGGTTTAGCAGAAGAGCATTATCCCGAGGTTTACGGGACAGGAGCTGAAGCTGTACCAGAAGCTGTTGCTGAAGGAGAACCTAACATAGAAGCAGAGGTGATGGCTGAAGACTTTTCATGAGCTTATGATGTTTGTACTCTTCAGATACATTATTTTGGACTCTTTTGTTCTGGTCTGATGAACCAGTGTTTTAGACTCTTATCGGGTTGTTCCCCGACATACTCTGCTGAGACTGGACTTTGATGTACTTTTTTTATTTTGCTGATGTTCTTATTATTCTGTGTGTGGATGAGATTAGTATTTTGACTTATTGTTGTAGACCTATATTACAGCTTAAGTATGCCCGATGGATCCATTAAATTGGGATGTCCATCGGTGTGTACTGTTGGCCATTGCCACGTGTCTAGTCCCTCGATATTTTGGGACTGGGGCGTGACATCTCCGGTGAGGGGTTGGCTCCTGTCGTGATCCGGTCGAGGGGTTGATGGGAAGGGGATGATGGGAAGGAGTCGGCTGTAGCTATTAGGTTGAAGGAATTAAATAAAAGGAAAAAGTAAAGGAAACCAATATTTATATATGTATAGTATTAGGTTGACCTAGAAATTGGCTTGGTCAAACCCTTGGAAAAAGGGCTTCTCATGAAGATATTTCAAGGGCTAAGATTGCATTTGGTTCAAAGTTTGGAGAGTTATGGTTTGAGGGGGTTGATGTTGAGTTGTACACACTCTAAAATTATGGAAAAATTTACATGAAGGAGAAATGGGTTTCTTCATATATTGTGTCCAATGGAGTGGACACCTTAATGCACTTTTGCATAAACGTGCCCAACAATTAGAAAATTATAAAAGGTTATGTTTATGGTTTAATATAATTAAAATAAATATAATTGGTGTTCTAAAATTAATTAGAAGTACATGGGGCTAAAATCAGGTGGGACACAAGTGTCATGAATGAAGAAGACTTAGAATATAATATTATCATAATTTGGGTTGCTCAAAATTGGTCGAGATTGTGTCTCCAATTTTGATTGGAACGCACAAGGATACAAGTTAGATTTATATCGAAATAAATACAATCGATTGTGACGAATATTGTGCGACTAAAATGAAGCACAATAAGGCATAGTTATGAGTTACAAAAGGATCACAATAAAAGTTTGGCATCTTGGAAGGCAATGGCAAGTGTAGCGCTCTAATTATCGAAGCAACGGTAAGGTGCAACAATAAATTAAAAATTACAATAATTAAATATAAATAATTATCATGCAATATTAACACATTAAATTAATTAATGAAAAGACAAAAATACTCCTATTTTGAAATGTGGTAGTGATACCTTGCTATGCAATAAACTGATCAGGGTGATTATGCAAAATGAATCATGCCTTGCTACTTGTCTTGTACTCGCGTTGCCTTAAATTGCATGAATTGATAACTTAATATAGACACCACCTGATGTCACGACCCGCACCCGGAATTTCAGGCACGAGTGCGTGGGTACGTCCAGCCTACGCCGCAGAGTCGGCGGTAGTACGCTGTCTAGGTCAATCCATAAATTCTAACTAGCTCATTCACAACAACATAAGCAAGATAATAATGAGAATGAAACTTAAGATTTCAAATGAAAATAAATGTGACAGCAGATTCAAATGTTTTAGTACAGGAATTCAATATTGAAATCGGGGACAAACCCGATAAATAAGATAAGAATAGAATGAAAGATAGCTACTACTAGCTACTCAGCAGCAGGGGTCTCCTGGGTGGGTTCTGGATCCTCATAGGTATCATCAGTCCCCTCATAGGGACCATAATAAGTAGGGGCAAGATCCTCATCATCGCCTAAATCAACAGATCCAGTCAGGAAAGGAGCAAAGTACACAGTGCACAACAAGGTTAAACTAAATATTTTATGACAATTAAATATTGATATCATGTTGAGAAACAGCATAACAGAACATTATTATCTCAGAGTCAAACTGTAAACAGGAATATGAGAAACAGAACTAGATGAATCAGGAAATAAAACTACAATAGCCAGCAAGAAATATAACATGAACGGAAACTATCTGTGTGAACTTGTGTTTGTTTTAGAATACATAGTTGGCATGTAGGGGTTTATAAGGCTAATCCGGCCGTCATGAACGGCTATTAAATAGGGGAAATCGGGATCCGGCTGAGGTACAGTCGTGTACCAACAGCTATTAAACAGGACAAGGGGAAGGGTAAACTACATGCCTTCTAGGTATTCTCCCACCCGACATGAAAAATAAGACAAGAACTACCAATATTCAAGACATGAAATTCAACATTTCTAATACTAGGTGTAAACATCAAGGGTACATACATGGCAGGGAATTAATTATCACAATATATAAAGATTAACTTGAAGTGCAGGTACTTGCCTGTTGTTTGGATCTGATTAATTTAGTTCTTGGGAAAAAAGTCCAGAGATGAGTCCAAAAGCTGGAATAAACATTACCATCATGCTCAGAAGATGTCAAATAGCTAGAAACGCCTGTCCTTGGGTCCAAATTGGAGACAAGGGCAAAAATGGCAGTTTCGGGTCAAAACGGGGTCCGCTGGTGGGCCCACTTTGCACCGAAAAATGTGTCCGGGTCAAAGGTCTCCAAATTCACCAAACTTAGTGTCAACAGGTCAGGAACGCTGATACGAACCCAACGGAACTTCCAGATTTGGATTCCGATGAGCCGAACACAAAATCGTCCGTCGAGCGGGGCCTGTGGGGCCCACGACACGCGATTTCGTCAACGTTCTCAGAATCGAACCAAACTTGACCCACAGGACCAGCGTATCGCTACGAGTCCGATGGCGCAAGTTTCGTCTCGATCTGACGAATGTGCACGAAGTTAGGGTAAATTGCAGAAAAGGCGGATACGGGGCGATGTTCGCGGATACGCGTTGATTCCGGTGTGCACGCACACCCGAATCAGCTTCCACGAAAACTCACACGTCCGTATCGATGATGCGCACGTATCTGTGAAGACCGCATGTGACCAAGTCGTCCCGTTTGGCGGGACGTACTCAGTTCCGGGATAAAACAGGGTCTGGTTTTTCCTGTTTTTGGATCGCGGTGTGCGATCACCACAGGACGCGATGCCCCGAACAGTTTGTCCGGACACCGAGAGGGTCATACAGGCTTCGCGTAGAAATTTACGGAATCGAAAACGGAGCTACGAGCAAAAAGATACACGCACCTGAAGGAGATCCGAAAATCGGGTCGAATTGTGTCCGACACGACACAGGACTCGTGTCCTGTGTCGGACACGGGGGAGAGAATTAGGGCTAGGGCTAGGGTTTTGGAGATTCAGGCGGCCGGAGGGGCGACGCCGGCGAGGGCGGGCACGGCGTGGCGGTCGCCGGAGCGGGCGGGGACGACCGCTGGGGCTGCTGCTGCTGGACGCCGGAGGAGACTCGGGCAGCGGGGTCGGCTGCTGGCGGAGCAGCGGCGAGAAGAAGGAGTAGGCGGAGAGGGGGCTTCGACGGAGACGGGCGGCGGGTGGCGGCGAGGTGGCACGGGCGGTGGCGGAGCGGAGAGGCGTGGCGGAGCTGAAAGGGGTGACCGACGGGTTTTAAAGGGGAGAGGGTGGTGGCGTTTGGCGGAGGGCCGGGGGTCGTGGCGGCCGGTGCGGGGGTCAGGTGGTGGAGCGGAGTAGAGGACGCGGCGGGCGGCGCGACGGGCGGCGGAGGACTCGGGCTGGGGGGGGAACCGGATCGTGGGGATGGGGCGGGTCAGGCGGGTGCGGGTTCGGGTCGGGTTCGGGTGGACCCGACCCGACCCGATAAGCTGTGGGCTGGGCCGGGGGTCGTGGGTCTCGGGCTGGGCCGGAGTAGTGGGCCGCGGGCTGGGCCGGATTAACGAAAATAATAATAATAATAATAATAATAATAATAATAATAATAATAATAATAATATTATTATTATTATTATTAATTAATTAATTAACAAATAAATAAATAAATAGTTTTAGGTGATTTAAAAATAGGTCCGGGGTCCAATAAATTCCAGAAAAATTGTCCTAAGTCCAGTTTTCCATTTTACACCCAAAAAAATTATTTTCATAATATTTTAATATTATTTATTAATAATTAAAAATCATTTAATAATTAAGAACCCTGATTTTAATTACAGAAAATTCCCAGAAAATTTCAGAAAATTGTGAAAAATCCTAATTTTAAATTCTTGTAAAATCTGGGGGTTTACAATCTACCCAACTTATAAAAATTTCGTCCTCAAAATTTAAAATTAAGCCGTATTAATCCTTCACGTACATCAATCGCCCTCTCCTTGCGATAATTAAAATCCGAATCATGTCCACTGCAATCACTTCATGGTTAAGACGACTACTTGTTCTAATCAAAATATCTCAACCTATGGTTATTACTTCTTACTTCCTCAATTTACCCACAGGCAGATTTTTAAATTAAGTCCATATAACATCTTCAAGATTTGCATGTGCTTATAACTTTTTCTCACGATTCTATTTATCATAATTCCCATTCACAATTGTATGCTTCAAATTTTTTTTTTTTTTTTCACATCCTCAATATTCCAACTAGGTAGTCTAACCACCAAATTTTAATTTGTAATTCAAATCATCAAATTGAAAAATAATCAAATGTAGTCCACCCATGTTCAAGTCTGAAATTCTATAATTTTATCTTCTAAATTCAATTTGATGATTTTACCTTCATTATTCAAGATCATAACCTAAGATATAACTATTGGGTCCTCGATATCACTTCACTAATCATCTTAGTCACTCCTTTAAATTTTCTAAATTAGAATGGCTTGCTTCTTCCAATCTAACCTTACTCGGTCACAATCCAAAGGACATTCCTCTCGAGTTGACAAATACATTGCTACCCAACTTAGGGTTTACCCATTCATCACAAAAGACTATATACCTTAAGGAAATATTCCTTAATATGTTTACCTATGTCATTCAATCCTCGAACTTCAATGCCGATCATGATATGTCCTCAATTACGAAAGTTAATTCTCAAGTATGTGATCGGCCTATGTGGCATATCCAGTACTATCTATGTACTAACTTATACCAGGTACGAGATTTTGTCTTTCCGAAATAAGGGAAGACGAAGATCAATAATAAAGAGTTCAAGGGTGGGGTGATAGAAAAGAAATATCGGGGTCAAGGCGTTTTAAAGTATTCAGGTGAGAATTGTCAAGCGATTGTGGATTGAATCCTATCGTGGTAGTTCCTACTCACATGCTCGTATTAATACAGTTATGCTCAGACATGTCTAGGACAGGTATACTAGTCAACTGTATATCTCAATCCACGCAAAGTAGTGCGAAGGGCGAATCAAAATGCACTAAGGTTGATCAGACCGTAATACATTGATTCTGAATAGACAATTGTATTAGTGTGTCGACCCACTAATACATATGTCATGAACAAGCTTGATAAAAGGATAAGCTTGCAAAACTATGCTATAAAATAGCAGCATAAGTCAAGTACAGCAAAATGAAGTGCGCTAGGTGGTGATGAAAGAAGATACAAATTATTTAAGTTCACAAACAACCTACATTAAGCACAATAACAAAAGATTCTACAAACTCTACAGTTATCAGATATAAAAGCATACCAGGTTATTAGCAAGTTTAAAATTTACTAGGTTGGGGCTGAGGTCACGAACCAATGGGCACGAGCTAAACAATACTAGGAACGGTATCTACAAATCACTTACGCGCATTAGCTGCTTCCAGAGTTTGCGCGTTCTCTACGGCCATGCTGGTAGAGCATCTCGTGGTGATCTTGTAGGAACCCCGTCGCTTGCTGGTAGATCCTTTACTCTGCATCCAAAATAAACGATAAGAGGCGCACAGGAATCAAGGCAGGATGCAAGTCAAGAAATTAATTCAAATCCGACATAGATGTCAAGAACGATTCAAGCAAGTGGATGAGATCCTAAACTTATCCTATTCTTATTGCAGGCCTGTTCGGTCCCGAAGTTGAAACTGAACAATTTAGTCGTAGACCTGCATGGGCCACCACAAAAACGTGTCACGACCCGCACCCGGAATTTCAGGCACGAGTGTGTGGGTACGTCCAGCCTACACCGCAGAGTCGGCGGTAGTACGCTGTCTAGGTCAATCCATAAATTCTAACTAGCTCATTCACAACAACATAAGCAAGATAATAATGAGAATGAAACTTAAGATTTCAAATGAAAATAAATGTGACAGCAGATTCAAATGTTTTAGTACAGGAATTCAATATTGAAATCGGGGACAAACCCGATAAATAAGATAAGAATAGAATGAAAGATAGCTACTACTAGCTACTCAGCAGCAGGGGTCTCCTGGGTGGGTTCTGGATCCTCATAGGTATCATCAGTCCCCTCATAGGGACCATAATAAGTAGGGGCAAGATCCTCATCATCGCCTAAATCAACAGATCCAGTCAGGAAAGGAGCAAAGTACACAGTGCACAACAAGGTTAAACTAAATATTTTATGACAATTAAATATTGATATCATGTTGAGAAACAGCATAACAGAACATTATTATCTCAGAGTCAAACTGTAAACAGGAATATGAGAAACAGAACTAGATGAATCAGGAAATAAAACTACAATAGCCAGCAAGAAATATAACATGAACGGAAACTATCTGTGTGAACTTGTGTTTGTTTTAGAATACATAGTTGGCATGTAGGGGTTTATAAGGCTAATCCGGCCGTCATGAACGGCTATTAAATAGGGGAAATCGGGATCCGGCTGAGGTACAGTCGTGTACCAACAGCTATTAAACAGGACAAGGGGAAGGGTAAACTACATGCCTTCTAGGTATTCTCCCACCCGACATGAAAAATAAGACACGAACTACCAATATTCAAGACATGAAATTCAACATTTCTAACACTAGGTGTAAACATCAAGGGTACATGTATGGCAGGGAATTAATTATCACAATATATAAAGATTAACTTGAAGTGCAGGTACTTGCCTGTTGTTTGGATCTGATTAATTTAGTTCTTGGGGGAAAAGTCCAGAGATGAGTCCAAAAGCTGAAATAGACATTACCATCATGCTCAGAAGATGTCAAATAGCTAGAACGCCTGTCCTTGGGTCCAAATTGGAGACAAGGGCAAAAACGGCAGTTTCGGGTCAAAACGGGGTCCGCTGGTGGGCCCGCTTTGCACCGAAAAATGTGTCCGGGTCAAAGGTCTCCAAATTCACCAAACTTAGTGTCAACAGATCAGGAACGCTGATACAAACCCAACGGAACTTCCAGATTTGGATTCCGATGAGCCAAACACAAAATCGCCCGTCGAGCAGGGCCTGTGGGGCCCACGACACGCGATTTCGTCAACGTTCTCAGAATCGAACCAAACTTGACCCACAGGACCAGCGTATCGCTACGAGTCCGATGGCGCAAGTTTTGTCTCGATCTGACGAGTGTGCACGAAGTTAGGGTGAATTGCAGAAAGGGCAGATACGGGGCGATGTCCGCGGATACGCGTTGATTCCGGTGTGCACGCACACCCGAATCAGCTTCCACGAAAACTCACACGTCCGTATCGATGATGCGCACGTATCTGTGAAGACCGCATGCGACCAAGTCGTCCCGTTTGGCGGGACATACTCAGTTCCGGGGTGAAACAGGGTCTGGTTTTTCCTGTTTTTGGATCGCGGTATGCGATCACCACAGGACGCGATGCCCCGAACAGTTTGTCCGGACACCGAGAGGGTCATACAGGCTTCGCGTAGAAATTTACGGAATCGAAAACGGAGCTACGAGCAAAAAGATACACGCACCTGAAGGAGATCCGAAAATCGGGTCGAATTGTGTCCGACACGACACAGGACTCGTGTCCTGTGTCGGACACGGGGGAGAGAGTTAGGGCTAGGGTTTTGGAGATTCAGGCGGCCGGAGGGGCGGCGCCGCTGCGGGGAAGACCGGCCGGGGGGTGGGCGGCGCCGGCGAGGGCGGGCACGGCGTGGCGGTCGCCGGAGCGGGCGGGGACGACCGCTGGGGCTGCTGCTGCTGGACGCCGGAGGGGACTCGGGCAGCGGGGTCGGCTGCTGGCGGAGCAGCGGCGAGAAGAAGGAGTAGGCGGAGAGGGGGCTTCGACGGAGACGGGCGGCGGGTGGCGGCGAGGTGGCACGGGCGGTGGCGGAGCGAAGGGGCGTGGCGGAGCTGAAGGGGGTGACCGAAGGGTTTTAAAGGGGAGAGGGTGGTGGCGTTTGGCGGAGGGCCGGGGGTCGTGGCGGCCGGTGCGGGGGTCAGGTGGTGGAGCGGAGCGGAGGACGCGACGGGCGGCGGAGGACTCGGGCTTGGGGGGGAACCGGATCGTGGGGATGGGGCGGGTCAGGCGGGTGCGGGTTCGGGTCGGGTTCGGGTGGACCCGACCCGACCCGATAAGCTGTGGGCTGGGCCGGGGGTCGTGGGTCTCGGGCTGGGCCGGAGTAGTGGGCCGCGGGCAGGCCGGATTAACGAAAATAATAATAATAATAATAATAATAATAATATTATTAATAATTAATTAATTAACAAATAAATAAATAAATAGTTTTAGGTGATTTAAAAATAGGTCCGGGTTCCAATAAATTCCAGAAAAATTGTCCTAAGTCCAGTTTTTCATTTTACACCCAAAAAAATTATTTTCATAATATTTTAATATTATTTATTAACAATTAAAAATCATTTAATAATTAAGAACCCTGATTTTAATTACAGAAAATTCTCAAAAAATTCCAGAAAATTGTGAAAAATCCTAATTTTAAATTCTTGTAAAATCTGGGGGTTTACACCTGATCATGGACAACTTGTGCACAAGGTCATAGTTCCTGCGGACGGTCGCTGGGGCACTGGCACCTATCCGATCCGAATGGAACTTCATGTGTAGTCATCGTGTGCTGGACGGAATGGATTACAACGCAACCTGTGCTCTCGTTGTATACCACCCTCGTCATTGACTAGGTCCATTATGGCATCATGCCAGTGATTCCTAAGTACATTTAAACATGTGCAAGCTAACTTGTGTATTCGTGGCAGGGAAGGACATGGTAAGTATTGTGCAGGTGGTGCAGACAGGCAGGTAAAAGTCACCGAACGGTGACAAGTTTATTTCAGTAATTTTTATATCTATTGCTTGCTTGTAAAATGAACTAAGGCAAGATAGAAAGACCACAAAATAACCTGCATGCTTCATATAAACAACGTGTTGATTGGTATAGTTGGGTTAGCTCGCCTTCACCAGTGCATTTCGATGTACTGACACTCGTTGAAATAGGTTTTCCGCACCAAGGAGATCTTGCGAGGTGCTGAAGCTACTTCCCAATCCAGTCCACCAACCGGTACGTCCCGTCGTGCCTTAGTAGAAGCATTTTGAAGATCCAGGAGCTCGCACACATAACTCATGCAGCTCCGTAGAAAAACAATTGTTTCGCCTGAAGGTCTTTATCATTTTGAAGTTTTAGTATAAAGATGTAATGTACAGGACAACTATCTCATTTTGTGTCCACCTTTGTAAGTCCGTGCGGCAATTATCTGACTCGTTCAAGAGTTTGTAAAAGATGCTCTCATTATCAATAAAGAGAACTTTTCTATATTTCAACTTTGTGTTTCATTTATCTGCGTACTCTGAATATGTGCACGTTATGCAAAAAATATCTTGGCCTTGTGCGTTGCGCAACCTAAACACGCACGACGTCACGCTCGGAGGACGACTATCGATTCTACGGAATCGGAATGTGACAACTGGAAGATTAGACGACGGTAGACCAAAGAGATGAAAGGAGAGTACAAGGGAATTGGAGGAAGGAAAGGTAACACGGATGGCTCAACACAGGGAGTTGGGATATAGTAGAGAGGAGTTGCAACAGTCGAATCTGGACGGTGTCGAGGAGTTCAAACCTATTCATCAAGATTCTCTACCAGGGGATGCAGACATCGGAGATAGAAAAGTCACGATCCAGTTATACTGGAGGACTTTTGCCTATTACTTACTATTAGTAAGAAATAATCTATAAATCTGTCCAAAACAGTTTGACTGAAATTCCTTTTTTTATTTTCCTCCTAACAAGAATATCAGAATTCCGATTTTGTTTGGATCAGCTCGATCTTTTGTGTAGTAATTATTTTTTCTTTTTTGGATCTTCTTTTCTTGTGGAAGTAGTCTAGTTGGGTTGTGCTGTATTTTTTTTATTTTGTCCATTTTTTGTTAATTTTATTGGTGTTTCCGTTTACCATTATATGGCTTGGGAACAACATGCTCAAAGTTGGAGAACTTACAATTTTTAATGGCTTGAGCATGAAGTCCCCATCATTAGTGCTCTCCCGACCGGACTTCTGAAGCTCAACCAGAACTCCGATCATCGTCTTCTCCTCCTCCTCCATTTTCCTCGCGGGCTCGTCGATCAAACTTTGCAAGAACTCCTCCCTTCGCCTCACCAATCGAAGAATCGTCCGCCTCGCCTTCCAATCCATCCACCCCAAGAAGGGGATGAAGTCGCCTAAGCTCGTGGACGGCCCAAGGAACGAGTGTGCTTCCTCGACCATCTCCCTGTACCTCCCCGCCCCTTCGGAGCCCTCCAAGTCCCTGCCAAATATCATCCTCATCATGTTATTCATTGCGAGCTCAAAGAGCCTCGAGTTCTATTCAATTCCTTGTCCCTGCTGCACGAAATATTAATGTTATTGATGATCAAGGCGCTCGCTATAGCTTAGCTTAGCTTACCATCCATATCATGGAACATACTTCTTCGGAGCGGAGTTGGGAGAAGGAGTTGATGCGGTGGGACGAGAGGAGTTCGACGGCGGAGATACGACGCAGCATGCGCCAGTAGGGGCCGTAGTTGGCGGAGCTGAGGGTGTAGTAGTTGTAAGTGAGTTGCTTGGTGGAGGGGAAGTGGGCGCGGTTGGCGAAGGCGAGATCGTTCTTGGAGAGGCACTCCTCGGCGAGGGGCAAGGAGGAGATGGCCAGGGCGGGGCGGAAGCCGAAGCGGAGGAGGAGGACGGGGCAATGGCGGGCGGAGAGGAGGGAGACGGAGCGGTGGAGGCGGCCGACGACGGGGAGGGAGGGTGGGGTTGGTGGTTGATTATTCTTGCTCTTGTTGTTGTTGAGGAGTTTGGTTGGCAGCGTACACGAGAATGAAGATCATTTTTTGGAGTCTGGATTCTGCCGCTGGAATGGTCCGAGAATGGGGGAGTATTCAATAATTTGATGAGGCTCAAGTAACGGAGAAACAATTCTGCTAACACATGCAACTCGCGTGCGCGCGCGCGGGGGCACACACAAATCTGCTAAATATATAGTAAATTTTACATAAAATTTGTTCTAACAAAACAATTTTTAATAAAATTATATTAAAAAAGAAAAACGCAAAATATTATTTGGAGAGACGTTTGGTCATCTTTGTTTGTGAAAATTTGGCAGAAATTTGACATAACAATTTTTTGCCAAAAAAGATGACGTAATTCCGGAGGGTTCACCAAGCTAGCAAAGGAAGAGTGGGGAAGGGGTGGTTAAAATTCTCCAACCCCTCCTACTAGGACCGGTCCACCTCGCAAAAGTGTTTTTTTTTTTTTTTTTTGCTTAAATTCTGCCTACAAAGAGGGTGGAATTTGATTATTTTTCAATTTTCGTCAACCATGTTGGTGAAATTTCGATAATTTTTTTAAGGATGGGTAAAAATTTTACAACGAGGGTGACAGAAATCGCACAAGTCCAATTTTTGCCAACAAAGATGGTGGAAAGTGTCTTTCCAGATAATTTTTTACTTATTTTTTTGTTTTATCTAATTTTTTTAAAAATAATTTCGTTAGAACAAATTTTTTGTAAAATCTAGTTTTTTTAAATTTTAATTTTAATATTTGTAATATTAGCTGCTACTGTTAACAATGTTCCATATCATATAATAGAAATTATTACCATTCAAATCTTTTAGGTGAAAAATATCATTTATGGTGGAGAAACTATTTGGTGAACATAGTTTGTTGCTTCATGAAAGCCAAGAGTCCAATAGACTAAGTTCACGAACTTTCAAGTTTCACGAATCTGATTAGTTTGTATGCTTCATTTCTGAAGTTTGGAACGGACGCCAACGCCCAACAGGCGAGTATGTAGTACTTATATTTTTGAGGAGGAACTTTGAACATAATCAATACAATCATGTTTGAGATTCAATTCCTTAAAATAAAAAAATCAGAAAAAGTTAAATGTGAAATTATTCTCTTTATTTTGAGTGGAGTCTCGTCAGATTTCGATGCTTGTGTGTTTCGCCGTCTCTTTTTAGATGTTGTAAAAAAAATAATACTTCTACACAGATCGAAAGAGCGACCAACACATATCGGGTGTCACGTGTCGTCTTTTAATTGGTTGAAAAAAAAAAATCTACTTTAAGTGAGCAAATTTTTTTTTGGAGGTATCAATCAGTAGAGGACACGTGGTACGCGGTCTCAATCATAAAAAATATTGAATTCCATCTAGTTGAGACATCACTTGCTACTCCTTTATCAATCAACTTTGTATGAGACATATTTTCAAACTTTTGTTTTCCACTTTGAGAGGATTTCAAAAGTTAAACACTATCTCGATTCTCGAATTTTTTTTTAACAGTCCATCTACAACTTTCAACCCATCATGTACAATGAGATTTAAAATGTGTGCACTGCATCTAACGTGAAACATTTTGCCATGAAGAAACAATACCTCATTATCATTAAGCCATTCTTTAAGGTGTTGTACCATAACTTCGTAACTAGAAGCATTGTCAATAGCAATAGCAAACAGTTTGTTATCAACATTCCATAAAAGTGTTGTAGATTTGATAAATTCACTTATAAGTGCAATACCAGTGTGTGGAGATGGGATCATATGATATGCAATTATTTTTTCTGTAACACTCAATTGTGACAAGTTACACAACAATAACATTTATTTTGATTCTCAGAAGTCCACAAGTCTGTCGTGAGGCTAATTCAAAATGGCAAATGGATCAAAGAATTTCTGCAACTCGTCTTTCATGTGACTAAAAACTTTTAAAACATCTGCTATAACTGTATTTCATGTATAAAATCACACAATTGGATTGATGGTCTTTACATACTCTTGAAAATACTCGTGCTTGATCATATTGAATGGATATCCAAAATCGGGGTCATCTTCACCCTTTTGAGGGAAGATGATACGCGAAAATAAGAAAGAAAAAAAAGATGGAATTATGTATCTTGATGCCCACTCGAGGTTTTCCGACTGAAATGGCCAACATCGAGACCGACAATCAAGACTTTCGTCCAATGTTAGTTGACTTGTCTGTCGAGAATGGGATTTGATCCCTCCTCCATTAAGCACTTTTTCAACAATGGGTAGACATCCTCTGAAATCATCAGAAAAAGAGGATTCCTCCCCCCCACCCCCCAGAGAAATCCCCTGACGGGTGTAGACCAGAAAGTCCAGAATTCCTTCCAGATAGTTCAAGTGATGACGAAGGCAGTGAGTGCCAAAAGATTGCCCACAGAGTTGGTGGGTGGATCGGACCGAGAAAGCCAATTTCTCCGAATTTTTTTAGAAAGATAGGGGATTTGCATTTTGACAATTCTAGAGTCAGTGGGTAGTTCATCTAGCAGAAGTCTCCAAGCCAAGACCTCCGGAGGCATTTTTTGGTGCCACAAAAGTTTGTGCCATCTGGATGAAGCACAATGGATAATATCATCATTGTTCAGGAATTAATTCACACCTCAAACAAGAAGAATATGATGCTTCGAATTCATCCGACCAAAAGTCAATCGTGTTTTTTCTGCATCAAATTTCCAAGTTCTAATTTTGGAGGTTTGTTAGGAATAGTCAAAGAAGACGAGAGTTTTTGACTTGGCAATTTGCTGCCTATCTCGAACAAGTATTTGCATAATATTTCAAATGAGAAGTCCTTTTGAACTAGCCACATTAAATAATTTTTTGCAGTACTTACAAATGACATTAATAGTACCATCTGCTAAGCGTTGTTGTTCAAATCATGCTACACCGAAGACTTCTTTTTTCCTTTTGTTCTTCGTTGATTGACTTTCTTTCTCTCCAACACCCCCTAGACCTTAAGTTTTTATCAGGAACATTATTAGTGTCATTAACGGGTGATTGAGATAAAACAAGACAAGGTGCACAAGAAGCACTAGCACTACTTCCAGCAATACTAGAGGATAGTTCTGACATTTTTATCAATCTAAAAATATATTAAAAAAAAACCAACATTAACTTCATTGTATACAAGCAAAAGTCCCCCAAAAAAAGTTGAACCCAGTATACAAAAAACTATTTGTGAAGGAAAAAAAAAGGAACAACAATAAAGAAAAGAAAAATCTAAAAAGAGCTAATTACCCTATAATTCTTCGTATTTGTATTTGGGTTTCAGGTTGTCAAAAAGACCTTAGCAATTATTTGGCAACAACTCAATGAGAACAGTGGCTTGGACTCACTACAGAAAATGACTCGGAAAATGTAGGGAAAAAAATTTGGAAAGACAATTGTTATTAAAATCCCTATCTTTATGCAAAATTATTCACCATAACCATAAAATTATGTTACAAATATGAATCTAATCAAATAATGTTCCCAAAAAGCCTGTTTTGCTCTTCTTCTCTAAAAAAAAAAATCCAAATATAAGCCAAATAATTCGGCATAACCATAAACTATTCTAAAAATATTAATCTAATGCCAATTTTTCCGAAAAGAAAAACTAATTTTTGCTCTTCTTTACTTCTTTTGTTCGTTACAGCAATTTTTTTTTTACAGAAATTTAGAAATCAAAGAGAATAACACTCCAAAATCTGAGTAGATAGTTAAGATTATTTAAAAAAAATAGTGATCATATCTATTTTTTTGATGGAGTAAATTGGTTAAAACCTAGGGAGGAACAAGTAGAAGATGAGAAGAAGTAGACTATTACTCCCAACCGGAAATGGAGATTACTATAGTAGAGTAGAAAATAAGAAGTTTGATTGTCTGAAAGATTGAACTGTCTGAACTCTGGCCAGAGATGATGGAGACATCCAAATTATTTATACTAGTAAAAGCACGTGGATTGTACGTAAAATATATTTTTTCTAATTTTATTAAAAATACTTTAAATAATTGTAAATTATGGTTCATTATATATATATTTATTAAAAAATTAGATTTATAAAATTCTCTGATATAATAGAAAATTTCAATAAAAATTAAATTATATTAAAATAGTTTAAATTTGATTTGAATATATTTAAATTAAAATTTGTTATATATATATATATATATATATATATATATATATATATATATATATGTTTGTAAAACTTTGGATATATGTTTAGATATAAAAATTAGTTTTAAATATATTTTGAATATTGAATATATTTTTATTTGGATTTGTTATATATATATATATATATATATATATATATATATATATATATATATATACATTTGAATATATATTTAGGTAATTGTAATAATTTTAAGATGTATCTACATAAGGGAAACAAGTACACGTGTAGTGAATTTTTTTTTAATTTTTTTTAATTATTAATTGCATGAGGTATTACAAACGGCTTAAACGGTTCAATTTTGAGCCGTTTCCAAGCCTTATTATATAGAGAACTAAATAAGAAAAAAAATACGAATAAAGCATAAAAGTTTAAGTTTATTTCAAATAAGGCATATAGTTTGGAAAATATTAAGTGGAGCATAATATCGCATAATATTTGGACGTAAGTTGAGTTTATGCCCTAATGTAGGACGTAAGTCCTTCTCCCGTAATTAATATATTAATTAGTAAGTTAACGTCCTAAATATAATAATTAGTAAGCTAACGCCCTAAATAAGGGCGTATCTATGGATCTTACATCCTAAACAAAGGCGTATGTTATGATTTTTTTTAATATCTGCTGCGACGGAATTCATTTGCTTTTATTCCAACGACTATATTCAAAACGTTGATATAAACTGTAGTTTATATTTTCAAACGGGATATTTCAAACGGTAATATTTCAACGGTAATAATTAACCGTTATATGGTTTATATATACGTGAACCACCGAAGTCGCACATATTCTCACTCTTCTAATATTTACCAAAGTTTCACGTACTATTACTCTTACAATTTTTATCCAATCTCACATAATCTCATTCTTCCAATATTCACCACAACAACTATCATCAGTCAGAAAAAAATCTTAGCCGACAAATTTTTTTCAATCTCGAAGTTTTTAGCCATGGTCAAATCCTAACAGTATTTTGCAATCATGGAGGTACACTAAACAGATTATCTTATGAGGGAGGTAGAACTAATTTAATTTTTACATATCAGAATATCTCTTTCTAATACTAATACTAATACTAATACTAATATATATATATATATATATATATATAATTGTTAGTAATAGAAAAATTGAAATAAAGAAAATAAACAATTATATACAAAACCCGAAATATAATATATATATATTCTGTTTAACCAAATATATATATATATATATATATATATATATATATATATATATATATATATATAGGAAAAAGGGAATATGAGCCATAGGCTCATATTCCTACATGAGCCAATGCACATGTGGACCAATAGGAATGGAGTGTACTAGTGCACATGGGTACACATGGGATGTAGGAATCCATTTTTATTGCATAGTTTTTCGACAAATACTTTTCGATAGTGCAAACGTATGCATCTCTTAAAATGTGATGCTGGACAACACTATATTTATCAGAACGTGTGATTTCATTCCTTACCTCTATAAACACTTTTTTAGTGTAAATTGCTGCAAATTGATCTTCTATTACGGCCATGCTAGTTTGTTTCACAACTGGTGTTGAGAGTTTATCAATGGCATGATTACTCATCTCGTTGTAACGTAAGGCCGCCAAATCGTGGTCACAATGTTGAAGGGTCTTCCATAGTGACAGCTTCTCATTCAAAAATCTTTTCAGAAATGTGTTCATTGATTCACATCTATTTGTTGCAGTAGAGCCACCAAAATAATTTTTACGTAGGAATGTGTCCATCTATTGATGCCTCGTACTGTATAATACATTTGTCCACTCATTGTTCTCTGTATTATAATCCCTTAGCATCTGCTGCCAACGGTTTTCAAAATCTTCGACTGAATAGTACATGTTTAAAAAACATGGACAATAACAAAAGTTTTAAAATTGTAACAACAACATACTTCAAAGTAAAGTACCAAGTGTGAGATGTACCTTTTAATCAGACTACTCAATTCTCTTGCAAAACCATCTCGGTGTACATGCTTGGTTGAATTATTTAGGATATGCCATGAGCACGTTCGATGAACTAAGTTGGGCATTAAATCCTCAATTGCTTTATTCATGTATCTGCAACCATCCGTAAGAATTGTCTCTGGTAATTTGCCTTTCATACACTCTTAGAATTTTTGTAAAACCCAAGAATATGTCTCTGCAGACTCATTATGGATCAATGCAAACCCAAACACACAAGTCATTGCATGATTGTTTGAACCCACTAGAACCACCAACGATATTTGACATCTATTTATTTTATATGTAGAATCAAATGCTAGTGAATCTCCAAATAATTCGTAATCGAATCGACTTGCACCATCGGCCCAAAGAGATGGGTCAATCTGGAATCTTCATCTACCTTGTACACGTAGAAGAAATCTGGGTCAATGTTCCCCTTAGCTTGAAGAAATATAAGTGTTGTCGTAGCATCAAGATCGTCTAGTCATCTACTATCATTAGCTAAAGCATTTTATAAATCTTTTTTCGTCCACCCAACCTTATCCCAGCCACCATTCTGGTGGACAAATAATTTAATACCTTCGAAGTTGTTATCCCGGCTTGTTTCATCAGCTTAGCTTGTTCCAATTTTGTGGTTGATATCTTACGATGGGATCTCAAAAAAACTTTTTCAAAATCATTCGCCAGATTATGGTTGTGATGTACTCGAAATTTTTTGACAACCCAAAGCTTTGTAGAAATGTTGTACCCAATATGAAAAATTGCTTTACAACCACTTTTGCTTTCACTTCTTGGCTCACGAACCTTATTAGGAGCTTCAATGTATTTCTTCTGTCTGAATTCCGTATTCGAACAACACCAACTACGGACTTTGACCATCCCATATTTGTCTTTCTTTCCTTCGTTCTTTCTAACACTAAAACCAACTATTTTTGAATATATCCGGTAGAATGAGTCTGCTTCTTCAATAGAGTTGAACTCTAAGCCAACAATATCTTCATCTAAGAGCTCCTTTGGGTCTTTGTTAATGTTGGCAGACTGCAATATTTTTTTCATCATCGTTGTATCGAAATCCATTGGAGATTCACCATCGTCCCTAAAAATAGATTAAACAAAATAAGTATGAGAAATCAATGTAATATAATGCATTTCGTAAATCCATTAGAAAAGGTGAAGCGAAATAACTTATCATTATTTGCGTTGATGTCATCGTTAGGATGCATTTTCCGTTGTTTTCTTCCTTTTGTTCTTTATCGTCTCCTAAGTTAATAGTTTCAAATCTTTCTTCATCATCTAATACTTCCATCTGACCCTCAATTTCTTCATCTGACACCGCTATTGAAGCAAA
Organism: Iris macrosiphon; assembly: GCA_036927795.1. Classification (NCBI taxonomy): domain Eukaryota; kingdom Viridiplantae; phylum Streptophyta; class Magnoliopsida; order Asparagales; family Iridaceae; genus Iris; species Iris macrosiphon. The sequence continues at coordinate 138,490,817 of JAYESA010000016.1, read as the reverse complement.
TCTTTCTTTATCAACTAATTCTTCCATATGACCCTCAATTTCTTCATGTGACACCGCCATTGAAAAAAACAGAGTGTGTTAGAAACCAACAGAAGAAACGAAGGACAAGAAACAATACAAACAGAAAAAATGCTTGAGTAATCCTAAAAGCATGCATAATTTTAAAAAACAACTTCCAACACAACCTTTTCGTCTTCTGCAACTCCACTAACAAGAGGACACGTGTAATATTAGGTTATCAAAAGGTTTTTGCAATCAATTAGCTTTATTATTTGTGTGATTATATTTTAATGTTGGAAGTGTAGTGCCCCGCTCCGCATTGGCACTATGTACAAGAGATATCGGTTTGCTGACTCAAAAAGGATACCTTCTTGAAGAGCTTCTTGTTGAACTAGAAGATGACTGATCTAGGTGAGTGGACAGAACTTCATTCTCTGATTCTTGCACGCCTTAATAATGAATTTGAGTTTTTGAAATACTTGTTTGCTTAATAAGATAACATTTGTATGAATGGTAGATCGAGAACCTGCTTGCCTAAAAAGAGAGAGAGAGAGAGAGAGCCATTGTCATGCTAAGTATAAGAAAGAAATGTTGTATTCTAGTTACACTGACACAACTATCGAACGAATCTTGCCATGCTAAAGAAAGAGTAGAACTGCATGCTAACTTGAAGAGATTAATCGACCTGTGCCATACATGCTTAAATTAAAGATCGTTCATATGTTTGCTTGTTGTCGTGTATATAATTGTTTATCTTTGATCCAAAAGCTAGATTGAATGTATGCTTGTTCTATTATAAGAGTAAATGGCTTGTCTTGTTAGAGAAGAGACTAGTAGCCCGCCTTGATGTTCCGGTCCTACGGGATCTAGGGGGTGCGGCTATTAGATAAGAGATAGATGGATTGAAAGCTTGTATTGTCACGTTGTGTTATGATTGTGATATACTTATTATCGAGGAGCTTGCGGGGGATGGAGGATAAATGACATGTTGGAGACTAATAGTGCGTCCTAATATTTCATTCCTACAGGATCTAGGAGGACGTGGCTATTAGAATGGTGTATGAAGATTGATGGGGTGAGACTAATAGTGCGTCATGATGTTCCGGTACTACTGGATCTAGGGGGGACGCGGCTATTAGATGGGAGGCAGTGCTTCTGTTGGGAAGAGTTTGAGTTTGAGAAGTTAGCTTATTCATGGAGATAGCTGCATTCAGGTAGTTATGGAGCATGCTAGGCTATCCTTCTTGCATACCTAACGATTTGACGAAAGAGAAAAGGAACGGAACAAAGATTATAGCCATGTGTATTTATAGGCCTTCGACGGAAGGAACAACCCGTGTAGGGTATTGTGCAAATTACGCTTTGGACTGAGGGTGTTGAGTATCAACATCCTAACCAGCCTATTACCAGATATCTCTATTATTATAATAAGACTTAGAAACGGCTTAAAAATAAATCAAAAAAAATTAAAAACTTAAAATATATCTAAATACCTGAATAGTAAATACCCTAAATCCCGATCAATTAATTTTGTTTATTACTATGATTAACCCTGGTTTTAATCCTAATTTAGATGAATGTGTCAACCCTAGTTTAATTTTAATTGAACTTAGGCTTGTCATCTTAAAACATAACAATTATTAAATAGCTACTTAATTGCTACGCTAAGTAATATGCATTCTCCTTAAACAATATTATATCTTGACACCATTTTAAAAAATGTAAATTTTTGTAATGTTATCTCCCTAAGCTTTTACAACATCTTTGCATTTCATAAATTCCTCTATCAAACATTATTCTAGCTCAACAATTAATAGTTTAATAAATATTTTTTTCATATTATTGTATACGCACGCATCGCCAACACAGCATCCATCAAAGCTATACTTTCACTTAATAAACACAATCTACTATTATTTACTTACCATTTGTGTAACGTCCCGCAACCGCTCGGAGCGTTACGCTGAGTCGGACTGAATAAATCAAATGCTGGTTTCATTTGAAATGTTGGATTTTGGGAAGAAGGATTAATCGAGTTGGTTTCAATGTGCAGATGCCTAACGGGTTCGATGGAAATCAGGTGTTCGTTCAGAACAGTACTGAATAGCTGGATGGAAGCGATAATGCCGTCTTCCTTAATCCGATCGGTCGGATGATTTGGAGAGCACGGCATGCTCGCACGGTCATACCAGTTGAGTAGATCGCGCTTGCATCAGACCATGGGTTCAAGGGATTGGCCGTATCGGCAGGACAGGATGCCTAACGGGATCAATCATGGTGAGTGGGCTCTTTCCCTTCTCCTCTACTCCTTCATGCCTAATAATATGGAAAATACGTAAAAAGCTTGAACACTTGGGCTGAAACATTGAGAATCACTACACTGAGGCGTGCATAGAGTGTACGTCGTTGGCTTGGTAGGATTTGTGGCTTGAAATGATTTACGCGTTGGATAGTTGAAGCGATAGTTGGAATATCACAATTGAGGCAGTCGGTTGGATACTTGGAATTATATTTGGACGGTTGGAATGATACTTTGAGGCGATGGGAATATCGGGAATTTGGGCGAGCGAGCGTGCATCCGTGCGCGAGTATCACTTGGTCGCTTTGTCTTGCAAAGAGAGCAGTTGTGGTTCAAAACTGAACAACTGTATCGGCGAGGGCGTTGTGTCGCTTGATGGGGCATCATGCCTCGAATGGGGCATTGTGCCACTGAAATGGCATTGTGCCATGGGATTCGCTTTGAGCGTGGGTGTTGCACCAATTCAGACTTTGTGTTGAGAAGAGGCATCGTGCCTATGAAACACTTGATATTTTGGTGCCTTGGGTGATATCTTGAGGTCGAGATTTGGATTCCTTGGTTGGATATATTGGAAGAATGGTTATGGATATTTGGTTGGATATCGGTTGAACGAGTCTAAGATCGCTTGGTGGGGCGAGAATGTTCGATCCTCTCGTCATACCTACTGTGTCTACATAGTCACGGACAACCTGCGTGGCACAGGGTTTGGTTTCCTAGAACGGGATGAGGCACCGGGGCACCGGGACCGTTCCACCATGGAGGAAACAATGGGCATCGCACAATTGGGCGCAGTACTAGTAGTCCGATACCACCAGGCGGGAGTAGCTGCCCAACCCTGGATCGGGTAGGATTGCCCTATTGATCTTGGTCCGATCAATGTCCTTCGTGGCTTCTGGCTAGTGACTTCATATGGAATAAATGTTGGTTTGCTTTACTTTGGTTGGTTTGTGCATCGTGTAGGCGCGGCCGCCTTGCCTCGGCAAGAGTGTGCACTCGAGATTAGAATATAACTTTGGTTGAGGATGGATATTGAGGCGAGACTGATGGTTCGATATATTATCGTGCAAGCGATGGCATTGAGTTAGACGCGTTGGATATACATAAATGCTTGTCGTTTGGTTTGAGATTGAATGCTTACATGCGTAAAATGCTTTACTGCTTTCCTTAACATGTCATTCATATGCCATGAAACGAATCTAGGATTCAACTAGAAAGATCACCATATAACTGTGTGCATTTACTATTTTACTTAGTGTCGGTTTAGGCGAGTGGGTTACTGTAATGCCCGCAACCGCACGGTGCGTTACGCTGAGTCAGATTGAATCAAACAAATGCTGGTTATATTTGATTTGTTGGATTTTGAGAATAAGTATTGATTGAGTTGTTTCATGTGTAGATGGCTAGCGGGTTCGATGGAAATCAGGTGTTCGTTCAGAGCAGTACTGAGATAGCTGGGTTGGAATGATAATGCCATCTTCCTTAGTCCGATCGGTCGGATGATTTGTAGAGCACGGCTTGCTCGCACGGTCATACCAGTTGAGTAGATCGCGCTTGCATTGGACCACGGGTTCAAGGGATTGGCCGTATCGGCAGGACATGATGCTTAACGGGATCAAATATTGTGAGTGGGCTCTTTCCCTTCTCCTCTACTCCTTCATGCCTAATAATATGGAAAACACGTAAAGGCTTGAACACTTTGATTGAAACATTAGGAATCACTACACTGAGGCGTGCATAAAGTGTACGTCGTGGCTTGGTATGATTGTGGCTTGATATGATTTACGCGTTGGATAGTTGGAGCTAGAGTTGTATTATTGCATTTGAGGCAGTTGGTTGAATACTTGGGATTATGCTTGGACAGTTGGAATGATACAGTGAGGCATTAGGAATATCGAAAATTCGGGCGAGCGAGCGTACATCCGTGCACGAGTATCACTTAGGCGCTTTGTCTTGCAAAGCGAGCAGTTGTGGTTCGAAACCGAACAACTGCATCGGCGAGGGTATTGTGCCGCTTGATGGGGCATCGTGCCACGAATGAGGCATTGTGCCACTAAAACGGCATTGTGCCATGGGTTTGCTTTGAGCATGGGTGTTGTACCATTAGAAACACTGTGTTGAGAAGAGGCATTGTGCCTATAGAAATAACTTGGATTTGGTGCCTTGGGCTATATATTGGAAGAATGGTTATGGATTCTTTGGTTGGATGTTTTGGTTGGATATTCACGGAACGAGTCTAGGATCGCTTGGTGGGGCGAGAATGTTCGATCCTCTCGTCATACCTACTTGGTGTCTGCATGTCACGGACAACCTGTATTGCACAGGGTTTGGTCTCCTCGAATGGGAAGGCTCCGGGGCACCGGGACCGTTCGGCCAAGGAGGAGACAATTGGGTAACGCGTCTTGGGCGCGGTGCCAACGGTTGGAATCGATCCAGGTGGGTTAGCTACTTAGCGCTGTTTCGAGGAGAACCGCATTTGATCAGTCCGATCAAAGTCCTTTATGGCTTGGCCAGTGACTTCATATAGTATAATGTTGGCTTGCTTTTCTTTTGTTGGTTTGGCTTTCGTGTAGGCGCGGCCACCTTGCCTCGGCAAGAGTGTGCACTGTGAGATTTGGATTGTAAATGTTGGTTGAGGATGGATATTGAGGCTTGGTTGATGGTTCGACATGTTATCATGTTGCTTGGACTTGAGCAAGATGGTTTGCATGCTAGTTTCCTTCGGGTCGGTTATATATTGCTTGTCGTTTGGTTTGAGTGGAATATTTGCATGCTTAAACTGTTTTACAGCTTTTCTTAACATGTCATCCATATGCCATGAAATGAATCTAGGATTCAACTAGAAAGATCACCATATAACTGTTTGCATTCACTATTTTACTTAGTGTCGGCTTAGGCGGGTGGGTTACCCCGCTCACCAGTACGGTTGTGTACTGACCCACGTTTGTGGACATTATTTCAGGTACGCAGGCGTAGTGGCGCTGCTTGTATATACGAGACATGATGCATGAACTGTAAGTACCTTTGTAGGCTAGAGAAAAGAGCAAGAGCATTTCATCGTCTTCGTGGCATCGCCTTTGTGGCATTGCCTCGGGGCATTTCATTTGGACCCTATCGTGAGCTTCGTTGCGTTATACTCTGATGTGTGCTTGGTACACAATACTTGACTTCCGCTGCAACTTGGTTGTTTTAATGATAATATTTGGTGTTTGACAACATCGCCTTGTACGAGCGCAACTCCAGGTTCGTACGGCATCACGTCCCGATGAGAACGAATGTCCTGCGGGAGAGCTGTAAACGTGGTGATTCACGTTCAGCGGAAACTATCGAGCTTGCGGGAGATTGGGGCGTGACAGTTACCCCGCTCACCAGTACGGTTGTGTACTGACCCACGATTGTGGGCAATATTTCAGGCACGCAAGCGTAGTGGCGCTGCTTGGATATACGGGACAAGATGTATGAACTGTAAGTACCTTTGTGGGCTAGAGAAAAGAGAAAGAGTATTTCATCGTCTTCGTGGCATCGCCTTTGTGGCATTGCCTCGGGGCATTTCATTTGGACCCAATTGTGAGCTTCGCTGCGTATACTCTGTTTGTGTGCTTGGTACACTAAACGGCTTCCGCTGTAACTTGGTTGTTTCGATGATAACATTGGTGTTTGAAAATAACGCCTTGTACGAGCGCAACTCCAGGCTCATACGGTATCACGTCCCGATGGGAACGATTGTCCTGCGGGAGAGCTGCAACGTGGTGATTCACGTTCAGTAGGGACTATCGAGCTTGCGGGAGATTGGGGTGTGACAATTTGATAACCACATTCCTTTAGTAGATTTCGGTTATGTTGTTTTATTTGTTTCTACACATCTCTACTGTTATAATGTGGCTTAAAAACGGCTCATAATAAATTTTCTATGCCGTATGTATATCCTCAATTATTAATACGAAAAATTTCGTTCAGAGCAAAGAAATTTAAAAAATTTCCAATAAAAGCATTAGATTTCAGAACGCCCTTTCTAAGGGCGTTTTACGCTTTTCCATTAGTTTACGTTACAAAAGTTAACGGAACAGTAAATATATATATATATATATATATATATATATAGAGAGAGAGAGAGAGATAGAGGAAAACGTCCTTTGGAAGGACGTTTTTCTTAGGAAAAACGCCCTTCCTAGGGACGTTTTCTATTTTTTATTTTTTTTATCTTTTCTCTCTCCTCTCTCTCACTCACACTCTCTCATCTCTCTTCTCCTCTCTCTCTCACCCACTCACTCCTCCCACCCGTCCACTCTCTCTCACCCACTCACCCGTCCACTCTCTCTCTCTCCCCCCTCCTTTTCTCTCCTCTCTCCTCTCCTCTCCTCTCCTCTCCTCTCTCTCTCTCCTCTCTCTCCTCTCCTCTTCTCTCCTCTCATATGTACAAAGGAAGGAGAATGTAAAGAAAGAAAGAAAGAAAGAAAGAAAGAAAGAAAGAGTAGCTAGAAAAGGAAGTCCGTGGTGGGGAGAAGAATTAAGGTGAGGAATCGAGCAGGCCTGCAGCTCCCCAGAATCTATCATTTAGAACCTCCAGCTGCATCTCGTCCGAGATGAGCGGGGTACGGCAGAGCGGGCATGTGCGACACTGGTCGTGGCTCATCCAGCTGTCGAGGCACCCCTTGTGGAAAACATGGCAGCAATTGCTCAGCCACCTCACCTCGTCCGCCGCCTCCACCTCGTACAGGCATACCGCGCATTTCTCCTCCCTCTCCGACAACTCCTTGTACATCACCACCGGCAGCATCTCCTCTATCCGTAGTCGTAATGCCGACACCGGTTGGAATTCCGGTTGCTGCTGCTGCTCCGATGGCCACGAGCCGACCTCGTCCGAATCGAGCAGGTCCCCGAGCCCGGCCTTGTCGAACGCCCACGAGATGAGGCGGCGAATGTAGACGAGCAGAAAGAACAGATGGAGAAGCGGGAACAGAGAGGAGAAGAGAAGAGAGAGAGAGGAGAGGAGAGGAGAGGAGCGGGAACAGAGAGGAGAAGAGAGGAGAGGAGAGGAGAGAGGAGAGAGAGAGAGTGGACGGGTGAGAGGAGTGAGTGGGTGAGAGAGAGAGAGAGGAGAAGAGAGATGAGAGAGTGTGAATGAGAGAGGAGAGAGAAAAGATAAAAAAATAAAAAATGGAAAACGTCCGGCGTTTTTTCTAGGAAAAACGTCATTCCAAAGGACGTTTTCCTATATATATAGATATATATATATATATATATATATATATATATATATATATATATATATATATATATATATATTACTGCTCCGTTAACTTTTGTAACGTAAACTAACGAAAAATCGTAAAACGCCCTTAGAAAGGGCGTTCTGATGCTTTCATTGTAAAATTTTAAAATCTAATGCTTTTATTGGAATTTTTTTAAATTTCTTTGCTCTGAACGAAATTTTCCGTTATTAATATAAAAAATTAAAAACTTTTTAACTACCGCATATGGTCTCACACAGTTGAGAAAAAAATTAAAAACTTAAAATCCTTCCAAACTATCTGACCATGTGACAAATCCTAAAATATATTCAATATTTAAACTAATTACATAGTATTATCTAACTAAACACATCCAAAATTCTAAAACATATTTATAACAAATACTAATTAAAATATATTAAAATAATGTTTAAAATATTCTAATATAGTTTAAATTCTATCTATTTTTTAATACTATCATAGATTTTTTTGGTCACGTGAACGTGAATAGTATATCTTTCAAGGAGAGGTGGGTTTGCTCCGATTTTGGTTTAATTTTTAAATTGTTTGGTTTTTTCAAAATTAAAAATTGGACTTGAGTGTCCGACCCCAAAGGACGGATCGATTCAATTAGTTTATTTCTGTTCTGTTGTTTTATTTGTTTCTGCACATTAAATAAATTATCCTAAAAACTATCAAAGAGAAATACTCCCAAAATTTTAATAATAAATAATATATCCTAAATTTGTTAACACTCTATTATAATTCTTTTGTTATAATTCTTTAATGACTAAAAAGGTCATAATCTACTGTCAATTCAATCTAAAATTCCATATCAATTATCAATAACCAACAATAATCATAAACTAAAAATACCTTTTTCGTATACTCGGTCTGGTTCGGTACCAAATGAGTATTCTAGTTTTTAAGTTCCAAATCAGACCAGAAACAAAAAAAGTTAAGAAAGAACCTGACTGTCGTAAGCATAAAAACACTACCAGAAAAAGTCAAATTAGCGACGTCTAAAAACGTCGCTAAATAACAATAAATCGTCGCTAATTAGGTTTAGCGACGTAATTAGCGACGTTCTGAAGCAGTCGGAAAACACCAAGTCGCTAAAACAAAAAACGTCGCTAAACGTCGCTATGCCGACATTTTTTAGCGACTTTAATGTGTCGCTAAATTTAGCGACGTTTTGCGACGCCAAGTCACTAAAAAGCGACGTTTATTAAAGTCGCTAAACGTCGCTGATTAGCGACGTCAATCGCGATGTTACACCGACGTCTTTAATGACCTGGCTATACTTGCCATGTCAGCAATTGGCGACGCTTAGCGACGACTTTAGCGACGTCATTAGCGACGAACTTAGCGACGTTTTACAGAGTCGCTGATTAGCGACGTAATTAGCGACGTAAATTAACGTCGCTAAGCGTCGCTACACGTCGCTAATAACGTCGCTAATTTAAAAAAAAAAAAATTCCAGAATCAAACATTGGTGATTCCCTACAGTTTTACAGCATCTTCATCATACACACCAACATGATTCAATCTAGTTAACTATATAATCCAATTAAATTAAAAACCACAAGAAGTATCAATCCAATTAAATGTGGATAACTATATAATCCAATTAAATTAACTAAAAAATTCAAGACCACAAGAAGCATCATACATCATGTCTATTGTTGAAGTACCAATAATTCATAAATAATAATAAAAATAACTATACTACTACGGATCTGCAGGAGGCTGACCAGCGGCGCGCTTCAAGGATAACAACTCCTCATACTCGTCCCGTGGAATCGACACCGATGTCGATGGAGAAGGCAGTGACGTCGGTGGCGGCCGTGCCCGCTCTAAGTCTGCGAGTCGCTGGTTGTAAGAATCCAGGGTAGATAACAGCCTCGTACTGCTATCACCCATTGAATCCTGCATCCTCATCAGGTTCTCGCCCATCGATAGCTGTGACGCATGCATCCTCGTCAGCTTCTCGTCCATCGATAGCTGTGACGCCTGCAGCTCCATGATGTTGCGATCATTGGAGGCTCTAATATCATTTGTCAATTCTCGTAGCTCCGTCATGCTGCGGTCGAGCATATCCAATCGTGCGATAAGCATCGGATCGTCCGCCTGCGGCTGGGACCGGGATTGGTCCTCCATACTTCGCAGCAAGTCGTCACGGAGAGACGCAATCTGACGGTCAACGGCCTCCTGGACGACCTCCTGGACTCTGGCCGACGACTGCGAGGGCTGCGACTGCGAGGGGTGTGTGGAATGCACAGCTGTCGGGGAGGCCCTAGATGACTGCGTCGCAACCAGGACGTCATAGGAGCCCGTACCGTAGTACGTACCCCTCTGGAGACCAACAGCTGCGGTCACCCACAGGTCGTCCGCCGACGGAGATGGACCGGGCTGCGACGAAGCACCAGCCTCTCCAGGTGTAGGTGCACTAGCAGTCGCCCGCTCACGAAGCCTAAGATACTCGGCCTAAAAAAGGTTTGGAAACTCAATAATTGCCTAAGTTATATTAAAATAAACACAAAGTAAAGTAATACTTACATAGGTCTGTGAGGCCCTCTCATCAATGAGATTTCCGTCCTTGCGATGGGTGGCCAAGAAGACGGTCACCATGTTTGCATCCTCACCCCTCTGTACCTGTTAAAAATATATTTTTTATTACTAAACTTAAATATTTTTTCCAAGTACCATTTTATGGTACTTATATTAAAATAATATATTTTAAAAGAAAAAACATACCAAACGACGAAAATGTTCCGTCATCAGAATCGAGCCACCACACCACTTGGCAGCATTCTGCCTAGCCGCCTTGGCCTTCTTAGACCTTTCCTTGTAGCTCGGATCGTCGAATCTAGCCCTCATCGCAGTCCACTGCTCAGGCGTGATCCAACCTTGGATCGGTTTTCCAGCACGATCACGAGCCTTCTGGTCATCCAGAGCATCTCGGATAAGCTTGGCGGCAATGGTAGGAAAGAGCCGCTCGATCAACTCGGCCCGGTGCGGAGGATAAAAATACGTTTGCTACAATAAATAATTTATTAAGTTAGCATCACGAATATGCATAAATTAGAGGATTTATTTAATATACTTTTACCTGGAAGTGCGCAAACCAGAACGCCTTCCTCTCCTCCGGAGCCTCAGAGTAGTTGATCCAAGGGCCACCGTAGTTGTTCCTCAGAAATTGGCCCAGGCGTCTCTGAACCGACGATGGACGATATCTATACAGAAATAATAATTTAGATTACTGAAAAAGTCAATATACGATGAATAAAGAGAAACACAAATATATACTAAACCATCTAATTGACTTACTTTGTACCGTCGGCCTAAATCTCTGTCCTCGTCTCCTCCGGTGGTGCGCATGGAGGATCTTGCTGATGTTGGGACAACGTCGGCACGACCTCCTCTACATGCTCATCAGTCTCCATGGTTCCGTCAGCAGGAGGAACGCTGGACGAGGGAGTACTATCACGAGTACTATCACGCCTGGAACTACTCGTCCCAGGAGTGATGCCACGCAACGTCGTCGCAGTCGGAGATGTGGCTGCTCGATATACTGGAGTACTGGGCGACGATGATCCGGAACCAACAGTAGGCAGTACCGGAGTGGCACTCTGTCTACCTCGGGACCTGCCGAATCCTCCGCGTCGTCCTGTCATATCTGATAACAACATATGATGAATATAGAGAAACACAAATATATACTACATTCTACAGTCAAAATGTGATACATATCTCAAAGCATTATACAGTCAAAATATAATACATATATTCGTTAATGTCAAAATGTGATACATATCTCAAAGCATTATACAGTCAAAATATAATACATATATTCGTTAATGTCAAAATGTGATACATATCTCAAAGCATTTTACAGTCCAAATATAGTTACATTCTACATGGAATATTTTATATTTTCAATCATCTTCAGAAAATTCATCTTGTTCGCCTTCCTCGTCCTGCTCTTCCTCTTCCTCGTCTTCACTTTCATCTACTTCGTCCTCTTCGGATAATTCTACATCTTCTACATTATTACTCGTGTAATGAGTAACTTCCGTTGAGTCCACATCTACAATATTTGTTACAAGAGGTAGATCGTCCTCCTGATAAGCTATTTCGTCAATGTCAAAGGTATTTCTAGCTTTAGTCTTGCATACTGCCCACCAATCCGACCTCGCTGTCCCCCGTCTAGGATAAGTTGTGAAGTACACGAGCTGAGCCTGACTTGATAGGACAAATAGTTCGTAGCCTTGATATCTACGCTTGTAGTTTATATCCACAAGGCCATGCTTGTCAATTTTCCAACCTTGATCTTGAATCGGATCGAACCATTCACACCTGAATAGCACGATATTAGCAGGTTCTGGGCCATAATTATATGTCAACTCCACAATCTCTCGTAAGATGCCAAAAAAATCATTGCCCGGATTGACGTCTTTGTAGTTTGTAGATTTGATACACAAACCACTATTTTTCGTGGAATCAAGATCCAGAAAGCTGTCTCTGATAGGAGCATTTGTTGACTTGAACCTGAACCCATTCACACAGAAACTTGGCCATATTTTTACGGCAGTAATTGGTCCCTTGGCTAGAGTCCTAATAGATTCAGTCTCGGATGATATTAGACGATCGACCTAAATACCAAAGTAGCGATGGTAAGTTATTTGTTTTACAAGTGCAGAAATAAAAAGTAATTACCAAGTATCTTACATATGCGCTCAACCAAGAAGGAAAATGGCATCTCATTTCTTGTTCTACTTCTTCGTCTGTTATGTAGGGTCTAACCGACCTTAACTCATCATTATATGTGCTGAAAAATAATGATGCAACTGCTAATTAGTAGCATAATAGTATCTTATACTATTACATTGAGATGATGTAAACGTGGACGTATTAATTACTTACCCCTCTAGCTTCTCCACTTTATCCTCGTCGCAATTGAGTAATATATACAATTGAGCAGCCCTTAGCTCATCGTCATTCAAATATCTCTTCTTCATTTTTCCCGAAGGCTTTCCGGATGCATTGAATACTTTGAGTATTGCATCATTAGATTCCTTATATGCGTCGTCGTTTCTGGGAGCTTTATTCCTATTAGTAGCAACATGCGGTTTGAAATACGTCGAGCAAAAGTTTGTAATCTCCTCGAGAACATAAGCTTCACAAATAGATCCTTCAACCCGTGCCTTATTTTTCACCTTTCTCTTTAGGTGATTCAGATGACGCTCGAAGGGGTACATCCACCGATAACCGACAGGACCACCAACACGTGCCTCATAGGAAAGATGAATTGGCAAATGCTCCATAGAGTCGAAGAATCCTGGAGGAAACACCTTCTCGAGCTTACATAGTGTTACCGCAATGTCCCTCTCTTGCTTTTCTAGACGATCGACGAGCAACTTAGTACAACAAAGATCTCTGAAGAATATGCTCAGCTCTGTCAATGGGTCCCAAACGACCTGCGGTAAGAATTCCCGAAATACAATCGGAATTAACCTCTCCATGAATACATGACAATCGTGGCTCTTCATACCTACTAGTTTGTTCTCCTTGAGGTCGACGCATCTTCTCAAGTTCGACACGTACCCGTCTGGAAACTTTAGACCCTGAATCCACCTACAAAGTCTACCTTTATCCTCTTTATCCAGTGAGAAAACTGACTTAGGTTGCTTTAACTTTCCATTCCCCTCCTCTATCAGATGCAATGCAGGACGTCTACATATGTCTTCTAAGTCCAACCTGGCCTTCGGATTATCTTTCGTCTTCCCCTTTACATCCATTACAGTATTAATTATGTTATCAAACACATTCTTCTCGATATGCATGACATCAAGGTTATGTCTGATCAGATTGGTGCTCCAATATGGCAGATCCCAGAATATACTCCTCTTCGTCCAGTTATGGGTGCGACCAAATCCGTCACACTTGTACCCCTTAGCAGGCTCTTCGATAGCACTTGGTAAATATTTTACCTCTTCCCATATCGTGCATCCGGGCCACCTTGGAGGTGGATTGGCCTTCTCCACAACTCCCGCACGAAAAGCATTCCGATTCCTCCGGTACGGATGATCCTTCGGCAAAAATTGTCGATGACAATCGAAGAAGCACGGTTTGCCTCCGTGTTTCAAACGGAAAGCCTGAGAATGGTCCATGCAATACGAACATGAGAGACGACCATGGGTGCTCCATCCCGATAACATTCCATAGGCCGGAAAGTCGTTGATGGTCCACATAAGTGCTGCCCTCATCTGAAAATTCTGCTTTCTAGAAACATCGTACGTGTTGGCACCTACTTCCCACAGCTGATTCAACTCATCTATCAAAGGCTGTAAGTACACATCGATGTTCCTCTTTGGATTGTTCGGACCCGGGATAATAACGGTTAGGAACATATACGGAGTCTTCATGCACATCCAAGGCGGTAGATTGTACGGAGTGACGATCACAGGCCAACACGAATACTGGGAGCCCGAAAGTCCGAATGGGGTAAAACCGTCAGAGCAGAGCCCCAATCTGACATTACGCTCTTCCTCGGCAAAATGTGGATACTCTCGATCAAAGTGCTTCCATGCTTCTCCATCGGATGGATGATCCAATACTCCTTCGATCTGTTTTCGCCTGTGCCAACTCATGTTTTCTGCAGTCTCCTTAACCATAAACAACCGCTGCAACCGCGGCGTCAAAGGCAAGTAGTGCATCGAATCGGTAGGCTTCCTTGCACCGACAGACTTTCCTCTAACAGTGGCCTTGTAGCGATCAGCACCACAGAATCTACACGCATCTTCATCCTTGTCGTCTTTGTAGTACAACATGCACCCATTGCGACATGCATCGATTTTCTCGTATCCCATCCAAAGCGATCTCACCATCCTCTTAGATCGATAGAAGTCTTTAGGCAACTTTGCACCCTCGGGCAAGATCTCTATAATCAAATCGAGCAGTCGATTATAGCATTCTTGCGACATGTTAAAATCGGACTTGATGCTCAATAATCTTGTAACCACCTCCAACGGTGAATGGTCCTCACAACCAGGATATAGTGGAGTCCTTGCATTCTCAAGCAACTCCATAAACTTTGCAGCATCGGCATTCGGTGCCTCCTCAGCTGCATCATAATTGTCTGGATTGAAACTAGGTCCTGCCGCATCATAATTGTCAGGATTGAAACTAGGCCCCGCCGCATCATAATTGTCATGATTGAAACTAGGCCCCGCCGCATCATAAACCATGTTCACCAACCCGTCGTCGTAAGCATCGTGGTCTTGGACATCCATATACGGCTCCACATAGGGCTCCGACTCTGATGCTAGAGATACAAGTTCTCCGTGCGCGGTCCACTGATAGTAATTCGGCGTAAAGCCCTTCAAGTATAAATGATATGTAACTTCCACTTCTGGATGATATTTCCTGTTGCGACATCTCACACATGGACACTTAATTTTGGTACCGTCCATGTACTGAGGGAACGCCTTGGCGAACTGCAGGAACTGCTGTACACCCTCAATGAATTCATCCCGCACACCGCACATGTCATCAGGATGACGGTTGTACATCCACGAACGATGACGCAGATAGTAATTCATATCCATTTCTAGATACTTCTGCAAAATTGACAGTATGTATCATATAAATCATTACATGCAAAATTAACTTCTGTGTCAGTGTCCGTTATTGGAAAAGCAGTATATATATATATATATATATATATATATATATATATATATATATATATATATATATATATATATAACATTACCCAAATAATATCTTAATACCACTTTACTACTATACCTTAACCCACTTCTGTGTCAGTGTCCGGATTTTAGTGTAGTAGGCTCCAGCCGAAGCCAATAAGTTTCTTGAGATGCATGTCCTTAATGATGCATGCAGCGATGATATCTTTGCTCCATTAGAGGCTCTTCATACTGCTAGCTAGTGATTTCAGTAAGTGTTGAAATTAATCCTTTATTTATTTAAGCTGATTTGTAAGTTTCGTTTAGCTAATTCAACTGTTATAGTCATATTATTTAGACCATTAGGTACTTCTTGAAACTGGCAGTAGGGTGAGGAACTGAGATACATAACTCCGCAGTACTTTGCTTTCGGCAATTAACCCCTATATATATTGGGAGTGGAACGAGGAAGTAGCTAGAGCTCAAAATTCTTGGGGCATAATTAAGGACGGTTGCTTAGATCATACACTTCCTGGTCGAATAATTGGCGTTCTAATTAATTTGATCACATGATCAGTTGTTGTACGAATATTCAGGAATTAGTTCTAATTTGTTCACCCAATGTACGTAGTCATGACATATGAACATGGATTCAATAATAGCCATCATTTTTTCTCCTCCTCCATTGGACCAATGAATAGTAACCACAAAATCAAACAATTAGTATGTATGTATGTATGTATATATATATATATATATATATATATATATATATATATATATATATATATATATATATATATATATATATATTGCAAAAGTGCAAATAAATACACTTATGTTCTTTCTTTCTTATTCATCGATCCATATTATTTATTTATTTATTTTATACTTGAAAGAAGAAATTAAAATCTGATCTCTACATGATCGCACATGCATGAACATTATCAAAAAACCTAACCCTAACCCTAACCCTAACCCTAACCCCATGTCAAAAAATCTAACCCTAACCCTAACCCTAACCCCATGTCAAAAAACCTAACCCTAACCCTAACCCTAGGTCCAGATCAGTGTCTGTGTCAGTGTGTGTGTGTGCCGTGTCTGTGTCTGTGTCAGTGTCAGTGTGTGTGTCGTGTTTGTGTCAATGTCACATGTGTCCTGTGAGAGAGAGAGAGAGAGAGAGAGAGAGAGAGAGAGAGTATACCTTGCCGGAGTAGTCGCGGTCGACGGAGCTGGGGAGGGGGGGGTGGAAATATGTTTTCGAATCGAAATTTCAACTGACGGGGAAAAATGAAACCGACCCCTAATTAACCAAATTTTAGCGACGTTTAGCGACGTCCAATAAAAAATGTCGCTAAATTAAATATTTGCGACGTAAAGGACGTCGCTAAACACGTTGCTAAATATTTTGAGTTTAAATGTCGCTATATACGTCGCTAAACGTCGCTAAATTAGACATATTAGCGACGTTTAGCGACCTTAATTGAACTTATAGCGACTTATCTTTTAAAATCGTATTAAAAGTCGCTAAACGTCGCTAAATGTCGCCATTTAGCGACGTCTAGCGACGTGTTTATAATGAGTCGCTAATTTATGTATTATTAGCGACGTTTCTTTTGACGTCGCTAAAATACGTCGCTATTCCCGCTTTTTCTAGTAGTGAAACCCAATCAGGCCTGACCCCAACCCACAGTTTTTCGACTTAAGATTTGGTTCTCTTTCGATTCTTGCATGCTCTATTCTTAAGGCTTGGTTTTGGCATTGTTGCTACTTTTTAAAAAGTAACAACATAATCAAATTTTTAGCAGCACGGAAAAGATTGTTATCAAAAGTTAAACTAAGGTTTGGTCTTGCACAAGGTTGTAAAATCGCTAGGCGTTAGGCAGGATACACCAACTGCCTAGCGCCTAGCCCCCCATCCAGGCGGCCGACAGGAATTAAAAAAAATATGCTCAAGTGAAAATCATATAAATTTTGCACATAAATTCCTCCAGAACAAATTTTATTATTTATTATTCGTATTGTTATTATCATTATTATATTTATTATTAATTTATATTATAGTAATCCTAGAGAACTCATGAGTTCTTAAATTTTAAACTCGAGATGGAATAGTAGTTGGATTACATGAGTCTTATTCCTTCCTTTTTTTTAAAGGGTCTAAACATAAAATACAACGAACTAAATTGAAAAAAAAGGACGATGAAAAATCGTTGGATTAAATTTATCTCATCCCTTAATTATTTTAAAGACCTAAATAGAAGTTCCTCTAGGAGCTAAATTGAAAAAAAAGGGCTATGATAAACCTGTCTAAACCTGTCTTGTTCTTTATATGAGTTCTTATTTGAGCTTCTGTAGGCGAACAAACTAACAGACTGTTCCTATATCTATACCTCCCCCTCACTTTACTCTCTTTCACACACATTTTTCTACCCCAGCCAAACTCCCTCTCTCGTCTTCCAATCTCTCCCCTCTCTCTCTCTCTCTCTCTCTCTCTCTCTCTCTCTCTCTCTCCCCGATGGGGGTTGCTCGTCCGTCGAGACCCACAACCTCCATTTTGGCCGTAGGTGTCCCGCGTCTAGGAGGCCACCTCTCCGCCGAGAGCACGAGATTTAGGCAACCGCCTCGCCGCCTAGGGACGACTAGATGGCCGCCTAAAACCGATTTTTCCGTAGACAATTTCGGTCAAAACCTATGCAGGCTATGGACACCGTCTAAAACCGATTTTTAGAACACTGGTCTTGCATTGTTGCAGCTTATCGAAAGTTGTCAAAAGTTGCAATAAGTTGCTGTCAAAGGCAACTACCAACGTTGTTTGGTAAATATTTAACAAAAATTATACGTGTTTGGTAAAATCAGTTTTCTAGTCCTAAAATTATTGAAAATGAGAATATCAAACACATTTAAGTATAAATCGTGGAAATTTCAAAAAATAATAATGGACATTTATGTAAATTGAATTTGATAAGTTACTACTACTTATAGAAGCACCCTCTTAATTGTTTTAAAAATCTCTATAAAGTGAACAAAATTTTCAAATAAATGTTGATAAGTTATTGTTACTAAACACCTAAGACTACTTTGTAAGATACCAAAAAACAGCCTTAACAAGCAATCCCCAACCCGCTCTTAACCTTTCAAAAGTTATTAGATAAGTTGTTGATGCAAACAAGTTTAGACTGCTTTCCAAAAAAATAAAAAATTAGCAGCCAACAATAAGACATAATTTGGGATTGTTGTTGCTTTTTAAAAACTAGCTTCAAAAGCAAATTTTGACAACATATGAGAGGTTGATATCAAAAGTTGTCCTCAAATTGAACCGATTTCTCAAAAAAAAATTGGATATATTGTTGATTCCCAAACAATCTTGAACCATTTTTCGAAGAAAAAAAAGAGTATTCAGTTTCGTGGTCTCGTATTATATTAAAAATTTGTGTTTTGGTCTCCATATTGACTAGAAAATGATTTGGATCTCATCCTAATGGTTGACTTGAACAGGCCATAAAAAATAGAGATCTAAACGTAAATTTTGAATCAAATACTAGACCCTAAATCTAAATAAAAATATGTGAGATTTGTGTGACGTGGGTTATTTACTTTTTTCAAGACCATCAAGAATGTGACTTGTGACATTGTTACTACTATCCATCATGATCTCAGTAGCCACACAACACTCCGGAATTCTTAAGCTCCAAGCATTCAACGGTGCAACCGAAACGAGTGAGAAATGATGATACACAATTCTCATGAAGTCGTATCCATCGAAACTACGGCCAAGAGGGTTATGTGACTACTGAGATCAAGATAGAATCAAACAACATCACAAGTCTAATTTGATTGGTCATGACAAAATTAAATAACTCGAGCCAGACAGCCCTTACATATTTCTATATAGTTTTTGGGTCATCTATAATATTCAAATTTTACATTTAGGTCTCCATTTTGGACACTCTGCGAAGTTAATCATTAGGATGAGACAAATCTTATTTTTTATACAATATCGATATCTAGACATAAATTTTCAATATTAAACTAGACCCTAAAACTAAACAACTCCCATAGTAATCTTGAACCCAGCCTTAGCCATCGAACGTCTTAACCAATAAACGATGACGGCTAGTTTATGGTCTGAAATTATTGAGCCCAACTCGAGCTTGACTATGCTCGTGAGCGACTCGACTCGACTCGACTCGACTCGACTCGACTCGACTCGACTCGATCCAATCAGAGATCAGCTCATGATCTGGCTCAAAGTTGAGCTCGAGTTAAGATGAGTTATTATACACGTCATACAAAGGAAAAATGATCATTAAGCTATAGATCGGATTTGTTTTGTATCAACATGGACAACAATAATTTCAGTTTTGGGTAGCAGAGTGGGCGAGATGGTATATTGTCAAAAGAATAAGCTGAAAATAAAACTGGAGTACACTAATAAATCTTTCTAGCTACTAATAAATCTTTCTAGCTACAGTATAAATTGTTGAGGTGGGAGGCATTGATTCC
Organism: Iris macrosiphon; assembly: GCA_036927795.1. NCBI lineage: Eukaryota > Viridiplantae > Streptophyta > Magnoliopsida > Asparagales > Iridaceae > Iris > Iris macrosiphon. The sequence continues at coordinate 138,471,090 of JAYESA010000016.1, read as the reverse complement.
ATCTAAATGAGTGAATCGAGATGGGAGTGTATTATACTTCCCATTTAATAAACAGTAAAAGTTTGAAACAGTTGGCATAGGGCATGCAATATCATGTGTGTACTACAAAGCCCAAACGTGTATATTTAAGTTAGGTAGGAGGCATTTGGTAGTTCAGACTTACTAGTAGAGTTTTGTTAAAAAAAAAAAAAAAAAAAACGACTTCCAATAGAATTTCACAATAACTCACTCATAATTAGGGTTTTGCTAACGCGAACTTTGATGATGTTTTGGAGTAGGAAATAGTGTTTTGTCTAACACGGTAACAATGAAATGCAGCACCACACTTTAGTAATTTGAAGTTTGGAGACCTTATTACCTACAAACACCCATTTTTCTATCCAAAATTCTCCTCCCAAATACATCCAATTAGTTGGACAACAAAGAAAAGATCACATGCTCATCAATTGGCTCATCAATTGGGACAAATCATCATAATTTTCCAAAACTACAACTAGACCAACATTAAGCATCCGTCAACATCAACCCCCTAAATCTACAACAAAATTGAAATAGTCTAAAAGAAAATTAGAAGCATCTATAACCAAATAATCTAATCATAGATACACCGACATAATAAAAAGTAAAAAAAAAACAAAAGAACTTCATGACAATCACAGGATCTAATTCAACACTTTGAATCAACTCTTAATTGAAGATTCTTTTACTAATCTATAAAATCAAGAACAAAAAATAATTGTTAGTAAAAAGGTAACATAAGAACAAAAAATAATTGTTAGTAAAAAGGTAACATAAGAACAAAAAATAAAATCAAGAACAAAAAATAATTGTTATTAAATTGGGTTTATCCATCGGTGCGTGCTGTTGGCCAATGCCACGTGTCTGGTCCCTCGATATTTTGGGACTAGGGCGTGACATGGTTTTTGTGGTGGCCCATGCAGGTCTACGACAAAATTGTTCAGTTCCAACTTAGGGACCGAACAAGCCTTCCCTAAGGATAGAATAAGTTATAGGATATCATCCATTATTTGAACCATTTTTGAACTCTATATCGAACTCGAATTTGTTACTTGATTTGCATCTTGTGTTGATTTCTCTGAGCGTTCTTATAGTTTATCGCACCCCAGCGTCGGTAGGGACCCAGAGAGCTGCCTAGCTTGGGAAAGGGACTGGAGAGAGACCGATGGTTCTGTCGAGCGCTTGAAGGCTCGTTGGTTGCAGAGTAATGGATCCAAGGAACGGAGATAAGATTCCCTTGGATACACCACACGATGCTGTAGTTACTTATATAGACGGAGTGACACCAGGCAAAGGAGGACAATCATCTCAAGGCGATCAAGCCGGCCAGCCTAATCCAAGGTTCCGGCGTGATGACATCCCACCTCCACCACAGTTCACTCCACAGATGCCAGTTTTCCCGCCAGGACAAGCCATGGACGGGCAGCAGATGTTTCAGATGATGTATGCCATGATGCAAGTCCAGCAGCAGATTCAGCAAGAGGCACATCGTCACGAGGCAGAGTATCTGAGAACCAGCCTGGTATCCGCATTGGAGCAGGCAAATCCACCAGCGAGGCGATCAGCGACGGGATCTATCACTGATTTTCGTCATCTCAAGCCTCGTATATTTTCTGGTAAAGAGGGGCCAACAGAAGTTCACGAATGGCTCACCAACATACAGCACCAGTTGGAAGCAGCTGAACTTCTGAGAGAGAAGTGGATGACTGCAGTCAGGATGCAGTTGACTGAAAATGCACATCACTGGTGGTTAGCAGAAGAAAGGAGGCTCGGACAGGACCGAGTCACTTGGGAAGAGTTCTCCAGACTCTTCCAAGAGATGTATATTCCAGCAGTTGCACGGTCGGAACTCAGAGACAAGTTCAACCGCCTGATCCAAGGCAATATGTCAGTGGAAGAATACAACGCGGAATTTATTCGCCTAAGTCGCTTCGCCCCAACCTTGATCTCGACAGAGAAAGAGAAAGCTGGGAAGTTCTTTGATGGACTGAAGTTCGAGCTCCAGAGGTTGATTGGATCGGTTGCACCTACATCATATACCGACGTCCTTGCAGCAGCACGACGCATGGAGCGCGTCACTCGAAGGGAGTCAAATCTGAAGAGGCCAATCACATCAGCACCATCCAGGACAAAATATAGAAAGAAAACATATTTTTCAATGATAATTTAAAGTAATTTACCTAGAGTTTACATTTGATACGTCTCTCGGCTACATTGATTGCATTACAAAAGAAAACTCAAAAGGCAGGACGCTCCATCAGATAAGCTTCGATGTCCCGTACATTACGTCCTTGTATATGTTAGAAATCCATGTCTCCAAAATGAACTGGCTTCAACTATACATCAAAATAGTAGAGCTTCCAACGCCTCATCGCCTTTCCGCTAGCGTGACGCAGTCCCGCGTAGTTCGACACCTGAGGGGTTGGAGGATCAATATACTTGGGAATGCACTGGTGAGCGGGACGAACCCACTCGCCTAAAATGACACTGCTTGTTAAAGGTAAACATGCATTGAAGTGGTCTTGCTATTAAGAACTAGAGTGAATTCAGTTCATATCAGTTGCATGTTTTGAAAGAAAAATAACATAGAAACCATATAGCCTATCGGTTGCTTACTCAACCGATACGCTACTGCCCTGAACTGAAATACAAAAATACTTACTACATGCACAAGACGATAAGTTGGCATGTGTTCTATCTATATGCGATGTGATCGACACCATGGGGAGTTATCCAACGGCATTGCGGCGCACCCTATCAGCCCGGTTTGCAAGTCCCCCTAAAGGTCCTGCAATGCATCGCGCCAAGCACGATCAAATATTTCCTCCTAGGTCGATTCGATTCCAGTGCCTCGGATACAATTTCGAGAAAATGCCAAACTTTGTGCACAAGTTGTCCCAAACCATGCAAATGCGTGAACAGTTAAACTATCAAACAATGCATGGCATGAAACAGAAGTAAGTAAAGCAGTTATATACTTATGAAACAGTTCATATTTTTTCAAAGCCAAGTTCCGATTTGGTGACCCGTGGGTCCAAACTATCCGAGGCACCATGCCATAACCAATGTCTTTTAGATACCGCATCCCGGTCGGAACGAAATTTGAGGCACTACAATCGTAAACTAGCCAAATCCACCACAAATTATTCTATTTTAGAATAGAATTAACAAGTACACTAATAATTCCACTGCATAACTAAAACCAACCAAATAAAACCACAAGATTATTTAGGATTTGATTTGATTCTCATAACCAAGTCTCAAACATCCATCAAAATCGCAAATAGATAACAAAATCAATCAAATTGAGCAAATAAACATTCATAAATTAGCATAAACAAAAGCAAAATAGTTTGACCCTAGAAGTTACTTCCTCATGCACCAGGTATTTACTATTTTTCTATGAAAATAAAACCTTTAAACATTCAAAAACTATTCAGGGATCCCGACCTATACTATCATCATAACTGAGTCAAAAATGTAAACAGTACATAAAAAACCTGACAGAATCAACCATAGATCCTTCAAATGAGCTAACCATAGACATATACTATCACATATCAACCTCAAATTCCCTAACTTTATAGCAAAATCACTCAAACTTATACTGAATATATAAATCCGTATTAAACCAAGAGTCAGGATTCGATTCCTCCAATAAAATATATAATACCAAAAGTGAATCAAACCGGCCATCTCCAACCAGCCAGCCACTCAAATACCTAATTGAAAGAAAATCTTCTCCAACCCGCCCTCAATTTAAGAAAATTTTCTCAACTTTTTTTAGAAAAGAGTGGTTTGATCCTTAAATTTGAGGGAAGAGAGAATATCCTCAAATTTGAGGATCCACTATTTATTCATATTTTGTTATATTTCTTTTAATTTATAAATATAACTAATATAATAATATCATTAAAAGGTTCTTGTTGAGATACTTCCAATAGAGTCTAATGTTGAATATATATTTTATTAGTATTAAAAAATTGTAGAATTTCACATAATTTTGGATATTGTACAAAAAAAACAAATAATTGTTTTTCTGTATAAATTTTGATGTGAAAATAATGTATAATAATATACTTTATATGATTATATTAAAATAATTATAAAAAGAAATTTATATAGAAATAAATTATAGTTGCTTATTGTCTGAGGATAGATGATGGATTGGAGGATTTTGAGTCTAATTTTGAAAATGAAAATATTTCGTTTTGAGTCCTCAAATTTTGAGGATGGGTTCGAGATGGCATTAATAGTAATAACATTATAATCCTCCCTAACTACTTCAGAATCCTAAATCGCCCAAAAAATCAACAACATACACCACAAAAATACAACGAAACATAGATTAATCAATGAATCAAAATCAATAAATGAGTCTAATTCAAAACCCTAAATCGTAGAAAAACCAATTGAATGCGACGTATAGATCAGGAAAAAAGATGCTAAATAACAAAAGAACATTATCATAACTGAAACTTTTTCATATTTATTACAGATCAATACCAAAGCCATAAATAAATCATAAATGATCGGATCTTGACCTTGCATGGACGGTTATTGATGAGGATGTATCCGGTCTCGCGGATCTTCCCGGCCTGCTAGGGATAGGTCTTGGGCGCCGTAGCGTCGGCCTTCGACTCGAAGTGGTGCTCCTCAACCAACATGATTCCTACTGAAACAAAAACCTAACTCTAATTTAGAAGGACCAATTGTTTATAAATCATAAATGAAAGGAAAGGAATAGGAGATATCTAGGGTTAGGGCTTCACCTTTCGACGGGAAAGAGAAGAGACTCTTGTGCTGGCTTCTGCCGTAAGAAGGAAGGCTCTTGATAAAGGCACTACAAAATGACTCAAGACAGCCTAAATTTTTACTATTGATAATTACAAGTTTGCCACTCCCAAAAATTACTCATCGGACTGTCCAATTTTAATTATTATTTTTTATAATCAGGACTATCAAAATTTTGACAGTCCTAAAAAAATATGTTATTTTTTTAGGATTATTAAAATTTTGACAGTCCTTTCAATTAGTAGGACTGTCAAAATTTTGACAGTCCGGAGGGGAGGACTACGCGAGGTGACACGAGGGCGGAGCGGTGTGGAAGCCGGAAGAGTAGGATCAGGCGGAGGAGCGGGAGGAGGAGGAGGAGGCGGCGGGGGCGACGGCGAGGCGTAAGGGCACGCACTTACCTCCGCTGTTGTTGTCGCCACCGTCGCCGGCGCGAGGCATAGCCGCAGCCCCCGCGAGCGCGTGCCTCCTCCGCGCGCAGCCCCCCGCACGCTTCTTCTTCTTTATCATCGCCTTCTTCATCGCCTTCATGACGGAGCCGACGGGAAGGTGCTTTAGGTGCGGCTCGGCGGCGGCAACGCGGTCGATGGTGAGATCGACAACATAGAGAGGCAAAAAATTGTGAGAGGAGGGAGGAGGATAGGCCGGAGGGGGTGCGGGTGGGGGAGGAGCAGGAGGAGGGAGGTGAAGAGGGCGGACAACCCTAATAAAATTTGGACTAGCCTGAGTAAAAAAAATTCCTAACTGGGCTAGCACCAATACTGGGCTAGCCAGGGCTAGCCCCGAGTCATTTTTGTAGTGTCTTTATCAACAGCCACAAGGAAGGATGAAGGAAGTTAGACCGAACGCGTCTCCGTTCTCGAAGAGAGATTAATTGATTTGCTTAAGTTTTGGGCCATTTATGTAGTGCCTCAAATTCCGATCCGACCGGAATGTGCACTATGTAATTGGGCTTGTGGCTAGACCGTCTGAGTCGTAGTTTAGATCTTCAGCATCCTCTTGCCACGGACAAAATACGATGATCCTGTCCAACTCATGGATAGGCCTCTATTGAAACAAGTCCAATAGTTTTCGTGTTTTGTTGCTTGGTTTTCTTGATTGCCGCTTTGGGATTTTGATTTGGTGTTGCTTTCGATTTGCTTGGTTTTCGCTGCTGGTTTTATCATTTGGAGCTTTGATTCTTGGGGGAGTTCAACAGGAAGGATAGGCAAGAATTCTAACTCGGTGCTCGTGCTGATGCAGGTCCGCATAACTGACGTTTGATCGTCGCTAGGCGGTACTCCTTGTTTCAGCTTTTTTCCTTAACTAGTGAGTGGTTCGGACCCTTCTTTCCTACTTCTTCACGTCCACATCTCTAATGTCTCAAACGTTCACTCGATGATGCCCGGTTGGACGCCTAGAAAATCATTTGCCATAATGCATGCCAGCCACTAAGAAAGGAACATGGGAATTGTAGACTAATTTACTATATGCTTGCACACCTTATAAAGTTGAGTTTTTTTGTAAAGGAATTTGGTTGTTGGTTGCGGCGTGCCTCGGATAGAGTTTGGGCCCTTGGGATACCAAAATTGGAACACAGCTTAAAAAAATATGAACTGTTGCATAAGTATATATATTGCTGCTTTACTTCTTCTGTTTCATTTCATGCATTATATAATATATGAATTGTTCATACATTTGCATGGTCTGGGATAACTTGTGCACAAGGTTTGGCTTTCCTCGAAACGGTATTCCGGGGCACCGGAACCGTATCGACCCGGGGGGAATATTTGATCGTGCTAGTCGCGATGCATTATGGGACCTTCAGCAGGGCTTGCTACCCGGGCTGACAGGGTGCGCCGCAATGCTTGGAATAAGTCCTTAAGGTGTCGATCACACCAATGACCGCATAGAATAGAACACATGCTAATTTATTGTCTTGTGCAGATGGTAAGTATACTTGTGTTTCGTTGCAGGGAAGGCGTGCATCGGTTGAGTAAGCAACCGATGTACTGGTTGGATTCAATGTTATTTTCATTCCTATCAAAACATGCAACTTATATGAATTAAATTCACTTACTTCTTTATAGAAAGATCATCTTAATGCATGCTAGCCCCTAATAAGCTAGTGTCGATTTAGTCGAGTGGGTTTATCCCGCTCACCAGTACAAGTTGAGTACTGACCCACGTTGTGGACAACTATTTCAGTCACTCAGGCGGTGCAACGCTAGTGGATAGACGAGGAGGCGTTAGGAGCACCTCTATTTTAAATTATAGTTGGGGTCAGTTCATTTTGGAGGCTTGGACTTTCAATCTATACAAGGGCGTAATTATGAACGACGTGGACTATCTGATAGAGCGCGCCCTGCCTTTTGAGTTATCTTTTGTAATACAAATCAAGTAGCCGAGAGGCGCATCAAATGTAAACTCTATGTAAATTACTCTGAATTATCAATGAAAAGTATGTTTCTTCCTATACTTGTGTTCAAATATCTGTGAATGTGTTTTCTAAATTGTCTTTCAAAATGGGTTCCTATCACTGCACGTTCTTGCCTTGTGCGAGCGCAACTCCAGGCTCGTACGGCATCACGCCCCAGCGAGGACAATCAGTTTCGATAAAGGATCCAGCGAGGACGATTGATCCCTTTTGGGATCGGGACGTGACATATTGGTATCAAAGCACGGCTTCACTTCCTTGGGATTTCAAAAGATAATATAGGAGTTTGATGTGCCTCTCAATTGAGTTGCGTTCGGCGTCCGCTGCATGAGATGAGTCGCCTATACAATGAGCCCATAGATATAAAAAATCTATCATTTTTGGAGTGTTAACAAGCTACTCTCTTTTGTAGCAATGGCTAAGAAAAACACTGTCGCTGCAAGCAGTGCTCAACCCATTCAGAGCGATCCAGCAAGTTCTGGAGAATCCGGAGGAGCGGGTTCTACCGATATGACCGAACGGCTTATGCATCTCATGGAGGTGCAGCAACAACAAGCCGCTACTCAACAGGCGCAAATTCAGACGCAGTTCACTGCTCTACAAAAGCAGATGGATACCATGATGCAGTTGATCGCATCCTTGGTACCCAGCAACGGAGGAGCTACATTGACGCCTGTCATGCCGTCGGCTATGGCGGTAGAGGATGAGTCAGAAGAAACTCAGCCCCCCGCCAGAAATACTTGCCGAGCGGCAGAATTCACTAAAATGCATCCACCAACGTTCAACGGGCGAGCAGAACCGGACGTAGTGATGGGATGGATTGCTAAGCTAGAGGGACTCTTCAACTTGGTTGGCATTAAGGGGTCCAAAAGAGTGGCTTGTGTATCAGTTCAACTGGAATTGCGTGCGCATGATTGGTGGGAAGCTACTAAGCAAGGGATCTATGATACCAATCCCAACTACAAAATCACCTGAGAAATGTTCAAATCTGCCTTTATTGAACAATATATTCCCCGGGCCGTGCGGCAACAGAAAGAAGACGACTTCAGCAATCTTGTGCAAGGAAGTATGTTTGTGGATGACTATGATTCAGTGTTTGCTAGACTGGCCAAATTTTTCGGGCACTTCTTGCCTAACCAGCAGGCGTGGTGCTAACGCTTTCAGAAAGGTTTGAAAGACGATTTGCGTAGGGACATCATCAATCAGAAATGTCAAACCTACAGGAAATATTATGAAGCTGCCCTGAATAGCGAACGGATCTTTGGGCGCAATCCACCAAAGGTCAATGTGCAAACCCCCCGTACCAACAACAATAAGCGACCTCAGGAAATGGGAGGGTCTGGAGCGCAAAAGCGTCCGCACACATCCGAACACAGGGGTCCGTCCCAGGCACCGTACTGCCATAGGTGCAGAAAATTGGGGCATCGGGTGAATGAATGTCGAGTTGTTGGGTGTTTCAAATTTGGTCGTTTGGACCATAAAGCTTTTGACTGCCGAGATCCAAGGCCGATTGTCAGGCCACAACCGAATCAGAACAACGAAAATCAGAATAAGGGGCCTCCAGCGAATGGCGCCAATGCTATGCAAGTGAACCCACGACGCCAGGGTGCTCAAGGCCGAGTCTATGCACTGACTCGGGATGAGGCATCTGTCTCCGATACTGTTGTGACAGGTACTTTACTTTTCAGAGAATTGTCCGCTAGAGTCTTATTCGATTCAGGTGCTACGCATAGTTTCATATCTGCTGAATTTATGAAAAATTTCGCTCAGAGCATTAGAATATCAAATATTTTCCATAAAAGCACTAAATTTGTAAAATTTATAATGAGAGCATTAAAACGCCCTTTCCAAGGGCGTTTTATGCTTTTCGTTAGTAAAAGTTAACTTCCGTTAACGGAGAAGAAGAAAAAAAAACAGAAAGAAAGAAAAAATATTTAAAAGAAAAACGTTCTTTGGAAGAACGTTTTTCCTAGGAAAAACGCCCTTCCTAGGGGCGTTTTCTCTCTCTCTCTCCTATCTCCTCTCCGCTTTCAAATGGGCCCCGGGGTGCTGCCGCAGCTCCCGTTCGGCGAGCCGCCGCTCTCGTTGTTGCTGTTGCACGAGGTGAAGAACTCCTCGTGGTGGATGTCGTAGACCCTGGCCTTTAAAAATAATTTTGGTTCAGAAGAATATATTCACGCCAAAGAATGTAGTCTGGCTTATGTGAAACACTGACTGTGCACTTAATTACAACTTGTAATATACATTTCGAAAAAGAAAAAAAATTGTGCACTGCATATTTTTTTTCTTAGTGCGGTTTTATTTTTGTATTTCATGTCTATAATGACCGAAATTACTCTATCATTATGTTATCATTGAATGTAAATTAAAATATTCAGTGCTTACCCTTCAATATAGTTAAGATGATTAAAATAATATATTTACCCTTATAAATGTAGAAGCCGAGCAAATACTGACCTCTATAATATGATAAGGCACTAGAATTAGAGAATGATTTTAATTCTTCAGGCTTGCAATGTAATGATAGTGTTGTATAAGTTGACTAGTCTATATATACATTCTGGTGATGGAACGGAACTTTGCTTCTGCTTTCAATTCAATTTTTATATATTTCAGAAGGACACGTGTTCTTTCGAGGATTAGAGTACTGTAATGTGTCTTCTTCCGTATGTAGATTTCCTTGCAAATTGCAATGGGACATATAGTCACATACTTCCAACATCTCTCTAGTTAATACACTTGTACTACATTTGTTCAAGTGTGAGCCTATGTATACTTTTCTAAAAGATCATTCTTCAAGATGTGGTTTTTAAATCATTAATGCATAACTCAGGAGAAAGAAAACAAATTAACATTGTGCACATTTTATGTAAAAGTGAAATTACATAGTTTTGTTTGGAAGAAATCTTTCCTGTATTTTGCATCCTAGTAAAAACTTAAAAACAAGTGGGTATGTGACTTTTTAATTGTTATATTTGTGCATATGTTTGCACTATTGTCTTTTTCCCTCAAACCTTGCTAAATATAGTTTGCTTCACTAAAATAGCTTCTAATAACGTAAAGGCATATGTTAATGGAAAATTTCTTGTAGAATTCTATAAGTATGGCCAGTTCAAAATTGGTCTATCATGGGACTTATATAATTTTAAGTTTCATAACCAACGATAACCATTAAAATGGAAAATGTTTGTGACAGAAGTCTCATTCTGATATATGTATTAGTTTGTTATTTTTCTGTTTAGAAATATTTGATTCATTAGGAAATGTTCAAATTTCTTGTTAAATATTGTTCTGCTACAAATATTTAAATGTTATGAATTATAATATATTCTATTAGTATACAGCTGTATAACAGTTTTAAAATTGGTATGGATCCAATTTTTAAAGTTGTTAAAAAATTTCATGTTATTGTTAACAAATTAATTCTTTGAAATAGAAATAGTTACTTGTTGGTAACAATTTTGGAAGTTGATAAGAAATATTACATAATAATACTTGTTGCTCTTAGTCAAATATTCTTTCTTGCTTGTTGTTAATAAAAGTTATTATACTAGTTGATTAAATATTCATATCCAAATGTATTGTTGTGCTTGAATGAATAAGTCCATGTATCATTTTAGTTATATTTTTGTTAATATGCAAACTAGGCTCTGTTTCTCGAAGACAGAAGCATTAGAAATATTTTAATATTTTTAGTATGGATCAGCATATTAACGATGACGATAATACAAATTTATTTTTGTACTCTCTCATTCCTAACATGATCTTTGCAATGTTCTCTCTCTAAGTCAGAAATATTAGAGATTGTGACTTGTTAGGAAAGACTCAAACATAGTAAGGGTGAAGGTAAGTAAACAAAATTTCTTCACTCTTATTATAACTGAACCTTAGCTGGCCTTATTGTCTCAATATTTGAATTTTTATTCAGACAGAGAAATCACAATATTGTTCTGTCATAATATTTAGATTATGTTAGACAAACATTGGTTTGCATATAATATGTGACATTATTATTTTATTTTATTTTTGACACATTCAAACAATTTAGTCAAAAGAAAATAGTTTAATGATATTGCAAATCCCTTTAAATCTAAGTTTTAAAAGTAGAGATTAATTTGGGTACAAACCGAAAGGGTCCTTCTGTCAAAAATGGTGTAAAGATCCCTAAGCGACACGGTACTTAAATGTCTTTGGACCACCGCTAGCTGGGAATTGGCCCCTGGGACTAACCCAAGTTGATCAAAACTTGATAGACTAAAGATTTGTTAAGGATGATTAGCAAAATTTATTTAAACTATTATTTTGGCTATCTAGACTGTCATATTGACGCAATACACAATTCATGTAGAACAGTAGATTGTCACAATGAGTGATTAAGATGAATACTCTAGTGCCAAACAATAAAAATTTAATGGTTATTTCTTCAAGAGATAGCAAAGCTATATGTGATTTTTTCTCACTACCTTGGGGCTGATATTATCAATTGATTGAATCACATATATGTTAAATAATTCTGATGACACTAAGCCTGATCTAAATGCTTTATCTGAGTCATTATATGTCTTATTCTTTAAATATAAAAACTCTATAGAACCATGTTGTGCATTTAAAGGAGTATGAGGGTTCACTTGTGAAACAAGTTAGATACTCATAAGATGTAAACACCCAGATTTGTAAAATTTTAAATATGAATTTTTGAGATTTTTCTGTGATTTTTTAATTATTTAAATAAATGTTCTTCAAAGGATTAATATTTTTGTGTATTAAATTAAGTATTAATGTAAACCCCCTGATTTTTCAAAATTTTAAAAACTGGATTTTGTACGATTTTCAGGAATTTTCTGGGATTTTTCAGTAATTTAAAACAGGGTTTTAATTATTCAATGATTTTTAATTGGTATTAAACAATATTAAAATATTATGAAAATAATATTTTTGGATGTAAAATGAAAAACTGGACTTAGGGCAATTTTTCTGGAATTTATCGGGCCCCGGACCTATTTTTAAATGCCTAAAAAGTATTTATCTATTTATAAAAATTAATTAATTAAATAAATTACTATTATTAATTTTTTATTATTTTTATTAAACCCTAGAATCCGGCCCGCGGCCCGTTGGGCCGGCCCAGCCCAACGAACCCAACCCAGCCCCGCCGGGTCGGGTCGGGTCTGACCGCCGCCCGACCCGAACCCGCCGACCCGCACCCCCCCCACGACTCGCGCCCCGCTCGGCCACGCGCAGCGCCGCCCGCGCTTCCCGGCCGCCCGCCCGCTCCGCTCGGCCCACGCCCCCGCTAGCCCCGCCTCCCCCGCCACGTCGTCCGCCTTCCCCGGCCACCTCGCCCCGCCGCTGCCGCCTTTAAATACCCCACCCGCTCAGCCTCGACCACCGCTGCCACCGCTCCCCTTCGCCGTCGCCCTAGCCACCGACCACCGCGCCGTCTCCCCGCCGTGCAGACCTCAGCGCCGTCGCCTCCACCGCCCAGCTCTCCTCCTCCCCTCCCCCTTCGTCTCCGGCGGCCACCGACCGCTGCAGCAGCCGCAGCAAGCCGCAGCAGCCCAGCCGCGCCGCCGCCTCGCCGCAGTGCACCGCCCTCGGCCGCCCCTAGCCCCGGCCGGCCTCCCCGCCGCAGAGCCGCCGCCCCTCGCCGGAATCCCCTCAGCCAGCACAGTAAACCCTAACCCTAATTCTCGGTTTTCGTGTCCGACACGAATCGGACACGTGTCGGACACGATTCGATCCGGTTTTTTGGGTCCCCTTCAGGTGCGTGTAACTTTTGATTCGTAGCCCCGTTTTCGATTCCGCAAATTGCGTTGCGAAGCCTGTATGACCCTCTCGGTGTCCGGACAGACTGTTCGGGGCATCGCGTCCTGTGGTGATCGCACACCGCGGTCCAAAAACAGGAAAAAACCAGACCCCGTTTTACCCTAACTTGGTGTACACCCGTCGGATCGAGACGAAACTTGCGCCATCGGACTCGTAGCGATACGCTGGTCCTGTGGGTCAAGTTTGGTTCGATTCTGAGAACGTTGACGAAATCGCGTGTCGTGGGCCCCACAGGCCCCGCTCGACGGGCGATTTTGTGTTCGGCTCATCGGAATCCAATTCTGGAAGTTCCGTTGGGTTCGTATCAGCGTTCCTGACCTGTTGACACTGAGTTTGGTGAATTTGGAGACCTTTGACCCTGACACGTTTTTCGGTGCAAAGCGGGCCCACCGGTGGACCCCGTTTTGGCCCGAAACTGCCGTTTTTGCCCTTGTCTCCAAATTGGACTCAAGGACAGGCGTTTCTAGCTGATTGATATTTTCTGGATCTGATGGTGATGTTTGTTTCAGCAACCGGAGTACCGCCTGCAATTCCCGCCGAAGTCAGAGCCGTAAACATAGCCGGAACCACAGGCAAGTGTACCTCGCCAAAACTTGCAGCTTGCTACATATTTCCTGGACTTGGTTTCACATCAGTGGGCAAGTAAAGCTTGCCAATTCTCAGATATTTCTGGTTATAGTATTTACTTGATTTTTCTATTAGTTTCTTATGCAACCTGTTTAACTGCTCAACCCAGGGCACCTGACACTCTTCATGTGACGGAATTGCCTGAGATATACCTGGTGATTCCGTATAGGTTACATATTCATGAAATTTACAGTTACATGCGTAGATTCTATCCTGACTCATTGCATTAGTTATATCTTGCGTGACTTGTACCTGATATTCTGGAACTGTGACGTGAGATTACATGGGGTGGAGAGAGGATTATCATATCAAGGCTGAAAATAATATAATGAAAACATGGTTATCTGGAGGTGTCTTAGTCTCTGATACAGAGCTCTGGCACAAGTACTGGCCCTCTCGAGAAATACTGCTATGGTTTCTCCAACACTGATCCTGTAGTAGTCTCAGCCTGAGTATGACTAGAACTCTCACTTGCATATCACTTAGCTGGCTTACATAGTTACCCTACTGTTTATTTCATTGCTGCACTGATATTCATTATGGCTTGAGATATTTCTGTACCTTGCTATGTCCCCTGAGGACCTGGAATGGATGATGTCCCCAGGTACCGCTGAAGAGAACTACCCAGAAGTGTACGGTACCGGAGCACTCCTCGGAACAGAACCAGGAACAGAGGACGAAGTAGTGGCCGAAGACTTCTCCTGAGCACCTGCTTCAGCTGCACAGTATTTCCCTTCCAGTATTTTATTTCCTGTCTTTTTCCTGAATTGTAACAAACTAAATTCTCGGATTTGTTTCCCGGGATAACATTATTTCTTATTGCTTACTTAATTCCATTGCATTTAATTCCTGGCAATTAATCTGTGTTATCTGTGGATGAGATTAGAAATACCTGAGACTGTAACTTAGTATTGCTAGACTACAGCTTAAGCATGCCCTGATGGATCCATTAAATTGGGTTGTCCATCGGTGCGTGCTGCTGGCCATTGCCACGCTCCTCCAGTCCCTCGGCATTTTGGGACTGGGGCGTGACATGGTTTTTGTGGTGGCCCATGCAGGTCAACGACTAAAGTGTTCGGTTTCAACTTAGGGACCGAACAGGCCTGCAATAAAATAGGATAAGTTTTTAGGATCTCATCCACTTGCTTGAATCGTTTTTGATATCTGTATCGCATTCAAACTAATTTGAACTTGCATCTTGCCTTGATTCCTGTGCGCCTCTTATTGGGTATTTTGGATACAGGGAAATGGACCCACAAGAATGCAACGAGACTCCCGTCAGAACACCACCAGCTACAGGTGTCACCTACGACGACGAAGTGACACCAGTCGGAGGAATTCCCACAACTCAACAGAGCCAGCCGGCAGGTCAACCTACCTCCCGATTCCGGCGCGATGACATCCCGCCTCCGCCGCAGTTCGTCCCACCAATGCCCGTGTTCCCACCAGGACAGCCGATCGATGGGCAGCAAATATTTCAGATGATCTACGCGATGATGCAAGCTCAGCAACAAGTTCAGCACGAGGCTCAGCGTCGCGAAGCTAACTTCTTGAGGGACAGCATCGTGACTGCACTGGGGCAGGCCAACCTACCAGCTCGACGGCCAACTACAGGCTCAATCACGGACTTCCGCCAACTGAAGCCCCGCACTTTTTCTGGAAAAGAGGAGCCCACAGAAGTGCACGAGTGGCTCACCAACATACGGCATCAACTTGAAGCAGCTGAGCTTCCCCGAGAACGCTGGATGACCGCCGTCCGAATGCAATTGACGGACAATGCCCATCACTGGTGGCTATCCGAGGAGACGCGACTCGGACCAGACCGAGTCACTTGGGAGGAGTTCTCCAGACTCTTCCAAGAGATGTACATTCCTGCCATCGCTCGATCAGAACTGCGGGACAAATTCAACCGCCTCACTCAGGACTCCATGACGGTGGAAGAGTACAACGCAGAATTCATCCGTCTGAGTCGCTTCGCCCCCACCCTGATCCCGACTGAGGAAGAGAAGGCCGAGAAATTCTTCGACGGACTGAACATTGAGCTGCAGAAACTGATTGGGTCCGTCGCACCAACATCATACTCGGACGTTCTTGCTGCGGCTCGACGCGTGGAGCGCGTCACTAAGAGAGAGGCCAGACTGAAGAGGTCTTCCCCATCATCAACCTCCAGAACACCACAAGAAGAATCTGCAAAAAGACCGCACCAACAGCAGAAGGCACCTGCACCACAAACGGTAGTCCTCCTTACTTGTCACTATTGTGGCAAAGCAGGCCATATCGCCAAGGAATGCCGACGCAGACTAGGATTGTGTTTGGCATGCGGATCCCGTCAGCATTCAGTAAGGGATTGCACTCAACGTGGAGAAGGAGCACCAAGGGCGAACCAGCAAACTCAGCAGCAGCAGAGGAATCTACCTCAAGGACGAGAGCAAGCTTACGCGATTGCTGTGCAGGAAGCCGATGCGAGTAAGTGATTTATAGTTATCCGTTTTTAGTCTTGTTGTATTTCGTGCTCGTTGGTTCGTGGCCTCAGCCCCAACCTAGTAAATTGCAACTTGTTAATAACAACCTGGCTTTCATAAAAGATATGGTTTTAACTAAATTATCCTGGAAAGTGTAAACTTTCAAATTTTAGGGAAACGGTATTTCCCTGAAGTATCTCGTGATGTATTTTCAAACGATGCTTGCGACCGCGTCATCTCTGTTGACCGGTTATTCTTTGATTGCGAGGACGCAATCTTCTTAAGGGGGGTAGATTGTAAATCCCCTGATTTTTCAAAATTTTAAAAACTGGATTTTGCACGATTTTCAGGAATTTTCTGGGATTTTTCAGTAATTTAAAACAGGGTTTTAATTATTCAATGATTTTTAATTGGTATTAAACAATATTAAAATATTATGAAAATAATATTTTTGGATGTAAAATGAAAAACTGGACTTAGGGCAATTTTTCTGGAATTTATCGGGCCCCGGACCTATTTTTAAATGCCTAAAAAGTATTTATCTATTTATAAAAATTAATTAATTAAATAAATTACTATTATTAATTTTTTATTATTTTTATTAAACCCTAGAATCCGGCCCGCGGCCCGTTGGGCCGGCCCAGCCCAACGAACCCAACCCAGCCCCGCCGGGTCGGGTCGGGTCTGACCGCCGCCCGACCCGAACCCGCCGACCCGCACCCCCCCCCCCACGACTCGCGCCCCGCTCGGCCACGCGCAGCGCCGCCCGCGCTTCCCGGCCGCCCGCCCGCTCCGCTCGGCCCACGCCCCCGCTAGCCCCGCCTCCCCCGCCACGTCGTCCGCCTTCCCCGGCCACCTCGCCCCGCCGCTGCCGCCTTTAAATACCCCACCCGCTCAGCCTCGACCACCGCTGCCACCGCTCCCCTTCGCCGTCGCCCTAGCCACCGACCACCGCGCCGTCTCCCCGCCGTGCAGACCTCAGCGCCGTCGCCTCCACCGCCCAGCTCTCCTCCTCCCCTCCCCCTTCGTCTCCGGCGGCCACCGACCGCTGCAGCAGCCGCAGCAAGCCGCAGCAGCCCAGCCGCGCCGCCGCCTCGCCGCAGTGCACCGCCCTCGGCCGCCCCTAGCCCCGGCCGGCCTCCCCGCCGCAGAGCCGCCGCCCCTCGCCGGAATCCCCTCAGCCAGCACAGTAAACCCTAACCCTAATTCTCGGTTTTCGTGTCCGACACGAATCGGACACGTGTCGGACACGATTCGATCCGGTTTTTCGGGTCCCCTTCAGGTGCGTGTAACTTTTGATTCGTAGCCCCGTTTTCGATTCCGCAAATTGCGTTGCGAAGCCTGTATGACCCTCTCGGTGTCCGGACAGACTGTTCGGGGCATCGCGTCCTGTGGTGATCGCACACCGCGGTCCAAAAACAGGAAAAAATCAGACCCCGTTTTACCCTAACTTGGTGTACACCCGTCGGATCGAGACGAAACTTGCGCCATCGGACTCGTAGCGATACGCTGGTCCTGTGGGTCAAGTTTGGTTCGATTCTGAGAACGTTGACGAAATCGCGTGTCGTGGGCCCCACAGGCCCCGCTCGACGGGCGATTTTGTGTTCGGCTCATCGGAATCCAATTCTGGAAGTTCCGTTGGGTTCGTATCAGCGTTCCTGACCTGTTGACACTGAGTTTGGTGAATTTGGAGACCTTTGACCCTGACACGTTTTTCGGTGCAAAGCGGGCCCACCGGTGGACCCCGTTTTGGCCCGAAACTGCCGTTTTTGCCCTTGTCTCCAAATTGGACTCAAGGACAGGCGTTTCTAGCTGATTGATATTTTCTGGATCTGATGGTGATGTTTGTTTCAGCAACCGGAGTACCGCCTGCAATTCCCGCCGAAGTCAGAGCCGTAAACATAGCCGGAACCACAGGCAAGTGTACCTCGCCAAAACTTGCAGCTTGCTACATATTTCCTGGACTTGGTTTCACATCAGTGGGCAAGTAAAGCTTGCCAATTCTCAAATATTTTTGGTTATAGTATTTACTTGATTTTTCTATTAGTTTCTTATGCAACCTGTTTAACTGCTCAACCCAGGGCACCTGACACTCTTCATGTGACGGAATTGCCTGAGATATACCTGGTGATTCCGTATAGGTTACATATTCATGAAATTTACAGTTACATGCGTAGATTCTATCCTGACTCATTGCATTAGTTATATCTTGCGTGACTTGTACCTGATATTCTGGAACTGTGACGTGAGATTACATGGGGTGGAGAGAGGATTATCATATCAAGGCTGAAAATAATATAATGAAAACATGGTTATCTGGAGGTGTCTTAGTCTCTGATACAGAGCTCTGGCACAAGTACTGGCCCTCTCGAGAAATACTGCTATGGTTTCTCCAACACTGATCCTGTAGTAGTCTCAGCCTGAGTATGACTAGAACTCTCACTTGCATATCACTTAGCTGGCTTACATAGTTACCCTGCTGTTTATTTCATTGCTGCACTGATATTCATTATGGCTTGAGATATTTCTGTACCTTGCTATGTCCCCTGAGGACCTGGAATGGATGATGTCCCCAGGTACCGCTGAAGAGAACTACCCAGAAGTGTACGGTACCGGAGCACTCCTCGGAACAGAACCAGGAACAGAGGACGAAGTAGTGGCCGAAGACTTCTCCTGAGCACCTGCTTCAGCTGCACAGTATTTCCCTTCCAGTATTTTATTTCCTGTCTTTTTCCTGAATTGTAACAAACTAAATTCTCGGATTTGTTTCCCGGGATAACATTATTTCTTATTGCTTACTTAATTCCATTGCATTTAATTCCTGGCAATTAATCTGTGTTATCTGTGGATGAGATTAGAAATACCTGAGACTGTAACTTAGTATTGCTAGACTACAGCTTAAGCATGCCCTGATGGATCCATTAAATTGGGTTGTCCATCGGTGCGTGCTGCTGGCCATTGCCACGCTCCTCCAGTCCCTCAGCATTTTGGGACTGGGGCGTGACAATTAAAATATTGTAAAAATTATAATTTTGAGTGTATAATTAATAATATGATGTTGTGTAATTTTTCTGAAATTTATTAGGCTCAAAAACTATTTTTAAATAGCTAAAAATATTATTTTAGATAAACCAGACCGAACCAGACTTGAACCGAACCAAACCAAACCAAACTGAACCCAACCGAACCAACCCCATCCTAATGGATCCAGAACCTACCATACCCGACCCGACCCGACCCACTCTCCCCACAGCACCCACGACCCCCCCCCCGTTCCGAATCCCCCGCGACCACCCCCGCGACCCCCTCTTCCCTTACAAAACCACCCCCATCTCTACATTTATACACCTCACGACCACTCCCCGCATATCCCCAACCTCCAGACGACGCCGCACGCCACCGCACGCCGCCCACAAACACCGCCGCGGACCGCCCCTTTCACGAGCAGCAGCCAAGCAGCGAGGTATGCCTCTTCCCACTCGCTTATCTCCCTGTATGTTAATCCAAATATCGTTCTGTTAAATCCTATGTGAAGACCACGTGACCCTCTCGAACGCTGTATAATTAGTTTGGGGTATCGTGTCATGTGTCGGTCGTAAATCGTGACACAAAACAGAAAAAATAACATATTTGTGGTTCTGGAAACTGTCCCGGAGTCCCATGTTCATGGCCGATTTACTTCCAACCTGTTAATATTTCTAAATTCTGTTTGAACAGTAAATTAGACAACATAATCGAGATTAGAACCCTCTAATTAGTTCATTTTAATTTGTTGTATGTTGTGTTTTATTCGTGGTTAAATTTGACAAAAAATTTGGTTTTCAAAATCCAATTTTTTCTGAAATGGGGCGCATCCCGCTAAACGAGGCAACTTCGTCATGTGCGAATTATATTGAAAGGTGCGTACCGTCAATGCGGACGTGTGAGATTTTGCAAAAGTTGATTTGGATGTGCGTGCACACCGGAATCAACGCGTATCCGTCGAAAATGTCCTATATTGGGCCGTTCTGACAATCGTTGTAACTTCGTGTGTGCTTGTTATTTCGCAACGAAATTTGTGCCATCGAATTCATAGCATTATACTGGTCATGTGACCCAAGTTTGGTTCGATTCTGAGAACGTTGACAAAACCCCATTTTGTAGGCCCTACGGCTTCACTTGGCGGGCAATTTTGTGATCGGCTCACCGAAATTCAGTTCTGGACATTCTGTTGGGTTCATATCATCGTTCTGGACTCGTAGACACTAAGTTTGACGAATTTGGAGAACTTTATCTCTGGCATATTTTTTTGTGCGAAGTGGGCCACATGTGGACCCTACTTTAACCAGAAACTGTCAATTCTGTCCATGTATCCAAATTGGACTTATGGGTAGTCAATCTTAGCTATTTCATGTATTCTTAGAGTGATGGTAATATTTCTTTCAGCATCCGGAGGCGTTCCTGGAGATTTCGCTGTTACCGGAGCAACTGGAGGAGTTCAAACCCGAGGCAAGTGTACCTTGCCAACTTGCATTAGTTTCTGTTATATTATTTGCTTGAGTTATTTCTATATATATATATATATATATATATATATATATATATATATATACTCTTGAGATATACATATTCAATCTAGGACCGTGAGATGTTGCCTAGCGTCCGAACAAGATTTGGGTGTCGACGCCGTACGCGGAGTCGTGTAACGTCACTTAAAGAGTTGATAACTTGATCCTATATTTTTGTGCTTGCTTTATCAAGTACGTCATACCATAGGACGCTTGACACTATTCATGAGACAGAATCTTTTTTGAGATAATCATGGTGATTCTGTATAGCTTTCAGGATTCGTGACATAGATCTTGCATATACATAGATATTATTATGACTCGCTGTACTAGCTAGAGGTCATGATCTTGCATGTTATGGACATGAGACGTCGTGGACATGAGACATGTGATTACATTGGGTGGGAAGAGACACACAGGCTACAGGCTGATTGCATACATATATATTTATTATTGCGGTGCTTAAGTCTCTGTTCCAGAGCTTGGCCCACTACGTGATATTACTGCTATAGGCTCCCCGACACAGAGCTTGTAGTGGTCTCAGCCTGAGTACTAGTGATGCTCTTATTTGCATATCACATAGTTGGTTACATAGTTTGCCCTGTTGATATTTTTTTACATATTGTATTTTATTTGGCTTGAGTTATTCTTGTACCTTGCTATGTCCCCTGAGGACCTGAATCCGGATTATATCCTCATGTTTAACAGAGAAAATCTACCTCGAGGTATACGGGGCAAGAGCAGACGGAGGAGCAGTACCAACACCAGATGACGAGGTGATGCCAGGGGATTTCTCCTGAGTATTTTGTTATATACTCAGTTATTTCTGTTTCTTGATACTCTATTTCCTGTCTCGTTGATTATTGTATTAAACTTATTTTCGGGTTGTTCCCCGAAATACTTTTTATTGTGACTTGTTGTTGGATTATATTTCTCTTTGATTAGTCTGACATTGAACTGTGTTTACCTTCTGTGGATGAGATTAGAATTAGACTGTGACATGTATCGTAGATCATTATATTTGTTTTACAGCTTAAATAACTCTAACGGGTCCATTAAATTGGGTTTGCCCATTGGAGTGTGCTGCTGGCCATTACCACGTGGCTAGTCCCTCGGTATTTTGGGACTGGGACGTGATATAAGATGACAGGTCAATGTGACAAAATATCATAGCTAGACTCTGAAACAATAATTTTAAACGTAGCTTGTGCTGAAGCTGAATAGCTCATACATTTTTATTATGTAAATACAAATTTATGAACCTATCATTTATTTTTAAATAAATTGTGATAATCAATTTGCTTTAAGAACTACTAAAGCATGTTTTTGTGAGTTCTAAGATGATTAGGTACCTGCAGCTGCACATCAAGTCATTAAAGAGCCTAAAAGGCAAAATTGTGGTTCTTGACTATAAAAGTAAAAAGAACTTTACAGATCTCTTGACGAAGAGTCTGTTAACTTTTGACGAAGAGTATGTCTAGGACTTTGATCCTAGAATCATCGAGGGGGATGGGGTTAAGCGCATAAGTAAGTCACCAGCAGTGGCAACCCAATCGAGGGGGATGGGGTAGAAACAAACTGGACTTAGGTGACTTTTATGGAACGCTGACCCGAGATTAAAAGCTTATTAAAATAATGTCCAAGTGGTTGTACATGTGTACAATAATTTTTTATCCCTATGGTGAGAGTGTTCCGGTGTGATCTGGTTAGGATGAGTTTTTAAACTCTTAATAGGTCCAAGCATTATTATGCAGGGTTGACTCCGATAACCAACCCTTTAAGGACTTACCTATATGAGAGGTCGTGAAGGCCGCAACTATGAGACAGAGCAATCCCAAACAACTCTCATGAATATGGAAAAGTGCGCATGGCCAATTAAAAGTGTCGTCCCGATAGACCCAAGTACCTCTAGCGTACTATGTATGCTATTTTCTGAATCGGGTTCAAGAAGTCCGATTCAAGGTATAGTCCATCAAGCACTTCTTCAGACAAAGACAATAGTCACTAAGTGAGATTCAAGGTTGTAGTCCATCTCATATATGCATAGTATATACTTGTCCAAAAATGCTTAATTCTTGTTCTTTCTTTATCATTCATCTATGTTGTTTCGGAGCTTGATTTTTTTTTTTTTTTTTTTTTTGGGGGGGGGGGGGGATTGTTGTATAAATTAAAAGTAAAAAAAAAATAGCTTTCCGCCATCTCATTTGTCCCACGTTGGTTGGATAAAACCATTACTCTATTGACCGTTTGTGTCTTCAATACTTTGGACGTTACACATTTCCTTCTCAATTGGAAAAAATCAATTTATTCCCAACGGCTAGTTTATGTCCAGCCATTTGTACGTTAACTCCTTCATCAATTTCATTTAATCCTTTGTTATGGGCTCTCATCTATATATTCTGTCCATTTCTTCTTTGTTAAGGGAGAGAGAGACAAACAACAACAATTATCATCCCAACTCCTACATCTTTCTCTTCTCCAACTTTGGTAACAACCTTTTTCTCATTCTCCTTTGGGCAAAGCTAAGTCGGGTCATTCTTCCGAAACCATGTGCGGTGACGAAAAACCGGTAGAAAGAAAATTTTACCACTAGGAGAATTCTAGAGGATGTCTGCACACAGACCTCGAATAAACTCTTAGGGCAGTGCTTTGTGCACGACTTTTCCGTAAACCAGTAAATCTAACTTATTATTATTTTTGTTTTCATGAATCGAAGGTAATATTTTCCAACAAATTTGATATCCAAGCTTAGGGATCATAATTGGTCCGAGGTCCGGGAGGACCGAAAAGTCCGTCCAACCCGATGGGCCAAAGTCTGATACAGTTCGATCATAGGGAAGTTCGGTCCGATCTAAATTAGTATAGGACAATACTTGGACTAAGCATTTGTCCATCCGAGTCCGGTCTGAAATCCGTCCATACAAGCCCATCTGAGCCCGGCTCGAAAAGCATGTCTAAGTCCGACTCGAAAATCATGTACAAGCCCGGCCAATTATATGGCAATATATAGTGTGAGGGTGGGGTTGGATATGGTTGGTGTGAAGTTCATATATGAACTGTAACTGGATCCCACTATGACACACCTCCTATTGGGCCAACGATAACAGTGACAGACTTAACTCCAGTTCTCCAGTTAAAGAACTGGTGGCTAGATGTACACGTCTGCATAGAATCACTTTTATTTGATGATTAAAAACCCGAAAATTTTTCAGTAAAAAATTAATTTATTATTAAATTGGCTGGAGAGATAAAAGCTTATGGAAATTAGTGTGGAAGAAAGAAAACATCCTCATTTTGGCTCGGCTGAACTAAAAATTAAAAACTAATTAAAAAGGGCCTATAGTAAGGGCTTTTTTGAATTTATCAAATATATTTTATTCACCGGAGAAAAAAAAAAAATTTAATAACAATTTTTTATTGATAACGCCCTTACTTGAATTTTTTTCTTTTGAATTTTTTTTTGAAAAAACCGGTGAATTTTCAAAAAATAAAAAGCAAAATTAAAAATATAGTGAAAACTCCCATAGTAGGAGAGTTTCCAAATTTTTACTATTATTATTATTATATTTTTTTTCTTTAACCCAAAAGAAAAAAAAAATACCTTTGATACTAACATATATATGTTACAATGTTAACACAATAAAGAGTGTAGTATAGCAGTGAGAGTACAACCTTATGGCCACGAAGGCCCAGGTTAGAATCATAGCAACACCTATTAGGTTTTTATTTATTTTTTTGCCTCAAAAATTAATATATAAAAATAAAAAAAAATATAATTTTTGGCACAGGACCACAATTCCACACCATTACCAATACACTACAAGCAACTTTCTTCAATATGGTAACAAAGATTTTTAGTACCAACATTTCCGTTTTTATTTTTTTTGCTCTTTGCGACAAATTTTGTTTCACAATAGAAAAAAAATAAAATGAACAAAAGTTAAAAACACTCCTATTAGGTGCGTTTTCAGTTGGTAAAAAAAATTCAAAACTTGAAAATGCCTTATCCCATGAAAAAAAAAATCGTTTAAAAAAAAAATTCAAAACGTCCCTACGAGGCACGTTTTCAATAAAAAAAGTTTGTTATTATTATTTTTATTTTCATTTTTCTAGTGAATAAAATATCTATGTGATAAATTGAAAATGTCCTTATTAAAGACATTTTTGATTAGTTTTTAATTTTTTATTTTTGCTGAGCCCAAACGTTCTTGATAAGGACGTTTCTTTTCCTCCACACAAATTTCCATAAACTTTATTTTCTACAACCAATTTAATAATAAATTAATTCTCTACAGGAAAATTTTCTACCTAACCATTTCACTATTAAAGGTTTCATAATAGTATTGGATGTATCTAGCATGTTAACATGGACGAGCTCGTCAAACAACACATTTATATAATACAAATATAATACCACTAAAATATGTTTATACTCTTCCGTCAAAATAATGACAGACTCAACTCCATGTGCAATCGTAAAATTAAGACTATTTATAGGTAAAGATCTTCACAGGTGTTTACAGTGTCGAAACAACCTTCCAAATACGAGTTTAACGATTAGGTAGAATTAGCCCCCAGCCCAACCCGACTTGATCCGAAGTCCAACATTTGTGGTCAGGCTTGGACTGCATATATATTATAATCAAGTCCGACACGACCAAAAATTTCTCTAGGAACAAAAAAGACCGGCCCCTGCCCGTAGGATGGCCCAATACATCCAAACTAAAAAAATGTCTTAATATTCTCCTTGGAAAAAGAAACCCTTCCATTCTCCTTGTTCTATTTAGAATGCAGAAAATATATCCCGACATCCTCTTTCATCTCTCAATAAACAGAAAATATCTCTATGAACATTTACCGTAAGAAATCAATCTCGTCATTTATGGCGAAAGTTTTAGATTAAATTCTAGAAGTTTTAAGACAGTCAAACATTAATTGTAAGAAACATATATCATTTCTAGTATTTAGAAAGTTTACATTTAGAATGAGGAAAGTAATTTTGTTCAAACGCTCCCACTACTTATACACGCTTGACCCAAATTTCAGACAAGAAAAAACATGACACAATCTCCTTTCTTCTTTAGAAAAAAAAATGTGCAGAAGTAAAAGATTGTATATGCTGCAACTAGATTTGCCGGTAAGAAACAACTATAAAATGGTCCAGTGAAGCATACGGATAGAATTTGGAATCAAATAACATATATGCTACTTCCGCATATTTCTCCATGTGCTCATGTCTAAGCAAATGGACCACAACTATTACTACTACCACAACTATTACTGTGAACTGCTGCTTAAGAACAAGGAAAAGTAACCTTGGAAAATTTACAAGTAAAAAAAGGTTAAAAACTTGATGTCTTTAATGTAAGTACCAACAGCTACATATCTGCACCAGACTCCATACTTCCTAGAATTATATATAAAAGAACATCAGTTGGGGCCAATTTCCTTCACCGCAACAATATGTTCTTCGCCCATGGCGCACATCACACTCACGACCAGATGTTTTCCTTCCGCAAACATATTTTTGATCTGGAAAAAGAAAATGATACGTGTTATAACACACATTCAATATTCTGGAACCAATAGCCAAATGAGATTTATTCTTAAGATTCAATAGCCAATTAGAGCTCTTTCCCATGCTATACCCTACAAATAAAGAGAGATCAATGATCGAACCAGACAGAAACTACTACTGACATCAAAGAGGCAGGCCAACTCGACTACAGATGCTACAATGCAAATTATGAGCTATAGCAAAGGCTCTCCCATTCCCACCGGGAACCCCTTCCCTGGCCGGGAGGCATGAGCGAGACTGATATTCAAGTTGCATCCAAACACGAGAATAGACCATACAGATCAAGACGAATGCCCAAAAGGAAATTTGGGGAGAAGAACAAGTTCTTCCGGAATAGTAGTAAAAGAAGGTTCCTTTCTTGGATAGAGGCATCCCGCGAATAGAGTCTAGAAAACAGGCAGAAAGCTTGAGTATTACTCTATGACTGATGCTTGACCGAGGTTGCTGCCCATTGGACCAGAAAAAAAAAACATAAACAGATGACTAATTCGAAGTAGGACAAGAATATTACCATATAAATACAATGAAGAAACTACCAAAACAAGATATCTCAACATGTTCTTATAGAAAAAGAAACCCTATCATAAGTTAGGCCCAGGTAGCTCTAGTACAAATCATTGAAAGTAAAAACAATGAAATTGACAGTGGGCATACATTTAAAGGGAATTTGGTTAGTGCAGAAACCAATCCCATAAATATCATTATCACCTTCAGCAACCACAATATATATTAAAGTATGATAAAGAACAATAAATATTAGTAAAAAAATTATGATAAAAAAATTCAAACACTGTAAACAACATATGGACTGCTTGATCAATAGTTTAATTGGAACAAAAATCCAAAATGAAAACCGAAAACAAATTGGAAAGAAGAATAGTAAAAAATCAGAGAAATAAAGAAAAAACTTGATGGCTCTGCAGAAAATTGTGGCTAGAAATCTATGAACCTGGACCTATTTTTTACGTGTCCGTAGCAGTATGTGTCTTTGTTGGCTATTTTAAAATGTTTGTATTGCATCTATGTATCATGTCCATATTCAGGCAACATAGGATGAGGGCGATATTTGTTGGCTATTTTAAAATGTTTGTATTGCATATCTGTATTGTGTCCATATACAGGCAACACAGTATGAAGGTGACATACTAATATTACTCAACAAATAGGATAATCATCTAAGGCTGACATACAAAATCATTGCAGCGAAATCCATAACAATGAATTGTTGGACAAAATAGTTTGGAATCACAAGCAACAAGGAAAAATGAATGCTAAGCAACAAAAGTAGAAGTAATGCACAATCCATGATGTGCATTTCATGTATACTTTTAAGGGAAAAATTAAATCCAATGTATGGATCAGAACACGAGGCCTCCAATACAGACAAACATAGAGTAAATCAAATAGAAGATCAAGCAAAGACTAAATCCTAGTGTTAGGGTAGTTGTGGTAGAAACATGATTAAAGGACCTTCAAAGGAAATCACTGTGCTACTTTTTATATGGAGACTAGACAATTCACACACACACACACCACCCAACCCCAGAGGACCTGATCCACTTATTAAGCAGATCCATCTTAATGACAACATCATAGTATCATACACCATGATCAACAGTGTTGTCTCAGGCCAGGCATTAAACGTCTAACACACAGGTTATATATAATGTAAAGAATCACATGTTTTCCATTAGGTTGAATACTTAAACGTGTATCAAGCATGAAATAAAGAGTTCAAATGCACACAATGATCTGGTATCGCACCATAACATGGCAGCTTGCAATAGTATTTTGCCTTAAGGAGAGTTAAATGGCTAACCAACAGGTTATATATATAAAGTTAAGAGCCACATGTTTAGCATTAGGTTGAATTCTTAAACTGTTTCAAGCATGCAATAAAGAGTTCATATGCTAGTGCTTCTATCACTTAAGGTACAGTTTTTATTCTTAGTGTTATGTGTAGCAACTTCTGACAAGGTAGTCAAATATAGAAGACAAAGAAACAAAAACATTTTACAACATAACGATTAACAAGTATACAAGACATCTAAAACAATGTTATCAGAATGATAAATGCTTTATTCAACCGATGTCAACAAACAGTAAAACGCAAGGATGTATAAGGAGGACGAACCTCAGTACGCAGCCAATCATGAGTTGGGAGCCTCACATCATCTTTAATGCCATCACATTCAGTACGCAAACTCACCTGGAAAATGCTATCAATGGTCATACAAATGTCACAATAGAGCTCCAGAAAGAATAAAAGGAAAAACATACAAATCCATCCTCAAATATGTCAATCAGCTGATAGTCGGTGCGGTTAACATAGGGAACCTGCAAAAGTTTGAAAGGTAAATCAGCTGCATATTCCCTAGGGAGTGACCATTAACCCTTTTAACTTTGTACATTTATAATCACTAAAATGTTTCTCACATCACAGATATGGGTGGGGGGCACGATAAACTCAAGCCACTGTACGGTGAAAAGATCAACTCCAACAAAGCGGCGCTTAGCATTACGATTCTTAGGGCCAAACTTGGATGTCGAAGCAAACAAAACCTACATTACAAAAGGAAAGGAAAAAAAAAAGAAATAATAGATTAAGAGAAGAAAAACATAATGCAATACAGAATCTATTGCTCCTAGTAAACGATCTGTATTTTCCATTCAAAGAAACTGCACAAGAACCAAATCTGCCACAACTTTCAAGTTTGTCATGAAAGAGGCAATTTTGTCAAAAAACAAAGTCATCGTTGCAAAGATTAACAGACGATTAGGTTTTCTACCAAGAAAGCAATGAACAATTTCTGCTTAATGCCACTAACAATCAGATGACTTCCTTTAATTAAGGATCTCTTTCTAGCATCGTCTCTAATCCAATGAACATAACCATACCTCTAGTGAGTAGTGACAATGGCCCATTAAAGGCTGAGCTACCTCAAGGCCAAAGGGTCTTCCAAGACCTGAGCAAGCTGAATGCTTGGGCTTTAATTTTTTTTTATTTTTTCCCGAGAGATGGTCTTATTAATTTTAAACACATCTACCACTTGCAAAGCTGGTAGACAAATATAATATGCATGCTAATGTGGGAACCGCACAATTTCTATCCATATTCATATTCCTCGAGCCATCACTCGTATATCACACCCCTCGAGCCATCACGCTCTTATACCACATTTCCTTTCCAAGTTATCAATAAAAGAAATATATATATATATATATATATATATGTGTGTGTGTGTGTGTGTGTGTGTGTGTGTGAGAGAGAGAGAGAGAGAGAGAGAGATTATCTATTTATTTTCTGCAGCATCAACCACAAATTGTGCTGTCTTATGAATTGGAACGGTTTCAGGCCCAATGACGACTATAACGATTTCGTAGACTATAACGATTTCGTAGAATTGGAACGTGACATAATGGGCTGATTAATTCTAAACACAGCTAGTAGACTCGAACAAAATAGACATTAGAATCATCAAGAATCATCACAGACCTCCAAATAATATTTCATAGGGCATTCTATGAACAACAAATGCCCACTAGTAAGGTTAAAACTTTTATCATGGGACCAAAGAAGCTTTGGTTGGACAAGGTGCTATAGTCCCACTAAAACTATAAACCCCGAAACCATTACTGAACCGTAATGGATGTGTTAATCTTGGAAATCCTCCTAAATCATAATCGAAATGTAGCCAGCACTAGAACTTGTCTACCACCCTCCTCATGGTTCACAATAACTACCCATGTGCCTTCCTTATGCTCCATAGCCGACTCCATTCCGATGAATGGGGACACCAGTCACACCATTCAAATGAATGGGAACATAATCTATTCAAATGAATGGGAACATAATCTCTGGTTATTGATGTTGACATGGGAATACTTCAATTTAAGGGGAACCAGTGCCGTCCCCATCCAATGAATGGGAACATAATTTCAGTGTTGACTGGAGAATTCACTCATTAAAGAACAACTACGAAGCTTATTCCACACCATAAGGAAACAATTACCAAATCTTTGGGATTGGCTAATCGAATCCTTTTCTTCATTTCAGCTCTGTAAAGGGCCGCAACTGCCGGAAAAACAAAAAACATATCCTCACTCACTGGCTCAACCCAAATTTGTTTAGGTGTGCCCCTACTTCTAGGGGCTCCTTTTATTAATGTCTAGTTCCTCCTAACCGATATTTATACTGACCCACAGTGCACGTCCAATGTCACCCCAAACCTGGTGAGTATCCCAAAAATATAGTAAACTCAATTACCACAAATTTTATGTATAAAAGAGGAAATATAGATGAAACCCAACCAATCCATTTTATATTATAAGAATGCACTGTATGCACTTGAGTTTAAACCGAAACAACTGTAAATTACAAGCACTTATCTTTGCATACCGATAGTATATAGGAATCTACCTATGTCCATAAAAAATAAAACATACATATAACCAAATAATCAGATAAGACAAATTTCCACTAAAAACAAAATCAAATGTGACCAAATCTAGGAAGCACTCACGCATTGTAAATCAATGTGGTAACCATGGCATATCTGACACGGACCAGAACCGGCATGGACACTCCAAAGAAAAGCAAAAACAATATCCATGTACGATGTTAAACACTCTGAAGGTCAATGTCTTGTCTCATCTTATTGGACACGTACGTGACACGACACGGACACATCACTAATAACAACCAAAAATCAATATTTCTTTGATGTTTCCATGTTGGCAACGTATTCATGTTTGATGTTTGAACACTGAAAATTGGTTTTGTATGTCCCACCATGACCATAGTTTACGGTATCTAGTCATGACATGCATGTAGCAGACGTCAAACTTTCTCATATCCGATGTTGAACAATGCAATTATTGTCGTGTCTGTTATGTGTTGTCGCTCGTGTCGGGCACTTAGCAGACACGACATCTACATGAATATCAAAGCGGTCATCTTAAATTTAGGGATGTCTAAAATATAGTGAAATCAATCATCACAAATACTAAGTATGGAAAAAGAAAGCATAGATGAACAAATCCATTTTATATTATAAAAATACACATGAAATTAAATTGAAACAGCTGCAAAATTACGTGGTAATCAAGCACTTATTTTCAAATAATGGCAGTATTCTATATATATCCACAAAAATAAAACACTTACATAAGCCAGTAATCATATTAAGACAATTTTTCCAATAAAAAACAAAATCAAAAGCTACAAACCCAACATACCATTATTAACAATTGTAGTTCGATGTTATAATAGTGCCGCATCCAACACGTACCAGAAACAACACATAACACTTCAAAAGTATCCAAGGCAGTCCAAAATCAATGGCATGCCGTATCGTATTCGTGTGCGACATCTAAAACTCTGAAAATTGATGATGTGTTTGTGCTGACTGTCCGGCTGAGTCCTTTCAGATATGTACCAGAAATGACACACACGTTAAAATACAACAGCCCAAAATAATATTCTTTTCTGTAGCCTTATCGGTGTCGTATTAGTGTACTATGTTTATGACAATTGCCATTGTGTCTGTGCTAAGTGTTCGGCTGAGTCCTTTCGGACACGTAGCAGACACGTTAAAATACAACACCCCAAGATAAATATTGTGTCGTATTAGCGTACTATGTTTATGACAATGGCCATTGTGTCTGTGCTAAGTGTTCGGCTGAGTCCTTTCGGACACGTAGCAGACACGTTAAAATACAACACCCCAAGATAAATATTTTGTGTTGGGTTGTCATGTTGTATTCGTGTCCGATGTTGAACACACTGAAAATTGGTTGTGTTCATATCACATCCAGACAAGACACAGACATGCCAAAATACAATAGAACATGAAGAAATCAATGTTGTGTCAGTGTTACCGTGTCCATGTCCAATGGTGAATATTGAAATTGGTGTCATGTATATGATATGCTGTCTGAGATGTACCAAACAAGAAATGAACGCCAAAATACACTTAAATACACCAAATTAATACTGTCCACATATCCATCTCATTGTGACCAGGGTTGAACACTAAAATATGTACCATGTCGTGTCACATGGGAAAAGTACCAGACACGAAATGGACACCTCCAAATACATCAGACTGCCAAAATCAATCTCTCGTGTCTGTCATCATCGTATCTGTGTAATAGTTCAATTTTTAAATCTTTTAGTTTTTTCAAAATTAAAAATTGGACTGGATTGTCCTGACCCTACGGGACGGATCAATTCAATTAGTGGATTTCGGTTCTGTTGTTTCATTTGTTTCTACATATCTCCACTGTTATAATGTCGCTTAAAACGGTTCAAAAACAAATTGTCTAAGCTGTATGTATATCCTCAATTATTAATATAAAAAACTAAAAACTTTTTAACTACCGCATATGTTCTCTTCACTTAGTTGAGCGGAAAAAAAATTTAAAACTTAAAATCCTTCCAAACTATCTGACCATATAACAAATCCTAAAATATATTCAATATTTAAACCAATTACATAGTATTATCTAACTAAACACATCCAAAATTCTAAAGAGATATTTATAACAAATACTAATTAAAATATATTAAAATAATATTTAAATTAAGCATCCGTCAACATCAACCCCCTAAATCTACAGCAAAATCGAGATAATGTAAAAGAAAATTAGAAGCATCTGTAACCAATTAATCTAATCATAGATCCACTACATAGATAACAGAATAAAAAGTAAAAAATCAAGAGAACTTCATGACAATTACAGGATCTGATTCAACACTTTGAATCAACTCTTAATTGAAGATTTTTTTTACTACTCTATAAAATCAAGAACAACAAATAATTGTTAGTAAAATGGTAACATAAGCCACCAATAACTACATAACTACATTTAGATCTAGATTAATCATGAATAAACCATAGTTTGCCGTATATACCAATACGGATCCGATACGGCTAATACCTATATAGTTTGGCATGTCCCGATCTGATACCGATTCATACTGGATATTGATCGATACCGACTTTAGGAATCTATTTTTCGGTCAAATCAGCAAAGAAAATTGAACACAAAAGACCAATCAGCAAAGGTGTATAAGAATAGTAAGGTTGTAAAACCATGTAAAAGAAGAAAACGAATCTATCGCATGTAAACCAATCGGCAAGGATTACTATTTCATTCAATTTGAAAACTACTAAAAACAATAATAAATACTCAAAATTATGTCTAAATATATAAAAATATATTTCCCAAATTGTTAATTTATTAATAATTATTTGTTTACGATACCAAAAAATTCAATACTCCGATCTGAAACCGCCGATAATATCGATACCGTCAGATCACATTACTCATAGGAATGGTGTGATACTGATACTACGAGCCTTGGAATAAACAACAAAATCCTAAATTTACAGCAAAATCAATCAGATCAAGAACTAAATGGAAGAAACGATCTAATGAATCGAAACATTAAAGCATCATAAACTAGCCAAATCCACCACAAATTCTTCTATTTTAGAATAGACTAACAAGTACACTACTAATTCCGCTGCATAATTAAAACCAACCAAATAAAACCACAAGATTATTTAGGATTTTGATTAGATTCTCATAACCAGATCTCAAACATCCAGAAACAACCAAACTACACTGCCTGTGTAAGTCAATCAAAAAAGTTTAAAAAACTCATACAGAATATTCTCAAACTTGAACAAAGTAAATCAAATATCAAAATGAGAACTCAATTCTTCAAAATTCTACAATGTACTGCTAAATCAGGCTCATTTCCAGTTGCAATAAAATCAAACGTGACTTCATCAAAATCTTGTCAGAACAACTACTAAACCTAGATTACCACGTTCAAAATCGCAAATAGATAACAAAATCAATCAAATTGAGTAAATAAACATTCATAAATTAGCAGAAACAAAAGCAAAATAGTTTGACCCTAGAAGTTACTCCAAGGATCGTAAAATCATGCACCAGGTATTTACTATTTTTCTATGAAAGAAAACCTTTAAACATTCAAAAACTATTCAGGGATCCCAACCTATACTATCATCATAACTGAGTCAAAAATGTAAACAGTACAAAAAAACCTGACAGAATCAACCATAGATCCTTCAAATGAGCTAACCATAGACATATACTATCACATATCAACCTCAAAATCCCTAACTTCATAGCAAAATCACTCAAACTTAATACTGAATATATAAATCCGTATTAAACCAAGAGTCAGGATTCAATTCCTCCAATCAAATTTATAAATTATAATACCAAAAGTGAATCAAACCAGCCATCTCCAACCCAACCAGCCACACAAATACCTAATTGAGGAAAATCTTCCCCATCCGACCCTCAATTTAAGGAAGGAAATTTTCTCAATTTTTTTTGGAAAGAGTGGTTTGATCCTCAAATTTGAGGGAAGAGAGAATATCCTCAAATTTGAGGATCCACTATTTATTCATATTTTGTTATATTTCTTTTAATTTATAAATATAACTAATATAATAATACCATTAAAAAGTTCTTGTTGAGATACTTCCAAAGAGTCTTATATTGAATATATATTTTATTAGTATTAAAAAATTGTAGAATTTCACATAATTTTGGATCTTGTACAAAAAACAAATAATTGTTTTACTGTATAAAATTTGATGTGTAAATAATGTATAATAATATACTTTATATGATTATATTAAAATAATGAGAAATTTTGAGTTGCATCCCATTTTATTTATCCATATTCAAGGTGCACCCCACATGATTAGCATAATGTATGACAACCCCCACTTTTAACGGAAACTAACAGTTAAAATTTTTTGACCGAAATACTCCTTACCTCTTCACATCCCCCTCCCTCCTCTGCCGTGTACGAAGGGGGGTATTTTTGTCCAAAAATTTTGGTCAAAGAAGTTGACCGTTAGTTGGAGACGGTTTCCGTCAAAAGTGAGGGGTGTCATACATTATGGTAATTGTGTGGGGTGCGAATATGGGTAAATAAAGTGGGGTGCACCATGAATATGGGTAAATAAAGTGGGATGAAACTCAAATTTTCTCTAAAATAATTATAAAAAAAAAATTATGTAGAAATAAGTAATAGTTGCTTATTGTCTGAGGATAGATGATGGGTTGGAGTTGTAAGGTTTTGAGTCTAATATTGAAAGTTTCAATGAGAATATTCCATTTTGTGTACTCAAATTTTGAGGATGGGTTAGATATGGCATTAATAGTAATAACATTAGAATCCTCCATATCAACTTCAGATTCCTAAAATCGCCCAAAAAATAACAACATACACCTCAAAAATACAACGAACCATAGATTAATCAATGAATCAAAATCAATAAATGAGTCTAAATCAAAACCCTAAATTCGTAGGAAAGCCAATTGAATCAAGCGTATAAATCAGAAAAAAAGATGCTAAATAACATGAGAATATTATCATAACTGAAACTTTTTCAGATTTATTACAGATCAATACCAAAGCCGTAAATAAATCATAAATGATCGGATCTTGACCTTGCATGGGCGGTTATTGATGACGATGTATCCGGTCTCGCGGATCGTCTCGGCCTGCTGGGGACAGGTCTTGGGCGCCGCAGCGTCGGCCTTCGACTCGAAGTGGTGCTCCTCAACCGACATGATTCCTACTGAAACAAAACCCTAACTCTAATTTAGAACGACCAATTGTTTATAAATCATAAATGAAAGGAAACGAAAGGAATAGGAGATATCTAGGGTTAGGGCTTCACCTTTCGGCGGGAAAGAGAAGAGAATCTTGTGCTGGCTTCTGCCGTCAGGAGGAAGGATGAAGGAAGTTAGGCCGAAATTGTTGCCCTTAGTCTTCCAAACCCAACCACCCTTCCCCCTCCCCACCCCGACCCCCCCAGGCCCAACATTTCCTTTCCGGCCTGACCTATACACTATTTCATTCCCACCCTTATTCTTGTATAAACCAAAGCCAATGAGTTAAACTCCAATTATCATGTCCATTCCCTTTAATTTAGAACTCTTGTCAGCATTTTTTATACTTTTTGTCTTTTAACAACCATGGTCCCATCCTTTATATGTTCTAGTATTACTCTTAATACTCTTCCGGCCCACCTTATTAAATTCTCCTTTGAATTCAAATCGGCCACTATATATTTCTTTCCTTCTGAATCAAACCTTTTTTTTTTTTAATTTTGTGTTACATCCTACTTTTTTTTAATTCAAAATGTACCCCCATCAAATTGCCGTAATATAAAAAACTTTCTATTTTTGAGCGAAAATTATCTACCACTAACAGTAAACTTCTTTGACCAAATTATTTTACCAAAATATTTTCATTGCCTTCTTTCCCGCGCCCTCAAGGTGGACACCGAATCTGTTTTGAACAAACATGAGGTGTCCTTCAAGTCTATGACGTCGTTGGTGTGGACGACTTTGAGCTTGTGTTTGTTCTCCTCTTGGCAATCTAGTAGGCAATTAGGAATCATTGTAATCATGTATATGTTATTTTCGGTGAACTTGTGCATGATGATGCAGTAGAGTATCTCTTCAATATTGTCGACGTTGCAGTCGTCGGTTGTAGCGTCCAATTCAAGTTTGTCAAGTTGTTGGTCTACTGTGGATGGGAGTAGATAGACATTGGCTTGTAATGTGTGCAGTAAAAGTTTTTCTGATGGGGATTTGAGTTGGACTTGAGTCATAGACTCATTACTTGTGTTGGTGGTGGTTTGTTGTAGAAGGAGTAGGCCTTGACAAATTTGGGAATAATTGGGATTCTTCCTATAATTTTGAGTTTGGGAAAGGAATTACAATACCTCAAACAAGGTTGCAAAAAGCGTTTGGCGCTAGGCGGGCGGACAGCCGCCGCATAGCGCCTAGCCCGTCTAGGCGGTTGCCCAGGCGGCCGCCTAGATTTAGGCGGTTCAAAAAAATAAAATAAAATCTAAAAAAAACCTACTGAAACTTGCAAAAAAGTCCATACAATCCTAAAATATGTATAGTTGAGTGTCGGGGGACTAGACGGGTGCCTAGGCGAACATCGGGCGGGCACCTAGCGCCTAGCGCCTAGGCACCGCCTAGGCCGCCTTTTAGAACAGAGACCTCAAACTAGGAGGGAGAGAGAGAGAGAGAGAGAGAGGAACCTGAGAGGAGGAGGAGGGGAACAGGGGTGAATATTCGGTTTTGTTCGGTTTCAACCAAATCGAAATAGTCAAAATCGTATAAACCAAAATTCTAAAAATCCAAAACCGAAACCAAATCAAAACCGAACCGAATAAGCTATTTTGTTTGTTCGATTGGGCTATTGTTGTTGTTTAATTTATCGGACTCCGAGAAGGCTCATTTGAACTTTTTTTATATAACTAGTCCAGCCCAACCCGACTTGACCCGAAAAGTCCGACATTTGTGGACATGCTTGTACTGCATTGATTATAATTAAGTCCGACTCGACCCAAAATTTGTCTAGGACCAAAAAAGACCGGTCCGTGTGTAAACACCCTAATTTTTCAGAATAATTTTTAATATAATTTTTCCCATATTTCGGTATTTTCTGGATGAAGAACCAAGGTAATTGTGACTAAAAGATTTTTAAATGATGTTAATTGATGTTAAAATATTATGGAAATAATATTTTATGGTGTAAAATGGAAAACCGGACATAGGATAATTTTCGGTGAATTTATTGGACTCCGGAAACAGTTTTAAAGCCCTAAAAGCTATTGGTTATTTAAACCAAACCAAACCTGACTGAACCGAACCGCTGATTGAACCAACTCAAGCCAAACCAGCATAACGGGTCGGGTCGGATCCGAGTCAAACCCGAACCCGACCGAACCCTAAATCCCCCCCCCCCCGCCGGATTCACTGTAGCAATGTATAAAACCCCCTCGACGTGCGTGCCCAGCCTTCGGAAACCCTAGATCATCCTCGCCGTCACCTCCCACCGATCTCCCTTGCCTAAACCCCCGCCGACGACTCCCCCGCTTAGCCGATCATCACTTCCTCGCTCAACCCCCGCCGTCAACCACCGATCGACGCCGCTGCAATCATCTCCTTCCCCGACCTAACTCCCCGCCGCCGAGTTCGCCCAGCCCGACTCCCCCTTCTCCGTCATCCGCCACGAGCACAGCAGCCCGACGAACCCCGCTCCGCCTTGCTCGACAGCAAACCCCGACGAAGCCAATCTCGGCCAGCGCAGTCTCCGGCGCGCCACCCCGATCAGAACCCTAGAGCAGCAGACACACGGACACAGGAGCTCTCGACCAGGACACGAGCAGGACACGGACACGTGAGAATCAGTCTTCACGGAGCCCTGTTCAGGTAGCGTTTCCTCTCTCCTCGTAATTCTGTTTTCGATTCCGTCTGTTGCAACGCGTAGACTGTATAACCCTCTCGATGCCCATGCAACCCGCTCGGTAAGTCGCGTCCTGTGGTGATCACAAACCGCGATCCAAAAATAGGAAAAATAACGCCATGTTTCACCCCGGAACTGAGTACGCCCCGCCAAACGGGATGACTTGGTCGCACGCGGTCTTTACCGAAACGTGCGCGACGTTGATACGGACGTGCAGGATATCGCAGAAGTTGATTTGGATGTGCGTGCACACCGGAATCAACGCGTATCCGCCGACAACGTCCCGTATCCGTCTATTCTGGAATACGCTGTAACTTCGTGAACACACGTCGGATCGAGACGAAACTTGCGCCATCGGACTCGTAGCAATACGCTGGTCCTGTGACCCAAGTTTGGTTAGATTCTGAGAACGTTGACAAAATCGCGTATCGTGGGCCCCACCGGCTCCACTTGACGGGCGATTTTGTGATTGGCTCATCGGAATCCAATTCTGGAAGTTCCGTTGGATTCGTATCATTGTTCCTGACTTGTTG
Organism: Iris macrosiphon; assembly: GCA_036927795.1. Lineage (NCBI taxonomy): Eukaryota > Viridiplantae > Streptophyta > Magnoliopsida > Asparagales > Iridaceae > Iris > Iris macrosiphon. Next base: position 138,431,958 of record JAYESA010000016.1, on the reverse strand, counting down.
ACACTAAGTTTGACGAAATTGGAGACCTTTGACCCTGGCACATTTTCGGTGCAAAGTGGCTCACATGTGGACCCCGCTTTGACCCGGAAATGTCATTTTTACCCTTGTGTCCAAATTGGACTTAAGGACAGACGTTTTTAGCTATTTGATATTTTCTGAGACTGTTGGTGATGTTTATTTCAGCTTTTGGAGGAGTACCTACAGGATCCACTAATACAGGGACAACTGTTGGTATTCCAATCCCAGGCAAATGTACCTTGCCAAACTCTGCAGTATTGTTACATATTTTCCTTGCTTCATTTATATTGTTGTGCATGCTTAACCTAGGACCGTGTGACGTACTTAGCGTCCGATTATTAGTCGGGTGCCAACACCGTACGCGGTGTTGTGTACTGTCATCTAGAGATGGACATTCGTGACCCCCTTTACATTCTCGTACTGGTCTTACCAAGTACACTATAACCCAGGACACTTGACACTATTCATGAGACAGGATCTTCCTGAGATATTCATGGTGATTCTGTATAGGATACAGGACTTGACAGAGATATTATATTCCTAGATACTTTATGACTTGTTGCATTAGATATGATCCCGCTTGACATGGACATGAGACGTTATGGACATGAGATACGTGGTTACATTGGGTGGGGAGAGACACACAGGCTACAGGCTATTTTATATATATCTACTACTATTGTGAGGTCGTAGACTCTCGTAGCAGAGCTAGACACATTACCGGTTATTACCGCTACCGGCTCCCCGACACAGAGCTTGTAGTGGCTCAGCCTAAGACTAGTGATGCTCTCACTTGCATTTCACATAGATGGTTACACACTTACCCTGTTTATTTTATTTACTATTTGTTGCACTGCATTTATTTTGGCTTGTATTATCTTGTACCTTGCTATGTCCCCTGAGGACCTGGATCCGGATTATGTCCCCAGATTTTGCAGACGAGATCTATCCCGAGATATACGGGACGGCAGCAGGAGTTGTACCGACATCCGAGGACGAGGTGTTAGCTGAAGACTTTTCCTGAGCATCTATGTTTCCTGCTCAGTATTTACTTTATTCAGTCATTTATATTCTGGTCTGTTGAACCATTGTATTAGATTTTTATCGGGTTGTTCCCCGAAGCACTTTGTTGAGACTGGTTGATGATTTACATTCCTTATATTCTGTGGATCATATTTTATTCTTGTATGGATGAGATTAGTTGTGCCATGTTGTCGTAGACTTGATTTTACAGCTTAAGTATGCCCTGATGGATCCATTAAATTGGGTTTATCCATCGGTGCGTGCTGTTGGCCAATGCCACGTGTCTGGTCCCTCGATATTTTGGGACTAGGGCGTGACATGGTTTTTGTGGTGGCCCATGCAGGTCTACGACAAAATTGTTCAGCTCCAACTTAGGGACCGAACAAGCCTTCCCTAAGGATAGAATAAGTTATAGGATATCATCCATTATTTGAACCATTTTTGAACTCTATATCGAACTCGAATTTGTTACTTGATTTGCATCTTGTGTTGATTTCTCTGAGCGTTCTTATAGTTTATCGCACCCCAGCGTCGGTAAGGACCCAGAGAGCTGCCTAGCTTGGGAAAGGGACTGGAGAGAGACCGATGGTTCTGTCGAGCGCTTGAAGGCTCGTTGGTTGCAGAGTAATGGATCCAAGGAACGGAGATAAGATTCCCTTGGATACACCACACGATGCTGTAGTTACTTATATAGACGGAGTGACACCAGGCAAAGGAGGACAATCATCTCAAGGCGATCAAGCCGGCCAGCCTAATCCAAGGTTCCGGCGTGATGACATCCCACCTCCACCACAGTTCACTCCACAGATGCCAGTTTTCCCGCCAGGACAAGCCATGGACGGGCAGCAGATGTTTCAGATGATGTATGCCATGATGCAAGTCCAGCAGCAGATTCAGCAAGAGGCACATCGTCACGAGGCAGAGTATCTGAGAACCAGCCTGGTATCCGCATTGGAGCAGGCAAATCCACCAGCTAGGCGATCAGCGACGGGATCTATCACTGATTTTCGTCATCTCAAGCCTCGTATATTTTCTGGTAAAGAGGGGCCAACAGAAGTTCACGAATGGCTCACCAACATACAGCACCAGTTGGAAGCAGCTGAACTTCCGAGAGAGAAGTGGATGACTGTAGTCAGGATGCAGTTGACTGAAAATGCACATCACTGGTGGTTAGCAGAAGAAAGGAGGCTCGGACAGGACCGAGTCACTTGGGAAGAGTTCTCCAGACTCTTCCAAGAGATGTATATTCCAGCAGTTGCACGGTCGGAACTCAGAGACAAGTTCAACCGCCTGATCCAAGGCAATATGTCAGTGGAAGAATACAACGCAAAATTTATTCGCCTAAGTCGCTTCGCCCCAACCTTGATCTCGACAGAGGAAGAGAAAGCTGGGAAGTTCTTTGATGGACTGAAGTTCGAGCTCCAGAGGTTGATTGGATCGGTTGCACCTACATCATATACCGACATCCTTGCAGCAGCACGACGCATGGAGCGCGTCACTCGAAGGGAGTCAAATCTGAAGAGGCCAATCACATCAGCACCATCCAGGACAGCACATGGGAATTCAACAAAACGATCCCAAAGGAGTATGCCAGAGAGAGCAGCACATAGGGACAGACCTCTTCCTACTTGTCACTACTGCGGCAAGGTAGGACACATTGAGAGAGAGTGCAGGCGTAAGTTGGGACTATGTCTGAGCTGCGGATCCAACCAGCATCTATCCAGGGACTGTTCTGAACGCAGAGACGGAGCACCGAGACTAGCTTTACCTGCACCACGACCAGCTTATCCAGCAGTAGGAGCACCACAGACAGGAGTTGATGGAGTCAGACCACCAGCCCCAGGAGGAAATCAGCAGAGACCACCACTGGCACCACAGGCAGCCCTATTTCAGCAGGCACAGCAGCAGCAGCAGAGAGGTCCAGCTCAGGGACGAGGACAGGCATTTGCATTGGCTGTTGAGGAGGAAGCTACTGCAGGAGAAGTCATCGCAGGTACTATTTTAGTAGCTTCATTACCAGCTATAGCTTTATTTGATTCTGGAGCATCGCATTCATTTATAGCAGCTAGCTTTGTAGCCACCCATAGAGTAGCTACCGCACCCCTTCCGAAGATTAAGAGAATTCTTACGGGAGGTAGAATTATTCCGGTTAGTGACTTCTGTAGATCATGTTCTGTAGTAGTCTGTGGAAGAGAGATGCGAGCTCAATTTCTGATCTTTTCCATGCCGGATTATGATGTTGTACTTGGTATGGACTGGTTAAGTCAGTACCATGCGACTCTTGACTTGGACGGATTATATTTAGACCGCCTGGACATCCAGAGTTTGAGTTTCTTCGGGGAGCTGTAGAGCAAGGAGTTCAGCCTACTCTTAGGGTACTATCTGTAGAAGGGGAGACAGGTTACCCAAGAGTCATATCAGAGTTTGTGGATGTATTTCCTAATGATCTTCCAGGTTTACCGCCTGATCGGGAAATAGAATTCACAATAGACTTAACTCCAGGAGCAGAGCCTATCACATCATCAGTATATCGGCTAGCACCTAAGGAGTTAGTGGAGTTGAAGGAACAAGTTGATGATCTTTTGGAGAAGGGTTTCATTCGGCCCAGTGTTTCACCTTGGGGAGCACCCATATTATTTGTACCGAAGAAGGATGGAACAGTACGGTTGTGCATTGATTACAGGACACTAAATGCTGTGACCATCAAGAACAGGTATCCCTTACCATGCATTGATGATCTATTTGATCAATTGAGTGGTGCTAGGGTATTCTCGAAGATTGACCTTAGATCTGGTTATCATCAGATCAAAGTAAGGAGGATATACCGAAGACAGCTTTCAGGACCAAGTATGGACATTATGAGTTCTTGGTAATGCCGTTTGGTTTAACCAACGCGCCAGCAGTGTTTATGAGTTTGATGAACAGAGTCTTTCATCAGTTCTTGGATAAATTTGTGGTTGTATTTATTACATTCTAATATATTCCAAGAGCCACGAAGAGCATGAGGAGCATCTCAGAATTGTGCTAGAGACCTTGAGACAGGAGAAGTTATATGCCAAACTCAGTAAGTGTGAGTTTTGTATGGACAAAGTGCCTTTCTTGGGACATATCATCTCAGGAGAAGGACTTTCAGTTGATCCAGAGAAAGTTGCGGCAATAGAGACTTGGCCTACACCCACATCAGTTGCAGAGGTGAGAAGTTTTCTCGGACTTGCGGGATATTACCGAAGGTTTGTGGAAAATTTCTCAAGGATTGCGGAGCCTATGACGAAGTTGACACGTAAAGACCAAGAGTTTACATGGACAGAAGACTGCCAGAAGGCTTTTGAAGAATTGAAGAGAAGATTAACAACAGCACCTGTCTTGACTCTTCCTTCAGGGTCAGGAGGTTTTGTTATTTACAGTGATGCATCAGGTAGTGGACTAGGATGTGTTTTGATTCAACATGGCAAAGTCATTGCTTATGCATCGAGACAGTTGAAGGTCCACGAGAAGAACTACCCAACACATGATCTGGAGCTAGCAGCAGTTATATTTGCACTGAAGATTTGGAGGCACTACCTTTATGGGGAGAAAGTAGACATCTTTACAGATCACAAGAGTCTGAAGTATGTATATACTCACAAGGAGCTCAACATGAGGCAGAGACGTTGGCTTGAATTGATGGTAGACTTTGACATAGATCTGCAGTATCATCCGGAAAAGGCGAATGTCGTCGCAGACGCACTCAGCAGGAAGCCTACGGCTTATTTCTTGACGATGCAGCCCGAGTTATTGAGAGATCTACATGAGCTTCAGATAGAGGTTATTTTACCAGGACAGAGTGGATTGCTGGCTAATCTTGAAGTTAAGTCGTCACTCGTGGAGAAGATTAAAGAGGCATTGCCCACCGATGCTAGATTTCGAAGACTGAAGGAGAGGACGGAAGCAGGCATGCAGACAGGACTTCGCATACATGAAGACGGGACATTGAGGTTTGGGAATCGCCTGTATGTTCTAAATGGAGAATTGAGACAAGAGTTAATGACTGAAGCACATAGCTCTATGTACTCCGTTCACCCAGGAGGAACCAAGATGTACCGAGACTTGAGACAGTATTATTGGTGGCATGGAATGAAAAGGGAGATTGCAAGATTTGTGGCTAAATGTTTAGTATGTCAGCAAGTAAAGGCCGAGCATCAGAGGACTGCAGGTATGTTACAGCCGCTTCCTATACCAGAATGGAAGTGGGAGCATATCACGATGGATTTTGTCACAGGATTTCCAAGGAGCCCCAGCGGAAGAGATGCAGTATGGGTTATCGTGGATCGGCTCACTAAATCGGCACATTTCTTGCCATTTAGAGTTGGACAGTCCACAGAGGTACTAGCCGACATGTATATGCGATAAATCGTAAGATTACATGGAGTGCCGGTTAGTATCGTATCGGATAGAGATTCGAGGTTTACATCTCATTTCTGGCGAAGCATGCAAGAGAGTCTGGGCACCAGACTCAAATTCAGCACAGCTTACCATCCACAAACAGATGGTCAGTCGGAGTGCACCATTCAGATCTTGGAGGATATGTTGCGATCGTGTATGCTAGACTTTGGAGGATCTTGGGAAGATCATTTGCACTTAGTGGAGTTCTCCTACAACAACAGTTATCAGGCCAGCATTCAGATGGCACCATTCGAGGCATTATACGGAAGAAAGTGCAGATCGCCAATATGTTGGAGTGACGTTGGTGAACGTCAAATACTGGGTCCAGAATTGGTAACGCAAACAGTGGAGAAGGTAAAACAGATTCAGAATCATCTTTGAGCAGCTCAGGACAGACAGAAGCATTGGGCTGATACGCACAGGCGTCCCCTAGAGTTCAAAGAAGGAGAGCACGTATTCTTGAGGATTTCGCCCACTCGAGGTACTATTAGATTTGGGAGCAGAGGCAAGTTGAGCCCAAGATACATCGGGCCATTTGATATTCTGGAGCGCATTGGTGAGGTGGCTTATCGTCTTGCATTACCCCCATCCTTAGAGGGAGTGCATGACGTATTCCATGTCTCACAGCTGAGAAGGTACGTGACTGACCCAAGTCACGTAGTCGATCATTCAGAGATCGCAGTGGGCCCAAGCTTGAGATATGAAGAACAACCAGTTGGCATACTCGACATCAGCGAGAAGACATTGCGAGGACAGACAATCAGACTGGTTCGTGTAGCTTGGAAACATCACTCTCCTGGCGAATCGACCTGGGAACGGGAGGATAGTATGCGCCAGCGTTATCCTCACTTGTTCGCGGATGCAGTTATAAACTAAGCATTCTTGTAATTTCCATAATTCTTTCTTTAGTAGCTTATTCTTTGATTACGAGGACGCAATCCTCTTAAGGGGGGTAGATTATAAATACCCTGATTTTTCAGAATAATTTTTAATATAATTTTTCCCATATTTCGGTATTTTCTGGATGAAGAACCAAGGTAATTGTGACTAAAATATTTTTAAATGCTGTTAATTGATGTTAAAATATTATGGAAATAATATTTTATGGTGTAAAATGGAAAACCGGACATAGGATAATTTTCGGTAAATTTATTGGACTTCGAAAACAGTTTTAAAGCCCTAAAAGCTATTGGTTATTTAAACCAAACCAAGCATGACTGAACCGAACCGCTGATTGAACCAACTCAAGCCAAACCAGCATAATGGGTCGGGTCGGGTCGGATCCGAGTCAAACCCGAACCCGACCGAACCCTAAATTCCCCCCCCCCCCGCCGGATTCACTGTAGCAATGTATAAAACCCCCTCGACGTGTGTGCCCAGCCTTCGGAAACCCTAGCTCATCCCCGCAGTCACCTCCCACCGATCTCCCTTGCCTAAACCCCCGCCGACGACTCCCCCGCTCAGCCGGTCATCATTTCCTCGCTCAACCCCCGCCGTCAACCACCGATCGACGCCGCTGCAATCATCTCCTTCCCCGACCTAACTCCCCGCCGCCGAGTTCGCCCAGCCCGACTCCCCCTTCTCCGTCATCCGCCACGAGCACAGCAGCCCGACGAACCCCGCTACGCCTTGCTCGACAGCAAACCCCGACGTCGCCACCGCCTCCCTCGCGTCGACCGTCCGGCGAAGCCAATCTCGGCCAGCGCAGTCTCCGGCGCGCCACCCCGATCAGAACCCTAGAGCAGCAGACATACGGACACAGGAGCTCTCGACCAGGACACGAGCAAGACACGGACACGTGAGAATCAGTCTTCACGGAGCCCTGTTCAGGTAGCGTTTCCTCTCTCCTCGTAATTCCGTTTTCGATTCCGTCTGTTGCAACACGTAGACTGTATAACCCTCTCGATGCCCGTGCAACTCGCTCGGTGCGTCGCGTCCTATGGTGATCGTAAACCGCGATCCAAAAACAGGAAAAATAACACCATGTTTCACCCCGGAACTGAGTACGCCCCGCCAAACGGGACGACTTGGTCGCACGCGATCTTTACCGAAACGTGCGCGACGTTGATACGGACGTGCAGGATATCGCAGAAGTTGATTTGGATGTGTGTGCACACCGGAATCAACGCGTATCCGCCGACAACGCCCCGTATCCGTCCATTCTGGAACACGCTGTAACTTTGTGAACACACGTCGGATCGAGACGAAACTTGCGCCATCGGACTCGTAGCAATACGCTGGTCCTGTGACCCAAGTTTGGTTTGATTCTGAGAACGTTGACAAAATCGCGTATCGTGGGCCCCACCGGCTCCACTTGACGGACGATTTTGTGATCGGCTCATCGGAATCCAATTCTGGAAGTTTCGTTGGGTTCGTATCATCGTTCCTGACTTGTTGACACTAAGTTTGAAGAAATTGGAGACCTTTGACCCTGGCACATTTTTCGGTGCAAAGTGGCCCACATGTGGACCCCGCTTTGACCCGGAAATGTCATTTTTACCCTTGTGTCCAAATTGGACTTAAGGACAGGCGTTTCTAGCTATTTGATATTTTCTGAGACTGTTGGTGATATTTATTTCAGCTTTTGGAGGAGTACCTACAGGATCCACTGATACAGGGACAACTGTTGGTATTCCAATCCCAGGCAAATGTACCTTGCCAAACTCTGCAGTATTGTTACATATTTTCCTTGCTTCATTTATATTGTTGTGCATGCTTAACCTAGGACCGTGTGACGTACTTAGCGTCCGATTATTAGTCGGGTGCCAACACCGTACGCGGTGTTGTGTACTGTCATCTAGAGATGGACATTCGTGACCCCCTTTACATTCTCGTACTGGTCTTACCAAGTACACTATAACCCAGGACACTTGACACTATTTATGAGACAGGATCTTCCTGAGATATTCATGGTGATTCTGTATAGGATACAGGACTTGACAGAGATATTATATTCCTAGATACTTTATGACTTGTTGCATTAGCTATGATCCCGCTTGACATGGACATGAGACGTTATGGACATGAGATGCGTGGTTACATTGGGTGGGGAGAGACACACAGGCTACAGGCTGTTTTATATATATTTACTACTATTGTGAGGTCGTAGACTCTCGTAGCAGAGCTAGACACATTACCGGTTATTACCGCTACCGGCTCCCCGACACAGAGCTTGTAGTGGCTCAGCCTGAGACTAGTGATGCTCTCACTTGCATTTCACATAGATGGTTACACACTTACCCTGTTTATTTCATTTACTATTTGCTGCACTGCATTTATTTTGGCTTGTATTATCTTGTACCTTGCTATGTCCCCTGAGGACCTGGATCCGGATTATGTCCCCAGATTTTGCAGACGAGATCTATCCCGAAATATACGGGACCGCAACAGGAGCTGTACCGACATCCGAGGACGAGGTGTTAGCTGAAGACTTTTCCTGAGCATCTATGTTTCCTGCTCAGTATTTACTTTATTCAGTCATTTATATTCTGGTCTGTTGAACCATTGTATTAGATTTTTATCGGGTTGTTCCCCGAAGCACTTTGTTGAAACTGGTTGATGATTTACATTCCTTATATTCTGTGGATCATATTTTATTCTTGTATGGATGAGATTAGTTGTGCCATGTTGTCGTAGACTTGATTTTATAGCTTATGTATGCCCTGATGGATCCATTAAATTGGGTTTGTCCATCGGTGCGTGCTGCTGGCCAATGCCACGTGTCTGGTCCCTCGATATTTTGGGACTGGGGCGTGACACCGTGTCCAGCCCCTGCCCACAGTTTATAGATCGGGACGGTCCGATCTATCCAAGTTAAAAGAATGTCCTAATATTCTCCTTGGAAAAAGAAAGCCCTACAATTTTCCTTGATCTATCTAGAATGTACAAAATATATCCCAACATCCTCTTTCATCTGTGGTGCCCCGTTCCCCCTATTCAGGGAGCGTGGCTAAGAAATACTAGACGGTATCGTTCGATCGGGATAGATTGAAACAAGAACCCATCCTCTTTATGGATTTGCTTCTTCGGAATCGATTTTCATATTTAGTGGACCGTGCCCCCGGGATCGACTTAGTGCCAGAGTCAGGAGGTACCCTTCCGCTGCATCTTTTGTTGCCTAGTTTTCGCTGTCGCTTGTTGCTTTCGTGCCTTGAGTTAGTTTTTGGATTTGCTTGAGTTTTCTTGAACGGTTTTGATGGATTTCATTATTTTCGTTCGTTGAACTGCACTTCAATTCCGATATTGAAAAGAGTGGAAGAGATATTGATCAGCTGTTCGTGGCAATGCAGGTGAACCAGCAGTAGGCACCGCTCGAACGGACTCCTGAAGCACCCCTTTCCTTCTTCCTTCCAACAAACTAAGTGAGTGGCTACCATCCCGATTAGCTTGCCCTTCTTCCAGCCTTCACACCTAAAATCTTGTATTCGTGCTTGCCCCGATCAAGCGATACCAAGTAATAACTAAAAACGTCAAGATAATAAGAGAATAGACTTGGGATATTATGCTTGTCAATCAAACTTGTGAACGGTTACTCATTTACATGCTTGTTCATTTGGAATGTTCTTCAAATGCATAAATACAAGTTAGAATATATACTTCTTCTTAAATTGTGCTATGTTGAGAACTCATCTTGAATGCAATAAACTGAACAGGAAAACTATGCAAAAGTAGATCTTGCCCTGTTATTGCCATGCGCCTGATATTGCCATGATTTGCCTCAAATGCTAACTTAGTGTACTACGTTGATCACGGACAACTTGTGCACAAGGTCTTAGTTCCTGCGGACGGTCGCTGGGGCACTGGCACCGATCCGATCCGGACGGAACTCATGATAGTCGTCTGCTATAGGACGGAATGGCCTGTGACGTCCTGAACTATGCGTCGCACGATATTCCGTATTGAGACTAGAACCGTCCATTATGGAAACATGCCAGTGATCTCCTCGTATATTTAAACTTGTGCTTGCTAACTTGTGTCTTCTTGGCAGGGAAGGACATGGTAAGTATTGTGCAGGTGGTTCAGACGGGAAGGTAAATGTCACCGAGCGGTAGCGAGTATATTATTGATTTCCATATATATTGCTTGCTTTAAAATGAACTAAGGCAAGATAGAAAGACCACAAAAATAATATGCATGCTTCATATAAAAAACGTGTTGATTGATATAGTTGGGTTAGCTTGCCTTCACCAGTATGTTTTGATATACTGACCCTCGTTGAAACAGGTTCCCCGCACTAAGGAGAGCCGAGCGAGGAGCCGAAGTCATCCCCTAATTCCAGTCCAGTTGTAGGCACGCCTTGTTCGTGCCACCTTTTGAAGTATTTTGAGCAAGAAGCTAGCAAACCAAGCAATCATGCAGCTTCGTGGGAAGGCCGTCATTCCGCCAGGAGGTCTTATATTTTGAGTTTTAGTAAATGATGTAATGTACATGACTGTTATCTCATTTTGTGTCAACACTTTTGTAAGTCCGAGAGACAACCTTATGACTCAGTTCAGGAGTTTGTAATAGATGTTCATATTATCAATAAAAAGAGAACTTTTCCATGCCTCAATCGATGTTTCAATTTATCTACGTACTCTGAATATGTGCTCGCTATGCGAAACTTAAATACTTAGCCTTGTGCGGTGCACAACTTAGGCCCGCACGGCGGTCACGCCCGGGGGACGACTATCGATTCCACGGAATCGGGGCGTGACATGTTGGTATCAGAGCACATCTTCAAAGTTCCTTTGACCCTTCGTATGGGAAAAGTTCCTTTAACGATAAATCCCTGTGCGAACTCTTGAACTCGTTAGGCCAAAATAAGATGCGTTCATACAATAAGTCCATAATACGTTATGATTCTGATGTAATTACCTTCTTTTGAAGGAATGGCTCAAGCGCAACCCTCAACGCTAGCACCGAGCGAGACGCAAGCACAAGAGAGCAGTTCCGGCACTTCAGGAAGCTCTCGGAGCCAATATGGCATGTCTCGAGCCGATCCGCTTCAGCAAATGATGCGGATGTTGGAAGCTAGCCAACAAAGGGATGAAGCTCGTTATGAACGGGCTGAGAAGCGAGCGGATGAGAGACTCCTCAAGTTTCAAGATAATATAGAGGCATGATTCTCAGTCCAGCAAAAGGAGGTAGATACCCTGCAATAGATCATGCAGACTTTGGCCTCCAACCAGTCCGCGGCAACAGCAGCGACTCCGGTGGAATAGCCAGTGCTTGAAATCGAGACGCCGCCAACACCAAGGACGAGGGAAGTGACTGCCTTCGACTTTGGCGACTTCAAGAAAGTTTGCAACACAACATTCAAAGGGACTGAGGATCCGATAGTGGCTCTAGATTGGTTGGCCGAACTTGAGGATCATTTCTCACTCCTAGAAGTACCTGAAGAAAAGCGCGTCGCATGTGCTCAACTGCAGTTTCGCCTCAATGCGCACGATTGGTGGGACGTGCATAGACGATCTCTTCCAGTTGATAATGGAGGGGAGGCGATAGCATGGGCCACCTTCCGTGGCGCATTTGCGGAGGAATTCATACCCCCGCCTGTACGCCGTCAGAAGGAAAACGAGTTTGTACAACTGCGGCAGGGCAGCATGACAGTTAAGCAATATTCTGCAGAATTCAACAAGCTTGCTAAGTTTGCTAGCTCCTACCTACCCGATGCAGCGAGTCGTGCCAGACGATTCGAAGGAGGTCTACGTCCTGCCATCTATGTGCACGTAGTCGTTCCATAATACCAGACAATGCGGGAAGTTTTGAATCACGCTCTTTCTCTTGAACCGCAGTATCCTCACGTTTCTACCGGTGTTGTGCATACCTCCAATCACAAACGCCAAGGCAACGATAGAGAAAACACCGCTGCAAGCGTCCAAATAATGGCGGTAAACAGCGTGGAGACATGAGCAAGACCTGCAACTTCTGCAGGAAGCCAGGGCATATCGAAAAAGACTGTCGCCGTAAGCTTGGGACCTGTCTTCGTTGTGGCGATCCGACCCACCAGATTAGCAACTGTCCGCTCCTTCCACCCCAACAACAAAATTAGGCACCGGCACCTCAGGACAATCGAGCGGCGCCTCAGCAAGAGCGTCGTCAAGCTCAAGGCCGGGTCTATACAATGACACGGGGAGAAGCTCTGGCTTCGGATACCGTCGTGTCAGGTACTTTGCTTTTCAATAACATACCTCCTCGTGTTCTATTTGATTCTGGTGCAACGCATAGTTTCATATCCACAAATTTTGCCGTAGAGAACAATGTAGAAATGACTCTGTTGCATTTAGATTTAAGTGTTAGCACCCCCTCCGGCACGAAAATACTTGTCCGTCCAGTATGCCAGAATGGTTACATCTGTATTGGAGGAAGGAAGCTATCGCTCGATATTTTAGTTCTAGATGTTCGGGACTATGATATCATTTTGGGAATGGATTGGCTCGGCGCGTGCTCGGCAATTATTAAATGTGCAGAAAAGCGAGTCATCTTCCACCTGCCTGGAAAAGCCGAATTCTGCTATACTAGTAGTCCAGCAACTGATGCGACCAAGGCCTGCATGGTGATTTCTGCAACATCTGCTCGGCGAATGCTACACTCAGGCTGCGAGGGATTTCTAGCGTCGGTTCGGGACACACGGCAGGACTACACAAACGTCGAATCTTCTTCCGTTGAGGCGGAGTTCCCCGATGTGTTTCCGAGCGAACTACCCGGCATGCCACCAGACCGAGAGATTGAATTCACTATCGACACATTTCCAAATACACAGCCGATCTCTAAACCTCCGTACATAATGGCCCCTGCTGAACTAAAAGAATTAAAATGCCAACTTCAAGAGTTACTGGATCGTGGGTTCATCCGTCCGAGCGTGTCTCCTTGGGGCACGCCTGTGCTCTTCGTGAAGAAGAAGGACGGAACACTACGCCTCTGCATCGATTACAGGGAACTGAACAAGGTCACTATCAGGAACAAGTATCCTCTGCCAAGGATAGATGACCTGTTTGATCAGCTACAGGGGGCAACGGTGTTTTCAAAAGCTGATCTTCGCTCGGGCTATCACCAGCTGAAGATTAAGCCAGAAGACATGCCGAAGACTGTCTTCCGAACCCGATACGGGCATTATGAATTTTTTGTGATGCCGTTTGGACTGATGAATGCACCTGCTGCATTCATGGACTTAATGAATCATGTGTTCATGCCATTCATCGATAAATTCCTGGTGGTTTTTATCGATGATATCTTGGTGTACTCGAAGACTAGGGATGAGCACGCAGGACACCTGCGGATGGTGCTGCAAACCCTTCGAGACAACAAGTTGTATGCCAAACTGAGTAAATGTGAATTTTGGTTGGACAACATATCCTTTTTAAGGCACATTATCTCTGCTCAAGGCATTTCAGTTGACCCGAAGAAGGTGGAAGCCATCGTGCAGTGGAAACGGCCGGAATCAGCTAGCGATATTAGAAGTTTCCTTGGACTGGCAGGCTACTACCGGAGATTTATACAATTTTTTGCTAAAATTGCTTCGCCCCTGACTCAGCTCACACGAAAAGGTGTAAAGTTTACTTGGACGGACGACTGTGAAGCTTCGTTTACGGAGTTAAAGCAGCGCCTCGTCTCAGCTCCAATCCTTACCTTGCCGAACGGACCGGATGATTTCAAAATATACAGTGATGCGTCGGGAAAAGGTTTGGGATGTGTCCTTATGCAGATGGACAAGGTCATAGCCTCACGAGAAGAACTACCCAACGCATGACCTAGAATTGGCTGCGGTAGTGTTCCCGCTGAAGCTGTGGCGCCACTACCTTTATGGTGTACCGTGTGAGATCTATACGGACCATAAGAGCTTGAAATATTTGTATACACAAAAGGATTTGAATCTTCGACAGCGGCGTTGGTTTGAACTCCTTAGCGACTTTGACCTTATGATCAGATACACGCCTGGAAAGGGAAATGTTGTAGCTGATGCACTGAGTCGGGTGTTTGTTGGGAGTTTGGCTATTGATGACAGGCTGCGCCGAGACCTTGAATCCTTGGACATTACTCTAAAAATCAGATATAAAAAGTGGGCGCAAGTGGCACAACTGCGCCTCGAACCCGACTTGTTACAAAAAGTTAAGGCCGCTCAGAAGGATGACATGTTCCTGCAAAAGATGCATGCTCTTATCTCAGCAGGAAAGACATCCGACTTTGCGGTAGGCATGGACGGGATGTCCCGAGTGAAGGGAAGACTGTGCGTTCCAGATGACGCGGCCGTCAGAGAAGAGATACTCACTGAAGCTCATTATGCAAGTTATACTTCTCATCCGGGTAGTACTAAGATGTATCGAGACCTCCGCACGACTTTCTGGTGGCACGGCATGAAACGAGATGTGGCGTTGTTCGTGTCGCATTGTATGGCTTGTCAGAGAGTAAAGGCCGAGCACCAGAAACCGGACGGAGAGCTGCAGAACCTCGTTATTCCGGAGTGGAAATGGATACACATAACGATGGATTTCGTTGTTGGCTTGCCAAGGACGCAACGGGAGAATAATGTTGTTTGGGTTATTGTCGATCGCCTCACCAAGTCTGCTCACTTTCTGCCTATCAAGTCTACTTGGAGTGCCGACCGCTTGGCTCAGATATATCTCAACGAAATCGTTCGGCTCCACGGCGTGCCCGTATCCATAGTCTTCGATTGAGATGGTCGATTCCTATCGCGTTTCTGGGAAAGTCTGCAGTCAGCAATGGGGACGAAGTTGAAGTTCAGCTCCGCCTACCATCCACAGACCGACAGCCAAACGGAACGTGTCAACCAGATCCTCGAAGACATGCTACGACTCTGCGCCTTGGACTTGAAGACTAGTTGGGACCTGCATCTACCTTTAGCTGAATTTGCATACAACAATAGTTTCCAATCCAGCATTCAGATGGCGCCGTATGAGGCAATGTATGGGCGAAAGTGCAGATCCCCGATCTGTTGGGACAAAGTTGGAGAACGGCAGGCAGATCCTTGGCCCTGAGCTCGTGGAACAAACTGTCCGAAAGGTTCGCTTGATTCGGGAAAGACTAAAGATAGCTCAAAGCCGTCAAAAGAGCTATACTGATACACATCGACGGCCGCTAGAGTTTCTAGAAGGCGACCAGGTATTTCTCAAAGTCTCGCCCATGCGAGAAGTCAGCAGATTCGGAGCAAAGGGAAAGCTAAGTCCGAGATTTGTCGGTCCGTTCAAAATACTAAAGTGAGTTGCCTCAGTTGCATACCAGATTGCCCTACCGCCATCCCTATCCGACGTACACGATATTTTCCATGTTTTCCAACTTAGGAAGTATGTGTACGACCCAAGCCACGTAGTGGATCTGGATCAGCTGAACCTTCAGGCAGACTTGACGTATGTAGAACAACCTGTGCAAATTTTGGATAGAAAAGAAAAGCTGCTCCAAAGTCGTTCGGTTCCTCTCGTGCGCGTGCTTTGGCGAAATCACTCTGTCGAAGAATCCACTTGGGAACTTGAATCTGAGATGAGGGAAAGTTTCTCCTCATTATTTCCTAGTGGTAGGTTCTATTCCTAAGTTTCGGGACAAAACTTCCAATTAGTTGGGTAGGATGTGGTGCCCCGTTCCCCCTATTCGGGAAGCGCGACTAAGAAATACTAGACGGTATCGTTCGATCGGGATAGATTGAAACAAGAACCCATCCTCTTTATGGATTTGCTTCTTCGGAATCGATTCCCATATTCAGTGGACCATGCCCCCGGGATCGACTTAGCGGCAGAGTCAGGAGGGATCCTTCCGCTGCATCTTTTGTTGCCTAGTTTTTACTGTCGCTTGTTGCTTTCGTGCCTTGAGTTGGTTTTCGGATTTGCTTGAGTTTTCTTGAACGGTTTCGATAGATTTTATTGTTTTCGTTCGTTGAACTGTACTTCAATTCCGATATTGGAAAGAGTGGAAGAGTTATTGATCAGCTGTTCGTGGCAATGCAGGTGAACCAGCAGTAGGCACCGCTCGAACGGACTCCTAAAGCACCTCTTTCCTTCTTCCTTCCAACAAACTAAGTGAGTGGCTACCATCCCGATTAGTTGGCCCTTCTTCCAGCCTTCACACCTAAAATCTTGTATTCGTGCTTGCCCCGATCAAACAATACCAAGTAATAACTAAAAGACTTCAAGATAATAAGGGAATAGACTTGGGATATTATGCTTGTCAATCAAACTTGTGAACGGTTACTCATTTACATGCTTGTTCTTTTGGAATGTTCTTCATATGCATAAATACAAGTTAGAATATATACTTCTTCTTAAATTGTGCTATGTTGAAAACTCATCCTGAATGCAATAAACTGAACAGGAAGACTATGCAAAAGTAGATCTTGCCATGTTATTGCCATGCGCCTGATATTGCCCTGATTTGCCTCAAATGCTAACTTAGTGTACTACGTTGATCACGGACAACTTGTGCATAAGGTCTTAGTTCCTGCGGACGGTCGCTGGGGCACTGGCACCGATCCGATCCGGACGGAACTCATGATAGTCGCTTGCTATAGGACGGAATGGCCTGTGACGTCCTGAACTATGCGTCGCACGACATTCCGTACTGAGACTAGAACCGTCCATTATGGCAACGTGCCAGTGATCCCCTCGTATATTTAAACCTGTGCTTGCTAACTTGTCTTCTTGGCAGGGAAGGACATGGTAAGTATTGTGCAGGTGGTTCAGACGGGAAGGTAAATGTCACCGAGCGGTGGCGAGTATATTATTGATTTTCATATCTATTGCTTGCTTTAAAATGAACTAAGGCAAGATAGAAAGACCACAAAAATAATATGCATGCTTCATATAAACAACGTGTTGATTGGTATAGTTGGGTTAGCTTGCCTTCACCAGTACGTTTCGATGTACTGACCCTCGTTGAAACCGAGCGAGGAGCCGAAGTCATCCCCCAATTCCAGTCCAGCTGTAGGCACGCCTTGTTCGTGCCACCTTTTGAAGTATTTTGAGCAAGAAGCTAGCAAACCAAGCAATCATGCAGCTTCGTGGGAAGGCCGTCATTCCGCCAGAAGGTCTTATATTTTGAGTTTTAGTAAAGGATGTAATGTACACGACTGCTATCTCATTTTGTGTCAACACTTTTGTAAATCCGAGAGGCAACCTTATGACTCAGTTCAGGAGTTTGTAATAGATGTTCATATTATCAATAAAAAGAGAACTTTTCCATGCCTCAATCTGTGTTTCAATTTATCTGCGTACTCTGAATATGTGCTCGCTATGCGAAACTTAAATACTTAGCCTTGTGCGGTGCACAACCTAAGCCCGCACGACGGTCACGCCCGGGGGACGACTATCGATTCCACGAAATCGGGACGTGACCCTCTCAATAATTAGAAAATAACTCTATGAACTTTAACCGTAGGAAATCTATCTCGTCATTTATGGAGAAAGTTTTAGATTAAAATTAAGAAGTTTTGAGATAATCAAACATCAAGTGTAAGAAAAATATATCATTTCTAGTATTTAGAAAGTCGCCCATTTAGCATGAGGAATGTAATTTTGTTCAAATGCTCCCACTACTTATACACGCTTTGACTCAAATTTCAGACCAGAAAAAACATGATGACACATGATCTTTCTTCTTTAGGAAAAAAAAATGTGCAGTAGTAAAAATTGCATATGCTGCAACTATAAAATGGTCCAGTGAAGCATACGGATAGGGTTTGGAATCAAATAACAAATATGCTACTTCAGCATATTTCTCCTTGTGCTCATGTCTAAGCAAATGGACCACAACTATTACTACCACAACTATTACTGTGAACTGCCTCTTAAGAACAAGGAAAAGTAACCTTAAAAACTACAGAGTTAGCGGAAAATTTAAAAGTAAAAAAAGGTTAAAACTCGACATCTTTCTTGTAAGTACCAACAGCTACTTATCTGCACCAGACTCCATAATTACATATCAGCATCAGACTCCATACTTCCTAGAATTATATATCAAAGAACATCAGTTACTTGGGGCCAATTTCCTTCACCGCAACAATATGTTCTTCACCCATGGCGCACATCACACTCACGACCAGATGTTTTCCTGCCGCAAACCAATCTTTGATCTGGAAAAAAAAAATGATACATGTTATAACACATTCAATATTCTGGAACCAATAGACAAATGAATTTATTCAATACACATCCAATAGCCAAATGAGATTTATTCTTAAGATTCAATAGCCAATTAGAGCTCTCACTCTTTCCCGTGCTATATCCTACAGATAAGGAGCTATCAATGATCAACCCAGACTGAAACTACTCCTGACATCAAAGAGGCAGGCCAACTCGACTACAGTACAGATGCAACCTCGGTCAAATTATGAGCTATAGCTTATAGCAAAGGCTCTCCCATTCCCACCGTGAACCCCTTCCCTGGCCACAAATAGGCTGACCGGGAGGCATGAGCGAGACTGATATTCAAGTTGCGTCCAAACACGAGTATAGACCATACAGATGAAGACGAATGCCCAAAAGGAAATTTGGGGAGAAGAACAAGTTCTTCCGGAATAGTAGTAAAAGGAGGTTCCTCTCTTGGTTAGAGGCATCCTGCGAATAGTCTAGAAAACAGGGGGAAAGCTTGAGTATGACTCTATGACTGATGCTTGACCGAGGTTGCTGCCCATGACCAGAAAATAATAATAATAAACAGATGACTAATTCGAAGTAGGACAAGAATATTACCATAAAAATACAATGAAGAAACTACCAAAACAAGATATCTTAACAAGTTCTTATGGAAAAAGAAACCCTATCATAAGTTAGGTCCAGGTAGCCCTAGCACAAATCATTGAAAGTAAAAACAATGAAATTGACAGTTGAGCATACATTTAAAGGGAATTTAGTTAGTGCAGAAACCAATCCCATAAATATCATTATCACCTTCAGCAACCACTATATATATTAAAGTATGATAAAAAAAACAATAAATATTAGTAAAAAAATTATGATAAAAAATTCAAACACTGACGAACAACATATGGACTGCTTGATCAATAATTTAATTAAAAAAAATCCAAAATGAAAACCGAAAACAAATTGGAAAGAAGAACTAGTAATAAATCAAATCAGAGAAACTTGATGGATATGCAGAAAATTGTGTGACTAGAAATCTATGAACCTGGACCTATCTTTTACGTGTCCGTAGCAGTATCATGTCCATATTCAGGCAACATAGGATGAGGGTGATAATTGTTGGCTATTTAAAATGTTTGTATTGCATATCTGTATCGTGTCCATATTCAGGCAACATAGGATGAGGGTCATATACTAATATTAAATCCATGATGTGCAATTACATGTATACTTTGCTAGGGAAAAAATTAAATCCAATATATGGATCAGAACACGAGGCCTCCAATTTAATACAGACAAACATAAGAGTAAATCAAATAGAAGATTAAGCAAAGACTATATCCTAGTGTTAGGGTAGTTATGGTAGAAACATGATTGGAGGACCTTCAAAGGAAATCAATGTGCTACTTTTTATATGGAGACTAGACAATTCACACACACACACACCACCCAACCCCAGAGGACCTGATCCACTTATTAAAGCAGGTCCATCTTAATGACAACATCATACACCATGAACAACAGTGTTGCCTCAAGCCAGGCATTAAACGTCTAACACACAGGTTATATATAATGTAAAGAATCACATGTTTTCCATTAGGTTGAATACTTAAACGTGTATCAAGCATGACATAAAGAGTTCATATGCACACAATGATCTGGTCTCACACCATAACATGGCAGCTTGCAATAGTATTTTGCCTTTAAGGAGTTAAATGGCTAACCAACGGGTTATATATATAAAGTTAAGAGCCACATGTTTAGCATTAGGTTGAATTCTTAAACTGTTTCAAGCATGCAATAAAGAGTTCATATGTTAGTGCTTCTATCACTTAAGGTACAGTTTTTATTCTCAGTGTTATGTGTAGCAACTTCTGACAAGGTAGTCAAAGAAGACCATGAAACAAAAACATTTTACAACAAAACGATTAACAAGTAAACAAGACATCTAAAACAATGTTATCAGAATGATAAATGCTTTATTCAACCGATGTCAACAAACAGTGAAAACGCAAGCATGTATAAGGAGGACGAACCCGAGTACGCAGACTATCATGAGTTGGGAGCCTCACATCATCTTTAATGCCACCACTTTCAGTACGCAAACTCACCTGGAAAATGCTACCAATGGTCATACAAATGTCACAATAGAGCTCCAGAAAGAATAAAAGGAAAAACATACAAATCCATCCTCGGATATGCCAATCAGCTGATAGTCGGTGCGGTCAACATAGGGAACCTGCAAAAGTTCGAAAGGTAAATCAGCTGCATATTCCCTAGGGAGTGAGCATTAACCCTTTTAACTTTGTACATTAATAATCACTAAAATGTTTCTCACATCACAGATATCGGGGCAGGGCACGATAACCTTAAACCACTGTAGAGTGAAAAGATCAATGCCAACAAAGCGGCACTTAGGATTACGATACTTGGGGCCAAACTTGAATGTCGAAGCAAACACAACCTACATTACAAAAGAAAAGGAAAAAGAAATAATAGATTAAGAGAAGAAAAACATAATGCAATACAGAATCTATTGCTCCTAGAAAACAATCTGTATTTTCCATTCAAAGAAACTGCACAAGAACCAAATCTGCCACAACTTTCAAGTTTGTCATAAAACAGGCAATTTTGTCAAAAAAAACATAGTCATCGTTGCAAAGATTAACAGATTACTAGGTTTTCTACCAAGAAAGCGATGAACGATTTCTGCTTAATCTCTTGCCAAGAGCATCTCCAACCCTATTGTCTTGTTTTGTGTTGTGATTCCTATGTGGCATGAGGCACAAGACAATGTATTTCCTATGTGGCAAGATTATATTCACACAAGACAATGAGATAGAAAAGTGTTCTCCTATGCAAAAGTATTGAGAGGGCAATAAAAATTACCATTTTCCAACTTCCAAAACTTTTCCACTTCTTCCTTTTTTTTATAAATATTTTTATTCATATTTGATGATGTGGAAGTAAAGTATTGTGAAGTCCATTGTAGATCTAGACAACCAACTTCACATTGTCCTTGTCATGTCATTGCATTGTCAACTTCACAACCAACTTCACAATTGCATTCGAGAAGAATTTTTGAAATAAGTTGTGATTCCTATGTGGCAACCAATTTTTCCAAACTCACAACAGGGTTGGAGATGCTCTAATGTCACTAACAATCAGATGACTTCCTTTAATTAAATAAGGATCTCTTTCTAGCATCGTCTCTAATCCAATGAGCATAACAATACCTCTAGTGACAATGGCCATTAAAGGCTGAGCTACCTCAGTAGCTAAGGCCAAAGGGTCTTC
Organism: Iris macrosiphon; assembly: GCA_036927795.1. NCBI lineage: Eukaryota > Viridiplantae > Streptophyta > Magnoliopsida > Asparagales > Iridaceae > Iris > Iris macrosiphon. The sequence goes on along the minus strand of JAYESA010000016.1, from coordinate 138,410,131 downwards.
CAAGACCTGAGTAAGCTGAATGCTTGGGCTTTAATTTTTATTTTTTTCCCAAGAGATGGTCTTATTAATTTTAAACACATCTACCACTTGCAAAGCTGGTAGACAAATATAATATATGTATGCTAATGTGAAAACCACACAATTTCTATCCATATTCATATTCCTCGAGCCATCGCTCGTATATCACATCCCTCGAGCCATCACACTCTTGTACCACATTTCCTTTCCAACATTTAAAACACATTTAACATTTCTAATCAATTCAATCGGTACTGAGTCTAAATTTCCTTTGAAGGCATCATTTTCTTTAAATAAAGGACATGATGTATGGAACAATTTTATTTTATTTTCGTTTCCAAAGTAGTAATCCAAGATTGGCATAGTTCAATTGTCTATTTGAGAGCATATGTTTCCGCTGCAAGTTATCAATAAAAGAAGTATTTCCTTGTATATATATATGTGTGTGTGATTCAATTATCTATTTATTTTCTGCAGCATCAACCACAAATTGTGGTCTTATGAATTGTTATTTTCATGTCTTGTGTAAGTGCAATTTAGACTTGTATGGTTTCAGGCCCAATGACGACTTTATCGATTTCGTAGAATTGGAACGTGACATAATGGGCTGATTAATTCTAAAATCTAAACACATCCACCATTAGCTTTGGTTGGACACATCCACCAGTAGGCTAAAACTTTTAAAATCTAATCATGTTAAGACATTTTTTCCAATAAAAAACAAAATCAAATGCTACAAACCCTACATACCATTATTAACAACTGTAATTCGATGTTATAATAGTGCCGCATCCAACACGTACCAGAAACAACACAACACTTCAAAAGTATCCAACACAGTCCAAAATCAATGGCATGACGTATCATATTCGTGTGCGACATCTAAAACTCTGAAAATTGATGACGTGTTTGTGCTGACTGTACGGCTGAGTCCTTTCAGATACGTACCAGAAATGACACAGACACGTTAAAATACAACACCCCAAAATAATATTCTTTCCTGTAGCCTTATCGGTGTCGTATTAGTGTACTATGTTTATGATAATTGCCATTGTGTCTGTGCTAAGTGTTCGGCTGAGTCCTTTCGGACACGTAGCAGACACGTTAAAATACAACACCCCAAGATAAATATTTTTTTGTCGTGTTGTCATGTCGTATTCGTGTCCGATGTTGAACACACTGAAAATTGGTTGTGTTCGTATCACATCCAGACAAGACACAGACAAGCCAAAATACAATAGAACATGAAGAAATCAATGTTGTGTTAGTGTTACCGTGTCCATGTCCAATGGTGAATATTGAAATTGGTGTCATGTATATGATATGCTGTCTGACATGTACCACACAAGAAATGAACGCCAAAATACACTTAAATACACCAAATTAATACTGTCCACATATCCATCTCATTGTGACCAAGGTTGAACACTCTAAAATATGTACCATGTCGTGTCATGTGGGAAACCAGAAACGAAATGGACACCTCAAAATACATCAGACTGCCAAAATCAATATCTCGTGCCTGTCATCATCGTATCGGTGTCATATTCTTGTCCAGTGTTGAACATTGTCAGTACTGCCTTGTCCCATCGAATCGGACATACCAGACACGACATTGACACTTGCACCTATACACTAGAACAAACAAAAAGCAATGCCGTGTGTCACCCTTTCATATCATATTTGCGTCCGATGTTCAAAAGCTATAAAAAATATTTCATGTCTTTGATGGATCAGACACGTATCAGACACAATGACACATCAAAAATACGCCAGATCATTTCCTTGTTGCAATGCCTGATCAGTGCACATCAGTATCTGTGAAACATAGGATGAATTACAAGAACTAAACCTATATGCATCATGGATAAATATCAAAACCCTAATTCTTCAGAAAAAAACAATCAAAGACGATAGGGTCGTGATCTTGCATCAGCAATTCCTGATGACGACATCAGAGTCATCATATATCAAAACCCTAATTCCGCATGTGCCGTAATCGTGTCCATGCAATGTACTACGAATTACTACAACATGTAGATTAATCACTGATTTACATAAAAAAACTAAAATCTACAGAATAATCGCTATCAAGAACAGAGTTCTAAATTCGCTATGCGGATTCGGTGCTGAGGGCCGCCTAGCGAGTAGTCATCGAACAATAGGTTTTTTTAAATTTTGAAATCCATAATACAAATTTGAAATTCAAAATTCAAAATCTAAACATGTTCTAAATCCATACTACAATGCATAGTTTTTTTTTTTGAAATTTAAAATTTGAATTTTATATTACATATTTGAAATTTTAATATTCTAAATCCAAATAACATATCCACAAGACAACTAAGCATAAAAAACATTAAAAAAACTTATAATCCGAACAGCTACAAAGGGAAAAACAACCACACAAACACGTCGAACAGGGGATTTTCGGTCCGTCTTAGGGCCCCCTAGCGCCTAGGCGCCCCCCTAGCGCTAGGTCGATTTTTAGAACAATGATCAAGACCTTGCACGGACGGTTCTTGATGACAATGTGTCCATTCTACGTGATCGTCATGACCTGCTTGGAAAAGGTCTTGGACACTGGCACCAGCCTTCGACTCGAAGTGTTGCTCCTCATCTGACATTGAGGCTGAATGAAGAAACCCCAACCCCAAGTTTGATGAACTTAGAGAAAGAAAAGAGTTAGGGTTTTACTAGGGTTTTAAAGAGAGATGTAGACAACGATTTGATGGAAGAGGAAAGGAACGGAACAAAGTATAGTTATGTGTATTTATAGGCCTTCGACGGAAGGAACAACCCGTGTAGGATGTTGTGCTAATTACGCTTTGGACTGAGAGTGTTGAGTATCCACATCATAACTAGCCTATTACCATATATCTCTACTATTATAATACGACTTAGAAACAGCTTAAAAATAAATCAAAAAAATTAAAAACTTAAAATATATCTAAATACCTGAATAGTAAACACCATAAATCCCGATCAATTAATTTTCTTTATTACTCTGATTAACCCTAGTTTTAATCCTAATTTAGATGAATGTGTCAACCCTAGTTTAATTTTAATTGAACTTGGGATTGTCATCTTAAAACATAACATTTATTAAATAGCAACTTAATTGCTACGCTAAGTAATATGCATGCTCCTTAAACAATATTATGTCTTGAAACCATTTTGAAAAAATGTAAATTTTTGTGATGTTATCTCCCTAAGCTTTTACAACATATTTGCATTTCATAAATCCCTCTATCAAACATTATTCTAGCTCAACAATTAATACTTTAATAAATATTTTCCTCACATTATTGTATACGCACGCATCGACAAGAGAGCTTCCATCCAAGCTATACTTTCACTTAATACACACAATCTACTATTATTTACTTACCATTTGATCACCACGTTCCTTTAGTAGATTTCGGTTATGCTGTTTTATTTGTTTCTATATATCTTTATTGTTATAATGTGGCTTTAAAACGGCTCAAAAACAAATTGTCTAAGCGGTATGTATATCATCAATTATTAATATAAAAAATTAAAAACTTTTTAACTACCGCATATGTTCTCACTTAGTTGAGAAAAAAATTAAAAACTTAAAATCCTTCCAAACTATCTGACCATATAACAAATCCTAAAATATATTCAATATTTAAACTAATTACAAAGTATTATCTAACTAAACACATCCAAAATTCTAAAAACATATTTATAACAAATACTAATTAAAATATATTGAAATAATATTTAAAATATTCTAAATATAGTTCAAATTCTATCTATTTTTTAATACTATCATAGATTTTTTTGGTCACGTGAACGTGAATAGTAGATCTTTCAAGGAGAGGTGGGTTTGCTCCGATTTTGGTTTAATTTTTAAATTGTTTGGTTTTTTCAAAATTAAAAATTGGACTTGAATGTCCGACCCCACGGGACGGATCAATTCAATTAGTAGATTTAGTTCTGTTGTTTTATTTGTTTCTGCACATCAAATAAATTATCCTAAAAATGTCAAAGAGAAATACTCCCAAAATTTTAATAATAAATAGATAACATGTCCTAAATTTGTTAACACTCTATTATAATTCTTTTGTTATAATTCTTTAATGACTAAAAAGTGTCATAATCTACTGTCAATTCAATCTAAAACGTCATATAAACTAAAAAAACCCTTTTCCGTATAGTCGGTCCGGTTCGGTACCAAACGAGTGTTCTAGTTTTTAAGTTCCAAATCAAGACCAGAAAACAAAAAAGTTAAGAAAGAACCTAACTGTCGTGCCTGACCCCAACCCACAGTTTTTCGACTTAAGATTTGGTTCTCTTTCGATTATTGCACGCTCTATTCTTAAGAGCTTGGTTTTGGCATTGTTGCTACTTTTTAAAAAGTCACAACATAATCAATTTTTAGCAGCACGTTGAAGATTGTTATCAAAAGTTAAACTAAGGTTTGGTCTTGTACAAAGTTGTAAAATCGCTAGACGTTAGGCGGGATAAACCAACTGCCTAGTGCCTAGCCCGTCTAAGCGGCAGACAGGAATTAAAAAAATATGCTCAAGTGAAAATTATACAAATTTTGCACATATAAATTCCTCCTGAACAAATTTTAGTATTATATTTATTATTACTTTATATTACAGTAATCCTAGAGAACTCATGAGTTCTTAATTTTTAAACTTGACAAGGAATAGCCGTTGGATTACATTGAGTCTCATTCCTTGTTTTTTAAGGGCCTAAACATAAAAATACAAGGAATTAAATTGAAAAAAAGGGCCATGAGAAACCGTTGGATTAAATTCATCGCATCCCTTAACTATTGTAAGGGCCTAAACAGAAATTCGTGTAGGGGCTAAATTGATAAAAGGGCTATGATAAATCTATGTGTCTTGTTCTTTATATGAGTTCTTATTTGAGCTACTGTAGGCGAACAAACTAACAGATTGTTCCTATATCTACACCTCCCCCTCCCTTTACTTTTCTCTTTCACACCCCAGCCAAACTCCCTCTCCCTCTCTTCTCTCGAGCACTCTCCCATCACTTTCACTCTCGCTCTCTCTCCGACGGGGACTGCTCGTCCGTCGAGCCCCACAGCCTCCATTTTGGCCGCAGGTGTCCCGCGTCTAGGAGGCCGCCTCTCCGCCGAGAGCACGTGATTTGGGCGGCCGCCTCGCCGCCTAGGGCTGACTAGGCGGCAGCCTAAAACTGATTTCCCCGTGGACGATTCCGGTCGAAACCTATGCGGGCTATGGACGCCGCCTAAAACCGGTTTTTAGTACACTGGTCTTGCATTGTTGCATCTTATCAAAAGTTGCCAAAAGTTGCAGTAAGTTGCTGTCAAAGGCTACTACCAACGTTGTTTGGTAAATATTTGACAAAAATTAAAGGAGTTTGGTAAAATCAGTTGTCCAGTCCTAAAATTATTGAAAATAGTAATATCAAACATATATAAGTATAAATCGTGGGAATTTTAAAAAATAATAATGGACATTTATGTAAAATTGAATTTGATAAGTTACTACAACTTTTAGAAGCACCCTCTTCATTGTTTTAAAAATCACTATAAAGTGAACAAAATTTTCAAAAAAATGTTGATAAGTTATTTTTACTAAACACCTGAGACTACTTTGTAAGATAACAAAAAACAGCCTTAACAAGCAATCTCGTACCCACTCTTAACCTTTCAAAAGTCATAAGTTGTTGATACAAACAAGTTTAGACTGCTTTCCAGAAAAATTAAAAATTAGCAGCCAACAATAAGACAATTTGGTATTGTTGTTGCTTTTTAAAAACTAGCTTCAAAAGCAAATTTTGACAACATATGAGAGGTTGATATCAAAAGTTGTCCTCAAATTGAACCGATTTTTCAAAAAAAAAACGGATATATTGTTGATTCCCATACAATCTTGAACCATTTTTCGAAGAAAAAAAAGTATATTCAATTTCAGGGTCTCCTATTATATTAAAAATTTGTGTTTATGTCTCCATATTGACTAGAACAGGATTTGGATCTTATCCTAATGGTTGACTTGAACTGGCCGTAAAAATAGAGACCTAAACATAAATTTTGAATCTTATACTAGACCCTAAAACTAAATAAAAATATGTGAGGATTGTGTGACGTGGGTTTTGTGTGACGTGGGTTATTTACTTTTATCAAGACCATTCTACCATCGAGAATGTGACTTGTGACATTGTTGTTTACTACTATCCATCCTGATATCAGTAGCCACACAACACTCCGAAATTCTTAAGTTCCAAACATTCAACGGTGCAAACCGAAACGAGTGAGAAATGATGATTACACAATTTTCATGAAGTCGTATCCATCGAAACTGCTGCCAAGTGGCTGCTGAGATCAAGATAAAATTCACAACATCAAAAGTCTAATTCTCGATTGGTCATGACAAAATTAAATAACTCGAGTCACACAACCCTTACATATTTCTATATAGTTTTAGGGCCATCTATAATATTCAAATTTTACATTTAGGTCTCCATTTTGGACGCTCAGCCAAGTTAATCGTTAGGACGAGACAAATCTTTTTTTTTAGACAATATCGATACCTAGACATAAATTTTCAATATTAAACTAGACCTTAAAACTAAATAACCAACAAATGACCAGCACTCTCCCATAGTTATCCTGATCTCGGACTTAGCCGTTGAACGCCTTAACCATTAAACGATGACAGCTAGTTTATCGTCTGAAATTATTGAGCCAACTCGAGCTTGATTATGCTCGTGAGCGACTCGACTCGATCCAATCAGAGAGCAACTCATGATCTGGCTCAAAATCGAGCTCGAGTTAAGATGAGTTATTATACACGTCATACAAAGGAAAAAGGATCATTAAGCTATAGGTCGGATTGTTTTGTATCAACATAGACAACAATAATTTCAGTTTTGGCTCGCAGGGCGAGATGGTATATTGTCAAAAGAATAAGCTCAATATAAAACTGGAGTACACTAATCCATCTTTCTATGTTTAAGCTACAATATAAATTGTTGAGGTGGAAGGCACCGATTCCATCTAAATGAGTGAATCGAGATGGGAGTGTATTATCCTTCCCATTTAATAAACGGTAAAAATTTGCAACAGTTGGCATAGGGCATGCAATATCATGTGTAGTACAAATCCCGAACGTGTATATTTAAGTTAGGAGGCATTTGGGAGTTCCAGACTTCCTAGTAGAGTTTTGTTAAAAAAAATATAATAAGAAAAAAGAGTTCCACTAGAGTTTCACAATAAACTCACTCAAGATTGGGGTTTTGCTAACTCGAACTTTGATGATGTTTTGAAGTAGGAAATAGTGTTTTGTCTAACACGGTAACAATGAAATGCACCACGATTTAGTAATTTGAAGTTTAGAGACCTAATTACCTACAAACACCCATTTTTCTATCCAAAACTCCCCTCCCAAACACACCCAATTTTTCTTTTCAAAACAATTAAGAACTAAATGGTAGGGAAGTACTTCATAACACTTATCTTTTCTTTGGACAACAAAGAAAATATCCCATGTTCATCAATTGCGACAAATCGTCAGAATCTTCCAAAACTACAACTAGACCAACATTAAGCATCCGTCAACATCAACACCCTAAATCTATAGCAAAATTGAGATAATGTAAAAGAAAATTAGAAGCATCTGCAACCAAATAATCTAATCATAGATCCACTATATAGATACACCGACATAATAAAAAGTAAAAAACCAAGAGAACTTCATGACAATTACAGGATCCGATTCAACACTTTGAATCAACTCTTAATTGAAGAATTTTTTACTAATCTATAAAATCAAGAACAAAAAATAATTGTTAGTAAAAAGGTAAAATAAGCCACCAATAACTACATAACTACATTTAGATCTAGATTAATCATGAATAAACCATAGTTTGCAGTATATGCCAATACGGATCCGATACGGCTAATACCAACACATTTTGGCATGTCCCGATCCGATACCGATTGATACTGGATACTGACCTGGGTCTCTTTTTCGATCAAATCAACAAAGAAAATTTAACAAAAAAACCAATCAGCAAGGGGGTAAAAGAATAGTAAGATTGTAAAACCATGTAAAAGAAGAAAACTTATCACATGAAAACCAATCGACAAGGATTACTATTTCATTCAATTTGAAAACTACTAAAAACAATAAAAAAAAACTCAAAATTGTCTAAATATATAAAAATATATTTCTCAAAATGTTAATTTATTAATAATTATTTGTTTTTCGATACCAAAAAAAATCGATAATCCGATCTGAAACCACCGATAATATCGATACCGCCGATCCCATTACTCATAGGAATGGTGTGATACCGATACTACGAGCCTTGAAATAAACAACAAAATCCTAAATTTACGGCAAAATCAATCAGATCAAGAACTAAATGGAAGAAACGATCTAAAGAATCGAAACATTAAAGCATCATAAACTAGCCAAATCCACCACAAATTCTTCTATTTTAGAGTAGACTTAACAAGTACACTAATAATTCCACTGCATAACTAAAACCAACCAAATAAAACCACAAGATTATTTAGGATTTGATTAGATTCTCATAACCAAGTCTCAAACATCCAGAAACAACCAAACTACACTGTCCATGGAAGTCAATCAAAACAGTTTAAAATACTCATACAGAATATTCTCAAACTTGAACAAAGTAAATCAAATATCAAAATGAGAACTCAATTCTTCAAAATTCTACAATCCACTGCTTAATCAGGCTCATTTCCAGTTGCAATAAATCAAACGCGATTACATCAAAATCTTGTCAGAACAACTACTAAACCTAGATTACCACCATCAAAATCGCAAATAGATAACAAAATCAATCAAATTGAGCAAATAAACATTCATAAATTAGTAGAAACAAGGCAAAATAGTACCCTAGAAGTTACTTCCAAGGAACGTAAAATCATGCACCAGGTATTTACTATTTCTCTATGAAAGAAAACCTTTAAACATTCAAAAACTATTCAGGGATCCCGACCTATACTATCATCATATCTGAGTCAAAAATGTAAACAATACAAAAAAAACTGACAGAATCAACCATAGATCCTTCAAATGAGCTAACCATAGACATATACTATCACATATCAACCTCAAAATCCCTAAACTTCGTAGCAAAATCACTCAAACTTATACTGAATATATAAATCCGTATTAAACCAAGAGTCAGGATTCGATTCCTCCAATCAAATTTATAATACCAAAAGTGAATCAAACCGGCCATCTCCAAGCCAGCCACTCAAATACCTAATTGAGGAAAAATCTTCACCATCCCACCCTCAATTTAAGGAAGGAAATTTTCTCAATGTTTTTGGGGAATAGTGGTTTGATCCTCAAATTTGAGGGAAGAGAGAATATCCTCAAATTTGAGGATCCAATATTTATTCATATTTTGTTCTATTTCTTTTAATTTAAATATAACTAATATAATAATACCATTAAAAAGTTCTTGTTGAGATACTTCCAATAGAGTCTTATATTGAATATATATTTTATTAGTATTAAAAAATTGTAGAATTTCACATAATTTTGGATTTGTAAAAAACAAATAATTGTTTTTCTGTATAAAATTTGATGTGTAAATAATGCATAATAATATACTTTATATGATTAAATTAAAATAATGAGAAATTTTGAGTTGCACCCAACTTTATTTATCCATATTCAAGATGCACCCCACACGATTAACATAATGTATGACAACCCCAACTTTTAACAGAAACTAATTTGACCAAAATACCCCTTACCACTTCACAGCCCCCTCCAGTGTACCTAATTTGACCGAAATACCCCTTACCACTTCACAGCCCTCCTGCACTGCAATGTATGAATGGGGATATTTTTGTCCAAAAATTTTGGTCAAAGAACATGACCGTTAGTTGGAGACGGTTTACGTCAAACGTGGGGTAAGGTAATCGTGTGGGATGCACCTTGAATATGGATAAATAAAGTAGTGTGCAACTCAAATTTTCTCTAAAATAATTATAAAAAAAATTTATGTAGAAACAAATAATAGTTGCTTATTGTCTGAGAATATATGATGGGTTGGAGTTGTAAGATTTTGAGTCTAATAATGAAAGTCAGAATATTCCGTTTTGAGTCCTCAAATTTTGAGGATGGGTTAGAGATGGCATTAATAGTAATATAACTACTTCAGATTCCTAAATCGCCCAAAAAATCAACAACATACACCTAAAAAATACAACGAACCATAGATTAATCAATGAATCAAAATTAATAAATGAGTAAATCAAAATCCTAAATTCGTAGAAAAACCAATTGACAGCGTATAAATCAGAAAAAAAGATGATAAATAACATGAGAATATTATCATAACTGAAACTTTTTCAGATTTAATACAGATCAATACCAAAGCCGTAAATAAATCATAAATGATCGGATCTTGACCTTGCATGGGCGGTCATTGATGACGATGTATCCGGCCTCGCGGATCGTCTCGGCCTGCTGGGGATAGGTCTTGGGCGCCGCAGCGTCAGCCTTCGCCTCGATGTATCGGCGGTGATTGACGACGATGTATCCGGCCTCGTGGATAGTCGCGGCCTGCTTGGGATAGAACTTGGGCGCCGCAGCGTCAGCCTTCGCCTCGATGTGGTGCTCCTCAGCCGACATGATTCCTACTGAAACAAAACCCAAACTATAATTTAGAACGACCAATTGTTTATAAATCAGAAATGAAAGGAATGGTAGATATCTAGGGTTAGGGCTTCACCTTTCGGTGGGAAAGAGAAGAGACTCTTGTGCTGGCTTCTGCCGTAAGGAGGAAGGATGAAGGAAGTTGGGAGGGACGCCGCGAAGAGAGGTTAAATAGAGAGTGGGTCAGATTGAGGAGGTTCTGGCCGTTGGATGGGGCGTACGTGGACGGCCAGATGTTGAGGGCATGTTCACCTCGCGCTGGTCTCACGCTGGATCTGAGCACTCATTATTTCTATTTCTATATCTATATCTGGGTTTTCTTAAAGTGTCAAAAACGGGGTCCACATGTGGGCCCGCTTTGCACCGAAAAACGTGTCAGAGTCAAAGGTCTCCAAATTCACCAAACTTAGTGTCAACAGGTCAGGAACGATGATACGAACCCAACGGAACTTCCAGAATTGGATTCCGATGAGCCGATCACAAAATCGCCCGTCGAGCGGGGCCTATGGGGCCCACGACACGCGATTTCGTCAACGTTCTCAGAATCGAACCAAACTTGGGTCACAGGACCAACGTATCGCTACGAGTCCGATGGCGCAAGTTTCATTTCGATCCGACGTGTGTACACAAAGTTAGGGCACGTTGTCCGCAGATACGGGACGTTGTCCGCGGATACGCGTTGATCCCGGTGTGCACGCACATCCGAATCGGCTTCTGCGAAATCCCACACGTCCGTATCGACGGTGCGCACGTATCTGTGAAGACCGTGCGCGACCAAGTCGTCCCGTTTGGCGGGACATACCCAGTTCCGGGGTAAAACGGGTCGTTATTTTTCCTGTTTTTGGATCGCGGTTCGCGATCGCCACAGGACGCGATGCCCCGAGCGGGTTGCACAGGCACCGAGGGGGTCAGGCAGGCTACGTGTTGCAATTTACGGAATCAGAAACGGGGTTACGAGCAGCAAGATACACGTACCTGAACAGGACTCCAAAAATGGCGTTTCTCGAGTCCGTGTCGTGTCCGACACAACGACCTAGGGTTTAGGCTTGCTGGCCGGAGCTGTGGCGGCTCAGGCGGCCTCGCGGGGGTGGCGCCGGAGGCTGGCGTCGACGCGAGTGCGGCGAGGTGCTGGAGGAGGGCGGCGGGTCTCGGGCGGAGCGGGACGGCGGCGCTGGCGAGGGTTCCGGTGTGGGGGAGGAGGAGGTGAAGAGGAGGGGGGTTTTAAAGGGGAGCCGAGGAGAGGGGAGGCCGAGGATGGCGGAGGACGTGGCGGGGTCGGCCGAGGGGTGCGGAGCGCGTGGCCGGGTGAGGCGCCGCTTGGCCGGGCGGGGCGGCGCTGGAAACGGGGCGGAGGAATCGGTCAGCCGAGCGGTCGTGGGGAGGAGAGAGGAGGAGCGGGTCTGCGGGCGGGTCGGGTTCGGTCGGGTGTAAACCCCCTCGACCAGATTTCAGTATTTTCAGGATTATTTTAACAATTTAGGATTTATGGCAATATTTTTAATTTATTTTGCCTACATATCCTGTTGACCTGCGCACCTGTCCATCACCGAATTATTTGGAGCTTTACCTTGACTGTTATCCCCGAATAAAATTCACATACCTGTCATAGACATGCTAGACTATTTTCCTGAATTTTGTGCACTCTCAGATGCTTTATTTTGAGCCTCGTTTGAGACGCACAACTATCGTTACAAAAGTCCGTAATTATTTCCTATTTAATTTCCTGCTCTTTACCCATCTCTGTACCCCTAGAGATTTGAGGCCCAACATGCACCTGTTTTGCCCAAACAAAAATACGATAATATTCTACTTTGAATATACTACATTTAGTGTATTGACACCGTAGAAAAATTATGACCCTACCTGCCTCTAAATAATTAGAGAACACCGTGCGCAGTATTTATTAATTAATAAATACGGTGGCCTGTATCACCCAGAAACCAGGTCCAATCCCTGCCCAGACTCACCCCCATTTTCCCCCGGGACCCTCACATAGCTATTTCCCTCAATTCTGTGAATTTTAGAATTTTCAGGAATCGGATATTTTTCCAGACAATTTCGTAAATTGTGCAATTTCCCAAAATAGGACTTTTACGCAATTTATGAAACTACAGGGACTTTCCTGCAAATTTCAGTGCGAAGTGTCACCCCCTCATTGGCCGGTGAACCTGCGCCGTCCATTTGGAGGCGGGACCCACCCGAAATTATCCCGAAAATATCCTGAAAATATCTACAAAATATCTTGTAAAATATCTCTAGATATTTTACTTATATTAATAATAAAATTTTCTATATATTAAAAAGAAAAGAAAATAAAAGAAAAAAAATCCCAAACCCAGCTGCAGCCCGCAGCCCCCCCTCGTCGGAGCGGCAGCCGACCCCGCCGCCGGAGCCGCTCCGCCTAGCCCGGAGTCCCCCCCCCCGGCGGCCATCTCCTCCCCTCTCTCTCCTTCCTCCCCCGCAGCTCCTTCCTCTTCCCCTTCCCTGACCCGACCTGACCTAGCCGGCACAGCGGCGGCCGACCCCCGCCGGCAAGCTCCTCTCCTCTCCCCGCCTCCGTCTCCCCCTCGGCTTCCTCCTCCTCCCCAGCACTTCCTCCTCCTCTCCTTCTCCGGCGGAGCACCCCGCTCCGGCCGACCTCCCCTAGCCACCACCGCCATCATCACCGTCGCCATCTCCTCCCTCTCCCAGTCGTCTCCTCCCCGCCGCAGATCCGGCGAGCCCCTCCGGCCAGAGCCGACCCCGAGCCCGCAGCACTCACGGCAGCGCAGCATCCCCTCCGGCTTCGGCAAGGCCGAGCACCCCCACGTCAGTCCGGCGGCCGACTGCTGAACCGCTGTGCAGTCTGGCCGACCTCGCAGTCCTCCGGCGATGCCCCAGAAGCCCCAAACCCTAACCCTAGGGTGAACAGCACCGGACACGATTCGGACACAGACGCAGGACACGTATCGGACACGTGTCGGACACGGAGAAACGCAGTTTCTGGAGCCCTGTTCAGGTAACGATATCTCTCTCCTCGTAATTCCGATTTCAATTCCGACAGTTGTGACACGTAGGCTATGTGACCCTCTCGGTGCCCGTGCAACCCGCACGGTGCATCGCGTCCTGTGGCGATTGCAAAACGCGATCCAAAAACAGGAAAAACAACGACCCGATTCACCCCGGAACTGGGTACGCCCCGCCAAACGGGACGACTTGGTCGCACGCGGTCTTTACCAAAATGTGCGCAACGTTGATACGGACGTGTAGGAATTCGGAGAAGTTGATTTGGATGTGCGTGCACACCGAAATCAACGCATATCCGCCAACACCGCCCCGTATCCGTCAGTTCTGGAACACGCTGCAACTTTGTGTACACACGTCGGATCGAGACAAAACTTGCGCCATCGGACTCGTAGCGATACGCTGGTCCTGTGAGCCAAGTTTGGTTCGATTTTGAGAACGTTGACAAAATCCCGTATCGTGGGCCCCATCGGCTCCATTTAACGGGCAATTTTGTGACTGGCTCATCGGAATCCAATTCTGGAAGTTCCGTTGGGTTCGTATCATCGTTCCTGACTTGTTGACACTAAGTTTGGCAAATTTGGAGACTTTTGACCCTGACACATTTTTCGGTGCAAAGTGGCCCACATGTGGACCCCGCTTTGACCGGAAACTGTCATTTTTGCCCCTGTGTCCAAATTGGACTTAAGGACGGGCGTTTCTAGCTATTTGATATTTTCTGAGACTGTTAGTGATATTTATTTCAGCATCCGGAGACTTTATTCTGAGGCCATAGTTCTGACACTTGGTATTTGACATCTGGACATTATATTTGCAGCTCTCCTGCCAGGCAAGTATACCTTGCCTTGTTGTACTGTTCAAATTCAGTTATTGTTAGTTACATGTCTATTTATTTTAATATTATATAAATGTGCGCGTCCGAGCAGACTCGGGTGCAGTCAACGATGGCGTTGACGTTAGGACTTGTGTCTGACCTAGTGTCTAGTAGACCACCTAAAGTTGTGAAGTTATTGATATAACTTCTCAGGCCTTGACACGTATCATTACACGTCACAGAGTGAGTACATGTAGGAACGCGTGCCTCATGCGCGACTGGCCATCAGTGTGAGCAACACGTGTAGCGGTATTTAGCTCAGTTGTTTATTTTATTGAGACTTGCATCATAGTAGGAGGTGTCCACGTCGTTTTCACGACTTGTACATCTATATTAGGCGGGAAAGATACTAGTAGACGTATGGGACACCCCCCCACCTTATATATACTCATGTTACCATGCTCTTCGGAGATGGGGATTAAAGTATATATAGCGAGTTACCATGCTCTTCGGAGATGGGGATTGCAGTATATTTCAAGTTACCATGCTCTTCGGAGATGGGGAGTTGCGATATACTTCAAGTTACCATGCTCTTGGGAGATGGGGATTAGCATCAACGCCCTTAAATGGGGGCATATGTGGCATATACTAGCCAGTCCCGATGATTGGTGAATTACGTCGGCATATGTCTAGCCTACACATTCCCATGCATACTACAAGGTCTTTAAATTGCATTCACTTAGATGGTTAGCACACCCCATTTATTTATTCAGTATTTACATTATGGCATGTCATTTTCCTGTATCTTGCTATGTCCCTCTGAGGACCTGGTCCCCTGCCAGGTGTATATGTTCTTGAGTACTCGCAGGAGCACAGATCCGGACAGGTTATATATTTTTTGAGGAGGTCTTCTCTTCGAGCCTCGGGATTGTCAGATGTTGATCTTTTATGGTGTGTATTCTGGTTCCTTTTATATTCCATATCGGCAGTGGATTTGTTTCCATCCGACTGTCATTCTTTAGTTATTTACTGTTGAGATTTAGTTACCTAGTTATTGGTTATTCATGTCTATGTGATTTCTGTGGATGAGATTTAGATATTACCCTGTGACTTGTGATTAACTATACCACTGGTGAACTATTGTTCATTATACAGCGTACGCACGTATATATGGTTTTCATATATTGGAGTTGCCATATATACGGGCGGCTGGCACGGTTACGTATCCTAGTCCTACGTATTTTGGGATTGGGGCGTGACATCGGGCGGACCCGACCCGATAACTCAGCGGGCTTGGGTATGGGCCGGACTGGGCTGGGCTGGGCCGGGTTATTGAATAAATAAATAATTAAATCAATCAATAAATAATTAATTAGATAATAATAGTTTTTTAAGTGTTTTAAAAATAGGTCCGGGGTCCAATAAATTCCAGAAAAATTACCCTAAGTCCAGTTTTTCATTTTACATCCAAAAATATTATTTTCATAATATTTTAATATTATTTATTATCAATTAAAAATTATTTAATAATTAAAACCCTTATTTTAATTACAGAAAATTCTTAGAAAATTCTAGAAAATTGTGAAAATTCAAGTTTAAATTTTTTGAAAAATCAGGGGTTTACAATCTACCCAACTTATAAAAAATTTGTCCTCGAAATTTAAAAATAACAATGGCACGAAAGGTAGGGTTGAGAGTTAAAATATACCTCAAGGTTCAAAAAGATAGGGGTAGCGCTCCCTAATCTCGTCTTCTCGCTCCCAGGTGGATTCGCCGGGAGAATGATGCTTCCAAGCTATACGAACAAGGGAAATAACTTGATTCCTTAGAACTTTCTTCGTTCGGTCCAGTATCCCCACAGGTTGCTCCTGGTAAGTCAAGTTTGGGCCCACTTCGAGCTCTGAATGATCCAAAATATGACTTGGATCTGACACGTATTTTCTCAGTTGCGACACGTGGAATACGTTATGGACCCCATCCAGAGAGGGTGGCAATGCCAGACGGTATGCCACTTCTCCGATTCTCTCCTGTATGCCAAACGGTCCAATAAATCTTGGGCTGAGTTTTCTGCTCCTTCCGAACCTAATGGTGCCACGTGTCGGAGAAATCTTCAAGAATACTAATTCTCCAACCTTTAATAAAGTCATAATCAAGTCTTAGTTCCATAATCATAGTGTTAAATTAACTTGAATTTCATAAATTAATTACCTCAAATTTCAATGGTCTTCGATGGCTATTTGCCCAATGTCGTTGCCTGTCTTGAGCCACCCGAAGTCTTTCCCTTATTTGTTTCACCTTCTCGGTTGAATCGACCACCATCTCTGGTCCCAGTAAAGCTCTCTCTCCTACATCGTCCCATGATAGTGGGGTACGACATCTTCGTCCATATAAAGCCTCAAATGGAGTCATTTCAATACTTGCTTGGTAACTGTTATTATAAAAGAACTCCACTAGATGTAGATAATCTTCCCACGATCCTCCAAAATCCAGAACACATGTACGGAGCATATCTTCAAGTGTCTGAATTGTACGTTCAGATTGTCCATCGGTTTGGGGATGATAAGCTGTGCTGAATTTGAGTTGAGTCCCTAAGCTAGCTTGTAAGCTCCTCCAGAAGTGAGAGGTAAACCTTGAATCTCGGTCGGAGACAATACTTACTGGAACTCCATGCAATTTAACAATATGTCGAATATATAATTCTGCCAACTTTTCCATAGGTAGCCCGACTTTGAAGGGTAGAAAATGTGCAGACTTGGTCAGTCTATCCACTATTACCCAAATTGCATCCTTCCCACTAGGTGTCCTTGGAAGCCCAGAAACAAAATCCATAGTAATATGTTCCCACTTCCACTCCAGAATGGGTAGTGGTTGAAGCAATCCCCCAGGTCTTTGTCTTTCAGCCTTGACTTGTTGGCACACTAAGCAACGAGATACGAACTTGGCTACTTCTCTTTTCATGCCATACCACCAAACATGCATCCTTAGGTCTTTGTACATTTTATTGGCTCCTGGATGTATAGAGTATTGTGATCTGTGTGCCTCTTGCATAATTTCATCTCTTATATCTCCTTGAGGTACACATAATCTATCTCCATGTCTTAGTGATCCATCTTCATGAATTTTGAATTCCTCCAATAATCCAGCTTGTACCTGACCTCGAATGCTTCGTAGGCCTTCGTCTTGAAACTGAGTCTCCTTAATCTTATCCACTAAAGTAGATTGGATCTTCAAGTTCATCATTTGACCTTCTATTCCCGGAATAATTACCTCAATACTCAAACTTTCCAAGTCCTCGAGCAAGTGTCGGTCCATCGTCAAGTACATTGCCATAGGATATCTGCTTAGAGCGTCAGCAACTACGTTGGCCTTCCCCGGATGATATTGAAGGGTGATGTCAAAATCTTTCATTAACTCCAGCCACCTTCTTTGCCTCATGTTTAGCTCTTTTTGAGTAAAGATATATTTTAAACTTTTGTGATATGTAAATATTTCCACCATTTCTCCATAGAGATAGTGCTTCCATAGCTTAAGAGCAAAGATAACAGCTGCTAATTCTAAGTCATGAGTTGGATAGTTCTTTTCATGAGGTCGAAGCTGTCTAGAAGCATATGCTATCATCTTTTTGTTCTGCTCCAATACACAACCTAGACCTTTTCCAGAAGCATCACTGTATATAGCGAATCCTCCGGTTCCAGATGGTAAGGTCAGAATAGGGGCAGTAGTCAGCCTTTTTTTTAATTCTTCAAAAGCATGTTGACATTCATCAGTCCATATAAATTCTTCATCCTTCCTTGTTAACTTCGTCATTGGTTCAGCAATTCTAGCAAAGTCCTTCACAAACTTTCGATAATAGCCAACTAGTCCCAGGAAACTTCTAATTTCTGCTACAGAGTCTGGAGTGGGCCATGATTCTACTGCTGCTACCTTCTTAGGATCTACTGCTATGCCATCTCCAGTTACAACGTGTCCCAAAAATTCTACTTTGTCTAGGAAGAATGCACGTTTAGATAGTTTTCCATAAAGTTTTTCCTTCCTTAATGTCTCCAATGCTAGCCTCAAGTGCTCTTCATGTTCTTCTGGAGTCTTGGAATAAATCAAAATATCATCAATAAAAACCACCACAAATTTGTCTAAATATTGTTGGAAGACTCTGTTCATTAAATTCATAAATACTGCTGGTGCATTAGTCAACCCGAACGGCATCACTAAGAATTCGTAGTGTCCGTTCCGGGTATTGAAAGCAGTTTTATGGATGTCTTCCTTCCTCACCCTCACTTGATGGTAACCAGACCTCAAGTCAATCTTCGAAAATACCCGAGCTCCACTTAATTTGTAAACCCCCTCAACCAATTTAGGGATTTATTTGAATTAAAATAAAATATTAATAAGCTAGAGAATAGGGATAATCGAATTTAATTAGGATTTTGTGCAAACAACTATATGTCTTATTACACCGCACCGTTGCTACGAGGTTGGAAAGCCACACTAGCAATTACCTTCGACCCAATGACACGAACATCTTTTAGATATGCCGGACTACCCCTCTGACCATTGTGCAGAAATAAATGCTCGTTGTTGCGTCTCAACTTAGCTACGCCATATCCCTTAGAGAGCACCTTGCAATTACTAAATTAATTAAACTCGAGATCAAATTCACTCCAACTAGGCCTGACCAAACCAGACCCTTGGACCCTGGCCGGCCCAACCCCAAGACCAAGCCCGAAGTCATTCCCTATATAAATACTCAACTTCCTCCACGTAAAACCCTAAACTAACCAATCCCTCACAAACCCAAACCCTAGCCGCATACTTCCCCTCTCCCTTGCGCCAACCCATCACCATCACCGGCGCCGCCTAACACCCCCACCACTGCCGCCTAACACCCCGACCACAGCCGTCTAAACACCCCGACCGACTGCCTTTAGTCCCTACATCCGCTGCCGCTGTCCCTTCAACCGACACAGCCGCACGCCGAGCGACGAGCCGCCGCGGAGCCAACCCGACCCCCCGCGCGCTGCTGCCCCTGCCGCGCCTGCTGCTGTCGCCACCGTTGCTGCCTTGCTAGTTGCCGCCGGTCGGAGTCCCATACACGCCGGAGCAATAGCCGCGGACGAGCCAGACCTCACTCGACCCCGACCAGGTAATAAGCATCGATCATTGGTTAACCTCATTATGCCGTCGTGTCGTATCATTGCATGGATACGAGTTAACAAATTAAAAACCCTAATTTTGGTTATGTGAAGGCTTAATCTTATTGCTTAGATGACTAATAGATAGTAATTAATAATTCAGTAATTGTCCTCATAACAGAAATTGTTATAAATGACTTGTAAACCCATCAATAAAAACCTGGACAAACCGAGTGTACTGAACATGGATAGGTAAGGACCAAAAATTGTACTAGACGTAATATAATTTCCGTAAAACCATAAATTAGAACTAATGTCTTGAGGCACACGATCGATGACAGAACGCGTGTACACCGTAGCTACGTGCACATGTAACGCTGTCTTCGACCAACCGTGAACTTGAGACAGACCCTCAAGAGCAACGTAGTGTCAGTACATTGGGTCTTAGCATCTGATGTAGAATTAGATATTATATTGTGTGCCAGGATCATCGGATCAGACAGGAGACATCGCAGGAGCAAGCTTTTGGCATTCACCTCTTGAAAACTCAGGCAAGATACCTTGCTATATTTACTGTCTAATTTAAATATGCATATGTTGTATTGTATTCTTGTTGCTTATAATTTATACAACTGTGCGCGTCCGAGTTGTTTCGGGTGCATTCGACGGGTACGTCGATGATTAGTATATATGGACTTAGATCTTAGCAGACTCAACCCGTTGGACGATACTTTGTTATTGTCTGAGACCTGACACTTTACACGTTCACTGAGATATATTCATATTGGGATACGGGTTTGCGTACTCGACTAGCTATCGTTGCGTACATCCTACATCACGGTTAGCATGTAGTCTAGACATAATTTAGAGACTTGGTCTATAGATTCATGGTATGCACGTCGAGTAGTCGACTGGCGTATCTACATTGGGCGGGGAGGACAACTAGGAGGCGTATAGGGTACACCCATTGGAGCCGTAGTTCGGAGGAACCTCGGGTCCAATGATTTTCCCTTTATACTGATGCCACGTTCTTTGGAGCGATATGGACGATATACTATACATATGCCATTCTCTTCGGAGTATGGACGTTATGCCTACACCTACCTATACGCACCAGCGTTGTTCTCACATTGCATTCACTTAGATGGCTAGCACACCCTTATTGTATTTATTTTATTCAGTATGCATTTATATAGCATATTATTTTCTTGTATCTTGTTACGTCCCTCTGAGGACCTGGTACCTTTCCAGATTTAGACGAGGCTTACTACCCCACCGTATACGGCCCAGGACAGGAGACGAGATTCGCTACAGCTGAGGAGTTGGAGGTGCAGCCGTCAGAGTTTCCGTGACCAGTTGGTAGGCCTTCAGCCTAGATTGGGTGCATCATTATCTAGTCAGCTGATGCCCTAGTCATTATCTTTTATATCTCATTTCAGTACTTTATTTCGTCATAGTAGTGGGTTTGTTCCCACCAGACTTTACTGGTTGTACTATGATATCTTGAGACTGGTATTTATCAACCAGCAATTTATTTAGTATTTCTTGCTCTTTATATTGTGGATGAGATTAGATTACCTGTTATTGACTGATATTGGACATGTTAGTATTATAGGACAGCGTAGCACTCTTCGTGGATCCATTAAATTGGGATATCCTCGGAGACGTGTCAGCTGGCTATTGCCACGTGGCCTGGTTCCATATATTTTGGGACTGGGGCGTGACATGGTTTTAGTGGTGGCCCATACAGGTCTACTTTTCGCTTGTGGTATGGTAACATGCCCAGCGAGCCTGCGATAGGATAGAAATTACTAGGTCTCATCCACTGTTGATTCGTCCTTGAACTTCCTTCTTACTGCTTCTAAATACCTGCATCCTGTTTGTTGCTCTCGTACTCTTCTAATGAAGCTCTATCTCTTGCAGCAAGATGAATTTGTGCAGTGGACGAGGAGCACCCCGTGCCGCAGTACCAGACAACACCACTCAAGGAGATGAGGTACCCCAAGGGCAACCACCGCTACAGACCCCGCTGATACATTGGAACGAGACATCGCAGGGCGATCCTACACCGCAGCCTGAGGGACAGACTTCCCAGACGATCCCCACGCAGCATTGTGAGGGCCAGACTTCAGGAGCTACACCGATGCTGCAGACTGAGAGGCCGACATCTGAGGAGACGCCTACTGCACAACCAGAGATTCCACTACCACCGCCTCCACCTTATCCACCCCAGATGCCACAGCTAGATGGCCAGCCACAGATGCTTCAGTTCTTCCAGACAATGATGCAAGCACAGTGGCATCAGACAGAGACATTGAGACAGAGTTTGGTGGCAGTACTAGAAAGGACACCTGCCACGACACCAGTACCAGCACCCCCACCAGCCCCGACAGGTGGCACTGTTAGATGGTTCCGACAGATGGAACCAGATACCTTTTCAGGCAATGAGACTGCAGAACAGATCTCCGATTAGATCGCCAACACGGAGATGCTATTAGAGGCTTCACAACTGCATCCAGACCTTTGGATGACCGCAGTGAGGGCCCAACTAAAAGGCAACACCTATCATTGGTGGGATTCCATTGAGCGCAGTGTAGGCAAGAACCAGACTTGGGAACAGTTCTTGGAATACTTCAATGCGAAGTATTTTCCAGCAACAGTCAGAAATGTCCTGTATTCCCAGTTCCTATATCTAGAACAGGGGAATATGACTGTTGACGCATATGACGCAGAGTTTAGCCGCCTTAGCAGATTTTGAGCCGTCCTGATACCCAATGATCTAGAGAAGGCTCAGAGATTCCACCACGGCCTCAATTTTGAGCTACAGAGATATACCACCACACAGGCGAGGATTTCTTATGAGGAGGTCCTAGCAGAGGCGAGGATCCATGAGGCCATTGTCAGAAGATCTAGACGTTCCAGCACGACCACGCCAGCTAGAGTCCAGCCCGGAGCAGGAGGACCCATCCGTCGTCCCGGAGCGCAGACACAGCAGAGAGCAGCACCATATCCACACCAGGAACTTCCGACTTGCCACTTCTGTGGTAAGAGAGGTCACTTCGAGAAGGACTGCCGAAAGAGACTTGGGACATGCATGATTTGTGGAGCAAGCCAGCACCTTGCCAGAGATTGCCCACAGCGCAGGGAGGTAGCCCCACAGACCGGACAAAGACCAGCAGCACCAGCCCCGAGGATACTACCAGCACCAGGAGGCCAGCGTCCACCAGCACCCGGAGGATTCCAGAGGGGACCACCCTTGCCCCCACAACAGGCACAGTTTGACCGGGCCCGACAGCAGGCAGGAGGACAGAGACAGGGACAGGCCTTTGCCTTAGCAGCTACCGAAGAGGAAACAGAAGGAGAAGCAATCCCAGGAACCATTTTAGTCGCATCTTTACCTGCGACAGCATTGTTTGATTCTGGTGCTACATTGTCATTTATATCCAGTAGATTTGTAGCAATGCATAGAGTAGCGACTTCCACCTTACCTAAGAGTTGGAAGATTCTTACCGGAGGAGGTATCGTGCCGGTTACCAGCACTATTAGAACGTGCTCGGTAGTCGTATGTGGTAGAGAGATGAGAGCGTGATTCCTGGTATTGCCTATGCCGTACTTTGATGTTGTGTTAGGCATGGACTGGTTAAGCCAGTATAATGCTGTACTGAATTACCGGAAGGGTAGCGTCACTTTTAGACCACCAGATCAATCGGAGTTCGAGTACATGCGAGGGACCGTCGAACAAGGAGTAGGACAGACAGCTGGAACTTACATGACTATGGAGATTGCGCCCCCACCAATAGTTGCAGAATTCGAGGATGTTTTCCCCAACGAATTGCCAGGCTTACCACCAGATAGAGACGTGGAGTTCACCATTGAGCTAGTACCAGGAGCAGCACCAGTATCTTCTAATGTGTACCGATTGGCGAAGAAGGAGTTAGACGAGCTGAAGCTACAATTGGAGGAGTTGCAGAGCAAAGGATTTATCCGTCCTAGTGCATCACCATGGGGAGCACCAGTATTGTTTGTGCCTAAAAAGGATAGAACAGTACGTATGTGCATTGATTACAGAGCCATTAATTCTTTGACTATCAAGAACAAGTACCCCCTGCCGCGGATTGACGACTTATTCGACCAGTTGACAGGAGCTGTGGTTTTCACCAAGATCGACTTGAGATCGGGCTATCATCAAGTGAAGGTGCGAAGAGAAGACATTCAAAAGACAGCATTCAGGACTCGCTATGGTCACTATGAGTTCTTAGTGATGCCTTTTGGACTGACGAATGCGCCAGCTGTATTTATGAACTTGATGAACAGAGTATTCCACCAATACTTAGACCAGTTCGTGGTAGTCTTCATCGACGACATTTTGGTGTATTCGAAGAGCCACGAGGAGCACGAAGAGCACTTGAGACTAGTGTTAGAGACACTGAGGAGAGAGAGACTGTATGCCAAGCTTAGCAAGTGCGAGTTTCTCCTAGATCGTGTCGCCTTCCTTGGACACGTCATCTCAGGAGACGGTATCTCAGTAGATCCGGCGAAAATTTCATCTGTAGAGACATGGCCAACCCCTATCAATGTCTCAGAAGTGAGGAGTTTCCTAGGACTTGCCGGATATTACCGGAGGTTCGTAGAGAACTTCGCGAAGATTGCAGAGCCAATGACCCGCTTGACCCGTAAGGAGCAGGAGTTCACTTGGATAGAGGAGTGTCAGAAGGCATTCGATGAGCTGAAGAAGCGCTTGACTACAGCACCCATCTTGACCATACCTTCTGGACCCGGAGGATTCGTAATCTACAGCGATGCATCTGAAAAAGGATTAGGATGTGTCTTGATGCAGCATGGAAAGGTTATAGCTTATGCTTCTTGACAGTTGAGGACACATGAGAAGAACTATCCCACCCACGACTTAGAGCTTGCCGCGGTGATTTTTGCTTTGAAGCTTTGGAGGCACTATTTATATGGAGAAAGAGTGGAGATATTTACGGATCATAAGAGCCTGAAATATGTCTACACCCAAAAGGACCTTAATCAGAGGCAGAGACGTTGGCTCGAGGTGATGACAGACTTCGAAATTGAGCTACAGTACCACCCGGGAAAGGCCAACGTAGTAGCAGACGCATTGAGCAGAAGACCTATGGCATTCTTCTTGACTACCCAACAACATTTGTTGAGAGATCTAGAGCAGATGGGCATAGAGGTTGTCATATCCGGAGTAGACGGACAGTTGTCGAGTTTCCAATTGCAATCGACACTGGTAGAGAGAATCAAGGCTGCTTTGCCGCCAGATGCCAGATTTCAGAGGCTCAGACAGAGGACAGAGGCTGGATTACAGACAGGACTGCGGATACATGAGGACGGAACACTGAGATGCGGAGATCGTCTCTATGTTCCAAATGGAGAACTTCGGCAGGAATTGATGACAGAGGCACACAGTTCCACCTATTCCATTCACCCAGGAGGCACGAAGATGTACAGAGATCTAAGACAGTACTACTGGTGGCACGGAATGAAGAGAGAAATAGCACGCTTTGTGGCCAAGTGCCTGGTGTGTCAGCAAGTCAAGGCTGAGCACCAGAGATCTGTAGGATTGCTTCAACCGCTTCCTATACCAGAGTGGAATAGGAGCATATCACTATGGACTTTGTTACAGGCTTCCCGAGGAGTCTTAGTGGGCGCAACGCAGTATGGGTAATCGTGGATAGACTCACCAAGTCCGTACACTTTTACCCTTTAGAGTTGGGCAATCGATGGAGGCTTTAGCAGATATGTATATGAGGGAGATTGTGCGCCTACATGGAGTGCCAGTTAGCATTGTGTCTGACAGGGATACGAGATTTACGTCTTAATTTTGGCGGAGTATGCAGGAGAGTCTTGGTACACGCCTAAAGTTTAGCACAGCGTATCACCCACAAACAGATGGCCAGTCGGAGCGCACCATTCAGACGCTAGAAGACATGTTGAGAGCGTGCATGCTTGACTTCGGAGGATCATGGGAGGACCACTTACATTTGGTCGAGTTTTCCTACAACAACAGCTATCAAGCGAGCATTCAGATGGCTCCCTATGAAGCGTTGTATGGAAGGAAATGTCGTTCTCCAGTATGCTGGAGTGATATAGGCGAACGACAGATTCTCGGACCAGAGTTGGTTGTTCAGACGGTAGAGAAGGTAAAGAAGATCCAAGGACACCTTCGAGCAGCACAAGACCGACAAAAGCATTGGGCGAATGCACATCACCGACCCTTAGAGTTTCAGGTAGGAGATCACGTATTCTTAAGAATCTCACCTACTCGAGGGACTATTAGATTCGGAGGCAGAGGAAAGCTGAGCCCGAGGTACATCGGACCATTCGATATCTTAGAACGCGTCGGAGAGGTTGCTTACAGATTAGCATTACCACAGACATTGGAAGGAGTGCACGACGTCTTCCATGTATCTCAATTGAGGAGGTACATATCGGATCCTAGTCACGTGCTTGACCATTCCGAGATCACAGTTGGACCGAGTCTAACATACCAAGAGGAGCCTGTAGAGATTCTAGACAAAAGTGAGAAGGTACTACGAGGGCAGACCATCCCCCTAGTGCGTGTTGCATGGAGGCATCATGCACCGGGCGAATCGACTTGGGAACGCGAGGAGGACATTAGACAACGCTACCCCCACCTTTTCGAAGGACTAGGTACGTATTAGTACTTTACTTATTCAGTTAAAAATTCTTGCCATGCGTATGTTTTAATTTCGAGGACGAAATGCTCTAAGGAGGGTAGATTGTAAATCCCCTCAACCAATTTAGGGATTTATTTGAATTAAAATAAAATATTAATAAGCTAGAGAATAGGGATAATCGAATTTAATTAGGATTTTGTGCAAACAACTATATGTCTTATTACACCGCACCGTTGCTACGAGGTTGGAAAGCCACACTAGCAATTACCTTCGACCCAATGACACGAACATCTTTTAGATATGCCGGACTACCCCTCTGACTATTGTGCAGAAATAAATGCTCGTTGTTGCATCTCAACTTAGCTACGCCATATCCCTTAGAGAGCACCTTGCAATTACTAAATTAATTAAACTCGAGATCAAATTCACTCCAACTAGGCCTGACCAAACCAGACCCTTGGACCCTGGCCGGCCCAACCCCAAGACCAAGCCCGAAGTCATTCCCTATATAAATACTCAACTTCCTCTACGTAAAACCCTAAACTAACCAATCCCTCACAAACCCAAACCCTAGCCGCATACTTCCCCTCTCCCTTGCGCCAACCCATCACCATCACCGGCGCCGCCTAACACCCCCACCACTGCCGCCTAACACCCCCACCACTGCCGCCTAAACACCCGACCGACTGCCTTTAGTCCCTACATCCTCTGCCGTGGCTTCAGCTTTCTCTAGAGTCATTGTAAAAGCATGGCCTTGTTGAAGTGCACCCCTCTGTTGCTGATGCTGGTGCTGAGCAAAGCGTTGTTGTTGAGTTGGGAGTGGGGGTCCTCTCTGCTGCGCTGCTGGGGGCCTGGCCTGAACTGGAACTTTTTGTGCAGCTGTGCGTCCTTGAGCAGCAGGACAGTCCCTCATTTGATGTGCTGCTGATCCACAGTATAGACAGGCACCTAGCCTCTTTCTACAAACTTGCCAAGAGTGACCTTGTTTTTGACAAAAGCCACAAGTGGGAGCTTGTTGGTTCTGTCCTTGAGTTTGGTGTTGGGGCGCTGTGGCTCGAGGGAGAGGACGCTGGGTTTGTTGCGGGGCCCTCTGCTGTGGTTGGAATGGGCGTTTGTGGGGTCCCATACTTCCAATATCTCTTTCCCGCTTTAGTCTAGGTCCCATGTCTCTTTCAACACCTTGTGCCACGCTCAAGATTTCTTCGTATGTACGAGCTCGGCTAGTGGTGACAGCAAGGCGAATATCAGGAGACAACCCCTTCTTAAATCTACGGGCTCTATCTTCGGGGTACGAACCATATATTCGGCAAAGTGGCTCAGTCTGCTAAATTCAGCAGTGTACTCATCAACAGAAAGATTACCTTGTTCCAGCCTCTCGAATTGACTTTCGAGAGCTTCTCGAGCCACTTCGGGATAGAACTTCTTCTTGAACAGCCTCTTGAAATCCTCCCAAGTGAGCTCAGGAGCAGATAACTGAGGTTCATCTCTAAACCAAGTCCGAGCTATGTCAAATAGTTGCAGGCTTGCAGATTCCACCTTAAGATCATCAGGGACCCGAGCAGTTTTCAGGAGTCGCTCCACATTCTCTATCCATTCATCGGCATAGAGAATACCTTCAGTCCCATAGAATTCCAAGGGTCCAAGGTTCTTGAAGTCCTTGGCACTTCCTGGCCTCTTTTGTGGTGCCTCCTGGGACCGAAGAGCATCTGAAAGGCTAGTTCGTAGCAGGGCAGTCTGTTCCTTCTGGGATTTTATAAGTCCCTGGAATACTCCAAGTAGCTGCGCTCCATCCATAGTAACTGTCGGAGTAGTTGGAGGCGGAGGGAGCGCAAGGGTTTCAGGCACAGTCTGCTCGACGGGTTCGGATGTGCCTCCTACGGTATTCCTTGTCTGAACCATTCTGAAAGGTTAAGGGATAGTAGGATCAGAATAGATTACTTGGAAATCAAGGATGATAGGAAATTTACTAGGAATGATGTCAAGATTTGAAATAAAAGATCATATTCTGTGAATGAGCTTTTCCTAAAATTCTCAATCTTATTTCCTACTCTGTCCTAGGATATTACACTATTTAAGGATTCTAGACCTGCATGGGCCACCACAAAAACGTGTCACGACCCGCACCCTGATGAATCGGGTACCGGTTCGTGAGTACGTCCAGCCTACGCCGCAGTGTCGGCGGTAGTACGCTGTCTAGATCATATTCACAGGTAAATTTAAATCTAGCTCATTCACAATAATTAACTGGCAAGGATAATAATAGGGAATAGAAATGTTAAGTTTTTATAAGACAAATTGTGATAAACAAATCCACAATTTATTACAGAACCAGAAGATAAATCGGGGACAAACCCGATTACTATGCTGAAAAAAAATACTAGCTAACTGGCTAACTACTCCTCAAAAGTAGTCTCCTGAGTAGGAACTGGCTCCTCAATAGTATCATCTGCTACGTCATATGGGCCATAAAAGGTGGGGGCATAGTCCTCATCATCGCCTAATATCAACGGATCCAGTCAGGAAAGGAGCAAAGTACCAATACACAACAAAGCTTAAACTAAATATTTATGACAAGTAGTAAAAACTGACTAAGCATCACGATAAGAATATGCATAATAAGTAGTAAAATTAACTAAGGGTTAATTGCTATAAATCAGGGATATGAGTAAAACATGAAGATAATGAGACAAGAAAGTGGAACTGCAACAAGACAAAAAGAAACTATGTGTGTGTGAAATTGTGTATTTAGAATACATAGTTGGCATGTAGGGGGTTATAAGGCTAATAAGGCACGTCATAGATGGCTAGCAGTCAGGAATAATCGAGTATAAGGCTGATGGTACAGTCGCGTACGCAACAGCTAGCAGTCAGGACAGGGGGAAGGGTAAACTACATGCCTCCTAGTATTCTCCCTCCCGACATGAAAATCAAGACATGAAATCCAAATCCTAACACTAAGTGTAAACATACAAGGGTATTAGTAGAGCAAGGAACTAATTATCATAATATAAAGAATAAACTTGAAGTGCAGGTACTTGCCTGATGTTTGGATTACAACTACGGTTCTGTCCTCGGGAAAATTTCTAGAAATGTCTCCGGATGCTGAAATAAATATTACCATCATGCTCAGAAGATATCAAATAACTAGAAACGCCTGTCCTTGAGTCCAATTTGGAGACAAGGGCAAAAACGGTAATTTTGGGTCAAAACGGGGTCCACATGTGGGCCCGCTTTGCACCGAAAAATGTGTCAGGGTCAAAGGTCTCCAAATTCACCAAACTTAGTGTCAACAGGTCAGGAACGATGATACGAACCCAACGGAACTTCCAGAATTGGATTCCGATGAGCCGATCACAAAATCGCCCGTCGAGCGGGGCCTATGGGGCCCACGACACGCGATTTCGTCAACGTTCTCAGAATCGAACCAAAGTTGGGTCACAGGACTAGCGTATCGCTACGAGTCCGATGGCGTAAGTTTCGTTTCGATCCGACGTATGTACACAAAGTTAGGGCGCGATCCAGAAAAGTCGGATACGGGGCGTTGTCCGCGGATACGCGTTGATCCCGGTGTGCACGCACACCCGAATCGGCTTCTGCGAAATCCCACACGTCCGTATCGACGGTGCGCACGTATCTGTGAAGACCGCGCGCGACCAAGTCGTCCCGTTTGGCGGGGCGTACCCAGTTCCGGGGTGAAACGGGTCGTTGTTTTTCCTGTTTTTGGATCGCGGTTCGCGATCGCCACAGGACGCGATGTGTAAGCCCCCTGATTTTCAGAATCTTTAATTTGGATTTTTCTGCAATTTTCTGGGATTTCTCCGTAGTTAAAACCTAGGCCTTTCATGACTTAATGATTTTTAATTACGGTTAATTCATATTAAAATATTATGGAAATAATATTTTATGGTGTAAAATGAAAAATCGGACATAGGATAATTTTTCGGGAATTTATTGGACTCCGGAAGCATTTATAAAGCCCTAAAACCTATTAATAATTAAACCAATTTAAACCTAGAAATAAACTGGGTTTATTCGAAATAAACCAAACCAACCCAGACCCGGTTCAGTTGAACCGAACCCAGCCTTATTGGGTCGGGTCGGATCTAAATCCGACCCGAAACCCGCAACCCAAACCCATACTTAAATAATAGCGGGTCGGGCCGGATTCCTATCGAACCCGACCCGAACACAAACCCGTTAACCCAAACTGAATCCAAATCGGATTCACGTTCCTATTGCTATTTAACCCGCAGCCGCCGTAACCCTAACCCTAGACCCGCGCTCCGCCCGGCCGCGTCTCCCGCCGCCCTCCGCACCTCGTCAGCCCTCATCCCCGACGAACCTCCCTGCCCTAACCGCCCTCGACACTCCCTCTCCCCATACACCCGACCGACGCCGCCGTCGACCCGCCCCGACCGACGACGCGTCAACCTCGCTGCCGCCGCCAGTCCACCGTACGACCCTCGCCCGTCGACCCCTCTCCTCCGATCCAGCCCCCGAGCAGCACCCCATCTCCCTCTTCTTCCTCCTCACAGAACCTCCTATCTCGAGCCCCGACGACCTCCTCCCCAGGAGCTCCGTCGCCGACCCGAAGTCCCCTCTCCGCCTATCTCCTCCCCTCATCTCAGCCGAGTCCACCGCCACGACCGACTTCCCTGCCTCCTCTCTCCACCACCGGAACTCCTCGACCACTTCCTTCCTCCACCGTCGACCTCCCACAACGGAGCCCGACGACCAAGAGCCCATACGCCTCTTCGCCTGTCGACACAACCCTAGCAGCCGGACACGGTCGACACAGCACCTGGACGCAGGACACGAAGGACCCCTTCGGACACGGCAGCCCTGAATCGGAGACAAACAGAAACCCTAATCTGGACACAGAGACTTGGACACGTCCAGGACACGAAGGAGACGCACGGACACAGAGAAACACAGTTTCTGGAGCCCTGTTCAGGTACGTGTATCTTTCCGCTCGTAATCCCGTTTTCAATTCCGTCAATTGTGTTGCGAAGCCTGTATGACCCTCTCGGGGCCCGTGCAACCCGCTCGGTGCATCGCGTCCTGTGGTGATCGCGAGCCGCAATCCAAAAACAGGAAAAATAACACCCCGTTTCACCCCGGAACTGAGTACGCCCCGCCAATCGGGACGACTTGGTCGCACGCGGTCTTTACCGAACTGTGCACGACGTTGATACGGTCGTGTGGGATTTCGCAGAAGTCGATTCGGAGGTGCGTGCACCCCGAAATCAACGCGTATCCGCCGACGACGCCCCGTATCCGTCGGTTCTGGAACACGTCGTAACTTTGTGTACACACGTCAGATCGAGACGAAACTTGTGCCATCGGACTCGTAGCAATACGCTGGTCCTGTGACCCAAGTTTGGTTCGATTCCGAGAACGTTGACAGAATCGCGTATCGTGGGCCCCACAGGCTCCACTTGACGGGCGATTTTGTGATCGGCTCATCGGAATCCAATTCTGAAAGTTCCGTTGGGATCGTATCATCGTTCCTGACCTGTTGACACTGACTTTGAGAAATTTGGAGACCTTTGACCCTGACACGCTTTTCGGTGCGAAGTGGCCCACATGTGGACCCGCTTTGGCCCGGAAATATCGTTTTTTGCCCTTGTGTCCAAATTGGACCCAAGGACAGGCGTTTTTAGCTATTTGATATTTTTTGAATCTAATGGTGATGTTTATTTCAGCAACCGGAGCAGTACCTGCAGATCACACTGAGACCAGAGCTACAGTTGGATCCAGGACCCCAGGCAAGTGTACCTTGCCAAACTCTACAGTATTGTTATATATTTTTCCTTGCTTCATTATATTGCTGTGCATGCTTAACCTAGGACCGTGTGACGTACTTAGCGTCTGATTATCAGTCGGGTGCCGATACCGTACGCGGTGTTGGGTACTGTCATCTAGAGATGGACATTCGTGACACTTTATTCTCGTACTTGTCTTATCGAGTACCATATGACCCAGGACACTTGACACTATTCATTAGACATGATCTTTCTGAGATATTCATGGTGATTCTGTATAGGATACAGGACTTGACAGAGGTATTATATTCCTAGACATTATATGACTTGTTGCATTAGAGATGATTGTGCGTGATATGGACATGGTGCATCGTGGACATAAGACGTATGATTACATTGGGTGGGGTGTAAACTCCCTCACCCAAAATAGGTATTTGTGTATATTTTATATTATTATATTTATTATAGATGTTGAATTTATTTAAAGTATTCTCTTAGTTAATTAGAAAATAATTTTTCTTTAGTATATTTACTTATATAAATATTCATTTAGAATTATTTTAGGTTATTTTAGATTTTTGGAGATTTTTTCTAGAATTTTTGGTAATTAAAACTTAGAAAACATAAATTTCTAGGACTTCTATGATTTACTATACGACCATACTTGCATGTCGTTCCTACCAAATATTTTTAGTTTAAAATATTTAATTATATTTTTTTGTAATTTATTTAGAATTTTAAGAAATTTATTTAGATTTTAAAATTATTTAGGATTTATTTGGATATATATAGTCTTAATATTAGATAGATGCTAATTTAGTGTTAATAGATATTAATAAGATTTTATAAATTATTTGTATTATCTTTAATTATATTTAAGATTATAAATTATTGAGATAAATTCAAACTCTATTTTAAATTAATTCAAATCCTGAACCTACTAGAAAATCAACTTTATGCATATCCTATCCTTATTTAAATTCATCATAATCCTATCCAAATTAACCAATCATAGTCCTATTTAATTAAGTAGTGTCCACCATTATAAATACCTCATCCTTCATATTTTTCTTTCCCAAATTTCTCTCTTTTTTGTCCAAAAAATAGTCAAAATTCGTCATAAATTCACCCTCATTTTCCACTAGTTATGACGAATTAAAAAGACGATATCTCCTAGCTTCGGACTCCAAACACGCTTCAGTTTTTTTTTGTTAGAACGATAATGAGGTTAGCTTTCTGATTATATAAATTTTTTTTCTAAATTATGAGTATTAAATTCTGTAAAATTTGTAGAGCACAGCATGTCCGAAAATAGACGTGTTTCGATGTTTTCGTGATTCCGGGAGAACCAGGAGTCAGAATCACGAAACGTTTAAAGTTTCGGAAAGCTAATGTCGAGATCATCGACATAAATTTTTCCCAGAATTTAATTCGAATTATTTTCATACTGTTAATTCTGTAGAACTTCTAGGTTAGAATTTAACCAATGGTGCACAATACAAAATTTGTATGTACCATAATTCCCAAACGAATTTGAATTCGGACGAGCCGTAAATTCTAGAATATTTTTGACGCTAAAATCTACAGGAAATCATGCATGAAAGTTGAGTTTGTGTCGGTTGACTTTTTGGTCAACAGATCGCCTCGATTTGCGTGCCATGAGACTCGAGTTGATAAAATTCAGTTTCTTTGGACAAAATTTAAGAATTAACATAAAAATAAGAATAATAAGATTAAAATAGAATTTTAGAGTAATTATTCCAGAATTAAATAAATTAAAATAAATTATCTTTTGACGTGATAAATTTGTAATACATAGGCTATTTGGACTGTGACTTGGACTCTGATTCATACCAGCAGCAGGACCCCAGGCAAGATACCTTGCCAAATTATTTACAGTACTTTGCATGCTATTTATATTTTTTTTTATTTATTTCATTTCTGTATAGTTCTTGCATGTGTAGTTTTTCTCCAGTCATTACTATGTATTAGATATGTTGACACACACATGGCACCTAGTATCATGGAAGGGCAATCATTAGGCGTATGGGCTTTTAACCACTCTGGTAAACCGTAGTATATAGTTCGCACTACGGGCGTGTGTCGCGCTGGTCGCTACCCCAGAGGTATGTCGATTTCTGTAGAGTCGCGTTGGTCGCTACCCTAGAGGTATGTCGATTTCTGATATTCTTGACGGGTGTGTGAGTTGTGAGGCTTAGATCGAGTAGACTACCCTTGCCCATACGTCGAAAAGTTGTCCTCATTTGCATTCATATAGATTGTCTTGTACAGCGTACTTATTTATTTTCAAACCATATGCATGTTTACTGTATTCAAATTGGCTCGTATTTTCTGTATCTTGTTACGTCCCTCTGAGGACCTGGTCCGCTGCCAGGTGTATCTTTTCTTGAGTATTTGTAGGAGCACAGATTTGGATGGTTATATGTGATCCGAGGATGTCTTCTCTTCGAGCTGTGATGGATAGTTGGTATTCTTATATTGTGTTGTGGTGTTGTACTCATATTGTATTTGCTCTTATATTCGAGTTGGTAGTGGATTTGTTTCCATCCAACTATCATCCTTAGATACTTCTTATTGAGATCTAGTTTCATAGATATTGGTTATTTATTTCTATATAATTTTGGTGGATGAGATTTAGATTTTACCCTGTGACTTGTATTACATTTTATACCACTTGTGGATTTTATATTCATATTACAGCGTACGTATGGATTTGGTTTCCATATATTGGAGTTGCCATATCCATGCGGCTGGCATGCTTACGTGTCCTAGTCCTACGTATTTTTGGGACTGGGGCATGATATGTTTTTGTGGTGGCCCATGCAGGTCGAGAGCATATTGGCTCGGTTTTTGTTACTGTACCGAACAAGCCTGCACCTAGGAGTAGAGTATAGGATCTCATCCACAATTGACTATGATTCATCTTCCTCCTCTCTGTTCTATTCGAACAATTGTATCCTGCTTGATTCCTGTACTTCCCTAATAAGTTCCTTGAGTATATATAGCCTTCTGCTAGAATATAGGAACCCATGTTATTAGGATGATAATTAGAGTAGCACACCTATTAAGAATACAACGAGAATATAGACACCACTAAGTTTAGAATATCTAGTGAACCCTAGAATTCCTTAGCTATAGATTGGTTTACCATTACCCCTGATATATTATGAAGACTGGAGGGTAGTATAGACACTACTAGAGTAGTTAGAAGTTTTACCATAATGTTTGACACCTAGTATCACATAGTCTTTTGACCTATTAATGGAGTGTGATTGAACAAACATTAATTGTATGCTAGCTTAGGAGACAGTGTTTATTCAGATAATAGAATTTAGAGGTCCTTGCCCCCATTTGGTCGACTAGCGACACAGACAAGGAGGTTGTATTATAACTATAGAGATTTGTAGAGTCTTTATTATTATTGCTTATTCTATTTATTTTTTTGTTTTGTTTTTGTGAACTTGAATTGACTTGTACCTCCTTTCATCATCATCTAGCGTACCTATAATTGTTGTACCACCTTGACTTATGTCGCTATTATAGCCTAGTTTTGCAAGCTTATTCTTTCATCAAGCTTGTTCACTATATATGTATTAGTGGATGCATACATTAATACATTTCAGAATCAGTGTACTACGGTCTGATCAACCATAGTGCGCGTGGTTCGCCCTTCGTATAACTACTTTACGTGGATTGAGATATCTAGTAATTAGTAGATGAACGAACTTGCCCTCTAGATATGTCTAAGCATATCGTATCCATTACATAACTGTACCGATACGAGCATGTGGATAGGCATTACCAAAATAGGACTTCAATCCACAACTGCTTTGATAATTCTTATTTGAATTCTTTAAACGTCTTGATCCCGATACTTCTATTCTATTACCTCGCCCTTGAACTCTTTATTATTGATCTCCGTCTTCCCTTATTTCGGAAAGACGAAACCTCATGCTTGGTATAAGTTTGATACACAGAGAGTACTAGATATACCCCATAGGCCGATCACATACTTGAGGATTATTCTTTCGTAATTAAGGACATATCATAAATGATATAATCGGCGTTGAAGTTTTGAGGATTGAATGACATGAGTAAATAAATTAAGGAATATTTTTCTTAAAGTATATAGCCTTCTGTGATAGATGGGTAAATTCTAAGTTGGGTAGCAGTGCATTGTCAACTTGAGAGGAATTTCTTTTAGATTGTGATCGAGTAAGATTAGATTGGGAGAGGTTCAAGCCTTTTAATTTTGAGAAATTTTAAAAGAAGGATTAAGATAATGAGAATTTAACGAAATTTAAAATCTTGATATTGCGGACCAAATATTTATACCTTAAGTACATAATTTAAATTTTTGAGTATTGAAGGTAAAATCATCAATTTGAATTTGAAGGATAAATATATAATTTCAGACTTGAACATTGGTGGACTGCAATTAAATTATTTTTTAATTTGATGATTTAAATTAAGAATTAAAATTTGATGGTTGGACTACCTATTTGAAATATTGAGGATGTGAATGGAATTTAAAAAGTTGAAGAATAAAAAAAAAAAATTATAAGTGAAAATAGGAATAATATTGGACTCGAATTACTTCTAGAGGAGATTATGATACTTGGAGATCGTGAGGTAAAATTTGATATGGGTTATTTAAATCTTGAAGATATTATATGGATTCAATTTAAATTTGGATATTGATGAGTTGGAAAAGTGAGAAGAGATCACAATAGGTTGAATTTTGATTTGAACAATGATTATCTTAATTTTGAAATGATAGCGATAGATTTGAATAGATTTTATTATTTAAATTTTTAGAAGAGATTGCGATTGACGTACCTTATGTATGAATGTGAAGGATTTAACAAATTATGTCTTATTTTAATTTCGAGGACGAAATTGTTTTAAGTTGGGTAGATTGTAAACTCCCTCATCCAAAATAGGTATTTGTGTATATTTTATATTATTATATTTATTATAGATGTTGAATTTATTTAGAGTATTCTCTTAGTTAATTAGAAAATAATTTTTTCTTTAGTATATTTACTTATATAAATATTCATTTAGAATTATTTTAGGTTATTTTAGATTTTTGGAGATTTTTTCTAGAATTTTTGGTAATTAAAACTTAGAAAACATAAATTTCTAGGACTTCTATGATTTACTATACGACCATACTTGCATGTCGTTCCTACCAAATATTTATTTTAGTTTAAAATATTTAATTATATTTTTTTGTAATTTATTTAGAATTTTAAGAAATTTATTTAGATTTTAAAATTATTTAGGATTTATTTGGATATATATAGTCTTAATATTAGATAGATGCTAATTTAGTGTTAATAGATATTAATAAGATTTTATAAATTATTTGTATTATCTTTAATTATATTTAAGATTATAAATTATTGAGATAAATTCAAACTCTATTTTAAATTAATTCAAATCCTGAACCTACTAGAAAATCAACTTTATGCATATCCTATCCTTATTTAAATTCATCATAATCCTATCCAAATTAACCAATCATAGTCCTATTTAATTAAGTAGTGTCCACCATTATAAATACCTCATCCTTCATATTTTTCTTTCCCAAATTTCTCTCTTTTTCGTCCAAAAAATAGTCAAAATTCGTCATAAATTCAGCCTCATTTTCCACTAGTTATGACGAATTAAAAAGACGACATCTCCTAGCTCCGGACTCCAAACACGCTCCAATTTTTTTTGTTAGAACGATAATGAGGTTAGCTTTCTGATTATATAAATTTTTTTTTCTAAATTATGAGTATTAAATTCTGTAAAATTTGTAGAGCACAGCATGTCCGAAAATAGACGTGTTTCGATGTTTTCGTGATTCCGGGAGAACCAGGAGTCAGAATCACGAAACGTTTAAAGTTTCGGAAAGCTAATGTCGAGATCATCGACATAAATTTTTCCCAGAATTTAATTCAAATTATTTATATACTGTTAATTCTGTAGAACTTCTAGGTTAGAATTTAACCATCGGTGCACAATACAAAATTTGTATGTGCCATAATTCCCAAACGAATTTGAATTCGGACGAGCCGTAAATTCCAGTATATTTTTGACGCTGAAATCTACAGGAAATCATGCATGAAAGTTGAGTTTGTGTCGGTTGACTTTTTGGTCAACAGATCGCCTCGATTTGCGTGCCATGAGACTCGAGTTGATAAAATTCAGTTTCTTTGGACAAAATTTAGGAATTAACATAAAAATAAGAATAATAAGATTAAAATAGGATTTTAGAGTAATTATTCCAGAATTAAATAAATTAAAATAAATTATCTTTTGACGTGATAAATTTGTAATACATAGGCTATTTGTACTGTGACTTGGACTCTGATTCATACCAGCAGCAGGACCCCAGGCAAGATACCTTGCCAAATTGTTTACAGTACTTTGCATGCTATTTATATTTCTTTTTATTTATTTTATTTCTGTATAGTTCTTGCATGTGTAGTTTTTCTCCAGTCATTACTATGTATTAGATATGTTGACACACACATGGCACCTAGTATCATGGAAGGGCAATCATTAGACGTATGGGCTTTTAACCACTCTGGTAAACCGTAGTATATAGTTCGCACTACGGGCGTGTGTCGAGCTGGTCGCTACCCCAGAGGTATGTCAATTTCTGTAGAGTCGCGCTGGTCGCTACCCCAGAGGTATGTCGATTTCTGATATTCTTGACGGGTGTGTAAGTTGTGAGGCTTAGATCGAGTAGACTACCCTTGCCCATACGTCAAAAAGTTGTCCTTATTTGCATTCATATAGATTGTCTTGTACAGCGTACTTATTTATTTTCAAACCATATGCATGTTTACTGTATTCAAATTGGCTCGTATTTTCTGTATCTTGTTACGTCCCTCTGAGGACCTGGTCCGCTGCCAGGTGTATCTTTTCTTGAGTATTTGTAGGAGCGCAGATTTGGATGGTTACATGTGATCCGAGGATGTCTTCTCTTCGAGCTGTGATGGATAGTTGGTATTCTTATATTGTGTTGTGGTGTTGTACTCATATTGTATTTGCTCTTATATTCGAGTTGGTAGTGGATTTGTTTCCATCCAACTATCATCCTTAGATACTTCTTATTGAGATCTAGTTTCATAGATATTGGTTATTTATTTCTATATGATTTTGGTGGATGAGATTTAGATTTTACCCTGTGACTTGTATTACATTTTATACCACTTGTGGATTTTATATTCATATTACAGCGTACGTATGGATTTGGTTTCCATATATTGGAGTTGCCATATCCATGCAGCTGGCATGCTTACGTGTCCTAGTCCTACGTATTTTTGGGACTGGGGCATGACATGGGGAGAGACACACAGGCTACAGGCTGTTTCATATATATATCTACTACTATTGTGAGGCCTCAGACTCTCGTAGCAGAGCTAGGCACTTTACGTGTTTATTACCGCTACCGGCTCCCCGATACAGAGCTTGTAGTGGCTTTGGCCTGAGCACTAGTGATGCTCTCACTTGCATTTCACTTAGATGGTTACATATTTACCCTATTGCTTTATTTATTGCTGTACTGCATTATTCTTTATTGGCATGAGCTCTTTGTACCTTGCTATGTCCCCTGAGGACCTGGATCCGGGTTATGTCCCCAGATACTGCAGACGAGATCTACACAGAGTTGTACAGTACATGAGCATTAGCAGGAGCAGGAGCAGGTGCCTACATTGGAGCAGTACCAGGATCCGAGGACGGGATCGTACCAGAGGACTTCTCTTGGGTATTGGTTTGAGATACTCATTTACTTCTGTTCCTATTTACTTTACTTCCAGTCTATTGCATTATTGTATTAGACTTGTTCACGGATTGTTCTCCGAGACTCTTTATTGAGATATGCTAGATTATATTTACTTGCTTTTATTCTAGCATTTGATCTGTGATTATCTGTTGTGGATGAGATTAGTATAGACTGTGACTATGTATTATTGGACCTGCTTATTGTTATATTACAGCTTAAGTATGCCCCGATGGATCTATTAACTTGGGTTTGTCCATCGGTGTGTACTGCTGGCCATTATCACGCGTCTGGTCCCTCGATATTTTGGGACTGGGGCGTGACATGGTTTTTGTGGTGGCCCATGCAGGTCTACGACTAAATTGTTCGGTTTCAACTTAGGGACCGATCAAGCCTGCAATAAGAATAGGATAAGTTTTAAGATCTCATCCACTTGCTTGAATTATCCTTGATATCTATATCAGATTCGAATTTAAATTCTTGACTTGCATCCTGCCTCGATTCTTGTGCGGCTCTTATTGTTTATTTTGGTTGCAGAGTTATGGATTCACGATCAAACAACGAGGCTCCTGCAAGATCACCACGAGATGCTGTGGTAACCAACGAAGATGAAGTAACGCCAGTTAGTGAAGGTCCATCCTCACAACAAGCAAGTCAGCATGCCTCGAGAATCCAGGAAGATGACGTTCCACCATCGACGCAGTTGGCTCCACCGACGCCTACCGTTCCACAAGGGCAGGCTATGGACGAACAACAAATGTTTCGAATGTTCTACGCGAGGATGCAAGCCCATCAGAAGGTTCAGGAAGAAGCTCAGCAGATCCAAGTGGAGAAGTTCATCGACAGATTCAGCTCAGAGTTACGGAAGTTAATCAGCCCCGCTACAACTACCTTAGACGAGGATGTTCTTACTACAGCAAGATCCATGGAGTGCGACACAAGGATAGAGTCTAGCCAGAAGCGGCCGTATGCATCAGCACCAGACCAAGCACAACAGGAAAGAGTCGCAAAGCGACCACAGATGAATCCACCATCGAGTGCAGCACCAAGAGCCTCATTTCGTCCTACTTGTCAATATTGTCGCAAGATAGGCCATACTGAAAGAGAATACAGACGCAAGTTAGGATTATGCTTGATTTGTGCGTCCAACCAACACTTAGCCAAGGATTGTTTTCAGCATCGAGAGAAAGCAGTGATGATTCATCGACCAGCCACATCAGCACCAGCCGGAGCACCACAAGAAGAAGTTGCAAATAGACCTCACATACACCAGCCACCCGAAGCATCTCCACAGACAATACCTGTCTGTCCATATTATCGCAAGCGAGGCCATACTGAGGACGAGTGCAGACGCAAAAGGAAATTATGTTTAGCTTGCGGATCCAGTCAGCATCTATTAAAGGAATGCCCTGAGCATCGAGAAGAAGCACCAAGGGTTAATCGACAAGCGTTACCAGCACCAAGGCCAGCCTCTCCAGCGTTGGAAGTACCGCAAACGAGAATTGAAGGAGTTAGACCACCAGCCCCAGGAGGGAATCAGCCGAGGCCACCCTTGGCACCACAAGCAACACTCTTCCAGCAGGCTCAACAGCAGCAGAGGAATCAACTACGAGGACGTGAACAAGCTCCAGCGATGACTTTGGAAGACGCGCAGACCCATGGAGTAGCTAATGCGCGTAATTCTTCGTAGTTTTCTGTTTCTAGATTTGTTTTATCTCGTGCCTATTGGTTCGTGACCTCAGACTTAACATATGTAACTTTGAACTTGCTTATAATTGATAACCGTAGAGATTGTGAGTCTTTTGTTATTGTGCTTATTTTGTGGTGTTTTGTGAACTTGATTAAGTTGTACCTCCTTTCATCATCATCTAGCGTACTTATATTTGTTGTACTACCTTGACCAATGCTGCTAATATAGCCTAGTTTTGCAAGTTTATCCTTTTATCGAGCTTGTTCATGACATATGTATTATTGGGTCGACACACTAATACAATTGTCTTTTCAGAATCGGTGTATTACGGTCTGATCAACCTTAGTGCATTTTGGTTCGTCTTTCGCATGACTACTTCACGTGGATTGAGATATATAGTTGACTAGTATACTTGCCCTCTAGATATATCTGAGCATATCGTATCAGGTACATAACTGTACTAATACGAGCATGCGAACACAGGATTACCAGAATAGGATTTCAATCCACAATTGTCTTGACAAATCTCATTGCATTCTTTAAACGCCTTGACCCCGATACTTCTATTCAATTAACTCACCCTGGAACTCTTTATCATTGATCTTCGTCTTCCCTTACTTCGGAAAGACGAAACCTCGTGCTTGGTATAAGTTTGATATATAGACAGTACTAGATGTACCCCACAGGCCGGTCGCATTATTGATGACCCTTTTATATATGATTAAGGGAATATCATAGGTAATATGTTTGGTGTTGAAGACTTGAGGATTCAATAACATGATTCAATTAGTTGGGGCATAGCTTTATTAGATGTATAGCCTTAGATGATAGATGGATAAATTCTAAGTTGGGTAGAGACCGCAATGCTCACTTGAGAGGAATCCTGTAGACTATAATCAAGTGAGATTGAGTAGATGAACCCTACCATATTTTAATTTCGAGGACGAAATTTTTATAAGTTGGGTAGATTGTAAGCCCCCTGATTTTCAGAATCTTTAATTTGGATTTTTCTGCAATTTTCTGGGATTTCTCCGTAATTAAAACCTAGGCCTTTCATGACTTAATAATTTTTAATTGCGGTTAATTCATATTAAAATATTATGGAAATAATATTTTATGGTGTAAAATGAAAAACCGGACATAGGGTAATTTTTCGGGAATTTATTGGACTCCGGAAGCATTTATAAAGCCCTAAAACCTATTAATAATTAAACCAATTTAAACCTAGAAATAAACCGGGTTTATTCGAAATAAACCAAACCAACCCAGACCCGGTTCAGTTGAACCGAACCCAGCCTTATTGGGTCGGGTCGGATCTAAACCCGACCCGAAACTCGCAACCCAAACCCATACTTAAATAATACCGGGTCGGGCCGGATTCCTATCGAACCCGACCCGAACCCAAACCCGTTAACCCAAACTGAATCCAAATCGGATTCACTGTTCCTATTACTATTTAACCCGCCGCCGTCGTAACCCTAACCCTAGACCCGCGCTCCGCCCGGCCGCGTCTCCCGCCGCCCTCCGTACCTCGTCAGCCCTCGTCCCCGACGAACCTCCCTGCCCTAACCGCCCTCGACACTCCCTCTCCCCATACACCCGACCGATGCCGCCGTCGACCCGCCCCGACCGACGACGCGTCAACCTCGCTGCTGCCGCCAGTCCACCGCACGACCCTCGCCCGTCGACCCCTCTCCTCCAATCCAGCCCCCGAGCAGCACCCCATCTCCCTCTTCTTCCTCCTCACAGAACCTCCTATCTCGAGCCCCGACGACCTCCTCCCCAGGAGCTCCGCCGCCGACCCGAAGTCCCGTCTCCGCCTATCTCCTCCCCTCATCTCAGCCGAGTCCACCGCCACGACCGACTTCCCTGCCTCCTCTCTCCACCACCGGAACTCCTCGACCACTTCCTTCCTCCACCGTCGACCTCCCACAGCGGAGCCCGACGACCAAGAGCCCATACGCCTCTTCGCCTGTCGACACAACCCTAACAGCCGGACACGGTCGACACAGCACCCGGACGCAGGACACGAAGGACCCCCTCGGACACGGCAGCCCTGAATCGGAGACAAACAGAAACCCTAGTCTGGACACAGAGACTTGGACACGTCCAGGACACGAAGGAGACGCACGGACACGGAGAAACGCAGTTTCTGGAGCCATGTTCAGGTACATGTATCTTTCTGCTCATAATCCCGTTTTTAATTCCGTCAATTGCGTTGCGAAGCCTATATGACCCTCTCGGTGCCCGTGCAACCCGCTCGGTGCATCGCGTCCTGTGGTGATCGCGAGCCGCGATCCAAAAATAGGAAAAATAACACCCCGTTTCACCCCGGAACTGAGTACGCCCCGCCAATCGGGACGACTTGGTCGCACGCGGTCTTTACCAAACTGTGCGCGACGTTGATACGGTCGTGTGGGATTTCGCAAAAGTCGATTCGGAGGTGCGTGCACCCCGGAATCAACGCGTATCCGCCGACGACGTCCCGTATCCGTTGGTTCTGGAACACGTCGTAACTTTGTGTACACACATCGGATCGAGACGAAACTTGCGCCATCGGACTCGTAGCAATACGCTGGTCCTGTGACCCAAGTTTGGTTCGATTCCGAGAACGTTGACAGAATCGCGTATCGTGGGCCCCACAGGCTCCACTTGACGGGCGATTTTGTGATCGGCTCATCGGAATCCAATTCTGGAAGTTCCGTTGGGATCGTATCATCGTTCCTGACCTGTTGACACTGACTTTGAGGAATTTGGAGACCTTTGACTCTGACACGCTTTTCGGTGTGAAGTGGCCCACATGTGGACCCGCTTTGGCCCGGAAATGTCGTTTTTGCCCTTGTGTCCAAATTAGACCCAAGGACAGGCGTTTTTAGCTATTTGATATTTTTTGAATCTAATGGTGATATTTATTTCAGCAACCGGAGCAGTACCTGCAGATCACACTGAGACCAGAGCTACAGTTGGATCCAGGACCCCAGGCAAGTGTACCTTGCCAAACTCTACAGTATTGTTATATATTTTTTCTTGCTTCATTATATTGCTGTGCATGCTTAACCTAGGACCGTGTGACGTACTTAGCGTCCGATTATCAGTCGGGTGCCGATACCGTACGCGGTGTTGGGTACTGTCATCTAGAGATGGACATTCGTGACACTTTATTCTCGTACTTGTCTTATCGAGTACCATATGACCAAGGACACTTGACACTATTCATGAGACAGG
This sequence comes from Iris macrosiphon, assembly GCA_036927795.1. NCBI lineage: Eukaryota > Viridiplantae > Streptophyta > Magnoliopsida > Asparagales > Iridaceae > Iris > Iris macrosiphon. The sequence goes on along the minus strand of JAYESA010000016.1, from coordinate 138,365,339 downwards.
ATCTTCCTGAGATATTCATGGTGATTCTGTATAGGATACAGGACTTGACAGAGGTATTATATTCCTAGACATTATATGACTTGTTGCATTAGAGATGATTGTGCGTGATATGGACATGGTGCATCGTGGACATAAGACGTATGATTACATTGGGTGGGGAGAGACACACAGGCTACAGGCTGTTTCATATATATATCTACTACTATTGTGAGTCCTCAGACTCTCGTAGCAGAGCTAGGCACTTTACGTGTTTATTACCGCTACCGGCTCCCCGACACAGAGCTTGTAGTGGCTTCGGCCTGAGCACTAGTGATGCTCTCAGTTGCATTTCACTTAGATGGTTACATATTTACCCTATTGCTTTATTTATTGCTGCACTGCATTATTCTTTATTGGCATGAGCTCTTTGTACCTTGCTATGTCCCCTGAGGACCTGGATCCGGATTATGTCCCCAGATACTGCAGACGAGATCTACACAGAGTTGTACAGTACAGGAGCATTAGCAGGAGCAGGAGCAGGTGCCTACATTGGAGCAGTACCAGGATCCGAGGACGGGATCGTACCAGAGGACTTCTCTTGGGTATTGGTTTGAGATACTCATTTACTTCTGTTCCTATTTACTTTACTTCCAGTCTATTGCATTATTGTATTAGACTTGTTCACGGATTGTTCTCCGAGACTCTTTATTGAGATATGCTAGAGTATATTTACTTGCTTTTATTCTGGCATTTGATCTGTGATTATCTGTTGTGGATGAGATTAGTATAGACTGTGACTATGTATTATTGGACCTGCTTATTGTTATATTACAGCTTAAGTATGCCCCGATGGATCCATTAAATTGGGTTTGTCCATCGGTGTGTATTGCTGGCCATTATCACGCGTCTGGTCCCTCGATATTTTGGGACTGGGGCGTGACACGATGCCCCGAGCGGGTTGCACGGGTACCGAGGGGGTCAGGCAGGCTACGCGTTGCAATTTACGGAATCAGAAACGGGGTTACGAGCAGCAAGATATACGTACCTGAACAGGGCTCCAAAAACGGCGTTTCTCGAGTCCGTGTCGTGTCTGACACATGTCCGACACAACGACCTAGGGTTTAGGCTTGCTGGCCGGAGCTGTGGCGGCTCGGGCGGCCTCGCGGGGGTGGCGCCGGAGGCTGGCGTCGGCGCGAGTGCGGCGAGGTGCTGGAGGAGGGCGGCGGGTCTCGGGCGGAGCGGGACGGCGGTGCTGGCGAGGGTTCCGGTGTGGGGAGGAGGAGGTGAAGAGGAGGGGTTTTTTAAAGGGGAGCCGAGGAGAGGGGAGGCCGAGGATGGCGGAGGACGTGGCAGGGTCGGCCGAGGGGTGCGGAGCGCGTGGCCGGGTGAGGCACCGCATGGCCGGGCAGGGCGGCGCTGGAAACGGGACGGAGGAATCGGTCAGCCGAGCGGTCATGGGGAGGAGAGAGGAGGAGCGGGTCTGCGGGCGGGTCGGGTTCGGTCGGGCGGACCCGACCAGACCCGATAACTCAGCGGGCTTGGGTATGGGTCGGACTGGGCTGGGCTGGGCCGGGTTATTGAATAAATAAATAATTAAATAAATCAATAAATAATTAATTAGATAATAATAGTTTTTAAGTGTTTTAAAAATAGTTCCGGGGCCCAATAAATTCCAGAAAAATTACCCTAAGTCCAGTTTTTCATTTTACACCCAAAAATATTATTTTCATAATATTTTAATATTATTTATTATCAATTAAAAATCATTTAATAATTAAAACCCTGATTTTAATTACAGAAAATTCCTAGAAAATTCCAGAAAATTGTGAAAATCCAAGTTTAAAATTTTTGAAAAATCAGGGGTTTACAGTAACCCTCTGTGTCCTGGGTTTGGCAAGAATGGAGTGGTGTTGTTGTTTTGTATGAAGGTGGGGCCAGTGGTTGGGTATTCTGGAGTTACCCCCACATTCTGGATGGAAGGGTTTTTTGGACCTTCTTGATGGTTTGGTTCATGAATGACACGGTTACCATTGCTGTTGTGATGTTCTTGTTGAGGCAGGGTTCCCAAATTGATTCCCATATTCCATGGGAATTGTTGTGGAGATCGATTTGGGTCAACATTTGGTTGTTGTTGGTGCACATTTGCCTCCAAGATTGTGGAAGGGTTTTGAATTCCCAGGTTTCCATTTCCCATTTGGGGTATATGATGAGCTCCTAAGGGTGAGGATGCTACTGTGGCAGTGTACTGAGGTACAGTATGGATCAACAATTGGGGTGATGCAGGGAGTAAGGGTGGAGCCCTAGTGGCAGCAGCTAGGGTTTCCCTTCCCTCTCTTGCTCTCAATAGTTCTTCCAAGATTTTATCAAATTTGGAATTATTTTCTAAAATCAGGTCGAATTTGGAACTGAGATTGAGCATTGTACCTTCCATAAGCAACATACGACCCTCCTCAGTCGCACTCCGGTGGTCCTCCGGTAATCCCCGGCGAGAACTCCGACTGCTCGAACTGGCCTCTCGACTGGCCTCGAGAATTGGAGCCAAAGGCTCTGATACCAAATTGTTAGGCCCCTTTCCCTGTCGACTGGGATTTGGGGGTGATCTAACAGTGTGTGACATGATTAATGGCAGAAACAGAGGTACAGGGAAGAAGAACTAGGGTTTATTCATCAAAAATAGCTTTGTCTACAAGGAAGAGAGGGAGGAAGAAGATCTAGAAGCTAAGTACAAAATTCATTCATACATCTTTACAATTCCTTTCCTTTATTTATAACTACTCCTAACTGTTATTCTTGAATCTGGCAGTTGGAGATGGCAGTTGAGGTTGTTGCTGAGCTGTCCCCTCTCTTGTGCTGACGGGGCAAAGTAATATGTGATTGGTAGTTGGTAATCCAGGTGTCTGTGGCAGTTGGTACAGTTGATTCTGTTACTTCTGATACCTGTCTCTGATACGTTTGTGTCCTCCTGTGTCCTCCTGGTGTCATCCCTGAACCCGTGTTCTCTCAGGTCTCACATAAGGAAGGTATGTATCAATGTATCGGCGGTGATTGACGACGATGTATCCGGCCTCGTGGATCGTCGCGGCCTGCTTGGGATAGGTCTTGGGCGCCGCAGCGTCAGCCTTCGCCTCGATGTGGTGCTCCTCAGCCGACATGATTCCTACTGAAACAAAACCCAAACTATAATTTAGAACGACCAATTGTTTATAAATCAGAAATGAAAGGAATGGTAGATATCTAGGGTTAGGGCTTCACCTTTCGGTGGGAAAGAGAAGAGACTCTTGTGCTGGCTTCTGCCGTAAGGAGGAAGGATGAAGGAAGTTGGGAGGGACGCCGCGAAGAGAGGTTAAATAGAGAGTGGGTCAGATTGAGAACAGGGTTACGAGGGTTACGAGGAGAGAGATATTGATACCTGAACAGGGTTCCAGAAACGTCGTTTCTCGTGTCCGAGCCGACACGACACGGCGTGTCCGAGTCAGATCCCACCTAGGGTTAGGGTTTCGGGCTGCTGGGAATGTCGTCGGAGGACGGCGAGGGCAGGCCGGAGGTGGCGCAAGCTCGGGCGGCGCGGTGGCGGTGAGGAGGCGGCGGGTCGAAGCTGGCCGGGGCTCGGCGGAGCTCTGGCCCGCTGCTACTGCTCTCGGGGCCCGCTGGGAAGGAGGAAGGAGAAGGAGAGGGCGTCGGCTCCGGCCAAGGGCGGCGGAGGGCGGAGCCGGCAGCGGGGGTCGCTGGCGGAGGGGGAATCTCCGGCGGGGGAAGGGAGGAACGGGGTGGAGAAGAGGAGCAGCAGGGGAGGAAAGGAGCGGCGGGGAAGGAGGAAGGCCAGCGGGGCTGCGGCGTCGCCGGCCGGCGCTGACGAGGCTGGCGGAGGCGGCCGCCGCGAGGGAGGGGAGTGGCTGGGAGGGAAAGAGGGAAGGAAGAGCTAGGGAGAGAGAGAGCGGGGAGGAGAGAGAGCCAGGGAGGGGAGACTCCGGCGGGCGGCTCGCGGGGCAGCTCGCCGCCGGCGGCCGGGGGGGGTGCGTCGCCGCCGGCCAGGGGGGGGTCGGTCGGCTGCGGCTGGGGATTGGGTTTTATTTTTTTTTCTTTTTATTTTATTTCTTTTCTTTTCTTTTTCATTTATAAAGAAATTTATTAATATTTTAAGTAAATATCCCGAGATATTTTACAGGATATTTGTAGGATATTTTCGGGATATTTTCGGGATATTTTCGGGATATTTTCGGGTGGGTCCCGCATCCAGATGGACGGCGCAGGTTCACCGACCAATGAGGGGGTGACACATCGCACTGCAATTTGCAGGAAAGTCCCTGTAGTTTCATAAATTGCGTAAAGGCCCTATTTTTGGAAATTGCGCAATTACGAAATTGTCTGGAAAAACACTCGATTCCTGAAAATTCTAAAATTCACCGAATTGAAGGAAAAAGCTGTGTGAGGGTCCCGAGGGGAATGGGGGTGAGTCTGTGCAAGGGTTGGACCTGGTTTCTGGGTGATACGGGTCACCGTATTTATTAATTAATAAATACTGCGCACGGTGTTCTCTGATTATTTAGAGGCAGTTAGGGTCATAATACGGTGTCAATACACTAAATGTAGTATACTCAGTGTAGAAAATTAACGTATTTTTGTTTGGGCAAAACAGGTGCAGGTTGGGCCTCAAATCTCTATTGGTACAGAGGTGGGTAAAGAGCAGGAAATTAAATAGGTAATAAATACGGACTTTTGTAACGATATTTGTGCGTCTCAAATGAGGCTCATTTTAACACATCTGTGAGTTGCACAAAGTTCAGAAAAATAGTCTAACATGTCTAGGACAGGTATGTGAACTTTATTCGGGGATAACAGTCAAGGTAAAGCTCCAAATAATTCGGTGATGGACAGGTGCGCAGGTCAACATGATATGTAGGCAAAATAAATTAAAAATATTGCCATAAATCCTAAATTGTTAAAATAATCCTGAAAATACTAAAATCTGGTCGAGGGGGTTTACAATCTACCCAACTTATAAAAATTTCGTCCTCGAAATTAAAACTAAGCCATGGTAGAAGGGAAAGACGGCATAAGATATAATTTAACAAAGTAATTTATATCTTGGTTTACGAATAGGTTCAAAATACGTTTACGCATGTCGTCCACATGCTTCCAAGTAGATTCTCCTGGCGCGCCATGCTTCCATGCCACTCGGACCAATGGAATAGGCTGATTCCTCAATATCTTTTCTCGATGATCGAGGATTCCCACGAGTTGCTCTTGATACGACAGGTCTCGTCCTAATGGTGATCTCCGGATGGTTGAAAACATGACTGCTGTCTGTCACATATCGCCTGAATTGCGACACGTGGAATACTTCAAGTACTCCCTCAAGTGACGGTGGTAGCGCAAATTGATATGTCACTACTCCCACTCTTTCTAGCACGTCAATGGTCCAATATACCTTGGACTCAATTTGCCGCGTCCTCCGAATCGAATGGTGCTTCTAGTAGGTGAGATCTTCAAGATGACATGATCGTCCTTTTTGAATTTTCAAGGGACGATGATGACGGTCTGCCTACTGCTTCTGTCTGTCTTGCACTGCTTGCAAATGTCCTGTATTTACTTAACTGTCTTTATGGTGTTGACCACCAACTCGGGTCACGCGAATCCTTGTCTGGTAAAATGCTGACTGGTATGCCGTGCAATCTTAGGATTTGCCTCATATATAAGTTATGTCTTCATAGCTTCAGAGTAATTACGACGGTTGCAAGTTCCAAATTCTTCTCATGTACTCATAATTGTCTAGATGCATATACCATTACCTTGCCATCCTGTATTAATACACATCCCAAACTTTTTCCTGATGCGTCTGTAGATCACAACCGCCTGATCCGGATGGAATAGTCAATACGGGTGTTGTGGTCAGTCGCTTCTTCAACTCCTCGAAAGTGGCTTGACACTCGTTGGTCCATAGGAATTCTTAATCCTAAAAAATCAACCTAGTCATAGGTGCTGCTATCCTTTCAGGAGTTAATCAATTGTTTATCCAGGTGAAATCCATTAGACTCCTGACAGCAAAATGATACATTCTTTATCGTAATACTTGGGTTCTGAACTTGACCCGAGTTACGAGGCAAAATAAAAATTTAATGCTGTTATAAGGATGCACGTACCAGGAAAGTAGGTAGGTAGCGAAGGTCAGCTAAAGGTAGCACCGTTTATAACTGCAATCTAATCTAATAATAAGGTTTGGTAAATACCCAAGAAACAAACATAAATGGCTACAGAAACAATACACTTTCGTACTTATACTAAGTACGAGGTTTCGTCTTTCCGGAATAAGGGAAGACGGAAAACAATAATCAAGAGTTCAAGTGGAAGGTAATAGATTAGAAGTGTGGGGATCAAGGTGTTTAAAGAATTCAAATGTGAATTTGTCAAAGCAGTTGTGGATTGAAATACTATTTTGGTAATTCCTATTCACATGCTCGTATCAGTACAGTTACGTAACTGATACGATATGCTCAGACAGATCTAGAGGGTAAGTACATTTATCTACTAATCACTATATATCTCAATCCACGTAAAGTAGTTATGCGAAAGGCGAATCAAAATGCACTAAGGTTGATCAGACCGTAATACACTGATTCTGAATAGACAATTGTATTAGTGGAGTGGATCAGGCCCCAATAACACATGTGTCATGAACAAGCTCGATAAGGAATAAGCTTGCAAAACTAGGCTATAATAGCAGTATGAGTCAAGGTAGTATAGTAAATATAAGTACGCTAGATTATGATACGAGAAATTATAAAACAATTCAAATTCACAAAAAGACAAGACTCTACAATCTCTACAGTTATTATTCTAATTCCTTGTCTAAGTCGCTAGTTGACCTAAAAGAGGTATGGCCTTCTAAGTTCTACAATCTTAATATACACTATAGGTTGTCTACCTAAAACAGAGATTTCAAGAAAGTCCGCGTAAAGTAGGGGTTCGAGGTTGTCTGCGTAAAACAGAGATAAAATAAATCGGCGTAAATCAGGGATTCAAACTATCGGCGTAAAATAGGTTTCAGAGTTTATCCGCGTAAAACAGAGAAGCGTAAGGTAGAGCTTCAGGGCTGTCCGCGTATAAAGTCTGTACGTACAAGTCTGGGTGAAAGTCTGAGCGTAAAAGTCTACGGGTAAAGTATTTGCGCGTAGAATATTTACTGCGTAAAGTTGTACGAGAAACTCATGAGTTTGTCAGTCAAGTTAATGAATCCTGACATCTGACCAAAGTACTTGTACAACGATCGAGGGGATGGTTTGATAATGGTTTGCACGGAGATCCAGGTTGTCGTTAGTGACTTTATGGATACTAGACATCTACGCTTGAGATGAGACAAAATCAGATGTCCTGTCAAAAGCTGTTCCTTTTTGCACAGGGCTCGAGGCGTATCTTTGCACGAGATTTGGTCATGCCTGGGGAAAGCTAAGGCTGTAACAAATACGCCAACATCCTATTCTTATGTTACGCCTAAAACAAGTTACTCTACGCTGGTTATCTATGAATCATCAGGTTTACGCAGGGCAGTTACCTACGTGGCTGGCATGATGCGTCATACTCAGGATAAGGAAGACTAAGGGCGGCGTAAAGGGGACAAGCTTCTACATGATTTAGCTTTTACGCCAACTAGGCAGGGGTTTGGCTCTTATGCTAACAACGGTCAAATGGGTTTTACGCCAACAAGGGTAAAGGGTCTCTGGCGTAAAACTGGGTTTATCTAAACATAGGATGAGGTTTCAGTTCTAGTGTTCAACCTTAGATTTCTATGGGTTCCTCAAGACTAGGGTCAACACTATGGTTAATTTTTCTAACTAATCCTAGTAGTGTTTATACTATACTCAAGCACTCAAGTTATACAAAACTACGTCAAGGAACAATGGTAAGTTAATCTATAAGTAGTGATGCTAGGGTTTATTAGGTAATAAGGAAGGCTAGGGTTTATTTAGTAATCCGAACTTAAGGATATGTCAAAGCCCTAGTGGTATTCTAGGTAGGAATATTACCCTAATTATCATCCTATCAACAGGGACTCCTATATTCTAGTAGGGGCTATACTTAAAGAATTATCAGGGAAGCACATGAATCAAGCAGGATGCAATTATTTAAGTAGGACAGACTGGAAAGAAGATGAGTCATAGTCAATTGGATGAGATCCTATATTTTTAATCCTAGGTGCAGGCTTGCTCGGTACAGTAACGTAACCGAGACAATATGCTCTGAGACGCAGGCTTGCTCGGTACAGTAACGTAACCGAGACAATATGCTCTCGACCTGCATGGGCCACCACTAAAAACACTGTCACGCCCCAGTCCCAAAATACGTAGGACTAGGATACGTAACGATGCCAGCCGCCCGTATATATGGCAACTCCAATATATGGAAACCATATATACGTGCGTACGCTGTATAATGAACAACAATTCACCAGTGGTATAATTAATCACAAGTCACAGGGTAATATCTAAATCTCATCCACAGAATCAAATATGAATAAACAATAACCATGTAGCTAGATCTCAATGATAAGTATCTAAAGAATGACAGTCGGATGGAAATAAATCTACTGCCGACATAGAATATGAAAATGAACCAGATACACACCATATAAGAACAACATCTGACAATCACGAGGCTCGAAGAGAAGACCTCCTCGGAATATATGTAACCTGTCCGGATCTGTGCTCCTGTGAATACTCAAGAACATACACACCTGGCAGGGAACCAGGTCCTCAGAGGGACATAGCAAGATACAGAAAAATGACATGCCATAATGTAAATACTGAATAAATAAATGGGGTGTGCTAACCATCTAAGTGAATGCAATTTAAAGACCTTGTAGTACGCATGGGAATGTGTGGCTAGACATATGCTGACGTAATTCACCAATCGTCGGGACTGGCTAGTATATGTGTCATATGCCCCCGACTGAGGGAACTCTGCAATCGTCCATCTCCGAGGAGCATGGATCGAAGGATAAAGACTCAATGAAGGGGGTGTCCCATACGCCTACTAGATGTCTTCCCCGCCCAATATAGATGTACAAGTCATGAAAACGACGTGGACACCTCCTACTATGATGCAAGTCTCAATAAAATAAACAACTGAGCTAAATACCGCTACACGTGTTGCTCACACTGATGGCCAGTCGCGCATGAGGCACGCGTCCCTACATGTACTCACTCTGTGACGTGTAATGATACGTGTCAAGGCCTGAGAAGTTATATCAATAACTTCACAACTTTAGGTGGGTCTACTAGACACTAGGTCAGACACAAGTCCTAACGTCAACGCCATCGTTGACTGCACCCGAGTTTTCTCGGACTCGCACATTTATATAATATTAAATAAATAGACATGTAACTAACAATAACTGAATTTAAACAGTACAACAAGGCAAGGTATACTTGCCTGGCAAGAGAGCTGCAAAATATAACGTCCAGATGTCAGGTGCCAAAAGTCAGAAACTATGGCCTCAGAATAAATATCTCCGGATGCTGAAATAAACATCACTAACAGTCTCAGAAAATATCAAATAGCTAGAAACGCCTGTCCTTAAGTCCAATTTGGACACAGGGGCAAAAATGATAGTTTCCTGTCAAAGCGGGGTCCACATGTGGGCCACTTTGCACCAAAAAGCGTGTCAGGATCAAAGGTCTCCAAATTCGCCAAAATTAGTGTCAACAAGTCCAGAACGTCGATACGAACCCAACGGAACTTCCAGAATTAGATTCCGATGAGCCGGTCACAAAATCGCCCGTCTGGTGGAGCCTGTGGGGCCCACGATACGAGATTTTGTCAACGTTCTCAGAATCGAACCAAACTTGGTTCACAGGACCAGCGTATTGCTACGAGTCCGATGGCGCAAGTTTTGTCTCGATCCGACGTGTGTACACAAAGTTGCAGCGTGTTCCAGAACTGGCGGATACGGGGCGGTGTCGACGGATACACGTTGATTCCGGTGTGCACGCACATCCAAATCAACTTCTCCGAATTCCTACACGTCCGTATCAACGTCGCGCACGTTTTGGTAAAGACCACGTGCGACCAAGTCGTCCCGTTTGGCGGGGCGTACCCAGTTGTTTTTCCTGTTTTTGGATCGCGTGCCGCGATCGCCACAGGACGCGATGCTCCGAGCGGGTTGCATGGGCACCGAGATGGTTACATAGTCTACACGACGCAACTTACGGAATTGAGAACAGGGTTACGAGGAGAGAGATATTAATACCTGAACAGGGTTCCAGAAACGTCGTTTCTCGTGTCCGAGCCGACACGACACGTCGTGTCCGAGTCAGATCCCACCTAGGGTTAGGGTTTCGGGCTGCTGGGAACGTCGTCGGAGGACGGCGAGGGCAGGCCGGAGGTGGCGCAAGCTCGGGCGGCGCGGTGGCGGTGAGGAGGAGGCGGTTCGAGGCTGGCCGGGGCTCGGCGGAGCTCTGGCCCGCTGCTACTGCTCTCGGGGCCCGCTGGGAAGGAGGAAGGAGAAGGAGAGGGCGTCGGCTCCGGCCAAGGGCGGCCGAGGGCGGAGCCGGCAGCGGGGTCGCTGGCGGAGGGGGAATCTCCGGCGGGGGAAGGGAGGAACGGGGTGGAGAAGAGGAGCAGCAGGGGAGGAAAGGAGCGGCGGGGAAGGAGGAAGGCCAGCGGGGCTGCGGCGTCGCCGGCCGGCGCTGACGAGGCTGGCGGAGGCGGCCGCCGCGGGGGAGGGGAGTGGCTGGGAGGGAAAGAGGGAAGGAAGAGCTAGGGAGAGAGAGAGAGCGGGGAGGAGAGAGAGCCAGGGAGGGGAGACTCCGGCGGGCGGCTCGCGGGGCAGCTCGCCGCCGGCGGCCGGGGGGGGGGGGTGCGTAGCCGCCGGCCAGGGGGGGATCGGTCGGCTGCGGCTGGGGATTGGGTTTTATTTATTTATTTTCTTTTTCTTTTATTTCTTTTCTTTTCTTTTTCATTTATAAAGAAATTTATTAATATTTTAAGTAAATATCCCGAGATATTTTACAGGATATTTGTAGGATATTTTTGGGATATTTTTGGGATATTTTCGGGATATTTTCGGGTGGGTCCCGCGTCCAGATGGACGGCGCAGGTTCACCGACCAATGAGGAGGTGACACCTCGCACTGCAATTTGCAGGAAAGTCCCTGTAGTTTCATAAATTGCGTAGAGGCCCTATTTTTGGAAATTGTGCAATTACGAAATTGTCTGGAAAAACACTCGATTCCTGAAAATTCTAAAATTCACCGAATTGAAGGAAAAAGCTGTGTGAGGGTCCCGAGGGGAATGGGGGTGAGTCTGTGCAAGGGTTGGACCTGGTTTTTGGGTGATACGGGTCACCGTATTTATTAATTAATAAATACTGCGCACGGTGTTCTCTAATTATTTAGAGGCAGTTAGGGTCATAATTTTTCTACGGTGTCAATACACTAAATGTAGTATACTCAGTGTAGAAAATTAACGTATTTTTGTTTGGGCAAAACAGGTGCAGGTTGGGTCTCAAATCTCTATTGGTAAAGAGGTGGGTAAAGAGCAGGAAATTAAATAGGTAATAAATACGGACTTTTGTAACGATATTTGTGCGTCTCAAACGAGGCTCATTTTAACACATCTGTGAGTTGCACAAAGTTCAGAAAAATAGTCTAACATGTCTAGGACAGGTATGTGAACTTTATTCGGGGATAACAGTCAAGGTAAAGCTCCAAATAATTCGGTGATGGACATGTGCGCAGGTCAACAGGATATGTAGGCAAAATAAATTAAAAATATTGCCATAAATCCTAAATTGTTAAAATAATCCTGAAAATACTGAAATCTGGTAGAGGGGGTTTACAAAACCGAACCAAACCAAATTTGAGAACCCGACCCGTTGGCAAATCCCTACCCGCATGTATACTGTAGCAGTATAAAGACCGCCGCCCTCGACTTCCGTGTAGACCCAGCCGCCAGCCTACCAAAACCCTAGTTTCATCGCCACCCTCGGAGCATCCTCCCAAACTGCTGTCACCCCGGGCTCGACCCCGGCAGCGCAGGCCGCCGCTGACCCCGTTCCCGCGAGTCGACCGACTTTCCCAACCCGAGCGCCGCCCCCTTTGGTTGCCCAGCCGCCGGCGACGCTGAATCTCGCCGTCGACGCTTTCCCCCTTCTTCCCAGAACTCGCCGTACCGCTCGACTCCCATCCCGTCAGCGCCGAACCCTCGGAGCCCTCGGTCGACCACTGAGCACAGCAGCCCCGACCCCATCTTCGCCTCGCCAACGCCCGCGAAGCCCTCGGCCGGCGCCCGCTGACTTAGATCCGACTCAGCAGACACGGCCACCCTCGGAACCAGGACACAGTAGACACCGGACACACCGCGAGGACACGACCAGGACTCGGCTCGCGTCAATTTGGATTTCGGACACTCAGAATTCAGAACTCACGAAGCCCTGTTCAGGTACCAATTTCTTCCTCATCGTAACACCGTTTTCAATTCCGTCAGTTGCTATGCGTAGACTGTACAACCCTCTCGGTGCCCGTGCAACTCGCTCGGTGCATCGCGTCCTGTGGTGATCGTACATCGCGATCCAAAACAGGAAAAAACAACGCCCTGTTTCACCCCGAAACTGAGTACGTCCCGCCAATCGGGACGACTTGGTCGCACGCGGTCTTTACCGAACTGTGCGCGACGTTGATACGGTCGTGTAGGATTTCGCAGAAGTCGATTCGTAGGTGCGTGCACCCCGGAATCAACGCGTATCCGCCGACGACACCCCGTATCCGTCCTTTCTGGAACATGCTATAACTTTGTGTACACACGTCGGATCGAGACGAAACCTGCGCCATCGGATCCGTAGCAATACGCTGATCCTGTGAGCCAAGTTTGGTTCAATTCTGAGAACGTTGACAAAATCATGTATCGTGGGCCCCACCGGCTCCACTTGACAGGTAATTTTGTGATCGGCTCATCGAAATCCAATTCTGGAAGTTCCATTGGGTTCGTATCATTGATCCTGACTTGTAGACACTGAGTTTAAGAAATTTGGAGACCTTTGACCCTGACACGCTTTTCGGTGCAAAGCGGGGCCCACATATGGAACCCGCTTTGGCCCGGAAATGACCTTTTTGTCCCTGTGTCCAAATTGGACGTAAGGACAGGCATTTCTAGCTATTTGGCATCTTCTGAGACTGTTGGTGATATTTATTACAGCTTTTGGAGTAGTCCCTACCGGATCCACCGATACCAGGACGACAGTTGATATTCAAACATCAGGCAAGTGTACCTTGCCATCTCTGCAGTATTGTTACCTATTTCTCTTACTTCATTATATTACTGTGCATGCTTAACCTAGGACCGTTTGACATACTTAGCGTCCGATTATCAGTCGGGTGCCAACATCGTACGCGGTGTTGGGTAATGTCATTTAGATATGGACATACGTGACACTTTATCTTCTCGTACTTGCCTTACCAAGTACACTTTGACCCAGGACACTGGACACTGATCATGAGACAGGATCTTCCCGAGATGTTCGAGGTGATTCTGTATAGGACTTGGCATAGATTCTATATTTTAGATACATTATGACTTGTGCATTAGTTATGACCCCGCTGACATGGACGTGAGACGTTATGTTCATGATTTGTGTGGTTACATTAGGTGGGGAGAGACACACAGACTACAGGCTGATTATATATATACACCCCTACTATTGTGAGGCCCAAGACTCTGAAGCCCGAGCTTGGCCCATTACTCATTATTACTGCTGCTACCGGCTCCCCTACACAGAGCTTGTAGTATGCTTCAGCCTGAGTTCTAGTGCTTCTCTCATCTTGCATATCACTTATCTGGTTATTTTAGTATTCTCTTATTGTTCCATCTATTGCTGGAGAGACCCACAGGCTACAGGTTGATTATGTTATGCCGGCTACTCAGTCTCCCGCTGAGCTAGACCACTTCTTGACACCACTGCTACCGGCTCCCCTACGCAGAGCTTGTAGTTGTTTCAACCTGAGTACTGTTGATATCCTCTCTTGCATTTTATACAGATGTTACATACTTACCCTGCTTATTTCATTATTTGCTGTACTGTATTTATTTTGGCATGAGCTTTCTTGTACCTTGCTATGTCCCCTGAGGACCTGGATCCGGATTTTGTCCCCAGATTTTGCAGACGAGGTTTATCCCGAGGTATACGGGACCGCAGCAGGAGGAGCCGATCCAGGAGCTGTACCGCCATCTGAGGACGAGGTCTTAGCTGAAGACTTCTCTTGAGCATCCATGTTCATGCTCAGCTTTTATTATTTATTTCAGTCTTTTATATTCTGGTCTGTTGAACCATTGTACTAGATATTTATCGGGTTGTTCCCCGAAGTACTTTGTGAGACTAGCTGATGATTTACCTTCCTTATTATTCTGTAGATCATATTTTATATCTTGTGTGGATGAGATTAGTTGTGCCTTGATTGTTGTAGACTTGTTTTACAGCTTAAGTATGCCCTGATGGATCCATTAAATTGGGTTGTCCATCGGTGCGTACTGCTGGCCATTGCCACGCGTCTAGTTCCACGGTATTTTGGGACTGGGGCGTGACATGGTTTTTGTGGTGGCCCATGCAGGTCTACGACTAAATTGTTCGGTTTCAACTTAGGGACCGAACCAGCCTGCCCTAAGGATAGGATAAGTTATAGGATCTCATCCATTATTTAAACCATTATTGAACTCTATATCGAACTCGAAATTGTAATTGATTTGCATCCTGTATTGATTCCTCTGAGCGTTCTTACAGTTTATCTTTTGGTTGCAGAGAAATGGATCCCAGGAACGGAGACGAGATTCCTTTGGATACACCACACGACGCTGTGGTTACTTATGGAGACGGAGTGACTCCTGGGAGTGGAGGACAAGCATCGCAGAGCGATCAAACCGGTCAGCCTAATCCAAGGTTCCGGAGAGATGACATCCCACCTCCACCACAGTTCACTCCCCAGATGCCAGTATTCCCGCCAGGACAAGCTATGGACGGGCAACAGATGTTCCAGATGATGTATGCTATGATGCAAGCGCAGCAGCAGATTCAGCAAGAGGTACATCGTCAGGAGGCCGAGAATCTGAGAACCAGCCTGGTATCTGTAATCCCCCTGATTTTTAAGAATTTTTTAATTTAGAATTTTCCCCAATTTTCTGGAATTCCTGAGATTTTTCTGAAATTAAAATCAGGTTCTTTAATTATTAAAGGATTTTTAAATGTTATTAAATAATATTAAAATATTATGAAACTAATATTTTATGGTGTAAAATAGAAAACCAGACATAGGGTAATTTTCCGGGAATTTATTGGATCCCGGATGAATTTTTAAGGCATTAAAACTATTGTTAAATTTGACTGATTTATTAAACCAATATAAAAAAACAACCCAAACCCTGAGACTGAACCGGACCGGCCGGTCTGACTGAACCGGACCAAAACCCTTAACGGGTCGGATCCGGGTCAGACCCGACCTGTCAGAACCCGACCCGACCCGACCGTTTCAATCCCTAACCCCCAAATTCAATTATTACCCCGACTCTTCACCTGGCCGCCGGCCGACCCTACGGTTCATCTCCCTAGTACCCGGCGACTTCTTCCCTTCCTCTTCCGGCAACGTCCGGCGAACCCTCTCCCCTCGACCACTATATAAACCCCTCCATCCGCCGGAAAACCCCCACATAACCTCCTTCTCCGGCGAGCTTATAATTCCGGCCATCCTCGACGCCGCACCTCCAGTCTCCGACCACCGGTGACACTGCCAGACCACCCGGACCCGTCCGTCTCACCTCCAGACCCGTCCGCCACCCTTCAGAACTCCGGCCGAGCCTTCCAGAAATCGACGCTGACAACCCCAGGATGACCCGACACCGACTCCGGTGTTTCTACCGCCTCCGACGCTGATCCGGCCGCCCAGATTATCGCCGACCATCCAGAACCGGCGTCGTTTCCACCCGCATCCCAGGCCGACTCCGGCAGACACGATCCAGAACGCGAGTACAGAGCCAGGACACAGCTTGGACACGGCTTGGACACGGATCCAGGACGCGGGGATTCGAGTTTGATACGCGTATTTGGACTTTTTGAACCCTGTTCAGGTAACCGTAACTCTCTGCTCGGTTACCCGTTTTCAGTTCCGTTTATTGTATCGCGTAGCCTGTATGACCCCCTCGGTGCCCGTGCAAACCGCTCGGTGCATCGCGTCCTGTGGTGATCGCAAACCGCGATCCAAAACAGGAAAAATCAACGCCCTGTTTCACCCCGGAACTGAGTACGCCCCGCCAAACGGGACGACTTGGTCGCGTGCGGTCTTCACAGATACGTGCGCGTCGTTGATACGGACGTGCGGGTTTTCGCAGAAGCTGATTCGGACGTGCGTGCACACCGAAATCAGTGTGTATCCGCGGACAACGTCCCGTATCCGACTTTCCTGGTTCTCGCTGTAACTTAGTGTACACACGTCGGATCGAGATGAAACTTGCGTCATCGGACTCGTAGCAATACGCTGGTCCTGTGAGCCAAGTTTGGTTCGATTCTGAGAACGTTGGCAAAATCGCGTGTCGTGGGCCCCACAGGCTCCACTTGACGGCCGATTTTGAGAACGGCTCATCGGAATCCAATTCTGGAAGTTCCGTTGGGATCGTATCATCGTTCCTGACCTGTTGACACTAAGTTGGACTATTTTGGAGACCTTTGACCCTGACGCATTTTTCGGTGCAAGACGGCCCACATCTGGACCCCGCCTTGACCCGAAAATGTCGTTTTCGCCCCTGTGTTCAAATTGGACTCAAGGACAGGCATTTCTAGCTGATTAATATTTTTTGGATCTGATGGTGATATTTGTTTCAGCAACCGGAGTACTGCCTGCAAATCCTGCTGAAGTCAGAGCTATAATTGGAACCGGAATCCCAGGCAAGTGTACCTTGCCAATCTCTGCAGTTTTTGCTATTTATTTCCTTGACATATATATATTATTGTGCATGCTTGACCTAGGACCGTGTGACTTACTTAGCGTCCGATTACAGTCGGGTGCCAACATCGTACGCGGTGTTGTGTAATGTCATCTAGAGATGGATACCGAGACCCTATACTTCTCGTACTTGCTCTATCAAGTACATTGACCCAGGACACCTGACACTATTCATGATACAGAATCATCCTGAGATATTCATGGTGATTCTGTATAGGATACAGTTTTCATGACTTATTCCTTTGCTTAGATATTATATGACTTGATGCATTAGTTATGATCCTGTATGGCATGGACATGAGACGTCGTGGACATGAGATGCATGATTACATTGGGTGGGAAGAGTCACACAAACTACAGGTTGATTACATATTATGCCGGCGTCTTAGTCTCACGAAGAGCTAGACAACCACATGATATCACTGCTACCGGTTCCCCGACACCGAGCTTGTAGTAGTTTCAGCCTGAGTTCTAGTGCTACTCTTATCTTGCATATCACTTAGATGGTTATATATTTACCCTATTGTTTCATTTATTACTGTACTGCATTTATTTTGGCATGAGCTTTCTTGTACCTTGCTATGTCCCCTGAGGACCTGGATCCGGATTATGTCCCCAGGATTTGCAGACGAGGTTTATCCTGAGGTGTACGGAACAGGAGCACTACTGGGAACAGTACCAGAACCTGAGGACGAGCTGATTGCTGAGGACTTCTCCTGAACAACTGCTTAGCTTTGCTCAGTTTTTATGGCAGATGGACTTTATTTCCTGCTTAATTAAACTCTTTAATTCCGGTTGAAATGAACTCTTGTAACAGACTTAATATCGGATTGTTCTCCGATTTTTACTTGACTGGTTGATGTTTAATATTTTTGTTGCTAATATTGCTATCTTTTAATCTGTGGATGAGATTAGTAAACCCTGACTAATGTAATACAGCTTAAGTATGCCCGATGGATCCATTAAATTGGGTTTGTCCATCGGTGCGTGCTGCTGGCCATTGCCACGTGTCCAGTCCCTCGATATTTTGGGACTGGGGCGTGACAGTATCCGCATTGGAGCAGGCAAATCCACCAGCGAGGAGAACGACGACGGGATCTATCACCGACTTCCGTCAGCTCAAGCCTCGTACATTTTCTGGCAAAGAGGGAGCAACAGAAGTTCATGAATGGCTCACAAACATTCAGCATCAGTTGGAAGCCGCTGAACTTCCTAGAGAGAAGTGGATGACTGCTGTAAACTCCCTCACACAAAATAGGTATTTTGTGTATATTTTATATTATTATATTTATTATATATGTTGAATTTATTTAGAATATGCTCTTAGTTAATTAGAAAATAAATTTCTTGATATATTTACTTATATAAATATTCATTTAGAATTATTTTAGGTTAGTAAACTCCATCACACAAAATAGGTATTTTGTGTATATTTTATATTATTATATTTATTATATATGTTGAATTCATTTAGAATATGCTCTTAGTTAATTAGAAAATAAATTTCTTGATATATTTACTTATATAAATATTCATTTAGAATTATTTTAGGTTATTTTAGATTTTTGGAGATTTTTCTAGAATTTTTGGTAATTAAAACTTAGAAAACATAAATTTCTAGGACTTCTATGATTTACTATACGACCATACTTGCATGTCGTTCCTACCAAATATTTATTTTAGTTTAAAATATTTAATTATATTTTTTTTGTAATTTATTTAGAATTTTAAGAAATTTATTTAGATTTTAAAATTTTTTAGGATTTATTTGGATATATATAGTCTTAATATTAGATAGATACTAATTTAGTGTTAATAGATATTAATAAGATTTTATAAATTATTTGTATTATCTTTAATTATATTTAAGATTATAAATTATTGAGATAAATTCAAACTCTATTTTAAATTAATTCAAATCCTGAACCTACTAGGAAATCAACTTCATGCATATCCTATCCTTATTTAAATTCATCATAATCCTATCCAAATTAACCAATCCTAGTCGTATTTAATTAAGTAGTGTCCACCATTATAAATACCTCATCTTTCATATTTTTTTTTCCCAAATTCCTCTCTTTTTCGTCCAAAAAATAGTCAAAATTCGTCATAAATTCAGCCTCATTTTCTACTAGTTATGACGAATTAAAAAGATGATATCTCCTAGCTCCGGACTCTAAACACGCTCCAGTTTTTTTTGTTAGAACGATAATGAGGTTAGCTTTCTGATAATATAAATTGTTTTTCTAAATTATTAGTATTAAATTCTGGAAAATTCGTAGAGCACAGCATGTCCGAAAATAGACGTGTTTCGATGTTTTCGCGATTCCGGGAGAACCAGGAATCAGAATCACGAACCGTTTAAAGTTTCGGAAAGCTAATATCGAGATCATCGACATATATTTTTACCAGAATTTATTTCGAAGTATTTCATACTGTTAATTCTGTAGAACTTCTAGGTTAGAATTTAACCATCGGTGCACAATACAAAATTTGTATGTGCCATAATTCCCAAACGAATTTGAATTCAGATGAGCCATAAATTCCAGTATGTTTTTGATACTAAAATCTACAGAAAATCATGCATGAAAGTCGAGTTTGTATCGGTTGACTTTTTGGTCAACAGATCGTCTCGATTTGCGTGCCATGAGTCTCGAGTTGATAAAATTCAGTTTCTTTGGGCAAAATTTAGGAATTAACATAAAAATCAGAATAATAAGATTAAAATAGGATTTTAGAGTAATTATTCCAGAATTAAATAAATTAAAATTAATTAATGGTTATATTATTATATAGTTATATGAATATATATGTAAGTAAATGCTAATTGATAATTATGACTAAATATTCAGACTGTATGACCCTAGGACATCGTGGACTATCCCATACTTACCTTGACCATGTTGACCCTAAGAACTTGTGAATTTGTCTGCCTTGCGTACACTAACGTACTGGCATAGACACTTGTCAGTTGACTGACTGATTTCGTACAGTACTTGAAGACGCGACACCCGCATAATTCAACGCGTAATTGACCGTGTTAGATGACTAGTTTTACCCCTAGTATACCCCCTGATTCCAGTGTCAATGTGGTTGAGTATGTGCTAGTGTAATGACTAATGATTCTATTATATTATATTTATGTGTACATAGGATATTGGATTGTTCTGCGCAATTTCTGGAGCAGGTTATTGGTACATTGCAGCTTCCTTGCCAGGCAAGTATACCTTGCCATTGTACTGTTATTCTTATTCCATATGTTGCACGCATCTTTATTTTCTGTCTTTAGTTCATATATTTTAATTGTTATATAAAATGCTCGCGACGGTGACGTCGCGATATGTTTTTATTTATGTATTGTATTGACCTTGTTCATGAGACTACCCCACTATCATGCAGCACCATTAGGTTCATTGGCCGTGACACAGTTGTTACACGAGTGTGAGTCTCATATAGATCACGGACTGCGTGACAGGTCTGGCCTCCTGTACGTGTGGGCTGTGCGTTAGGAATAACTACTGATAGAAACTTTGCATGCTAGTAGACTTGGCAGTTATTAGAGGTCCAGGGACATAGCTTATTGTAGTACGGTGGTCCCATCCTTGTCCTTGTTTGGTTGCAGGATTGGGCTAGGGTACTAAGAATAGGCTATGGACCAAATCGTGTCATGGATGTGACATGCTTAGAGCATGGGGTGGGGAGAACAACAAGTACCGCATTTGAGCTCCTTTGCACTTTTTCTGTGACGCCCGGATTCTCCGCTGGAGATACGGGTGGTGATGACCCATATATATACATTGGCGGGCCTCCGCCGTTCAAAAGACGACGTGCCTTTGGGCCCCTGGATCTTCAAAAGAGAACCATGCCAAATCCCAGTTTTCAGCCAGATAGCTCACTTGTGGGGAAAGTTGTTCTTAACTGCATTCACTTAGACGGTTAGGCGACCCCTTTGGATATTTATTTCAGTACTTTATTGGCATGTGTTTAAGTATCTTGTTACGTCCCTCTGAGGACCTGGTCCTCTGCCAGGTGTATTTGTTCTTGAGTATTCGCAGGAGCGCAGATTCGGATGGTTACCTATGTTTTGAGGATGTCTTCTCTTCGAGCCGTGATTGCTAGCTGGTGTACTTATATTTTGTTTGATTGTGTTGTACTTATATTGTATTTACTTTTCCCATTCGAGTTGGTAGTGGATTTGTTTCCATCCAACTATCATCCTTAGATACTTCTTATTGAGATCTAGTTTCATAGATACTGGTTATTTATTTCTATATGAGTTTTGGTGGATGAGATTTAGATTATACCCTGTGACCTGTATTACATTTATACCACTTGTGGATTTGATATTCATATTACAACGTACGTATGGATTTGGTTTCCATATATTGGAGTTGCCATATCCATGCGGCTGGCATGCTTACGTGTCCTAGTCCTACGTATTTTTGGGACTGGGGCGTGACATGTTATTGTGGTGGCCCATGCAGGTCGAGAGCATATTGTCTCGGTTACGTTACTGTACCGAACAAGCCTGCACATAGGACTAGAGTATAGGATCTCATCCACAATTGACTATGATTCACCTTCCTCCTCTATGATCTATTCGAACAATTGTATCCTGCTTGATTCCTGTACTTCCCTAATAAGTTCCTTGAGTATATATGGCCTTCTGCTAGAATATAGGAACCCCTGTTATTAGGATGATAATTAGAGTAGCACACCTATTAAGAATACAACGAGAATATAGACACACCACTAAGTTTAGAATATCTAGTGAACCCTAGAATTCCTTATCTTTAGAATTGATTTACCATTACCCCCTGATGTATTATGAAGACTTGAGAGTAGTATAGACACTACTATAGTTAGTTAGAAGTTTTACCATAATGTTTGACCCTAGTATTGAGGAACCAATGGAGAACCAATATTGAACATTAGGACTGAACCTAACCCTCATAATTGGATAGTATTAGAGAACTATAAAACTTATGTCATTGTCTTGTTATTAGTAGCACCCTAGGAAGCCTAGAGGAATGTAATCAACCCTTTCCCTTGATCATACCCCGAACATGGCAACTAGCATGCCACCCCCTTAGAGAACCATGATGCTATCTAGAGCCCTCTATTTTTGATTTCATAACTTGTCCCCCTGCAACCTTAGCGTTCGCTAATTGTGTGACGACTAAATTATGATTCTTCTTTCTTCATCATTTAACTCGTGCCACATAACTCGTATGATTGAAGGCCAAGTAATCTTATTCTATGTTAGGACATGTAGTTTGCTAGGGTATAGCTTGGTAATTTGAACTTTGAATTTTGTGCGTGATAGTTGGGATTTGATAGTTTGTGTAGTTCCCTTAGGTTGTGACCTAATGATTACCCCTTAGCTTTAAATCACGAAATTTGTACCCATAGCTCGATACGAGTTAAATCCCTTTCCCCTTAATGGCTAGTAACTCTTCTATCCCTACGATTGACACATGTTCTATGAGCACTTGACCCTTACCTATATAATGCAATAGGAGATCGTAATAAGAGTTTCTGTTCTATGTACATGTACAAGGTTATTTTTGTAGGTATCCTTAAGGCAATACAATAGTAGTTAAATTATTTTAAGTTGGATAGTATACCTCACCACCTAGTATCACGTAGTCCCTGTGATCCATTGATGAAGTGTAACTAAATGACATTAATTGTATGATAGCAAAGACGATAGTGTTTATTCAGACGATAGAATTTAGAGGTCCATGTCCCTATTGGTCGACTAGCGACTTAGACAAGGAATTAGTATGACAACTGTAGAGATTGTGTAGTCTTTCATTATTATTGCTTATTTTGCTTTTGTTTTTGTGAATTTGAATTGTTATGAACCTTCTTTCATCATAATCTAGCGTATTCATATTTGTTGTACTACCTTGACTTATGCTGCTATTATAGCCTAGTTTTTGCAAGCTTATTCTTTATCGAGCTTGTTCATGACATACGTATTATTGGGGGCCCACAATAATACATTTCAGAATCAGTGTATTAGGATCTAGCTAACCTTAGTGCGCTTAGTTCGCCCTTCGCATAACTACTTTACGTGGATTGAGATATGTAGTGATTAGTAGACGAATATACTTACCCTCTAGATACGACAAAGCATATCATATCAAGTACATAACTGCACCGATGTGAGCATGCGAATAGGAAATTACCAAATTAAGATTTCAATCCACAACTGTCTTGACAATTCCCATTTGAATTCTTTAAACGCTTTGATTCCCATACTTCCATTCTATTACCCCTCCTTGAACTCTTTTCCGTTGCTTTCCGTCTTCCCTTGTTTCGGAAAGACAAAATCTCGTGCTTGGATATAAGTGATACACGGATAGTACAAGATATACCCCATAGGCCAATCACATTATTTGGTGACTATCTTTCATAATTGATTAAGGGCATATCACATATGATATAGTTGGTGTTAAAGTTTTGAGGATTGAATGACATGAGAAAATAAATTGAGGAATATTTTTCTTAAGTGTAAGAGCCTTATGTGATAGATGGGTAAATTCTAAGTTAGGTAGAAATTGCAGTATTAAACTTGAGGAGAATTCTTTTAGATTGTGATCAAGTAGGATTAGATTGAGAGATTAAGTCCTTTTAATGTGGAGAATTTTAACAGAGGGATTAAGATAATGAGGATTTAATGAATTTTAAAAATCTTGATATTGAGGACCCAATATTTATACTTTGAGCACATGATTTAAATTTTGAATATTGAAGGATGAATCATCGATTTAAATTTTGAGGATAAATATAGAATTTTAGACTTGAACAATTGGTTAATTAGATTTAAATTTTACAATTTGATGATTTGAATTAAAAGTTCAATTTTGATTGTTGGGTCACCTATTTGAAATATTGAGGATGTAAATTGAGTTTAAATATTTGAATAGTACAAAATTCTTAAGTTAAGAATAGGAATAAGATTTGATTAGAATTGTTTATTGTTCAAAGTCTAGAGGAGATTATGATAGTTGGAAATTATGATATAAATTTTGATGTGGGATGTCATATAGACTTGAGTCAGATTTGGATGTTGATTATTTAAAAATCGAGAAAAGATTACGACAGGTTGAATTTTGATTTAAACAGTGGTTATATTAATTTTGAAGTGATCACGATAGATTCGAATAGATTTTGTTATTTAAATTTTTGGAAGAGATTGCGATTGACATACCTTATGTACGAATGTGAAGGATTTAACAAATTATGTCTTATTTTAATTTCGAGGACGAAATTGTTTTAAGTTGGATAGATTGTAAACTCTCTCACACAAAATAGGTATTTTGTGTATATTTTATATTATTATATTTATTATATATGTTAAATTTATTTAGAATATGCTCTTAGTTAATTAGAAAATAAATTTCTTGATATATTTACTTATATAAATATTCATTTAGAATTATTTTAGGTTAGTAAACTCCCTCACACAAAATAGGTATTTTGTGTATATTTTATATTATTATATTTATTATATATGTTGAATTTATTTAGAATATGCTCTTAGTTAATTAGAAAATAAATTTCTTGATATATTTACTTATATAAATATTCATTTAGAATTATTTTAGGTTATTTTAGATTTTTGGAGATTTTTCTAGAATTTTTGGTAATTAAAACTTAGAAAACATAAATTTCTAGGATTTCTATGATTTACTATACGACCATACTTGCATGTCGTTCCTACCAAATATTTATTTTAGTTTAAAATATTTAATTATATTTTTTTTGTAATTTATTTAGAATTTTAAGAAATTTATTTAGATTTTAAAATTTTTTAGGATTTATTTGGATATATATAGTCTTAATATTAGATAGATACTAATTTAGTGTTAATAGATATTAATAAGATTTTATAAATTATTTGTATTATCTTTAATTATATTTAAGATTATAAATTATTGATATAAATTCAAACTCTATTTTAAATTAATTCAAATCCTGAACCTACTAGGAAATCAACTTCATGCATATCCTATCCTTATTTAAATTCATCATAATCCTATCCAAATTAACCAATCCTAGTCGTATTTAATTAAGTAGTGTCCACCATTATAAATACCTCATCCTTCATATTTTTCTTTCCCAAATTCCTCTCTTTTTCGTCCAAAAAATAGTCAAAATTCGTCATAAATTCAGCCTCATTTTCTACTAGTTATGACGAATTAAAAAGATGATATCTCCTAGCTCCGGACTCCAAACACGCTCCAGTTTTTTTTGTTAGAACGATAATGAGGTTAGATTTCTGATAATATAAATTGTTTTTCTAAATTATTAGTATTAAATTCTGGAAAATTCGTAGAGCACAGCATGTCCGAAAATAGACGTGTTTCGATGTTTTCGCGATTCCGGGAGAACCAGGAATCAGAATCACGAACCGTTTAAAGTTTCGGAAAGCTAATATCGAGATCATCGATATATATTTTTACCAGAATTTATTTCGAAGTATTTCATACTGTTAATTCTGTAGAACTTCTAGGTTAGAATTTAACCATCGGTGCACAATACAAAATTTGTATGTGCCATAATTCTCAAACGAATTTGAATTCAGATGAGCCGTAAATTCCAGTATTTTTTTGATGCTGAAATCTACAGAAAATCATGCATGAAAGTCGAGTTTGTATCGGTTGACTTTTTGGTCAACAGATCGCCTCGATTTGCGTGCCATGAGTCTCGAGTTGATAAAATTCAGTTTCTTTGGGCAAAATTTAGGAATTAACATAAAAATCAGAAAAATAAGATTAAAATAGAATTTTAGAGTAATTATTCCAGAATTAAATAAATTAAAATTAATTAATGGTTATATTATTATATAGTTATATGAATATATATGTAAGTAAATGCTAATTGATAATTATGACTGAATATTCAGACTGTATGATCCTAGGACATCGTGGACTATCCCATACTTACCTTGACCATGTTGACCCTAAGAACTTGTGAATTTGTCTGCCTTGCGTACACTAACGTACTGGCATAGACACTTGTCAGTTGACTGACTGATTTCGTACAGTACTTGAAGACGCGACACCCGCGTAATTCAACGCGTAATTGACCGTGTTAGATGACTAGTTTTACCCCTAGTATACCCCCTGATTCCAGTGTCAATGTGGTTGAGTATGTGCTAGTGTAATGACTAATGATTCTATTATATTATATTTATGTGTACATAGGATATTGGATTGTTCTGCGCGATTTCTGGAGCAGGTTATTGGTACATTGCAGCTTCCTTGCCAGGCAAGTATACCTTGCCATTGTACTGTTATTCTTATTCCATATGTTGCACGCATCTTTATTTTCTGTCTTTAGTTCATATATTTTAATTGTTATATAAAATGCTCGCGACGGTGACGTCGCGATATATTTTTATTTATGTATTGCATTGACCTTGTTCATGAGACTACCCCACTATCATGCAGCACCATTAGGTTCATTGGCCGTGACACAGTTGTTACACGAGTGTGAGTCTCATATAGATCACGGACTGCGTGACAGGTCTGGCCTCCTGTACGTGTGGGCTGTGCGTTAGGAATAACTACTGATAGAAACTTTGCATGCTAGTAGACTTGGCAGTTATTAGAGGTCCAGGGACATAGCTTATTGTAGTACGATGGTCCCATCCTTGTCCTTGTTTGGTTGCAGGATTGGGCTAGGGTACTAAGAATAGGCTATGGACCAAATCGTGTCATGGATGTGACATGCTTAGAGCATGGGGTGGGGAGAACAACAAGTACCGCATTTGAGCTCCTTTGCACTTTTTCTGTGACGCCCGGATTCTCCGCTGGAGATACGGGTGGTGATGACCCATATATATACATTGGTGGGCCTCCGCCGTTCAAAAGACGACGTGCCTTTGGGCCCCTGGATCTTCAAAAGAGAACCATGCCAAATCCCAGTTTTCAGCCAGATAGCTCACTTGTGGGGAAAGTTGTTCTTAACTGCATTCACTTAGACGGTTAGGCGACCTCTTTGGATATTTATTTCAGTACTTTATTGGCATGTGTTTAAGTATCTTGTTACGTCCCTCTGAGGACCTGGTCCTCTGCCAGGTGTATTTGTTCTTGAGTATTCGCAGGAGCGCAGATTCGGATGGTTACCTATGTTTTGAGGATGTCTTCTCTTCGAGCCGTGATTGCTAGCTGGTGTACTTATATTTTGTTTGATTGTGTTGTACTTATATTGTATTTACTTTTCCCATTCGAGTTGGTAGTGGATTTGTTTCCATCCAACTATCATCCTTAGATACTTCTTATTGAGATCTAGTTTCATAGATACTGGTTATTTATTTCTATATGATTTTTGGTGGATGAGATTTAGATTATACCCTGTGACCTGTATTACATTTATACCACTTGTGGATTTGATATTCATATTACAGCGTACGTATGGATTTGGTTTCCATATATTGGAGTTGCCATATCCATGCGGCTGGCATGCTTACGTGTCCTAGTCCTACGTATTTTTGGGACTGGGGCGTGACAACTGCCGTCAGAATGCAGTTAACTGAGAATGCACATCACTGGTGGTTAGCAGAGGAGATGAGGCTCGGGCAGGACCGAGTCACCTGGGAAGAGTTCTCCAGACTCTTCAGAGAGATGTATATTCCTGCAGTAGCACGGTCAGAGCTCAGAGACAAGTTCTACCGCCTTATCCAAGGCAACATGACAGTGGAAGAGTACAATGCGGAATTTATTCGCCTGAGCCGCTTTGCCCCGACATTGATTTCGACGGAGGAAGAAAAAGCTGAGAAATTCTTTGACGGGCTGAAGTTCGAGCTCCAGAGATTGATTGGATCGGTCGCACCTACATCTTATACCGACGTTCTCGCAGCAGCACGACGCATGGAGCGCGTCACTAGAAGGGAGTCGACCCTGAAGAGGCATATCACATCAGCACCATCGAGGACAGGACATGGGGATTCAGTGAAGCGGACCCAGAGGAGTATGCCTGAGAGGACAGCGCACAGAGCCATATCTCTCCCTACTTGTCACCACTGCGGCAAGATAGGTCACATTGAGAGAGAATGCAGACGCAAGTTGGGACTCTGCCTAGCTTGCGGTTCCAACCAGCATCAGACCAGAGAGTGCACCGAGCGCAGAGAGGGAGTACCCAGATTAGCTTTGCCTGCACCACGACCAGCGTATCCAGCCGTAGGAGCACAGCAGGCAGGAGTTGGTGGAGTCAGACCACCAGCCCCAGGAGGGAATCAGCAGAGACCACCCCTGGCACCACAGGCAGCTTTATTTCAGCAGGCTCAGCAGCAGCGAGGCCAAGCACAGGGGCGAGGACAGGCATTCACTTTAGCTGTTGAGGAGGAGACTACAGCAGGCGAGGTCATCGCAGGTACTATTTTAGTAGCTTCATTACCAGCAGTAGCATTATTTGATTCTGGAGCATCGCATTCATTTATAGCAGCTAGCTTTGTAGCCACCCATAGAGTAGCTACCGCACCCCTTCCGAAGATGAAGAGAATTCTTACGGGAGGTGGAATTATTTCGGTTAGTGATGTCTGTAGATCATGTTCTGTAGTCGTTTGTGGCCGAGAAATGCGAGCTCAGTTTCTAATATTTTCTATGCCGGATTATGACGTCGTACTTGGTATGGACTGGTTAAGTCAGTACCATGCGACTCTTGATTGCCGACTTGGGCGGGTTATATTTAAACCGCCAGGACATCCAGAATTTGAGTTTCTCCGAGGAGCAGTAGAGCAAGGAGTTCAGCCTACTCTTAGGGTATTATCTGTAGAAGGGGAGACAGGTTACCCAAGAGTCATATCAGAATTTGTGGATATATTTCCTGATGATCTTCCAGGTTTACCGCCTGATCGGGAGATAGAATTCACAATAGACTTAACTCCAGGAGCAGAGCCAATCACTTCATCAGTTTATCGGCTAGCACCTAAGGAGTTAGTGGAGTTGAAAGAACAGGTTGATGATCTTTTGGAGAAGGGTTTCATTCGGCCCAGTGTTTCACCTTGGGGGGCACCCATATTATTTGTGCCGAAGAAGGATGGAACAGTACGGTTGTGCATTGATTACAGGGCGCTAAATGCTGTAACCATTAAGAACAGGTATCCCTTACCACGCATTGATGATCTATTCGATCAATTGAGTGGTGCAAGGGTATTCTCGAAGATTGACCTTAGATCCGGCTATCATCAGATCAAGGTGAGGAAGGAAGACATACCGAAGACAGCTTTCAGGACGAAGTATGGGCATTATGAGTTCTTGGTGATGCTTTTTGGTTTAACCAACGCGCCAGCAGTGTTTATGAGTTTGATGAACAGAGTCTTTCATCAGTTCTTGGATAAATTTGTAGTGGTATTCATTGACGACATTCTCATATATTCCAAGAACCATGAAGAGCACGAGGAGCATCTCAGAATCGTGTTAGAGACCTTGAGACAGGAGAAGTTATATGCCAAACTCAGTAAGTGTGAGTTCTGTATGGACAAAGTGCCTTTCTTGGGACACATCATATCAGGAGAAGGACTTTCAGTGGATCCAGAGAAAGTTGCGGCAATAGAGACTTGGCCTACACCCACATCAGTTGCAGAGGTAAGAAGTTTTCTCGGACTTGCGGGATATTACCGAAGGTTCGTAGAAAATTTCTCGAGGATTGCAGAACCAATGACGAAGCTGACACGAAAGGACCAGGAGTTTGTATGGACAGAAGACTGCCGGAAGGCTTTTGAAGAACTGAAGAGAAGATTAACAACAGCACCTATCTTGACTCTTCCTTCAGGGTCAGGAGGTTTTGTTGTTTACAGTGATGCATCAGGCAGTGGACTAGGATATATTTAGATGCAATATGGCAAAGTCATTGCTTATGCGTCAAGACAGTTGAAGGTCCACGAGAAGAACTACCCAACACATGATCTGGAGCTAGCAGCAGTTATATTTGCATTGAAGATATGGAGGCACTATCTTTATGGAGAGAGGGTAGAAATCTTTACTGATCACAAAAGTCTGAAGTATGTGTATACTCAGAAGGAGCTTAACATGAGGCAGAGACGCTGGCTGGAACTGATGGTAGATTTTGACATAGATCTGCAGTATCATCCGGAAAAGGCGAATGTTGTTGCAGATGCACTCAGCAGGAAGCCTACGGCGTATTTCTTGACGATGCAGCCCGAGTTATTGAGAGATTTACAGGAGCTACAGATAGAGATTGTTGTACCGGGACAAAATGGCTTGATGGCTAACCTTGAGATTCAGTCATCACTCGTGGAGAAGATTAAGGAGGCATTGCCCACCGATGCTAGATTCCGAAGACTCAAAGAAAGGACAGAAGCCGGCATGCAGACAGGACTTCGCATCCACGAAGACGGGACATTGAGGTTTGGAAACCGCCTGTATGTTCCAAATGGAGAATTGAGACAGGAGTTAATGACTGAAGCACATAGCTCTATGTACTCTGTTCACCCAGGAGGAACCAAGATGTATCGAGACTTGAGACAATATTACTGGTGGCATGGAATGAAAAGAGAGATCGCAAGATTTGTGGCCAAATGCTTAGTCTGCCAGCAAGTAAAGGCCGAACATCAGAGGACTGCAGGGATGTTACAGCCGCTTCCGATACCGGAATGAAAGTGGGAGCATATCACGATGGACTTTGTCACAGGATTTCCGAGGAGCCCCAGCGGAAAAGACGCAGTATGGGTTATAGTGGATCGACTCACTAAATCGGCACACTTCTTGCCATTTAGAGTTGGACAGTCCACAGAGGTACTAGCCGACATGTATATGCGACAAATCGTCAAATTACATGGAGTACCTGTTAGTATCGTATCGGATCGAGATTCGAGATTTACATCTCATTTCTGGAGAAGCATGCAAGAGAGTCTCGGCACCAGACTCAAATTCAGCACGGCATACCACCCGCAGACAGATGGACAATCGGAGCGCACCATTCAGATCTTGGAGGACATGTTAAGATCATGTATGCTAGACTTTGGAGGATCTTGGGAAGATCATTTGTACTTAGTGGAGTTCTCCTACAATAACAGTTATCAGGCCAGCATTCAGATGGCGCCATTTGAAGCTTTATATGGAAGGAAGTGCAGATCGCCTATATGTTGGAGTGACGTTGGTGAACGTCAAATACTGGGTCCAGAAATGGTAATGCAGACAGTGGAGAAGGTAAAACAGATCCAGAATCATCTTCGAGCAGCTCAGGACCGACATAAGCATTGGGCAGATACGCACAGACGTCCCCTAGAGTTTAAAGAAGGAGTGCACGTGTTCTTGAGGATTTCGCCCACTCGTGGTACTATCAGATTCGGAAGCAGAGGCAAGCTGAGCCCAAGGTATATTGGGCCATTTGACATCCTAGAGCGTGTTGGTGAGGTGGCTTATCGTCTTGTATTACCTCCATCCCTAGAAGGAGTGCATGACGTATTCCACGTCTCACAGCTGCGAAGGTACGTGACCGACCCAAGTCACGTAGTCGATCATTCAGAGATCGCAGTAGGCCCAAGCTTGAGATATGAGGAACAACCAGTTGGCATCCTCGACGTCAGTGAGAAGACATTACGGGGACAGACAATCAGACTGGTCCGTGTAGCATGGAAACATCATTCCCCTGGCGAATCGACTTGGGAACGAGAAGATAGTATGCGCCAGCGATACCCCCACTTGTTCGAGAAGGCAGTTGTAAACTAAGCAACCTTGTATTTCCATAATTCTTTCTTTGGTAGCTTATTCTTTGATTGCGAGGACGCAATCCTTTTAAGGAGGAAAGATTGTAAACTGTCACGACCCGCACCCAGATATTCGGGTACGAGTACGTGGGCACGTCCAGCCTACACCGCAGTGTCGGCGGTAGTACGCTGTCTAGGTCATAATCATAGGTAATTTAGAATCTATCTCATCCACAATAAAGTAAATAGACAAGGAAAATGACAGGGAAATAGAAATGATAAGATTTCATAAGACAATTTGTGATATACAAATCCATGGTTTAATACAGAATCCAGAAGATAAATCGGGGACAAACCCGATTACTGTGCTGAAAGAAAATGAATAGCTAACTGCTAACTACTCCGCAGGAGTAGTCTCCTGAGTGGGAACCGGCTTCTCAACTGTATCACCTGCTACCTTATCTGGGCCATAATAGGTAGGGGCAAAGTTCTCATCATCGCCTAAAACAACGGATCCAGTCAGGAAAGGAGCAAAGTACACAATGCACAACAAGATTTAAACTAAATATTTGTGACAAGTAGAAAAGAACTGACTAAGCATCATGTTGAGAATAAGCATAAATAAGTAATAATAATAACTAAGAGTTAAGCACTAAAAATCAGGAATATAAATAAAACAAGATTAATTGCTATAAACCAGGAATATGAGTAAATCAGGAATAACAGGAAAAATGTAACTGTGACAAGACAACGGGAACTGCAACAAGACAAGAACTATTGTGTGTGAACTTGTGTAGTTAGAATACATAGTTGGCATGTAGGGGCTTATAAGGCTAATAAGGCTGTCATAGATGACTAGTACACAATGACTACAGGGGAATATTCAAGTATAAGACTGATGGTACAGTCGCGTACCAACAGCTATCACACAATGTCTACAGGGGGAAGGGTAAACTACATGCCTCATAGTATTCTCCCGCCCGACACGAGAAGCAAGACATGAAATTCAGATTCTAACACTACATGTAAACATCCAATGGTACTAGTATGGCAAAGAATTTATTTATCACAATATAAAGATTAAACTTGAAGTGCAGGTACTTGCCTGATGTTTGGATCCAAATTACAGTTATGTTCTCGGGGAAATTTCTAGAAATGGCTCCGGATGCTGAAATAAACATTACCATCATGCTCAGAAGATATCAAATAGCTAGAAACGCCTGTCCTTGGGTCCAATTTGGAGACAAGGGCAAAAACGGCAGTTTCGGGTCAAAACGGGGTCCGCATGTGGACCCGCTTTGCACCGAAAAACGTGTCCGGGTCAAAGGTCTCCAAATTCACCAAATTTAGTGTCAAAAGGTCAGGAACGCTAGTACGAACCCAACGGAACTTCCAGATTTGGATTCCGATGAGCCGAACACAAAATCGCCCGTCGAGCGGGGTGAATCGGGTCGTTATTTTTCCTGTTTTTGGATCGCGGTGTGCGATCACCACATGACGCGGTGCCCCGAGCGGTTTGTCCGGGCACCGAGAGGGTCATACAGGCTTCGCAACGCAATTTGCGGAATTGAAAACGGAGCTACGAGCAAGAAACTACGGATTCCTGAACAGGGCCTGAAAAATCGAGATCTTCGTGTCCGACACGACACGAAGAATAGGGAAAGCTAGGGTTAGGGTTCTGCGGGTTTCCTGGCCGTGGACGGCGGGGACCGGCCGGAGATGCGCCGGCGAGGGCGGGGGACGGTTCGCCGAGGGGAGCTGGGGCGGTGGCTGGTGGCGGCGGAGCCGATGGGCGGCGGCCGGAGGCGCTGGCTGCCGCTGCTGCTGCTGGCTCGGTGCTGCGGGGAGGAGGCGGGTGCTGGCGGGGCGCCGGAGGGCGGAGACGGGAGGAGGAGGAGCGGGCGGTCTAGGGCGGAGCCGGTGGTGGCTCGGGTGGCGGCGAGGGGGTCGGACGGAGGAGAGAGGGGGGGGTCGACGGGTTTAAATAGGGGAGTGAGGGAGAGAGAGGCGTCGGGAACGGCGGAGGGGGAGGCGGCTGGTGCGGAGGTGCGCGGAGCGGGCGGGGGACGTGGGGCTGACGCGGGCGGAGCGGGCCGGGGGCGGCGGCTCCGCCGCGAGACGCGGCACGGGGAAACGGTCGTGGGGGTGAGGGGGTCCCGGGTAGGGTCGGGTCGGGTGCGGGTCTGGGATCCGACCCGACCCGCTAAGGGGCTGGGCTTGGTTCGGGCTGGGCCGGGCCGGGCCAACGGGCCGCGGGCCGCGGGAAAGAAAAAGAAAAATAAATTAAACTAAAAATAAATAAATAAATAAATAGATAATTAATTTAATTAAT
The DNA here is from genome assembly GCA_036927795.1 of Iris macrosiphon. Taxonomy (NCBI): domain Eukaryota; kingdom Viridiplantae; phylum Streptophyta; class Magnoliopsida; order Asparagales; family Iridaceae; genus Iris; species Iris macrosiphon. The sequence goes on along the minus strand of JAYESA010000016.1, from coordinate 138,331,367 downwards.
TAATTAAAAAATAGTTTTTTAGGCATTTAAAAAATAGGTCTGAGCCCAGAAAAATCCAAAAAAATTACCCTAAGTCCAGTTTTCCATTTTACACCCAAAAATATTATTTCCATTATATTTTAATATTATTTATTATCAATTAAAAATCATTTAATAATTAAAACCTTGATTTTAATTACAGAAAATTCCCAGAAAATTCCAGAAAATTGCAAAAATCCAATTTAATATTTTTGAAAAAATCAGGGGCTTACATAAACACCCTGATTTTTGAGAATAATTTTAAAACGAGTTATTACGAATTTTGGTATTTTTCTGGAATTTAAAGCGAAGATGATTGTGATTTAAAGAATTTTAAGTGTGGCTAATTGGTGTTAAAATATTCTGGAAATAATATATTATGATGCACAATGGAAAGCCGGACATGTGATATTTTTCGGAGAATTATTTGGACTTCAGAAACGCGTTTAAAGCCTTGGAGACTATTGATTTTAAACCGAACCAAACCAAATTTGAGAACCCGACCCGTTGGCAAATCCCTACCCGCATGTATACTGTAGCAGTAAAAAGACCGTCGCCCTCGACTTCCGTGTAGACCCAGCCGCCAGCCTACCAAAACCCTAGTTTCATCGCCACCCTCGGAGCATCCTCCCAGACTGCTGTCACCCGCGCTCGACCCCGGCAGCGCAGGCCGCCGCTGACCCCGTTCCCGCGAGCCGACCGACTTTCCCAACCCGAGCGCCGCCCCCTCTGGTTGCCCAGCCGCCGGCGACGCTGAACCTCGCCGTCGACGCTTTCCCCCTTCTTCCCAGAACTCGTCGGACCGCTCGACTCCCATCCCGTCAGCGCCGAACCCTCGGAGCCCTCGGTCGACCACTGAGCACAACAGCCCCGACCCCATCTTCGCCTCGCCAACGCCCGCGAAGCCCTCGGCCGGCCGCCCGTTGACTTAGATCCGACTCAGCAGACACGGCCACCCTCGGAACCAGGACACAGTAGACACCGGACACACCGCGAGGACACGACCAGGACTCGGCTCGCGTCAATTTGGATTTCGGACACTCAGAATTCAGAACTCACGAAGCCCTGTTCAGGTACCGATTTCTTCCTCATCGTAACACCGTTTTCAATTTCGTCAGTTGCTATGCGTAGACTGTACAACCCTCTCGGTGCCCGTGCAACTCGCTCGGTGCATCGCGTCCTGTGGTGATCGTACACCGCGATCCAAAACAGGAAAAAACAATGCCCTGTTTCACCCCGAAACTGAGTACGCCCCGCCAATCGGGACGACTTGGTCGCACGCGGTCTTTACCGAACTGTGCGCGACGTTGATACGGTCGTGTAGGATTTCGCAGAAGTCGATTCGGAGGTGCGTGCACCCCGGAATCAACGCGTATCCGCCGACGACACCCCGTATCCATCCTTTCTGGAACACGCTGTAACTTTGTGTACACACGTCGGATCGAGACGAAACTTGCGCCATCGGATCCGTAGCAATACGCTGGTCCTGTGAGCCAAGTTTGGTTCGATTCTGAGAACGTTGACAAAATCACGTATCGTGGGCCCCACCGGCTCCACTTGACAGGTGATTTTGTGATCGGCTCATCGGAATCCAATTCTGGAAGTTCCGTTGGGTTCGTATCATCGATCCTGACTTGTAGACACTGAGTTTAAGGAATTTGGAGACCTTTGACCCTGACACGCTTTTCGGTGCAAAGCGGGCCCACATATGGAACCCGCTTTGGCCCGGAAATGACCTTTTTGTCCCTGTGTCCAAATTGGACGTAAGGACAGGCATTTCTAGCTATTTGGCATCTTCTGAGACTGTTGGTGATGTTTATTACAACTTTTGGAGTAGTCCCTACCGGAACCACCGATACCAGGACGACAGTTGATATTCAAACATCAGGCAAGTGTACCTTGCCATCTCTGCAGTATTGTTACCTATTTCTCTTACTTCATTATATTACTGTGCATGCTTAACCTAGGACCGTTTGACATACTTAGCGTCCGATTATCAGTCGGGTGCCAACATCGTACGCGGTGTTGGGTAATGTCATTTAGATATGGACATACGTGACACTTTATCTTCTCGTACTTGCCTTACCAAGTACACTTTGACCCAGGACACTGGACACTGATCATGAGACAGGATCTTCCCGAGATGTTCGAGGTGATTCTGTATAGGACTTGGCATAGATTCTATATTTTAGATACATTATGACTTGTGCATTAGTTATGACCCCGCTGACATGGACGTGAGACGTTATGTTCATGATTTGTGTGGTTACATTGGGTGGGGAGAGACACACAGACTACAGGCTGATTATATATATACACCCCTACTATTGTGAGGCCCAAGACTCTGAAGCCCGAGCTTGGCCCATTACTCATTATTACTGCTGCTACCCCGGCTCCCCTACACAGAGCTTGTAGTATGCTTCAGCCTGAGTTCTAGTGCTGCTCTCATCTTGCATATCACTTATCTGGTTATTTTAGTATTCCCTTATTGTTCCATCTATTGCTGGAGAGACCCACAGGCTACAGGTTGATTATGTTATGCCGGCTACTCAGTCTCCCGCTGAGCTAGACCACTTCTTGACACCACTGCTACCGGCTCCCCTACGCAGAGCTTGTAGTTGTTTCAACCTGAGTACTGTTGATATCCTCTCTTGCATTTTATACAGACGTTACATACTTACCCTGCTTATTTCATTATTTGCTGCACTGTATTTATTTTGGCATGAGCTTTCTTGTACCTTGCTATGTCCCCTGAGGACCTGGATCCGGATTTTGTCCCCAGATTTTGCAGACGAGGTTTATCCCGAGGTATACGGGACCGCAGCAGGAGGAGCCGATCCAGGAGCTGTACCGCCATCTGAGGACGAGGTCTTAGCTGAAGACTTCTCTTGAGCATCCATGTTCATGCTCAGCTTTTATTATTTATTTCAGTCTTTTATATTCTGGTCTGTTGAACCATTGTACTAGATATTTATCGGGTTGTTCCCCGAAGTACTTTGTGAGACTAGCTGATGATTTACCTTCCTTATTATTCTGTGGATCATATTTTATATCTTGTGTGGATGAGATTAGTTGTGCCTTGATTGTCGTAGACTTGTTTTACAGCTTAAGTATGCCCTGATGGATCCATTAAATTGGGTTGTCCATCGGTGCGTACTGCTGGCCATTGCCACGCGTCTAGTCCCACGGTATTTTGGGACTGGGACGTGACACCCTCTCCGCTCCCCTCTTCTCTCCCGCTCCTCTCTCTCTCTCTCACTCTCTCTCTCTCCCCTAACTGGCCTTCGACGGGACCGGCACGTTGATGACCCGGACGTTTTACCTTTGTAAGGACGGTTAGGGGACAGGAGAGGACTTACGGAGGTTGGTGTTCATGTCGTGGCTAGTGGCGCCGAGACATGCACAGATGCTGACTATTGCCCAAGGAGTTGAAGCCAAGCTGAGCCATTGCCCGAAGAGAGATCGATACTCGGGCTTCACAAATAAGCCCAACACTCAGGCGAGGACTTTTCCTCAGCAGCAACAGCCTCCACCTCGTCCATCAGTTAGAGGCCCCGTACCACCACCCTAGCAGCCGAGACAGACTTAGATCATTCCGACTTGTGGGCATTGCCAGAGGAAGGGCCATACTTGGAAGATTTGTAGGAAGATGCTTGGACAGTGCCTTGTATGTGGAGCCGCTGATAATCAGGCCAGAGACTGTCCCTCATCTCGTTCAGCGGGAGGATCGGCTCAAGTTCAGGCAGAACCACTTGGAGCACTGCAGAAAGGTCCACCCTTGCCCACTCAGCAACAGAAGTGTGCCATGCACCACCAGCAGCGTACAGCACCGCAGGGACGGGCCTTTGCTTTGGCCGTTGAGGAGCTAGAGGCTGCAACAGATGTCATCACAGGTTCACTCCTACTTTACTCATTTTTCGCTATTTCTTCTGGTGCATCACATAGTTTCATATCAGTTGAGTTCATGCATAGACATGTTTGCCCTCTGAATAACTCGATTCCAATGAAGAACAATAATATAACTCCTGATTACAACTTGTCATAGCCTCATTTCATAATACATTAGATTATTATTTTCTTCCTAAACAATAAATATCCCTAAAATAATCTATATGGATCTTGTTTTTGGATATATAAATACTTGCAATTATTAAGTTTAACATTACTATGTCCTTTTCCATTTTTTACTTCCATGTAAATTTTTAATTTTGCAAATCTATCTACACACCTCATAGGGACATGTGTCTCTTTGGGAAGCTTTGCATGAGTTAGTGACGTCAAAATTGTAATTTTATGTCCCCTTTTTTATCATTATGCTTAAAATATATATATATATATATATATATATATATATATATATATATATATATATATATATGAGGGAAGAGAAAGAGAGGGCAGTCGAACACCTCTCCTCCCTTCTCTCTCACGGTCTCTCTCTTTCTCTCCATCTATTCTCACCCGCCTCTCCTCTTCCTCCACCTCACTCTCCATATCACTCCTCTCTTCATCCCACCTACGACCGCTTCCCACGTCCTACGTGTCCGGCCGGCCAGTCGGTCACCACCGCCACCACCGACGCCGGCCTCCCTCGGCCTAACCGCCGTCCGACGGACCCTCCTAGCAGCTTATCACCACCACTATCTTCATTCATCTCATCATCATCATCATCATCATCTTCACCAAACCTAAACCCTAATCTCTTTGGAAAAAGAAGAAGTAATTGGAAGATGAAGAAGGAGGTGAATTAGAAGAAGAAAGAAGAAGAAGAAGAAGAAGATAATGGAGAAGGGAACACAAATCCAAACTTTCCAATTTGGAAAATCCCAAGGCAAGCCCTCTTCCTTTTTATTTCAAATTGTCCATTCTATCAATTTTGTTCTTTAGTATTACTAATTTTAGTATATAAATTGACCAGTAATTTAGGAATAATAATGATGATACGGACACGTGTGTCCAAAGAAACTTAGACAAGTTGATACAGAAAATTGTGGGACACAACGTGGACACGTCGACACAAGAAAATAAATTGATGACATGTGTTAGGCTCGTTTGTCGGTTAATATTTAAGATTTTTTTTAAGTAATTTAATACTAAAATTGTGAGCTTTTATATATATATATATATATATATATATATATATAGAGAGAGAGAGAGAGAGAGAGAGAGAGAGACACGTATACAATGGTGCGACACGGACACAAAACTAGGACATAACATGATTCATCAATATGAATTTGTGAAATTAGTGTAGTTTTTATAATATGTAAATATACATATTTGAATGTAATGTATGCATATTCATAATCATGAAACTTTGGATGTATATTTTCAAGTATGTAAAGAATTTGGGATTTGTTAAAATGCCTAGTAAGATTATAAATGGGTATGATGATATATGGTACTCATTTAGTTAATCTTGACTGAAATTAGAAATAATCCTATAGATCAACACATTATACTATGGATTATAGTCGATTTGGGTTGGCACTAATTAGCTTTTATGTAGCATTTTGTAAAATCAATAAAGTATAGTACTAATGTTGATGTCCGGAATAAGATCCGGATAATAAAATATATCCCTAGGACTAGTACAAGAAAATTTCTCTGTATAGAAAGCTATGAAAGAAATTTTTTATGCACTATACAAGGCCATATCGACCGTATCAAGTGCTAAATTGAAAATTCCTTTAGAATTCAGCATTAAATAGGTTTGATATGTCATAAATTTTATGTGTGTGTGTGTACACACACTTAGCTACATAGTATATATCCTTAAAAACATATTAGAATGTGTATTTAGATTGTGAATGACTGAAATAATACACATGTAAAGATAATTATAAATTCAGTATATAATTTTTATAATTAGTTAAGAGATGACAGTTAAGACCCTTTTAAGTTAGCTTACTATATATATATATATATATATATATATATACTCGGCTTAAGGGATTCCGAAGGCGTATCGATTCAAATATGATTGCTTAGACAACTGGTACCTCTCCTAATATAAATGTAGCATAGATGCAAGTATGCGATGTAAGATTTGGGTTCCACGTATTATAGTGATTCCTTATGCCAGATTAGATCTTGCGTTCTTTTAAGAGATTCTGATTTTTAAATTTGAAATGATAAATATCTTGTAATAAGAAATTTAATTATTTACTTAAGATTTATAATTTTTAATTTGACATGATTTGGTTATCTAGTGTTTGTGTTATTGTTTTATTAGTGCTAAGACTTATGTTTCTTACTTCCTAAAGGGTGAAATTAAGAATGCTTATTAAATTGCTAAGGCAAGTCCCCACGGTATGAATTCTTGTATTTGCTTGTGTATAAATACAAATTATGAATTGTGTGTATATATATATATATATATATATATATAACTGCATGTGTATATATATATATATATATATAACTGCATGTGTCGGTGTTGAGTTGTTCCACTGAAGGGGTCGGCGTACCCAAAAAATAAATTCTACGGAGGGTTGCTCCGGATCTTTTATGTAATTGTGAAATTTTTGGGCTCTAAAATACAAACATGACTTTGCTGAAATTTTTAATAATTTTCAGAGTTGGCCATTTTCGATATCCGAAAATTGGTTAAATATACTTTACCCTATTTTAGGAATTTTGAGTCGGTTCTTAGAGACGGACCTTGATTTATATATTTAAATCGTAGGGGTCGAATTCTTTAGATCTTAAGATACGTAGGACACAGACACATAGACATGCAAGCGAAACCTAATTATATATATCCTGCGTTTTTGCTAAAGAAAGGAAAATTCTATTATCAATTTGATAATATTTTGTGTCATCATGTTTCAATATAAAAGAGAAACTGAGAATTCGAGTACTATGTTTCCGTCTTGAGTTATTCAAGAAAGGATAATGTAATGGAAGTCATGATATATATTCAGAATTCATGCTATGATCCTCTTTGGAAAGAAACACGATATTGAATCATACTCACTATTCGTGGTACTTAGATACACGGATCGAGATTCAAGATTCATACCTGTGTCTAGTAGAAATTTAATGTAAGATAATAGAATAGGATTGTTTGTAGCTTTAGGTTAGTGCATTGGGCGGAAGAGAACAACTGGATCACATCCAAAAATTTTGCAATATAATAACCAACATTTAAAAAGTTGATCAGTAGTTTTCGCCATCCGTAAGGCCTTACGATGTCGGGGGTGAGGCCTAACTCACCAACATAATTCCAGTCCAGTAAATTTTTGGTATTAAACTGAAATTTAATAAATCATATTACAAATTTTCCACAGTATTTGTGGAGGGTCGGATCTACGGTACCGTACCCATACAGACACAACATGATCCCGGTTAAATGTGATTATTGCTGAGAAAATAAGATGTATGTGATCCAGATGTGTTCTCTAAATTGCATCATCATATAGGAAACTTGTTTGTGATTGCGATTGATTGTTGACTTTTTATCTGGGGTGCTAGTCGGCTGGTACGTAAGTTGTCGCGGTACCGTGATTCATTCCCTTGTCCTTGTTTGATGTAATGGTGGATTACTGTACTAATGACAGGTTACGGAATTCAGTTGGGGTGCACTGCTTGCTAGTCAGCTGGTATGTAAACTGTCCCTGTGTCGTGATTCATTCCCTTGTCCTTGTTTGGTATATGGGTGGATTACTGTACTGATGTCAGGTTACGGAATATAGTTGACGATGCAGATATTAGTAAAGGTTGGATGTTACATGGTAACTACTATTTCGTTGATGCTTAATGCTTTGTAATTGTCTGTTGTAGTGAGTAGGTCATCCCAATGTATTAATTTATGATTATGATTGTTTGTGATTGTGATTGTGATTGTTATTTTGACTGTGACTGCAATTGTTATTGTGATTGTGAATGTAATTGTGATGGTGGCTGCGAATGTGGTTGTGATTATAATACAGTATAAGTGTGACTTATTATAACTTAATTATAGAACGAACAATGAGAAAATCATTAGAATAGAATCTAGCCAGAATCGTATTTCAAGTTAACGCAATAGTCTCTTTGAATTATTCAGTTTATTTATTTTAGAATTTCGAGAATCCTACTACTTCTCAGATTCTCGATTTATTTTACTTTACTTTCCGTCCTTGACTGAGGACTTGCATGTCGTTTGATGACCTAATATTGTTCACTAGTTTTGTAGCAATAATCCAAAGAAAACTGCTATCAAATATGGAAGAACAGTTGGAGAGCAAGATCGAGATGCTACAAATGGAGGCGATTGATTTAAAAGCAGAGTCGTTTACATTATTTATTAAAGGTATAAATGTATGATATATATTGGATTAATGGTTGTAATCGGGTAGAATAGTAATTGTCCCTATTTATAGTTTAGAATGTCTAGTAATCAACTTGCTATTTAATATAATATACACCATGCGACTTGTTATAATCCTATCCTAAAATCTTACGGTCGACAATCGCAAATACGAGTACAGGTGTATTCGTATGGTGCGTAGCCTGGGGATGATGTTACATACCCGAATCGTCGTATTCTGGGAAGCGGGGCGTGACACAACTTCTCCTAGATTACAAAACTCAAGAACAAAAATACGATTTCTTTGCAAATATAGTTGCAATTGGACAAAACGTTTAATAAAATAGAACTCGTAAACGTTTAATAAAATAGAACTCGTTCTTCCTTGCAAATCCAGTTGCAATTGAGATATAACGTATACAAGTAGAAGGAAGAAGAAAAAGATAGAATAAAAAATTATTCATATAGGATGGTGAAGACCACCACTGCTCGAACCATGATTCGTCCTCTATCCACGATCTACTCCCAGGAGCCAGTAAGTTCACAAGAGAACTTCTGTAACGCTCGTAGTCACCTCTGTGTGTGACTCGAACGGACTTCCTGGACTCCTCTCATTTCATTTTTTGATGTGCCTCTAAAAGGAGGCTTAAGACCTCTATTTATAGAGATTGATGGAAACTCATCTCCCCTCCTAGCATGTTAAATGATGGAAACTCATCTCCCCTCCTAGCATGTTAACATGGACGAGGTCGTCACACCACACATTTATATAATACAAATATAAGACCAATAATATATGTTTACACTCTTTCTCCACCGGCAAAATAATGACATACCCAACTCCATGTGCAATTTTAAAATTATGACCATTTATATAGGTAAACATCTTCAAAAGCACAGGTGTTTACAGTGTTGAAACAACCTTTCAAATACGAGCTCAACGATTAGGTAGAACTATCCCATCCCAAAATGACTTGACCCGAAAAGTCTGACATTTGTAGACATGCTTGGACTGCATAAATTATAATTAATTCCGACTCAGACCCAAAAAAAATTTAGGCCAAAAAAAGACCGTTTCATGCCCAGCCCCTGCCACACTTTATGGACCTGGACGGCCCGATCTATCCAAAAGCTAAAAGAATGTCCTAATATTCTCTTTGGAAAAAGAAAGCCCTACAAGGAAAAGTAACCTTAAAAACAACAGTCTCTTTTAATTCCACACTATAGTTCATGCGGAAAATTTAAAAGTAAAAAAAGGTTAAAACTCGAAGTCTTTCTTGTAAGTACCAACAGCTACATATCTGCACCAGACTCCATAATTACATATCAGCATCAGACTCATACTTCCTAGATATCAAAGAACATCAGTTACTTGGGCCAATTTCCTTCACCGCAACAATATGTTCTTCACCCATGGCACACATCGCACTCACGACCAGATGTTTTCCTTCAGCAAACCTATCTTTGATCTGGAAACAAAAATGATACGTGTTATAACACATTCAATATTCTAACACATTCAAATGAATTTATTCAATACACATCCAATAGCCAAATGAGATTTATTCTTAGGATTCAATAGCCAATTAGAGCTCTAACTCTTTCCCTTGCTATATCCTACAAATAAAGAGAGATCAATGATAGACAACAGATGCTACAATGCAAATTATGAGCTATAACAAAGGCTCTCCCATTCCGACTGGGAACCCCTTCCCTGGCCGGGAGACATGAGCAAGACTGATATTCAAGTTGCGTCCAAACACAAACACGAGAGTAGACCATACAGATCAAGACGAATGCCCAAAAGAAAATTTGGGGAGAAGAACCAAGTTCTTCCGGAATAGTAGTAAAAGGAGGTTCCTCTCTTGGTTAGAGGCAATCCCGCGAATAGAGTCTAGAAAACAGGCGGAAAGCTCGAGTATTGACTCTATGACTGATGCTTGACCGAGGTTGCTGCCCATTGGACCAGAAAAAAAAAACCATAAACAGATGTGACTAATTCGAAGTAGGACAAGAATATTACCATATAAATACAAAGAATATTACCATATAAATACAATGAAGAAACTACCAAAACAAGATATCTCAACATGTTCTTATAGAAAAAGAAATCCTATCATAAGTTAGGCAAGGCCGACATACAAAATCATTACAGCGAAATCAATAACAATGAATTGTTGGACAAAATAGTTTGTAATCACAAGCAACAAGGAAAAATGAATGCTAAGCAACAAAAGTAGAAGTAATGCACAATCCATGATGTGCATTTCATGTATACTTTGCTAGGGAAAAAATTAAATCCAATATATGGATCAGAACACGAGGCCTCCAATTTAATACAGACAAACATAGAGTAAATCAAATAAAAGATTAAGCAAAGACTATATCCTAGTGTTAGGGTAGTTGTGGTAGAAACATGATTGGAGGACCTTCAAAGGAAATCAATGAGCTACTTTTTATATGGAGACTTGACAATTCACACACACACACCACCCAACCCCAGAGGACCTGATCCACTTATTAAGCAAATCCATCTTAATGGCAACATCATACACCATGATCAACAGTGTTGTCTCAGGCCAGGCATTAAACGTCTAACACACAGGTTATATATAATGTAAAGAATCACATGTTTTCCATTAAGTTGAATATTTCCATTAAGTTGAATACTAAAACGTGTATCAAGCATGAAGTAAAGACTTCAAATGCACACAATGATCTGGTCTCACACCATAACATGGCAGCTTGCAATAGTATTTTGCCTTAAGGAGAGTTAAATGGCTAACCAACAGGTTATATATATAATGTTAAGAGCCACATGTTTAGCATTAGGTTGAATTCTTAAACTGTTTCAAGCATGCAATAAAGAGTTCATATGCTAGTGCTTCTATCACTTAAGGTACAGTTTTTATTCTTAGTGTTATGAGTAGCAACTTCTGACAAGGTAGTCAAATATAGAAGACCAAGAAACAAAAACATTTTACAACATAACGATAAACAAATATACAAGACATCTAAAACAATGTTATCAGAATGATGAATGCTTTATTCAACCGATGTCAACAAACAGTAAAACGCAAGCATGTATAAGGAGGACGAACCTCAGTACGCAGCCAATCATGAGTTGGGAGCCTCACATCATCTTTAATGCCATCACTTTCAGTACGCAAACTCACCTGGAAAATGCTATCAATGGTCATACAAATGTCACAATAGAGCTCCAGAAAGAATAAAAGGAAAAACATACAAATCCATCCTCAAATATGTCAATCAGCTGATAGTCGGTGCGGTTAACATAGGGAACCTGCAAAAGTTTGAAAGGTAAATCAGCTGCATATTCCCTAGGGAGTGACCATTAACCCTTTTAACTTTGTACATTTATAATCACTAAAATGTTTCTCACATCACAGATATGGGTGGGGGGCACGATAAACTCAAGCCACTGTACGGTGAAAAGATCAACTCCAACAAAGCGGCGCTTAGCATTACGATTCTTAGGGCCAAACTTGGATGTCGAAGCAAACAAAACCTACATTACAAAAGGAAAGGAAAAAAAAAGAAATAATAGATTAAGAGAAGAAAAACATAATGCAATACAGAATCTATTGCTCCTAGTAAACGATCTGTATTTTCCATTCAAAGAAACTGCACAAGAACCAAATCTGCCACAACTTTCAAGTTTGTCATGAAAGAGGCAATTTTGTCAAAAAACAAAGTCATCGTTGCAAAGATTAACAGACGATTAGGTTTTCTACCAAGAAAACAATGAACAATTTCTGCTTAATGCCACTAACAATCAGATGACTTCCTTTAATTAAGGATATCTTTCTAGCATCGTCTCTAATCCAATGAACATAACCATACCTCTAGTGAGTAGTGACAATGGCCATTAGGTTCAAAGTATCGGTATCGGAATCGGTATCGGACCATTCCTATGAGTATCGGGATCGGCGGTATCGGTAGTATCGGCGGTTTCGGATCGGAGTATCGGATTTTTTGGTATCGGAAAGCAAACAACTATTAGTAAATTATTAACATTTTAGAGAATATATTTTATACATTTATGCATAATTTAAAGTATTTCCAGTAATGTTTCTTAGTATTTTTGATATTGAATGAAATAGTAGTCATTCTTGTCGATTGATTTATATGCGATAGATAAATTTTCCTCTTTTATATGTTTTTACAACCTTACTATGCTTTTACACCCTTGCTAATTGGTTTTTTAATTCAATATTTTTTGCCGAATTGACCGGAAAAGAGACCTCTAATGTCGGTATCGGTCAGTATCGGATATCGGTCGGTATCGGATCGGGACATGCCAAACTGTATCGGTATCGGCCGTATCGGATCGGTATCGGCCGATACTTTAAACTATGCATTAAAGGCTGAGCTACCTCAAGGCCAAAGGGTCTTCCAAGACCTGATTAAGCTGAATGCTTGGGCTTTAATTTTTTTTATTTTTTCCCGAGAGATGGTCTTATTAATTTTAAACACATCTACCACTTGCAAAGCTAGTAGACAAATATAATATGCATGCTAATGTGGGAACCACACAATTTCTATCCATATTCATATTCCTCGAGCCATCACTCGTATATCACATCCCTCGAGCCATCACGCTCTTATACCACATTTCCTTTCCAAGTTATCAATAAAAGAAATATATATATATATATATATATATATATATATATGTGTGTGTGTGTGTGTGTGTGTGTGTGTGTGTGTGTGTGTGTGAGAGAGAGAGAGAGAGAGAGAGAGAGTGTGAGAGAGAGATTATCTATTTATTTTCTGCAGCATCAACCACAAATTGTGCTGTCTTATGAATTGGAACGGTTTCAGGCCCAATGACGACTATAACGATTTCGTAGAATTGGAACGTGACATAATGGGCTGATTAATTCTAAACACAGCCAGTAGACTCAAACAAAATAGACATGAGAATCATCAAGAATCATCACAGACCTCCAAATAATATTTCATAGGGCATTCTATGAACAACAAATGCCCACTAGTAAGGTTAAAACTTTTATCATGGGACCAAAGAAGCTTTGGTTGGACAAGGTGCTATAGTCCCACTAAAACTATAAACCCCGAAACCACTACTGAACCGTAATGTATGTGTTAATCTTGGAAATCCTCCTAAATCATAATCGAAATGTAGCCAGCACTAGAACTTGTCTACCACCCTCCTCATGGTTCACAATAACTACCCATGTGCCTTCCTTATGCTCCATAGCCGACTCCATTCCGATGAATGGGGACACCAGTCACACCATTCAAATGAATGGGAACATAATCTATTCAAATGAATGGGAACATAATCTCTGGTTGTTGATGTTGACATGGGAATACTTCAATTTAAGGGGAACCAGTGCCGTCCCCATCCAATGAATGGGAACATAATTTCAGTGTTGACTGGAGAATTCACTCATTAAAGAACAACTACGAAGCTTATTCCACACCATAAGGAAACAATTACCAAATCTTTGGGATTGGCTAATCGAATCCTTTTCTTCATTTCAGCTCTGTAAAGGGCCGCCAACTGCCGGAAAAACAAAAAAACATATCCTCACTTACTGGCTCAACCCAAATTTGTTTAGGTGTGCCCCTACTTCTAGGGGCTCCTTTTATTAATGTCTAGTTCCTCCTAACCGATATTTATACTGACCCACAGTGCACGTCCAATGTCACCCCAAACCTGGTGAGTATCCCAAAAATACAGTAAACTCAATTACCACAAATTTTATGTATAAAAGAGGAAATATAGATGAAACCCAACCAATCCATTTTATATTATAAGAATGCACTGTATGCACATGAGTTTAAACCGAAACAACTGTAAATTACAAGCACTTATCTTTGAATACCGATAGTATATAGGAATCTACCTATGTCCATAAAAAATAAAACATACATATAACCAAATAATCAGATAAGACAAATTTCCACTAAAAACAAAATCAAACGTGACCAAATCTAGGAAGCACTCACGCATTGTAAATCAATGTGGTAACCATGGCATATCTGACACGGACCAGAACCGGCATGGACACTCCAAAGAAAAGCAAAAACAATATCCATGTACGATGTTAAACACTCTGAAGGTCAATGTCTTGTCTCATCTTATTGGACACGTACGTGACACGACACGGACACATCACTAATAACAACCAAAAATCAATATTTCTTTGATGTTTCCATGTTGGCAACGTATGCATGTAGCAGACGTCAAACTTTCTCATATCCGATGTTGAACAATGCAATTATTGTCGTGTCTGTTATGTGTTGTCGCTCGTGTCGGGCACTTAGCAGACACGACATCTACATGAATATCAAAGCGGTCATCTTAAATTTAGGGATGTCTAAAATATAGTGAAATCAATCATCACAAATACTAAGTATGGAAAAAGAAAGCATAGATGAACAAATCCATTTTATATTATAAAAATACACATGAAATTAAATTGAAACAGCTGCAAAATTACGTGGTAATCAAGCACTTATTTTCAAATAATGGCAGTATTCTATATATATCCACAAAAATAAAACACTTACATAAGCCAGTAATCATATTAAGACAATTTTTCCAAAAAAAAAAACAAAATCAAAAGCTACAAACCCAACATACCATTATTAACAATTGTAGTTCGATGTTATAATAGTGCCGCATCCAACACGTACCAGAAACAACACATAACACTTCAAAAGTATCCAAGACAGTCCAAAACCAATGGCATGCCGTATCGTATTCGTGTGCGACATCTAAAACTCTGAAAATTGATGATGTGTTTGTGCTGACTGGCCGGCTGAGTCCTTTCAGATATGTACCAGAAATGACACACTTTAAAATACAACACCCCAAAATAATATTCTTTTCTGTAGCCTTATCGGTGTCGTATTAGTGTACTATGTTTATGACAATTGCCATTGTGTCTGTGCTAAGTGTTCGGCTGAGTCCTTTCGGACACGTAGCAGACACGTTAAAATACAACACCCCAAGATAAATATTGTGTCGTATTAGCGTACTATGTTTATGACAATTGCCATTGTGTCTGTGCTAATTGTTCGGCTGAGTCCTTTCGGACACGTAGCAGACACGTTAAAATACAACACCCCAAGATAAATATTTTGTGTTGGGTTGTCATGTTGTATTCGTGTCCGATGTTGAACACACTGAAAATTGGTTGTGTTCATATCACATCCAGACAAGACACAGACATGCCAAAATACAATAGAACATGAAGAAATCAATGTTGTGTCTGTTACCGTGTCCACGTCCAATGGTGAATATTGAAATTGGTGTCATGTATATGATATGCTGTCTGAGATGTACCAAACAAGAAATGAACGCCAAAATACACTTAAATACACCAAATTAATACTGTCCACATATCCATCTCATTGTGACCAAGGTTGAACACTAAAATATGTACCATGTCGTGTCACATGGGAAAAGTACCAGACACGAAATGGACACCTCAAAATACATCAGACTGCCAAAATCAATCTCTCGTGTCTGTCATCATCGTATCTGTGTAATAGTTCAATTTTTAAATCTTTTAGTTTTTTCAAAATTAAAAATTGGACTGGATTGTCCTGACCTTACGGGACGGATCAATTCAATTAGTGGATTTCGGTTCTGTTGTTTCATTTGTTTCTACATATCTCCACTGTTATAATGTCGCTTAAAACGGTTCAAAAACAAATTGTCTAAGTTGTATGTATATCCTCAATTATTAATATAAAAAATTAAAAACTTTTCAACTACCACATGTGTTCTCTTCACTTAGTTGAGAGGAAAAAAAATTAAAAACTTAAAATCCTTCCAAACTATCTGACCATATAACAAATCCTAAAACATATTCAATATTTAAACCAATTACATAGTATTATCTATCTAAACACATCCAAAATTCTAAAGAGATATTTATAACAAATACTAATTAAAATATATTAAAATAATATTTAAAATATTCTAATATAATTTAAATTTTACCTATTTTTTAATACTATCATAGATTTTTTTCTGTCACGTGATCGTGAATAGTAGATCTTTTAAGGAGAGGTGGGTTTGCTCCGATTTTGGTTCAATATTTAAATCATCAGAATCTTCCAAAACTACAACTAGACCAACATTAAACATCCGTCAAAATCAACCCCCTAAATCTACAGCAAAATCGAGATAATGTAAAAGAAAATTAGAAGCATCTATAACCAATTAATCTAATCATAGATCCACTACATAGATAACAGAATAAAAAGTAAAAAATCAAGAGAACTTCATGACAATTACAGGATCTGATTCAACACTTTGAATCAAGTCTTAATTGAAGATTTTTTTTATTACTCTATAAAATCAAGAACAACAAATAATTGTTAGTAAAAAGGTAACATAAGCCACCAATAACTACATAACTACATTTAGATCTAGATTAATCATGAATAATCCATAGTTTGCCGTATATACCAATACGGATCCGATACGGCTAATACCTATATAGTTTGGCATGTCCCGATCTGATACCGATTCATACTGGATATTAATCGATACAGACTTTAGGAATCTATTTTTCGGTCAAATCAGCAAAGAAAATTGAACACAAAAGACCAATTCAGCAAAGGTGTAAAAGAACAGTAAGGTTGTAAAACCATGTAAAAGAAGAAAACGAATCTATCGCATGTAAACCAATCGGCAAGGATTACTATTTCATTCAATTTAAAAACTACTAAAAACAATAATAAATACTCAAAATTATGTCTAAATATATAAAAAAAATATTTCCCAAAATGTTAATTTATTAATAATTATTTGTTTACGATACCAAAAAATTCAATACTCCGATCTGACCGATAATATCGATACCGTCGGATCACATTACTCAATAGGAATGGTGTGATACTGATACTACGAGCCTTGGAATAAACAACAAAATCCTAAATTTACAGCAAAATCAATCAGATCAAGAACTAAATGGAAGAAACGATCTAATGAATCGAAACATTAAAGCATCATAAACTAGCCAAATCCACCACAAATTCTTCTATTTTAGAATAGACTAACAAGTACACTACTAATTCCGCTGCATAACTAAAACCAACCAAATAAAACCACAAGATTATTTAGGATTTTGATTAGATTCTCATAACCAGATCTCAAACATCCAGAAACAACCAAACTACACTGCCTGTGTAAGTCAATCAAAAAAGTTTAAAAAACTCATACAGAATATTCTCAAACTTGAACAAAGTAAATCAAATATCAAAATGAGAACTCAATTCTTCAAAATTCTACAATGTACCGCTAAATCAGGCTCATTTCCAGTTGCAATAAAATCAAACGTGACTTCATCAAAATCTTGTCAGAACAGCTACTAAACCTAGATTACCACCATCAAAATCGCAAATAGATAACAAAATCAATCAAATTGAGTAAATAAACATTCATAAATTAGCATAAACAAAAGCAAAATAGTTTGACCCTAGAAGTTACTTCCAAGGATCGTAAAATCATGCACCAGGTATTTACTATTTTTCTATGAAAGAAAACCTTTAAACATTCAAAAACTATTCAGGGATCCCGACCTATACTATCATCATAACTGAGTCAAAAATGTAAACAGTACAAAAAAACCTGACAGAATCAACCATAGATCCTTCAAATGAGCTAACCATAGACATATACTATCACATATCAACCTCAAAATCCCTAACTTCATAGCAAAATCACTCAAACTTAATACTGAATATATAAATCCGTATTAAACCAAGAGTCAGGATTCAATTCCTCCAATCAAATTTATAAATTATAATACCAAAAGTGAATCAAACCAGCCATCCCCAACCCAGCCAGCACTCAAATACCTAATTGAGGAAAATCTTCTCCATCCCACCCTCAATTTAAGAAAATTTTCGCAAAAAAAAATTTGTTTGAAAGAGTGGTTTGATCCTCAAATTTGAGGGAAGAGAATCCTCAAATCTGAGGATCCACTATTTATACATATTCTGTTATATTTCTTTTAATTTATAAATATAACTAATATAATAACACCATCAAAAAGTTCTTGTTGAGATACTTCCAATAGAGTCTTATATTGAATATATATTTTATTAGTATTAAAAAATTGTAGAATTTCACATAATTTTGGATCTTGTAAAAAAAACAAATAATTGTTTTTCTGTATAAAATTTGATGTGTAAATAATGTATAATAATATACTTTATATGATTATATTAAAAAAATGAGAAAATTTGAGTTGCATCCAATTTTATTTATCCATATTCAAGGTGCACCCCACACGATTAGCATAATGTATGACAACCCCACTTTTAACGGAAACTAATAGTCAAATTTTTTTGAACGAAATACCCCTTACCTCTTGACAACCCCCTCTCTCCTCTGCCGTGTACGAAGGGGGTATTTTTGTCCAAAAAATTTGGTCAAAGAAGTTGACCGTTAGTTGGAGACGGTTTCCTTCAAAAGTGAGGGGTGTCATACATTATGGTAATCGTGTGGGGTGCGAATATGGGTAAATAAAGTGGGATGCAGCATGAATATGGGTACATAAAGTGGGGTGCAACTCAAATTTTCTCTAAAATAATTATAAAAAGAAATTTATGTAAGGTTTTGAGTCTAATATTGAAAGTTTCATTGAGAATATTCTGTTTTGAGTACTCAAATTTTGAGGATGGGTTAGAGATGGCATTAATAGTAATAGCATTAGAATCCTCTATAACTACTTCGGATTCCTAAAATCGCCCAAAAAATAACAACATACACCTCAAAAATACAACGAACCATAGATGGATCAATGAATCAAAATCAATAAATGAGTCTAAATCAAAACCCTAAATTCGTAGAAAAACCAATTGAATCAAGCGTATAAATCAGAAAAAAAGATGCTAAATAACACGAGAATATTATCATAACTGAAACTTTTTCAGATTTATTACAGATCAATACCAAAGCCGTAAATAAATCATAAATGATCGGATCTTGACCTTGCATGGGCGGTTATTGATGACGATGTATCCGGTCTCGCGGATCGTCTCGGCCTGCTGGGGATAGGTCTTGGGCGCCGCAGCGTCGGCCTTCGACTCGAAGTGGTGCTCCTCAACCGACATGATTCCTACTGAAACAAAACCCTAACTCTAATTTAGAACGACCAATTGTTTATAAATCATAAATGAAAGGAATAGGAGATATCTAGGGTTAGGGCTTCACCTTTCGGTGAGAAAGAGAAGGGACTCTTGTGCTGGCTTCTGCCGTAAGGAGGAAGCATGAAGGAAGTTAGGAGGGACGCCTCGAAGAGAGGTTAAATAGAGAGTGGGTCAGATTAGGAGGTAGGTTGTAGGAGTCTCTAACACAATTATTTAAAAAAAAAAAAAAAATTATATATATATATAGAGAGAGAGAATAAGGGAGGTGAGGTGGCACCTCACTCTCAAAACAAGGGTGGCGGTGACGTGGCACAATCTCAACCACACAAACGAGGGGAGGGGGTTAAGTGCAAATTGTCAATTATGAAATGTGTGGTTGGGATTGTGCCACGTTACTGCCACCCTTGTTTTTAGAGTGAGGTGTCATCTCACCTCCCTTATTCTATATATATATATATATATATATATATATATATATATATATATATAGAATAAGGGAGGTGAGATGTCAACTCACTCTCAAATGAGGGTGGCGGTGAAGTGGCACCATCCCAGCCCTCCATCTTACAAATGACACTTAAGTGATTTATTTGCACTTAAGTCCCCTAATTAATCTCTCAACCATACCTCACAGCCATCCTCACCTCCCTTATTCGTTCCCTCCCCCATCCCTCTGTGCCCTAGGGTCTCGGGATCCACCGCCCCCCACCCCCACCCCTCGGCTGCCCCCTCCCCCACCCCGAAGCATCCACCGCCCCCTCCCCCACCCCTCGGCTTCCAGAGTCCCCTCCCCCACCCCTCGGCTTCCCCCTCCCCCACCCCGAAGGGTTCCACCCGGCCGCCTCTAGGGTTTCTCTCCCTCTTCTTCAAACCATGTCTCTCCCCAGGTTAAAAAGTGAATCCTTTCAAACCCTATTTTCTTTATTCCTCTTCATTTACTGACAAATCTAGGTTTCGGTGTGTGAAGGACCGAGTATGATCGAGGAGTCAACACATTCTCCCCCGGTGGGGAGGTTGTTCCAGATGGAGTACACCATCGAAGCCATCAGGCTGAAGACGAAGGAGGGTGTCGTGCTCGCTGTAGAGAAGAGGGTCACCTCTCCTCTGCTGGTATATCAAACGCATCCAGTCTTTCCTATCTATTGCTATTTACTTGCTTGGTGTACTTTCCAGAATGCCGTGTCCGACACACACTAAGAAACACACTATAGGCGAGTTGAAGAAAAAGTCATTCATATTTTGTTTATTCGTTATTGTGTTTAATTTTGTAGGAGATGGTGTTGATTTGGGAGATGGTGTAGGAGATGGAGATGAAGATTATTTGGACACCATTACGCCGAAGATAGGAATGGAGTTTGCTACACAGGAGGATGCGTACAAATTTTATAACGGGTATGCATTGAAGATGGGATTTGGAACTAGATGGTCATCCACTAGTAAGTCTAGGTCTGATCCCAATTTAGTCATATCCAGATTAATTGTATGTAGCAAGGAAGGAAAAAATAGAGCCTTGAAGAAACCAATTGTGGACGAAGAGGTATATCATCGTCGTGAGATACGGGTTGATTGCAAAGCAATGATCAAGATTTATCTTACAAAGTCAGGAAGATGGAGAGTTGGAAAATTTGTTCCTGAACATAACAATCACGAGTTATCCACTCCATCGAAAGCAATAAAGCATCGGTCTCATAAGAAGGTCCACCGTCAACCAGTAGTGAAGAACTTAATTACTCAGCTTCATAGCGAAGGCATATCAAACGCAAGCATTGCAAGAGTGGTCAATTCCTTCGAGCCTGACCTACAACACTTGATTACACCACAACAAGTCCATGATCACCTAAGAGTTGAGAGGAAGAACAATTTGGGCAAAAATTGTGCTAAAATTGTTAAGCATTTTATCGAAAAAAAGGACCAAGATCCGAAGTTTTACTCAAGCATTGAATTAGATGATGACTACACATTAAGAAGTATTTTTTGGGCTGATAGAAGATCACAAGAATCCTACCAAAAGTTTAGTGATGTAATTATATTTGATGTGACATATCGTACTAATAATTTCTGTTTACCATTTGCTCCTTTTACTGGTATCAATCATCATCGACAATCTACCTTGTTCGGATGTGCATTGTTAGCCGATGAGACAGAGCAGACGTTTGTGTGGTTATTTGAGCAGTGGCTTAAATGTATGGGGGGTAAAGCACCAGGAGCTATCATTACTGATCAGGATGCAGCTATTGGGAATGCAATTGCTAGAGTTTTTCCAAATACTATACACCGATATTGTGATTGGCATCTAGACAAGAATGTTGGAGAGCATATGGTCCATCTTAAAGCTATCCACGGATCCGAGTTTGAATTGCATTTCAATAGACTACGAAGTAGTAGCAGTATATGTGAAGCCGAAGATTGTTGGAAAGAGATGATGGCAACGTACAAGCTACGAGAAAAAAGTTGGTTGCCAAAGTTGTGGGAGCGGCGAGCTAGTTGGTTACCTTGTTATTTGAATGATAAGTTTCTTGCAAGCACGCGTACAAGTCAAAGAGCGGAAAGCATAAATGCTTTTTTCGATACATATGTTCATGCAAGTACACCCTTAACTGAGTTTGTCGTTCAATATGACAAGGCATTGGCAAGTCGTCGAAAAGCCGAGGAGGATGAAGATTTCAAAACTATCGATACTAGGCCCGTACTATCTTTAGAATGGCCACTTGAGGAGCAAGCTAGTAGATGCTATACAAGAGCCTTGTTTTATATTTTCAAACAAGAAATGAAGGATGCCCAGATTTATTGGGCTGATAAAGTGCACAAAGAAGGAACAATAACTACATATCTTGTTGGGCGGGCGACAAAAGAGAGAAGTAAATGGAGGACTGTGTTATATGATTCTAATGGGGTTGTAGTTTCATGCGACTGTAGACATTTTGATTATGTTTGATTACTTTGCAGACATGCCATGTGCATATTGTGGAAGAAACATATTCCAGAGATACCGGATCGTTATATTTTGAAGCGATGGACCATTAAATCTCGACATCGATTTGGAGATGTTGGCATGGGTGCTACTATTGAAAATTCTGAAGTGGATCGTAATCTTCATTGGGGTATTCGTTACAAATGCAACAAGGCTTTGGAGGTTGCATATAAGGTGCCTAACTTTGCTGCTGAATTTGATAGGTTTCTAACAAGCAAGTTAGAAGAATATGATAACTTAAGATTGTCTGAAGGAGATGATGTGCCATCCCAAGGAATGAATCACCAAGTTGATCCTATTGCACCAACCGTATCCCAAAATTCATCAAGTTTAATTCCTGAAATTAATATTCGTGATCCTACGACATCTCAGAGGCATAAAGGGCGACCAAGACTTCCTTCCAGATTATCTTCCGGATTAGAATTGTCTCAAAAAGAGGCTACTAAAAAAAGAAAAACATGCGGATTTTGTGGAAAAAATGGTCATTACAGGACTGGGTGTAGCAAAGCTAAGGTATTGTATAAGTTCAATAATTTTTATCCTTGTCTCTTTTTAATGAGTTAATTGAGAATATGTTGAACTTTCAGGTAAACAATATTGTATACAGTGGTCAATTTGATCCGGGTGGTTCACAAGCACTTCCAAGAACTCACTAGGTAATTTAATTTACTGAAGTCTATAGTTCAATTATTGAATGTAGTACAAGTTAAAATTGTACATTAGCCGAGTTTAGATTATTCATGCAACCAACTTTCATATCCACAAGTGTTTATGAAGTTGTTTATAAAGTAATCAGATATTACAAGTTCTCAGGTCATTTAGAAACTGTACACATAAAATTTGCAGTACAATGATAAAAAATTATCTTTGTATGAACAAGACAGCATATGAACAAGAGGGTCTCCCCGTAAAATCTAAGTATGTCAGGTGGTAGCAGGAAAAGATCAACATCTTGACCTCTAAAGTTGGGTATAGTTGAAACACCATAAAGGACATTCACATCCTATTCAAGTTACAGTATGGTAGTTTAAGAGAAAAGTAGAATGTAAAACTTGACTATTCAGATATAAAACTTGACTATTCAAGTTACAGTATGATACTTTTTTTGGTCACTTAAAATCTGATAATTAGGTATGCAGGTCTTCCGAGAGAAATAATATGTTCTAGTAATGACTACTGAGTGGAATTAAGCTTGCCCATTGACTAAGAATCTTTTTACTATTTTATATCCATTAGGCAGAAATCAAGATATATTCGAACTTTGGTCTAGAATTTCTCATCTTCTATTCAATATAGAAAAGGTAACTCTCTCTATATTCCATGTTCAGAATTATCAAATAACATGTTTTGAACATGCTGCATCCACATCCTTAATTCGAAAAGAAACCATGTGTTCTGCTAAACATTTTGTTTCTGTCTAATGAACTTGTATCTGGTAGTTAATCATGTACTTCAAAGTATAAAGTTATTGTTAGTTGATTTACGGATTGAGTGGAACTTGAAAGGTGCAGGTCCTATGAGTAGCAAGTTTGTAACGACCCGTTCATCCCGTTCCCCCTGCTCGGGGAGCGCGGCCAAGAAATACTTACGACCGTTCGATCGGGACAGATTGAATTGAGATCCTTTCCTCGTTATGGATTGGTTTCTTCGGAATCAGGTCCCATAAGCAATGGATCGTGCCTCAAGGAAGGACTCGGCGGCAGAGTAAAGAGAGGCCTTTCCGTTGTGTTGGTTTTCCTTGCCCGTTTTCGATTGCCGCTTGGTTGCGTACTTGTTGGTTTTAGGACTTGCGTTTTTTTGAACGGTTTCAATGGATTTCATTGTTTTCGTTCTTAGGATTTCGCATTTCGTATCGAGCCTTGGAGACCGAAACAGGAGGTATTGATCATCCGTTGGTGCGTGCAGGTGATCGTGTAGACGACGCGCGAGCGGAGTCTTAGGGATCTCTGCTCCTTCTTCCTATACAACCGACTGTGTGAGTGGCTCTATTTCGATAAGCACCTTCTTTCCAAGGGCTCCGTTCATAATAAGATTGACTCAGTAAAGCATTCAATCAAACGACACCACTTAAGTAATAAGTTGGATAACAAGATAAGATAAGAAGTAGGCTTGGAACACCCATCGCTTGTCATATAAAACCGTGCATAAATTCATTGATGCATGCATGGTCGTTGGATGTTTAATGGGTTGGTATTTATTGATAGTTCAAGTACTTTTCAATAAGTTCAAAGTGTTCTTCTATAAACTGCTGCATGTTATTTCATATAACCGTTGGTTGATTGTGATAGTACAGTAAAGCAGTTTCCTACATGATGTTCTTTAACATTGGCTAGGAAGTAAATCTATGAGGTAGAGTCATAGATATGGTCATAGGAATTCTTGTGCACAGGGGATCCAGGTTCCTGCGGACGGTTACCGGGGCACCGGGCCGTTCCGACCCGGGCGGAATCTACTTTCTTAGTACTGGGAGCGGGGAATTGTAGCGGGGCTAGCTACCCGCGCTGCAAGCGTCGCCGCCAGCTCAGACTAAACCCATGATGGCTAGTAGAACAACAACAAAAGAAAGATGTTGTATATTTAAACTGTGCAGACTAACTATGTCTTCGTGACAGGGAAGGCTATGGTAAGTTGTACAGGTGGTTCAGACGGGACAGGTAAAGTCACCGAACGGTGGCACGTGAAGTTATGTTATTTTGTTCTTGCATATCTGCTAAATGAAATCTGATCTAGGCAAGAATAGAAACCCACCAAAGAGCATAAATGTTGCATGTTCATTTAAAACTCATCTAAGAGCTTGGTAAAGTTGAGCAGCTAGCCTTCACCAGTACTTTCCGAAGTACTGACCCTCGTTGTAGCAGGTTCCCCGGCGCAAGGCAATGCGGCGAGGAGCTGAAGCTCTCCCCGGACCCTTTGGGATTCTTGGCGGGTCGTGGCCAAGACTTTGGAGGCTCAAGCTTGAAGCCTTCCTCTCCCTCCCGTTGCGGAAATAACGCTAAAAGCGATGGTGTTTCCCCGCACTCAAGGAGTTTTGTAGATTTTGAAGCTATGTAAAGGGACATAATGTATGGATCGGCTATCTCATTTTGCGTCAAAGTTTGTAAGCCCGTGGGGCATTTTATACTTTTGAGTCAAGCAATGTAACCGGATGTTCATTATAAATAAAAGAGAAACTTTTCTATGCCTCAATCTTGTGTTATCTTATTTGTCTACTCTGTTGCATTGATCTAAAGAATATCCTTATGCCTAAGGCCTGGTGCACGCGCGCCCTACGCGTGCACGGCATCACGCCCGGGGGACGATTATCGATTAGGCGAAATCGGGGCGTGACATATTGGTATCAGAGCATGCTTCAGATCCTTTGATCTCTCAAAAGAAAGTTTCTAAAGAGGACTTTGTTCCTTCCGAGTAGACCCTTGAATTCGCTTGGCCAAAATGAGATGCGTTCCATACAATAAGTCTGAATATTTTTGAAAAGTGCGTGGGAGTTATACGATTGCTTGGACGGGAGTATGATCTGAGGGCTTTTGTCCCGACTCATAGAGGATGTTGCGAGGGGAGACTCGTGTTATAATCGGCAAGTTATATGTCTATATGAAAACGCCGAACGAGTAGAGAGCGAGATAAGAATATCGTTCAGACAGTAGGCTATGCACATGGCCTCTTGGCCAATTTGTGTTAAGTATCGTGCACCAAGACCCTTGGTGCTAGCGAGTTGCAGCGAGATTTGGGTATTGTTGGAATGAGAATAGAATTGACTTGGAGGGAAATCGATAGAGACGCTATCGGATTACCGCTAAGGCGAGTAATGGAAATCGTGTAGGGAATTTTCAGAAATAGTTGGACGGTTATTCATAGCGATAAGTTATGATTTGAAGCATAGTCTGTATGGAGGACTATGAATACAAGTGTGTACGAGTCTAAGATCGCTAAGGCGATAAATAGGGACTGTGTTGGAGTCATAGCAACGGTTTGGGCCAGAGAATCGATTCCCGCTCTGAGGAACGAATTGGGCATACGAGTGAAGGATGCGAACGCGAATCAGGAGTTATTAGGACGACTCAATTCCTGAGTAGTGTATGCGATAAGTCCCTGTTCGATTATGCAACTTGTGGATATAATGAGTTATAAAGATTCAGGGAGTATGACTCGAACCCTGAGTGGTGTATTGGTTGGCTTAGTAATGCTTGAACGAAGTCGTGGATTCGGAGAGTTAAGCGAGTCTAGCGACAAGCGACGAGATTGGGTAAAGCCTTAGTATAAATAAACAGTGCCTAGCAAGTAAACGAACTCGGAGAAAGCAGGCAATGTTTAGTCCGAACGAGTTACAATGAGTTGAATAAGGGATAAGGCTTACGTCGAATAGAAGTTCCGGGTAATTGGAATCGATATCATGATCGGAAAAGACTTAAAGGATTGTACGAGCGAGTTTGAGTTGAAACAAGCAAATTACAAACTCGACTCGAGATTGAATAATCTGAGATGCGATCGAAGTAAGTGCAATTAGAAATAATGGAGTGAACGAATGATAGCGTGCATGGAAAATTTTGGGATTGAGTAGGATATCGCTCGATAGAATTCGATTTGAGTACGAATGCGATGATTCCAAATTTTGGGATTTAGACCATAACAATGGTTGGAAAATAGTATGAATTGATGCAAATTAGTAAAAATTATTATGAAATTGATGGATTGAGTTAAGCGGTAATAGATTTGGCTTGGAGTTTGGAAGAACGATTATCCTGCGAGAGCGTCGACGTGGTGATTTCACGTACGGTAGGGATAAGCAAACTCAAGAGAACAGGCTCGGTGATCATTCCAAAACAAACTCGATGAATGGAAAGTATCAATGGGATAGACTTGGGTTTGGGAATTGATCTTAGTTGTTTGAGGAATACTAAGAGTAGACTAAGAGAATGAGTCTAAGGATTTCTCTTGAGGAGTTAGTCTAGAAACGTAAAGTAAGAGATGTTGGACATTTTCATGAACGGATATATAGATTTTGCTGGACGATTTAGAGTTCATGATATACATCGATGGTTTATAATGGAATTGTGGCTTGATGATACAGGCGTAGAAAATGATGGATTGGTGAATCCTATTAAACGAGATGAAAGAGATAGTATGTGCGAATCGATAGGTTAGCCCTAAAACATGGGCGTATCGTGGGTTCGATTGAACGAGCGTGTTGGTGTGATAGGATGATCTGTGCTCGATGTTTAGAAATCTGAGTGAAACGAGCTTGGGTAGAATACCCGTGTAAAGGAACAATGGTTTGACCTTAGGGTGTTTGGGGCGAGCGTTGTGAAACACGGTTGCACGATGAGTCGCAAAATTTGAGTTGTACCTATGACTGTGTGTGCTGGCCTAGTGACTAGGCAGACGACCCTATGCCTTGAGTTAAACTGGAGTGGCTGACTTCAGAGTATCGTTCGGGAAGAATGATAGAACTCGGGCAACAAGACCTAGAGTTAGAATTTGGAATTGGGAATGTACACGAGCAACGTTCGCGTTGAAACAAACGTAATGCGAGATAGGACTCGGCTGGTAATTGATTTGGTTGGATAGGTTACGCGCGGAAAAGGATAAGACGATAGCTGGATCGAACAAGAGTTCGGTCAGGACGATCTGCGTTTCGAAAGATTTTCACGAGTAGCTTGTCAGACTTAGCTGTCACTGAGCTTGGTTGAAATACACATATTTGGGGGACGCCTTGAATATGGGTACGATCCAGACTTAGCGATATGCATAACTCGGATGCAGCTGCAAAGGAAAATGTTCGGATTCGCATGGATGAGTATGGCAACTGAAATGATTTAGCCTTAACCTAAATTTTCATAGAGGAAAGATTGTATCATTCCTCGTGCTACCGGGATAGTTCTGCGCTAAGGCGCAGTACGAGATTGAGTTTGGGAATGCGATAGTTGAACGAATAGATCATTCGGATAAAATGATTAAGCACTCGGACGAGCGTAACGAGTAAAAACGAATAGAAAATTAAGTTCGATTGGGCCAAGGGTGCGAAGGACTTGAGCGTACCCCAAGTAGGCAATTTAGCTCTGCGCTAAGGCGCAGTATAGACTGAGTCAGAAAACGTTGGCGATTGGGTGCGAATTTATATAGTGAGATTGGACGGTGACTTAGAGAGATTGATGCAAAAACGAGATTGGA
This sequence comes from Iris macrosiphon, assembly GCA_036927795.1. NCBI lineage: Eukaryota > Viridiplantae > Streptophyta > Magnoliopsida > Asparagales > Iridaceae > Iris > Iris macrosiphon. The sequence continues at coordinate 138,302,754 of JAYESA010000016.1, read as the reverse complement.
AGATTGTCGAGATTCGAGCTTTTGGTTTAGGCGTAACGACGGGTTTCGATGGGCGACGTCAAGTAATAGGCTCAAATGCATTGGGTTCCTATGGTGATAACATAACTAGTTGGGCAAGTCCACCCAATTATGAATCGTAAGTGCCCATTGAGTTATAGAATACCATGTGCTTGGGTAATATAGCCCTGCGCCAGGTGCAGTAGATTTTGAAACGGAAGTGCAACGATCGAGTTGAGTATAACTCGATAGCATTGAACGATAGAGTCGTTCGATGAGAACTGACCAACATTGGCGTAACGCATGGTGAGAAAATAGAGGATTGTATTATTGAGACAGTCCTTGAAGGATAAGACGAGATGCATTGGGTAGTTTAGAAGTTATGCGATAGCACGAGATGCGCTCAGGAAGTCTCGAGGACGGAACTTGTTCTGAGTGGTATATGGCGTAGCAACCCGCTCCGCTCAACCCGGAGGGCCGATTCAAACGGCACAAGTGTAGCTATTCAATCGCTTTGCTCAGCGAGATGGCTCGTTCGATACAAAGGCTTTCATGCTGGGATCTCTAATGGGGTCAGACTTAGGCTATCGGAAGCGCGTCCGGAGTCTAGCTCGACCGATGCGATACATCGCTAAGGTGGGCGACCCCGGTGAACCTGTCTCTACTTAGCTGCACAATAGAAAATGAAAGTTGCGTGCTAGTTTACAGGCGATAACCTTTGCATGCTAATAAAAGAGATGAACGCACATAGCTAAGGGGATAACCCCGCCTTATTATCGTAAAGAACATGGAAATCTTACTTCCTAGTTGCGTAGTCGACTTGGGTCAGTTAAATCTGCAAGCGGACTTGTCGTACGCGGCGGAGCCTGTCCAAATTTTAGATCGTAAATAGAGGCAGTGGCGGAAGCGAACGTCTCGCTAGTGCGCGTACTGTGGCGAAACCACTTGGTCGAGGAGTCGACCTGGGAACTTGAATCTGATATGAGGGGAGAATTTTCCTCATTATTTCTTAGTGGTAGGCTCTATTCTTAAGTTTCGGGACGAAACTTCCTATTAGATGGTTATGATGTAACGACCCGTTCATCCCGTTCCCCCTGCTCGGGGAGCGCGGCCAAGAAATACTTACGACCGTTCGATCGGGACAGATTGAATTGAGATCCTTTCCTCGTTATGGATTGGTTTCTTCGGAATCAGGTCCCATAAGCAATGGATCGTGCCTCAAGGAAGGACTCGGCGGCAGAGTAAAGAGAGGCCTTTCCGTTGTGTTGGTTTTCCTTGCCCGTTTTCGATTGCCGCTTGGTTGCGTACTTGTTGGTTTTAGGACTTGCGTTTTTTTGAACGGTTTCAATGGATTTCATTGTTTTCGTTCTTAGGATTTCGCATTTCGTATCGAGCCTTGGAGACCGAAACAGGAGGTATTGATCATCCGTTGGTGCGTGCAGGTGATCGTGTAGACGACGCGCGAGCGGAGTCTTAGGGATCTCTGCTCCTTCTTCCTATACAACCGACTGTGTGAGTGGCTCTATTTCGATAAGCACCTTCTTTCCAAGGGCTCCGTTCATAATAAGATTGACTCAGTAAAGCATTCAATCAAACGACACCACTTAAGTAATAAGTTGGATAACAAGATAAGATAAGAAGTAGGCTTGGAACACCCATCGCTTGTCATATAAAACCGTGCATAAATTCATTGATGCATGCATGGTCGTTGGATGTTTAATGGGTTGGTATTTATTGATAGTTCAAGTACTTTTCAATAAGTTCAAAGTGTTCTTCTATAAACTGCTGCATGTTATTTCATATAACCGTTGGTTGATTGTGATAGTACAGTAAAGCAGTTTCCTACATGATGTTCTTTAACATTGGCTAGGAAGTAAATCTATGAGGTAGAGTCATAGATATGGTCATGGGAATTCTTGTGCACAGGGGATCCAGGTTCCTGCGGACGGTTACCGGGGCACCGGGCCGTTCCGACCCGGGCGGAATCTACTTTCTTAGTACTGGGAGCGGGGAATTGTAGCGGGGCTAGCTACCCGCGCTGCAAGCGTCGCCGCCAGCTCAGACTAAACCCATGATGGCTAGTAGAACAACAACAAAAGAAAGATGTTGTATATTTAAACTGTGCAGACTAACTATGTCTTCGTGACAGGGAAGGCTATGGTAAGTTGTACAGGTGGTTCAGACGGGACAGGTAAAGTCACCGAACGGTGGCACGTGAAGTTATGTTATTTTGTTCTTGCATATCTGCTAAATGAAATCTGATCTAGGCAAGAATAGAAACCCACCAAAGAGCATAAATATTGCATGTTCATTTAAAACTCATCTAAGAGCTTGGTAAAGTTGAGCAGCTAGCCTTCACCAGTACTTTCCGAAGTACTGACCCTCGTTGTAGCAGGTTCCCCGGCGCAAGGCAATGCGGCGAGGAGCTGAAGCTCTCCCCGGACCCTTTGGGATTCTTGGCGGGTCGTGGCCAAGACTTTGGAGGCTCAAGCTTGAAGCCTTCCTCTCCCTCCCGTTGCGGAAATAACGCTAAAAGCGATGGTGTTTCCCCGCACTCAAGGAGTTTTGTAGATTTTGAAGCTATGTAAAGGGACATAATGTATGGATCGGCTATCTCATTTTGCGTCAAAGTTTGTAAGCCCGTGGGGCATTTTATACTTTTGAGTCAAGCAATGTAACCGGATGTTCATTATAAATAAAAGAGAAACTTTTCTATGCCTCAATCTTGTGTTATCTTATTTGTCTACTCTGTTGCATTGATCTAAAGAATATCCTTATGCCTAAGGCCTGGTGCACGCGCGCCCTACGCGTGCACGGCATCACGCCCGGGGGACGATTATCGATTAGGCGAAATCGGGGCGTGACATATTGGTATCAGAGCATGCTTCAGATCCTTTGATCTCTCAAAAGAAAGTTTCTAAAGAGGACTTTGTTCCTTCCGAGTAGACCCTTGAATTCGCTTGGCCAAAATGAGATGCGTTCCATACAATAAGTCTGAATATTTTTGAAAAGTGCGTGGGAGTTATACGATTGCTTGGACGGGAGTATGATCTGAGGGCTTTTGTCCCGACTCATAGAGGATGTTGCGAGGGGAGACTCGTGTTATAATCGGCAAGTTATATGTCTATATGAAAACGCCGAACGAGTAGAGAGCGAGATAAGAATATCGTTCAGACAGTAGGCTATGCACATGGCCTCTTGGCCAATTTGTGTTAAGTATCGTGCACCAAGACCCTTGGTGCTAGCGAGTTGCAGCGAGATTTGGGTATTGTTGGAATGAGAATAGAATTGACTTGGAGGGAAATCGATAGAGACGCTATCGGATTACCGCTAAGGCGAGTAATGGAAATCGTGTAGGGAATTTTCAGAAATAGTTGGACGGTTATTCATAGCGATAAGTTATGATTTGAAGCATAGTCTGTATGGAGGACTATGAATACAAGTGTGTACGAGTCTAAGATCGCTAAGGCGATAAATAGGGACTGTGTTGGAGTCATAGCAACGGTTTGGGCCAGAGAATCGATTCCCGCTCTGAGGAACGAATTGGGCATACGAGTGAAGGATGCGAACGCGAATCAGGAGTTATTAGGACGACTCAATTCCTGAGTAGTGTATGCGATAAGTCCCTGTTCGATTATGCAACTTGTGGATATAATGAGTTGTAAAGATTCAGGGAGTATGACTCGAACCCTGAGTGGTGTATTGGTTGGCTTAGTAATGCTTGAACGAAGTCGTGGATTCGGAGAGTTAAGCGAGTCTAGCGACAAGCGACGAGATTGGGTAAAGCCTTAGTATAAATAAACAGTGCCTAGCAAGTAAACGAACTCGGAGAAAGCAGGCAATGTTTAGTCCGAACGAGTTACAATGAGTTGAATAAGGGATAAGGCTTACGTCGAATAGAAGTTCCGGGTAATTGGAATCGATATCATGATCGGAAAAGACTTAAAGGATTGTACGAGCGAGTTTGAGTTGAAACAAGCAAATTACAAACTCGACTCGAGATTGAATAATCTGAGATGCGATCGAAGTAAGTGCAATTAGAAATAATGGAGTGAACGAATGATAGCGTGCATGGAAAATTTTGGGATTGAGTAGGATATCGCTCGATAGAATTCGATTTGAGTACGAATGCGATGATTCCAAATTTTGGGATTTAGACCATAACAATGGTTGGAAAATAGTATGAATTGATGCAAATTAGTAAAAATTATTATGAAATTGATGGATTGAGTTAAGCGGTAATAGATTTGGCTTGGAGTTTGGAAGAACGATTATCCTGCGAGAGCGTCGACGTGGTGATTTCACGTACGGTAGGGATAAGCAAACTCAAGAGAACAGGCTCGGTGATCATTCCAAAACAAACTCGATGAATGGAAAGTATCAATGGGATAGACTTGGGTTTGGGAATTGATCTTAGTTGTTTGAAGAATACTAAGAGTAGACTAAGAGAATGAGTCTAAGGATTTCTCTTGAGGAGTTAGTCTAGAAACGTAAAGTAAGAGATGTTGGACATTTTCATGAACGGATATATAGATTTTGCTGGACGATTTAGAGTTCATGATATACATCGATGGTTTATAATGGAATTGTGGCTTGATGATACAGGCGTAGAAAATGATGGATTGGTGAATCCTATTAAACGAGATGAAAGAGATAGTATGTGCGAATCGATAGGTTAGCCCTAAAACATGGGCGTATCGTGGGTTCGATTGAACGAGCGTGTTGGTGTGATAGGATGATCTGTGCTCGATGTTTAGAAATCTGAGTGAAACGAGCTTGGGTAGAATACCCGTGTAAAGGAACAATGGTTTGACCTTAGGGTGTTTGGGGCGAGCGTTGTGAAACACGGTTGCACGATGAGTCGCAAAATTTGAGTTGTACCTATGACTGTGTGTGCTGGCCTAGTGACTAGGCAGACGACCCTATGCCTTGAGTTAAACTGGAGTGGCTGACTTCAGAGTATCGTTCGGGAAGAATGATAGAACTCGGGCAACAAGACCTAGAGTTAGAATTTGGAATTGGGAATGTACACGAGCAACGTTCGCGTTGAAACGAACGTAATGCGAGATAGGACTCGGCTGGTAATTGATTTGGTTGGATAGGTTACGCGCGGAAAAGGATAAGACGATAGCTGGATCGAACAAGAGTTCGGTCAGGACGATCTGCGTTTCGAAAGATTTTCACGAGTAGCTTGTCAGACTTAGCTGTCACTGAGCTTGGTTGAAATACACATATTTGGGGGACGCCTTGAATATGGGTACGATCCAGACTTAGCGATATGCATAACTCGGATGCAGCTGCAAAGGAAAATGTTCGGATTCGCATGGATGAGTATGGCAACTGAAATGATTTAGCCTTAACCTAAATTTTCATAGAGGAAAGATTGTATCATTCCTCGTGCTACCGGGATAGTTCTGCGCTAAGGCGCAGTACGAGATTGAGTTTGGGAATGCGATAGTTGAACGAATAGATCATTCGGATAAAATGATTAAGCACTCGGACGAGCGTAACGAGTAAAAACGAATAGAAAGTTAAGTTCGATTGGGCCAAGGGTGCGAAGGACTTGAGCGTACCCCAAGTAGGCAATTTAGCTCTGCGCTAAGGCGCAGTATAGACTGAGTCAGAAAACGTTGGCGATTGGGTGCGAATTTATATAGTGAGATTGGACGGTGACTTAGAGAGATTGATGCAAAAACGAGATTGGAAGATTGTCGAGATTCGAGCTTTTGGTTTAGGCGTAACGACGGGTTTCGATGGGCGACGTCAAGTAATAGGCTCAAATGCATTGGGTTCCTATGGTGATAACATAACTAGTTGGGCAAGTCCACCCAATTATGAATCGTAAGTGCCCATTGAGTTATAGAATACCATGTGCTTGGGTAATATAGTCCTGCGCCAGGTGCAGTAGATTTTGAAACGGAAGTGCAACGATCGAGTTGAGTATAACTCGATAGCATTGAACGATAGAGTCGTTCGATGAGAACTGACCAACATTGGCGTAACGCATGGTGAGAAAATAGAGGATTGTATTATTGAGACAGTCCTTGAAGGATAAGACGAGATGCATTGGGTAGTTTAGAAGTTATGCGATAGCACGAGATGCGCTCAGGAAGTCTCGAGGACGGAACTTGTTCTGAGTGGTATATGGCGTAGCAACCCGCTCCGCTCAACCCGGAGGGCCGATTCAAACGGCACAAGTGTAGCTATTCAATCGCTTTGCTCAGCGAGATGGCTCGTTCGATACAAAGGCTTTCATGCTGGGATCTCTAATGGGGTCAGACTTAGGCTATCAGAAGCGCGTCCGGAGTCTAGCTCGACCGATGCGATACATCGCTAAGGTGGGCGACCCCGGTGAACCTGTCTCTACTTAGCTGCACAATAGAAAATGAAAGTTGCGTGCTAGTTTACAGGCGATAACCTTTGCATGCTAATAAAAGAGATGAACGCACATAGCTAAGGGGATAACCCCGCCTTATTATCGTAAAGAACATGGAAATCTTACTTCCTAGTTGCGTAGTCGACTTGGGTCAGTTAAATCTGCAAGCGGACTTGTCGTACGCGGCGGAGCCTGTCCAAATTTTAGATCGTAAATAGAGGCAGTGGCGGAAGCGAACGTCTCGCTAGTGCGCGTACTGTGGCGAAACCACTTGGTCGAGGAGTCGACCTGGGAACTTGAATCTGATATGAGGGGAGAATTTTCCTCATTATTTCTTAGTGGTAGGCTCTATTCTTAAGTTTCGGGACGAAACTTCCTATTAGATGGTTATGATGTAACGACCCGTTCATCCCGTTCCCCCTGCTCGGGGAGCGCGGCCAAGAAATACTTACGACCGTTCGATCGGGACAGATTGAATTGAGATCCTTTCCTCGTTATGGATTGGTTTCTTCGGAATCAGGTCCCATAAGCAATGGATCGTGCCTCAAGGAAGGACTCGGCGGCAGAGTAAAGAGAGGCCTTTCCGTTGTGTTGGTTTTCCTTGCCCGTTTTCGATTGCCGCTTGGTTGCGTACTTGTTGGTTTTAGGACTTGCGTTTTTTTGAACGGTTTCAATGGATTTCATTGTTTTCGTTCTTAGGATTTCGCATTTCGTATCGAGCCTTGGAGACCGAAACAGGAGGTATTGATCATCCGTTGGTGCGTGCAGGTGATCGTGTAGACGACGCGCGAGCGGAGTCTTAGGGATCTCTGCTCCTTCTTCCTATACAACCGACTGTGTGAGTGGCTCTATTTCGATAAGCACCTTCTTTCCAAGGGCTCCGTTCATAATAAGATTGACTCAGTAAAGCATTCAATCAAACGACACCACTTAAGTAATAAGTTGGATAACAAGATAAGATAAGAAGTAGGCTTGGAACACCCATCGCTTGTCATATAAAACCGTGCATAAATTCATTGATGCATGCATGGTCGTTGGATGTTTAATGGGTTGGTATTTATTGATAGTTCAAGTACTTTTCAATAAGTTCAAAGTGTTCTTCTATAAACTGCTGCATGTTATTTCATATAACCGTTGGTTGATTGTGATAGTACAGTAAAGCAGTTTCCTACATGATGTTCTTTAACATTGGCTAGGAAGTAAATCTATGAGGTAGAGTCATAGATATGGTCATGGGAATTCTTGTGCACAGGGGATCCAGGTTCCTGCGGACGGTTACCGGGGCACCGGGCCGTTCCGACCCGGGCGGAATCTACTTTCTTAGTACTGGGAGCGGGGAATTGTAGCGGGGCTAGCTACCCGCGCTGCAAGCGTCGCCGCCAGCTCAGACTAAACCCATGATGGCTAGTAGAACAACAACAAAAGAAAGATGTTGTATATTTAAACTGTGCAGACTAACTATGTCTTCGTGACAGGGAAGGCTATGGTAAGTTGTACAGGTGGTTCAGACGGGACAGGTAAAGTCACCGAACGGTGGCACGTGAAGTTATGTTATTTTGTTCTTGCATATATGCTAAATGAAATCTGATCTAGGCAAGAATAGAAACCCACCAAAGAGCATAAATGTTGCATGTTCATTTAAAACTCATCTAAGAGCTTGGTAAAGTTGAGCAGCTAGCCTTCACCAGTACTTTCCGAAGTACTGACCCTCGTTGTAGCAGGTTCCCCGGCGCAAGGCAATGCGGCGAGGAGCTGAAGCTCTCTCCGGACCCTTTGGGATTCTTGGCGGGTCGTGGCCAAGACTTTGGAGGCTCAAGCTTGAAGCCTTCCTCTCCCTCCCGTTGCGGAAATAACGCTAAAAGCGATGGTGTTTCCCCGCACTCAAGGAGTTTTGTAGATTTTGAAGCTATGTAAAGGGACATAATGTATGGATCGGCTATCTCATTTTGCGTCAAAGTTTGTAAGCCCGTGGGGCATTTTATACTTTTGAGTCAAGCAATGTAACCGGATGTTCATTATAAATAAAAGAGAAACTTTTCTATGCCTCAATCTTGTGTTATCTTATTTGTCTACTCTGTTGCATTGATCTAAAGAATATCCTTATGCCTAAGGCCTGGTGCACGCGCGCCCTACGCGTGCACGGCATCACGCCCGGGGGACGATTATCGATTAGGCGAAATCGGGGCGTGACAAAGTTAAATTTTTTTCATTTGGGTATGGCTTTGATATTGTACAGGGAGTCCCATGGAACTTGAAAGGTGCAGGTCCTGTTTATTTCTGTTACGAACCTGATTACAGAGAAGAAACCGACTATAATTCATGGGCCCATGGCTTTTTTGTTGATCAGCTTATTGTATTATTATCATCATCATCAATGTCTAGTAATATATAATACATGGTTTTTTTGTTTTGGTTACTTTATTGTATTAATATGGAGATCTTATTGTTAAGTGGGTCTTTTTGTGAAGGATGTGCGATTGATTTACTGTGGACAAAAATCAGGCTATTATTCACAACCTGCTGCTGGGTGCTTTCCTTGACGAGGAAGAAATGATGCAACAGTTGCCAGTTGGTATATTCGGCAGCTCTATTTACAAAGTTGAAGGATCCTTTTCTTTTTCCTGTTTTGCTGTGCTTACTATGGTTTGCTTCCCTAATCTGTTAATACAAGGGATTGTGTGTGGTAACATTTTTGGTAATTCAAATACCTCCATCATTCTCGGATTTTACTGCATTTTTAAAAATTAATGTCATATATACCAAGTAACTGTATATTTGTTGTGGGTGATAAAATATGTACTAGCTGTTTCAGCCAGGAAAATGAGTTGTTTTAGGGTGTACAATATGACATGATGCCTACAAACTAGTAATGACGCTAGCGTATATTGGGTTCTAGTGATTTATATCATAGTTTGTAGTATCGAGATGCCTCTCAGTATATCATAGTTTCTAGTGAAATAACTCAACACTCACGATCTCAATATCTTTGAATTTGTCAGGAACTTCTGCGGGCAGGAATTGTTTAGAGACGAGAGAACATGGAAGGAGCTATGAAGTGAGACTGTAGTTACAAAGGGAAGTTTTGAATGTTCTGAAAGGAGAAACTAATAGTATCATATTTTTGCCCTTTTCTTTATTAAATATTTCCAAATTGGGGATGATGTGGGAGTGAGATTAGTGACCAAGCTATTTTTGCTGGGATGGTGTTTGCCATACATTAATTATGTACTCAATCTCTTTTAGTTTGTATACTGAAGTAAATTTTTGTACTTGAGAAACAGATTTGTGTGGTAGCCAGGGTATTGCTTTGATTTATGCTTGAGAAGTTGAGCTTCTAATTTATGTACCTGTTTTATGATAATGCCTTGGTTCATTAAGAAAGAAAAGTCAGCAAATACTCTCAGCAACCTACTACAGTTGTAACATATCTAGAGAAAGATCAGTGTGGAATGGGCTCTTCTTCAGTCAAAGATTTGCAAACTTTGTATTGTAATTTGATTTTTATTTTTCAAGCTACTTTGATTTGTACAGAAATATATTGAAGTTGAAGACTTTTGTAAGAATTTGTTCTTTGTAATTTGTCTGTGGTTTTATCGAAGACTTTGATCTGTACTTTGAATTTGTTATTAATGTAAAAATTTCTTGTATAAGCATCCTTGCTGGAGATATCATGAAGTCAAGATTTAATTGGTGAAATCTTCTAGTAGCTGGTTCTATATGAAGTCAAGATTTAAGAAGGGGAAAGCTGATTATTTATATATGAAGGTGTCTTTTTGTTGGTATATGGACTTATGTATTAGAATAGAAGACCGATAATTGTTCAGTTTCTATGTTGGGTTATTATCTAATGTTATCCAATCTTCTCTTGATGTTTCTGAACTAATTGCATTATCTGTGCGCCTATATACAGAAGGGAGTTTCAATCACTTTTTTCTGTAGGTTTTGGTCTCTTCATGGTGCAATTTGTTACACATAAACTGAGCTGTATGGAATAAAGGGTCTTTGTTATTGTTGTTGTTTGCCATATACCTTGTACTCCTCTTTGCTCGGCCCCTGGTCCTCTTTGGTCTTGACCTGAGGCCCTTGCATGCCTAAGGATATGAAACAATGGAGTTCTTTGCAAGGATAATTGCTGTAATTTTCATTGATTCCTTCACTAGGAAAGCATAGAACAGTGACTAATACAATTCTGAAGGTCCTACTTCCAGCATTGTAAATGACTTCCTGAGAACTTGCCTTCACATCACCCTCAAATGGCAAGCTGCTGCTTTATTGGCACCATCTTCATAAGCGCTTCTACTTTTGGGCACTCAGGTAAATTTTATGTATTGTGTAGCTGCATAAGTATGTATTCCATTCTGATTATACCTTGTATTGTACTCATAGACTAGTTCAACAGTTGTCACTCAAAGCCTTCATCAGAGACCTAATTCTGATGAGAGAATACATTTTTATTATAATCTATTTGAACTAACACTGAATGGTGTAGCACTCGATGCTGTAAAAACACATTGAAGGATATTTGTTTCTATGCTTGATGTCTCCTAGAGTGAGAGAACTGTAAAAACACACATTAAATGTTATTCTTCTCTACTGGTGTTCTGTTTATTGGTGCAGGGAAACCTCTTCTTCTCTTAATGCATAGACCTCAGCCATGTCATGACTCGGAGAAATTAT